>CM059206.1:23669714-24267214 GCA_030347435.1 Clarias fuscus | reverse complement strand
CTGTTTTTATTTTATTTTTTATTTTTTTTCAGCATGCTTAAAAAAAAAAAAAAAAAACAGTCAATAAAACACATGAATCACTAAAGCGAGTCCGATCTTGCTGGAGCTAAAGATCGCATGATCACTGTGGTGAGAGAGAAGGAGACATAGAGCGCCCTCTAGTGGTAAAGAAAGAATAAATATCAAATGCTTTTTCTGTGAAATGTCAAACTCAATTCCCATCTTTTAGAAACAATACACAATTTAGCACACAGGCGCGCACGCACGCGCACACCACCCGTTCTAATCAAATTTAGCCAATTAATGGTAAACCCATAACTTAAGTAACTAAAAGGTAGACATTATTAGTTTAGTTTCTTCATTTTTTTTTTAACCAAATCATTAAAAGGCAGTTTTTCAGGTATTTATTTATTTATTACAGAAAATATTAACCATTACTGATATACCTTTTTCCCGAATGTGAAGTAAAAGTATTCACCCAATACCAACAGAACCTTGTTTTATTAAATTGTTTTACATGTATTACCTTTTCGGTCACACGTACGAATTTACGTGACAAAAATGCAGCAGTCTGTCTTGAACTGAAAACACGATATTGAGGTACCGTATATTTCGATTTTATATGAGTAGGAATATGCTTCATTATGTGTGCTTATGCAGATACTGTGTACAAATATTGCAAACAAAAATACAGTTAAATAGATCCAGTTTCCAGATCAAATCACGTCATATTTCCCACACTTCAATTAGCGTAGAACAAACACAGGTCACTTTATGGTAATTAAAAATCTTCAGATTTTTACATCCCTGTTCATTTGCATGATTGAGAGGGTCATTAGGATTTGGAATCTGGTACCTGGGAGAGTGCACTACTGCAGAAGTTAATTACTGGCTCCATGGTCTGGGCTATTGTCATTCATAGACAACTGGGCAGGCCTTGGAGAACACAGACAACATGCCACACTAAGTGCTGGGTGTGGTGGGTCACTTAGTTCACCATCTCCCCATAATTACCCAAAACACCCCCCTCCTTTCTGCAAACCTGTATGATGCATGCTGGTCCTGACACAAAAGAAAATAATATAACAAACACCTTGCCATATAATGACGACTCTTCCCTTTCCAATTTCTCCTTCACAATGGCACACAGACAATTTTATTCTTTTACACCCTTCTGTATATGCATGTGTGCACATGCATTCACTTGGATATAGCTTGACAACACCTTCTAAAAAAGCCCAGTTATAATACAAGTGAAAGTTTCTTAGATAAAAAGATATTGAATTTCCTTCCCTCTAAGATTTGGTTAAACACACCTTGTCAAGCATGTTTTTTACTTGTCCAGCTCGACTTTAATTAACTTCTAAATAATAATTTAGAGGTCCAAAAGATGTAATAGAACATCAATTTCCCCATATATTGAGATGCTTTTGACACAACAATATAAAAAAGTTTATTTTTTCCCCTACATTAATCAGTCTATTTGCATGTTTTCTATCATTGTCATTGTTTAATATGCTGGATGAAATTTTCAGAACATTCCCTGTGGTTTTCCTAAAACTTTATATTAAGCATAAAACTACTTTCTACACCCCCAAGGCTAGAACTTACCAGGTGAACCTACACTCTATAATTAACTAACTGAAGGTACGGATGCTGCTATAAAAAGAATATATGGACTGAAACAAAGACACTAGCCTTCTTTTGCCTCCAGGTTCGCTCCACTGATTGGAAGTTTATGTGAAGCCGTGGCACATGCCCCAAATTAAATCCTTCCTTTTTGGCTCAGCATACAAAGACTACGTTTTAGTCTGTGGCCTACTTTATTAAGGTAGGCATCCACAATGTGCATCTCAAGCTGTACATTCTGTAATATTTTGTTCGATCCATGTGGCCAAGATCTAACTCTCCACCTTAAAAAAAAATCACCACAATACACTTAGGATGGGACATTTGCTTTAGATTTAGGCCTGGCCTTGCTTGAAACTCTCATCTGGATGGGATTGCTTTGAAATGCTCAGTTCCTAATTCTGCATGTACCAAAAAAAAAAAAAAAAAAAAAAAAACAGCACAGTTTAACAATAGGCCTCTGTATGAAGTTCGGATGCACAGTTCTTTTTCCTCCTTTATTTTTTTCCAGTCTTTGCTGTGGCCGCTCTGTCAAGAATGGTGACACTGGAAGGGAAAAAAGACATTGTATGTTACTCCATTTTGATTTTATCATCTGTGTTTCTAGTATATCAGAGAATGAAGTGCTTATTCTTTCATGCTTTTCTTTCATGGACCCTCCTCCACCCTCATTTAATCAGATCTGCCAACCCAAAGGAACAGACTCAGATATGATCCTTTTAGTGCTTGTTTACCATAAACAACAGGATAGGCATCTGAAGGGAATATGCCCCAAGGCCATAATGGTTGGTGAGCCTTGAATGCAAGCACTTGGATTATCACTGAATTACTGAATACCTGGGACAATGCATTATGCAAAGGGGAACAGAGTGAGAACAAGAGGTCAGAGATGTTTGTTGTTATTGTGGCAGAAGTGATCTATTGCAAAGAGGTATAGCAAAAAAAGAAAGAATGAAAGAAAGAAAAGAAAAAGTAAAATAGACAGAGAGTGGACGAGTCTGGATTCTCTGCATATAAAGTTTTATATTTTTCTTTTTATTTTACACACAATGATATATTTGAAATGAACAATAGAAAATCAAACAGAGGCAAACCCAACAAGACTTGAATTTTGCTTTGGGGTCATTTGAAGCCGTAGACTATCGCAATCAGCCCAAAACAATTATTGCACTGAAGGAGGAAATCATCTCTGCATGTAACAAAATCACATTTGATATATTAAGAAATGTTTAGCATTCGTTCATACAGATTTCATACAGATTACACAAATTCTGTGAAATCAGATGCTGTCATTTTAAGCATTTCCTGTAATTTATAGATTTAAAATAAATTTAGCACATGAATCCAGTCTTTTGGGCCACCCTGCATAATGTACCAGCAACAGCAAACTGAAGACTGTTGTAGCACATCATGGACATCTAAGCCTTAGCGTGACAACAGTAACTTTGTACGCTTAAGCTTTGACTGACAGTTGGATTTTGTTGTTGCATTTTGCTCAAAGAGTCAGGTCTGTTAAAGGTTGGAGACCTTTGAGAGGGAGATCAGGTCAGATTGCCTTGTCTCTCAGAGGAAGACAGGTCTGCCTCAGGGCAAAAGCTGAGAAGGGTGAATCTTCTGCTTACCAGCTTTAAATAAAATTCACCTAGCTACACCATCAACTATAGTGTATGGTCAGGTGGAATTAAATTTTGACATACAGTAAATGCAACTTGTGAAACAAAAACAAAATAAATGCTTATTATTATAATTTATATTGAGCTGGTGGTAAAAAGATAATATAGTGACTAGATGCATAGTGACTTAAGCAAAAACACTATAATTTAATTTCATAGCAAAAATTAAAAGAAAAAATGTCATTCAAATATCTATCTAAGTAATAGTTAATAAGCTGTCAATTAAAAACACTTTAATTAATTACTTTACATTTTTAAATATATATCTTCAGTTGACTGAACCATTTTTATTTAAGTAAAGTTAAGTAACAAAGTAATCTTTGCCAATGAAGACAACTTTAGTTATCAACCATATATGAAGACCAGTACTGTTATTGCTAGCTCATTTTAATACATATTTTTCTAGGTTTAGTTGGCTAGCTAGTAAAGTGCCCTTTACACATTGCCATAATGCTTACATGTAGGCTGTAGCAGTACTGTACTTGGATATACTTAACAAAATAGACAATTACTCTTGAGCATCCAAGTAATCTTAAATTACACAAGTTAATTCAAAGCTTCCATAAAACACATTAAACAAACATTAAAAGCACTGGCTTGCTAGTCTAGCTCACCAAGCTAACTATAGACTATTATGTCTACAAGTTAGCTTGCAAGTGAGTATTTGCATAATTTGCAGATATAGAATAAACTGGGCCATGGGTCTTGGACATTGCTGTTGCTGACTAAGCATTTGGCAGAGGAATTTTGTCAGGAAACTTCTTTATTTGAATATGGTCTCAAAATTATTGTCCATGATTTGCACATACTTTCTTTCAGCAGCTTCAGTTTACTTGGTTAAATTTATATATATATATATATATATATATATATATATATATATATATATATATATATATATATATATATATTTGTAACCATGATTAAATAAATAAATTTTAATAGTCTATTAAGACTGTATACAATGTGCTTAATAGGACAAACAAACAAACAAACAAACAAACAAACAAACAAAAGATGTATGTTAAATCTTTCTTTACTTTAAAGACTAATTTAGATATCTTGAACTTCACTAGGTTTCATTCCTGGGAACCTCCACAACTAACTAAATAATAGCTGTGGCTATTATTTGGGATTTAATGAAAATGCCAGTAATGGTTAAAAAGTCCATAGATTTAAAGGCTGGCTTAATTTAGTTAACAGTGATGATAAAATAAAACATGTATACACATCAGAACATAATTATGGTTTGGCAGTTGTGTTTCAGGACGACAAGCAGAGGCTGAAAACCCAACAGGATGCAAATGATCTTTTGGCCCCAGGCTCTTCCAGCCATGACGCATTTGCAGCAATTACGACTCTGCTATCCTCTACAGGAGGGGTCAGGTTCTCTGCACATCAACTAAATATGACAAGTGTGATCCAACAAAAGCGGCCCGACATGCCAAAACTAGACTGGAAGACTAGACTGGGAGACTTTAGATAGGATGAATATAGAGCATTCGTATTTCTTGTTTAATTTCTGGAATGATCCAGTAATATTCTGTGTACTGTTTAAATAAATACAATGACATTTCTGAAGGTCATTTTCAGTTAAGCCTGATTTCTTTTTATTTACACATAAGCTTTTATATTGCTGTTCTGCACAGTTAAACACTCAAGCTTATCTTTCTCATTTATGAGTCTAGAAGAGCTTCCAGTTTGTTAACCTTGGTCTGTAGTAAGCATTTCAAGTCCACACCATTCTCATCCTCAACCACACCCACAAAAACGAAACCCCATCCATTCCCCAATTGCCTGGGGCTGCCACACGTGAGCATTCCCCTAGTGTCAGTAAAATGCACAGGTGGGAGTTGTAATGAAAAATTTAAGTTGACTCTCTTCAGTGTAAATCAACTTAACTGACAGTCTGTAAAATAACTAGATATATTTTAAATAAATTTAATCAGGGATTATAGAGGTATTAACCCTTATGTTAGAAGCTAGTTAGCTTTGTTCAGAGACAATCCTAAATTACAGAAGGAGATTTACTAAGGAGACAACATGTTGCTTAAGATGACAATGATCTTCCATGACTTTGTGCTTCCATTTTGAATGTGTTCTTCTCCCAGTAACGCGGGCCATACCTGCCTATTTTCTGTCCATGCTGGTGATACCATACCATCCATGCTGGTGATCGACATTAAGAGTAAAAGTTGTAAAAGAGTGATTGTTAGAGGACCTGTGAGATGAAATGATACATACAGTATAAACATCCCAGTGCTGTTGTTCTCTGTTATCACCACTTATGGAATGCTTGTTGGTGGGTTAGTTGTTAGCACTGTCACCTTGCACATCCAGGTCGGTTTGATTCCTGCGTTGGGTCTGTGGGCATGGAGTTAGCATATTCTCCCTGTAGGGGTACTCCGGTTCCCCTCCACAGTCCAAAGACCTGCAGATTAGGCAGTGGTGGCTCAGAGGGCTCAGAGGGCTAAGGCCCTTACTGATCGGAAGTTACTGATCGGAAGATCGGCGGTTCGATACCCAGCTCAGCCAGGTTGTCATTGTTGGGCCCTTGAGCAAGGCCCTTAACCCTAACTATTCCAGGGACGCTGTACCATGGCTGACCTTGCGCTCTGACCCCAGTTACGCTGGGATATGCGAAGAAGGAATTTCACTGTGCTGTAATGTATATGTGACAAAATAACGGCTTTAATTTACTTTAACTGGCATCCCCAACTTTGTGAATGTGCATGTGAACTGTGTGAATGTGTGCGCTGACCAAAGGTCTTACCATATTCGTATACAATTGGAATAAATACAATCGTCATTCTTAGCCTCCACAGTCCCTTGTTGGACTACAGAGGTTCCTACATGGATGGGAGGGATTTCACATGTTGGGCATGTGGTTTTATATAAAACCATATGAATATTATGAAACATTTAAAAATCACTTGTGAAATCACTCAGTCACTCATCATTTATACCACTTTATACTGTATTTCTGGGCCTCTCTGTATACTGAGAGGCCTGGAGCCTATCCCAGGAGACTTAGGGCACGAGGCAGGGTACACCAATCCAATCAATCCATCACAGGGTACACACATACCAACACTCATTCACATACTACGGGCAATTTGAGAATGCCATTTAGCCTAATCTGCAGGTCTTTGGACTGTGGAAGGAACCGGAATACCCGGAGGAAACCCACCAAGCATGGGGAGAACATACAAACTCCATGCACACGGGAATTGAACCTGGTCAGGAATCAAACCCGGACCCTGGAGTGTGCAAAGCGACAGTGCTATCCACTAACCCACCCCACACCCACTTGTGAAATAAAAATAATAAAATAAAATAATACACCCTCTACTATCTTGGAAATAATATGTGAAACATAACACATCTTGGGATTTTTCACATTAGGTTTTGTTGACTTTTCTGTAAGGATGGACTTGCTCCAAAATAGGTTTACACATTTAAATATACTTTGAGTATATTCAAAAAGCAACTAAGTTAGATAGTTTTGAATAATTTCCTAACAGAAATCACACATGCCAAGTAGTTTTCTAAGATCAATCAAATGTTACCAGTAAAATATATTTTGTTAAGAAAATTAGAAATGAAATACCTCCATGTTGACATTGATTAGCAAGCTTCTGTTTGCTTCAAAGACTTCTCTCAGCTACACAGTGCTGACACTGACGAATTTACAATTGAAGGGCCTGAGGCAAACTACAGAATGCCACTTCACAGGGAATTGTTGGCATGCCTCTTATTTGTCTGAATGCCAAATGTTCTCTTTTATCAGGAGGGAGGAGTACAGCACACATAATTTCTTTGATTCTCCCCCTACTTTTTTCTTACTGCTTTTCTCATTGATGTTCTTTGACAGGTTTTTACATGCTAATGCATGTGAGATTATTTAAAGAACCAGAGTTGAGGTTGTTAAATAAGATGATTTGGCTGTTGTGTTAAAAAAAAGGCTACAAAAGTACCCTAAATGTATAGATTAATACATTCTGAGTGATACTAATTCCATTTTACAAACCCTCAAGTAATAGTATTTTTTGTTGTTGAACATATATGTATATATATAAGTGAACTGTTTTTCTTTCTTCATAGGATTTAGCTCAGTACACTTAGAATTGCCATCTTTATGTATGTTAACTAATTATAAAAGAGGTTGTTTCAAGAAAAGAGATATGGGTTTGAAATGGATAAAAAAGGGACAAAGCTGTGTTTTCAATACAAATGCACATTGTTTTACAATTAATAGGAGCTTTAAATGTTACAACTTTTCTGTCACAACTAAAATTCATGAAGCTGTGAAAGATAGATACTTTGTTACTGTCAGAATTTTGTTACTGTCAGACTGGGTCAGAATTGAAATTTAAGGATAAATGCACACAATTAATTTGATTAACCATTAAGAATAACATTAACCGTAGGATCAATAACTATAGCTGGGGTTATGTCTAATTATTAACATTCTATACATAATGTATAGCTCAACAGTGGCAAACACAACAAATATAGGGATCTATGGCAAAACCAAACTTAAATAAATAACATAATTAAGACAAACACAAATCAGGTGTGAACAAAATAAGAGCAGACCTTGAACAGGAGAGATGATTACAAAACAGGAAGTAAACATGAACCTACAAGCCTAAACCTGCAGTACCTGCTGGGAGTTATAATCCAGAACTGAGTCAAAGCAAAAAAAAAAAAAAAAAAAAATTCAGAAAGCACACCAAAGTCATGGCATGACACAAGGAAGAACACATTGACAGAATCCCCCTCAAAGAGGTTACTCCTGAAATGCCTCTAGAGGGTAGTCCCAGACAATCATTCCACTGTGTGATGTTGGCTCTCTCAACACTGTGGCTGTAGTAACAGGAAACAAAGTTCACAATAGTGCATGGTGTATGGTGTCTGGAACATGGAATATATCTATGCTGAAACTGAGCATGTATGCCAGGCTGGTGCTTGGCATGTACTTTGGGCTGGATTTTGGCATGGGAGATGGGCTGGGTCTATAAGTGGGCATTTGGCCAGAATTTGGTATAGCATCTGGGCTGCGATTTGATCTGAAACCCCAGTTGGGACTTGGGATCATGCTCAGAGCTTGTTGTGGGCTTGTGGCTGGGAGGGCTAACTTTCCAGCCTCTGGTGAGTGTCTGATGGGGAGTGGGCTGAGACAGAAGAGGCTGCCTCATGGGCCACTGGTGAGAGCCGGACTGTAACATGATTAGAGCTTGTGAAATGTCTAAACTGTCTAAAGCCTGACTGGAACACAGAGAGGGGGCTTGGGACAGGGGAGACCACCCTCGTGGGCCTCAGGTGAGAGCCTGACTGGGAACAGCTGGCAAAGCGATGGGCATGGTTAGAATGGAGCCATACATGGGTGGGATGGAACAAGGTATGGCTCAGATGAACAAAGCCAAGGCTGGAATGGACAAGGATGTAGCTGGGATAGAGGATGGAATGGTTGGTATGAAACAGGAAATGTCTAGGATAAAGCAAGGCATGGCTAGGACAGAGGAAAGCGTGGCTGGAAGCACGGCTAGGTCGCTCAGTTGACTTGAAAGTAGCAGTGTTGTTTATTTCTATTGAAAGCCTTGTGTGGGGAGTCACCCTGCTGGCCTCACCCTTGAGCTCTGTTGCTTTGTGTTTGTGTCCAGGCCATGCTGCTCCAGCTGACTCGCTAGGAATATAAAATATTTCAAGGTGGCTCATCCCAGAATATGGGGACACTTACTTCAGAAGTCCACAAAGTTTCTGGGGGTGGAATGTTGCTGGGCCAGTGAACATAAACAGCATGTGTCTGTTACAACTGTGTCTCTCAGTGCTTTCAAATTCAGTCATATGGAAAGGGAACATTCCCTCTTGGGGAAAAAAAATCATGTGGAATACCATCATGCCCAAATCAACACTGCACACTCTCCTCATGCCTGCTGTATCATTGTAGGGTATATCTTTCTGTCATTTAGGGAAATGATCATTTAAGGCCAAACTCTTTGTTTTGTCATTTTAAATGCAAGTTAAAATTATATGGCAAACCCAAACTTAAATAAATGGGAAAATTAAGACAGCCCCTGGCAGTCAGAAGTGGATGCAACAAGCCAGCATTCAAAGCTGCATTCCATCAGGGTCTGAAGACTGAGTTGCTCACTAAATTAGGAAGCTTACTCCACAACTTGCTTCAATCCAGCAAATAGAATTAATTTTATTTTTCACTCAGATTTATGTTGCCTGTTTAGATCACCAAATCAGGGGAACTTTCTTGTATTAGAAAGTTGAGGAAGAAAATGAAGAGATATAGCACGCTAGTCAGCACACTGTCAAGCCCACTGTGTCCAAACATTTTCCATCAACAGCACACCAATTACCACTAATAGCCCTGGCACACAAGTTCATGTAAAGATTCTTGCTGAGTACAAAGAGTTCCAGGAAGTAAAAAGAAATCCAAAATCAAACTCAAGCCATAAATATACTCTATATGTTGACGTCTTACACTGATCAGCCTTAATATTAACACCACATAACTAACACATCAACATTGATTATACATTTGTAAACTGCAATGGCTATCCTGTCTGGTCTGATCCCACAGAAAAGCCAATGCAGACGAAGGAAGTCAATGTTGGCCTTTTAAAAAAAGGCACCAGAACACCCAGTGTACCACAGGCCATTGCACACTAGTGATGGGTTTTTCGTGAATGATTCATTCTTTTTGAATGAGTCTTTAACGTGACTGAGAAGAACAAGTAGTCTTGGAGAGTGATTCGTTCATTTTATACTGGGCGAAAATGTGCAAATTATCACAAAACCTCCGTAGATTATGTACAGGAAACAGAATGGTTCTCAACGTATCTTCTAGAGTCATTCGTTCTTTTGTCACGTGACTCCCATAAACACCATGCAGTGCAGTACACCGGAAACAGAATTGAGCGATTCTTTCCCAATGACACTTCTAGTCCTAGTCATTCGTTCTTTGGTCAGATGACTCCCACAGATGCTATTCAGTGCAATAGAGTCAGTGCAAAAGATATCAGACGTGAGCAGCTCATTCTGTTTATAATTCTGTTAAAATATAATGTCCTTAGCTGCATTGTAATATTTTAATTACTTGAACAATAGCCAAAATTTGTATATCTAGATGTCTTTGGGGTCTGTGTATTGAAAATGTTACATTTTATTTTATTTTTGATCAAAAGAACAAAATGAACTAAGTGACTCAAAAAAAGATTCACTAGAACCGACTCACTAAAATGATTCAAACTTACCATCACTACTGCACACAGGGCCCAGCAAGCAAAGAGCACATGACTCCCAAACTGGCTGATGAACTTGCCAGATACAAATCCGATCAAGCACCAGTGGAATGTACCAGACAACCATTGATGCTCCTCATCAAATCCACAGCCCCAAAAGGATCCACTGCCAACATCCTGTTGCCATTCAACGACGCACAACCCCAGGGGTCTTATCGAGTCAATCCACAAGGGGCCAAAGCAGTCATAGCAGTATAAAGGGAACCCACAAAATTTTGTGCACAATGTTTTGCCTTGTAATGTTATGGCTGATTGGTGTACAACAGGGATAAATATGTCCCTCCAGCCTTTTTGGGTTGGTGATCTCAGGCCTTGAATTGTTTGAATCAAGCCAAAATTAAATTTTGCATTTGGTCCTGCATCCATTTAGAAATGCAAAACTCTTTACCAAACCCAACATGCATAGTGTATACAGTACATTCTCCTACGCATTTCTTATGGGAGATGGATAGAAGACCTCTGAGAAATAATGAATTGTGTGTAAAGCCATATGGGCTTTAGCTCCAGCAGTGTTCCAGTGTCTAATTAACAATGTCTAGATCTTATGTTACAGTAAATATTAACTATGTCAAGAGGTCCTGTGATGTCACTTGGAACATCAGCTTTATGCTAAGAGAAAGAAGTGTGAGTTTCATGGTTGGTTGGTTGGGTGGTTTTTGGTTGGTTGGTAGGTAGGTAGGTAGGTACAGTAGGTGGGTGGGTGGGTGGTTAAGTAGGTAGGTAGGTAGGTTGGTTGGTTCAATTGATTGATTGCCCTCCTTGGTCACATTATCAGGCCAAAGTGGATGCGGATGGACCAAGATAAAGTGTTGGTTGTCACTGGCTGGCCCATCCTCACCACCGTGACAGAACTACAGCATTCCTACAGCATTTACTGGTGCTTCATTCAAGGTTTCTACATGATTGCTGCACCACTAACCTCACTCCTCAAGAACAAAGCTTTCCACTTTCATTGGAATCCAGCCACAACCAGGGTTTGTATGGAAACATTGGGGTCTCAGTTAAGTGACGTGACCAAATTAAGAAATGGACCAATTCTTAAGAATCTAATGTGCTGAGATTCAGGAAGACAGGGCTTCTCCCTTTGGTGGGATATGCTCAAAACTCACCTCAACACTCAAGAACCCAGCTTACCTCCTGCCATTGTGTTGTGGGGTACAGCCACCAATGTTTCCATGGAGCACCATCCCAATGATTCATGTGTAATTGAGCACATCAAAGCGTATAGCAGCCATCCACTTTCCAGAACACAGATTAGCCTACAATAATAATTGTTAAAGACTACAACTCTATGATCACTCACCTCTGACTCTCACCCAATCACTTTTACCTGATCGTACACCCGTGCCACCTATTTCACACACCCTCTCTGCCACTTGTCAACTCTCTTACATATGCTCTGTGTCCTGTTAAGTCATTACCAAGCCTTCTTTATTGTTATCAAAGTTTTGATCTTGTTCGTTTTGTTTGTGGATTGCTTGATCGTTGTTTGGCTTACATTTAAAATTTTTATATGTTTGTTTTGTTGGATTGTTTTAGTACATGTTTTAGTAAGTGTTCTGTCAATTTGTACCAAGTGTCCTCCTGTTTATTACTGACAAACTGTCATCTAAATTATTCAGAAGTAAAATTTGCATACTGCATTAGTGCAATTAATCAATTAAGGGTGATTGATAGTGGTTTACTGGTTAACTTCTTAAGGAATTAGCTTAGAAATATTTAGCATCATAAGACCAATGTTTTGAAAGTGTTCTTTTTTGTAATTGCCAGTGTGCATTTAAGTTTGAATGCACATAATAAGTTGATGCTTATCTATGACATGACACAACGTGCTTGTGAGCTGCTTGCCCAATTCTGAGCAGTTAGTTTTGAGCACAAATCAGTAAACTTTTACTTGAAATGTGAATACCTGATAAGTTTATTTAAACCCCCTAAGGCTGAGCCCAGGATATCACCATAACCTGTGTGGTATATCCCCTCCAAGGGGCACTGGCTCCCCTCCTTTGTGTAAAAAATGTCTTATGTGCTTCTAATAAATCAGCTCAACTAATCATGCCTTTCCAATATGATTCATGACTTTACTGACAGGTCAAATTGCCACTTTGGATCCCTGGCACAGAATGAGTCGAAATTGAGCCGACCTTGTCCTCAGGCGATGGTGTGTGTGTGTGTGTGTCTGTGTGTGTGTTGTGATGGGTGGTGGGGGGAGTATAGAGCAAGGTTCTATTGCTGTGTTAGAGGAGGATAGGAGGGCTAGGAAAGCTGCAGCTCCCTTTTTTTCTAAATTATATTCGTTCTTTTATGAATGAAAAAAACAAAAACAAAAAAACAAAAACAAATGAGAGACATAACCCCCGTTTTATCATTGTTTATAAACAAACAAGATGTTTGTTGTAATGTGTGAAGCCACTGATGCAAACAGTTTCTGTATAAATATATGTATGAAATTTAGACTTACTGCATCATCTTTGTCATATGCTGTTATTTTAAATGTTGTAACCCTAACATGCAAAGCTCATGTTAGGGTTACAACATTTCAAATAACAGCATATGACAAAGATGATATCTATGTCCTGCTTTGCAATTTAAAGGTAGTTTTTACAGTCTAAAAACAGTATGAATCACCTCATTTTATAGCAAACACATCCTCTGCCATGATGACATGGTGTAGTACTTTACCACATTGTGATATAATGATAGGAAAGTCACAGTAAAGTACACATGCATTTTATTCAAATTTTATATATCATTACAATAGTTTTTTATTAAATACTTCATGAATAAGTTAATATAAAACAAAAATCATATGAAATGTTGTTGTGTTATTATGGTATTGTAGTTTTATGAACTATACGTATGAGTTTTTATTATGTACTGGAAAACCACATGTAAAGATTGCCATGTTTTGCAAATGCACAACTGAAAACACATTAGGAATATTATTGGCAGAGTAAATCCTTTTTTTGTCACATTAATTTGTTACATTTATACTATTAATTATTGCAATTATTTGACATTTTATTTATTGATGCACAATTATTTGACATCAAGTATAAAGAGTATAATTATTTTCTATCAAGGGCCCAACAGTGTAAGCTAAACATCACTGGGGCTTGGGTCTAATCAGCTGGAGGACGGTTATTCTGGCAGTGTTATGGCTGTTGAGACACCATTGGGATTAGGTTGTTTTTAAAAATTTTACATCAAAGATATTACATTTTCAAAAACAACTTAATCCCAATGGTGTCTCAACAGCCATAACACTGCAAGAATAACCGTAGAACGAAAGTTGACGAAATTATGTTTGGATAATATTGAACAAATGACCCCAAGGCAATGTTATAAATATAACTATTTATTATATAATATTAAGTATATTACAAAATAACATTTATATATAGCATTTTTTCTCCCAAAAGTTTTTTTTGTCTTTCTGCAGCTGAACTGAAAATAAATACTATAACCTCTGAGATCTGTTCTGTGAAACCAGTTGGCTGTTGTGCACCATTTTACAGTAAAGTAGCATAGATACGTAGATACCATATAGATGCAAAGCTATATGGCATATGGTGGTGTAGCCGCAGTGAACGAGAGCAACATGCCTAAATCATGAGCAATATTATTCACAGATTTTCTACCATATGTTTTTATTTGTTTGTTTGCTTATTTGTTTTTTAAATAACCTTTATTTGATTTTTGATTTCCTTCCAACTTCTCTTTTGCTTCTTTTTGCTACACATACTCTCTTTGGTTTCCTGTTTGTGATTCAGGCTATTTCTTTCCTGAAAGAACAGAGAACATTCAAGAGGTGTGTGAGTGTTACACATGCTGTGTGACAGAAGCTCAGTAAGTGGCATAAATCGCAGATGTATATGTCAATATTCTATTGTTTTAAGCTTGTAGTTTTAAATGTTGTTTAGTGGTAATTTATGGAATGTTATAACTATTTTTATCAAATTAATTAAAAATTTCAAAAAACATGTTGTGTGGTTTTTTTTTTTAGATTGTGTTGCAACATAATTACATCTATATGACAAGGTTATACAACAATCCCATAGATTTCTTATAGAGTAGATAGGAACCTGCATACTGCATTAGCTCCAGTGAAGCATCACACTAGCCTTAGAGCAACTACATACCATAGTTTACTGCAGGTGTTGTGGCTTTTTTTCTGTATTGTGGCAGTGATGCTGTTATCTATTCAAATGGAACCAACAAACCATTTATTTATTTGTTTGTTTGTTTGTTTGTTTAGACACAACTTGGTTGTTTAAGACAATTTAACAATAGGCTACGTACTGCATCAGTTAGAGTTAAATAACTTCTTGTCAGCTGAATCATATTAATCACTGCATTTAATATCCATTTGAAGGCTCTTAAGTATTGGCTTAGTCAAATGACTTTTTTGGTCTAGCAGTATATCAATTATTTCATTAGATTTTTAAAATACAATGAAATCCAATATTATTTTGCTAATTATAAGGCAGAGTATAATTTTGGGGAATGTTTTGGAGCTGAAAGCAATAGCTATTCTTGCTGAGCTGATCCAAATTATCTGCTGAAATACAGCTGGAATTCCCATAACTACTTTGGACATTAATGCACATTTTTAAATAGCTTTTTATATTTTTGTTTTTTTGTTTGATATGTTGTTTTGATTTTTCATGAGGATGGTTGAGAAAGTGATTTGAAATGTGTCCATAAAAATAATAAAGAGCAGTTTTAAAATAATCATTTTAATAATGTTTGTGAGTTTTGTTTCTAGGCTCTAATAATTTCCACACATCTTTAGGTACTAAGCTATTCATAAGAATGTGTAGGCATAAAGGTTGTTTCCTTGTTATTGTGTGTGTGGTATTTTTCATACAACAATTTGTGTGCACTCTTGAAGGCTGTTAATAATTCTTGAGGTTTACACAGAGGCAGTATTCATATTGTACTTGTAGACTTTCATAGACTAAATAATTTGTCTTAGAATTTTTCACTTTGCATTTATTACCAGATATATTTGTTAATCACAATAAATGTCATGAGTGTTTGTAAAGTGTGTCAAACATATGGTGGGAATTTAAAGAATACCATTTAATAAGTGCTACAGTTCTGTTTGGCTGAAGAAAGAAAACAAAACTTTATGTATTTTAAATATTTGCATCTTCCCAGAGAACCAAGGAAACATGCAAATGAAAATGCTAATAAATGTGTGGGCTCACTGCTTCTCTCACATGCACAGTAACCTGGTGTCAGACTAGACAATTAGGCCATACACTGTTAATTCCTATTACTATCATCTGCATTTGAAATGATCAAAGGCTGCTTTTGACCTCAGAACAAACTGTGTGGATAAGTTTCCATGGTTTGTTGTTTGATAGATTGTTTATAAGCACTAAACCATGTCAAACATTTTGCGTGTCATTTCAAAGAAATTAGGTAAGACAGTTATAAGTGTGGCCTCATAATTCCTTGCTAGAAATGACAAATCATGCAGCAAGTAAAAATCAGTCTTAGGTTTGAAGGGTAAGAACGGTAAAACCCAAAGAAATCCCAACTAATACACCAGGCAATAAGAAATTCTACAAACTATATGATGGCTATATGGCATATCATAGTCATTAACAAAATTGGTCGAAGTCTGACTATGTAGGTAACAAATGATTTGTTGTGTAAGCTGAAGCAAAAGCAGATAGTCTTGTTCCATGAAGCAATGCCATTTGAAGAGAGGCTCCAGCTTCTTCTCCACCAGTAGAGAAACAACGGTCTTTGTTAAAGGGCACATTTCCCACTCACCTTGTTCTAATTACTGTTCATTCTCAGGCATGTCAGTTTAATATACAGAAAACATGGTTTCACTAAAGTCCCATTCTTCACTACTCCTCTGGCTGGCTTGTGCGGAAAACTGCTTCGAGTACAACAGAGCCTCCAGGGCCTTCTGTGGTCCGCTTTCCCACAGTGCAACACAGACTTGCAGTGACAAATCACAGGACCATGCTCTCCCCAGAACAAGCACACAGGGACCACAGCCCAAGTTTTGATGGATAAAAATCAGAGCGATCAGGATGGCAGGTCTGCTGGATGTCCATGCCACCATGGTTGTTTTGGTTAAATGTGGGTTTGACTTCAACAGGCTTGCAGCTGTCTCACTAAATTAATACATGCCAATAAGATTTGCTAAAGACAAAATTAAACACTTTAAGCATCATTATGCAAATTGTATTCACACATTTTTGCTGACACTGGGACCAACTGATAAAACTGCTGCAGTGTTTATTTGATTATTTTTATGAATTACAGTGAAATTAACTGTGAATATAAATTATAATAATGTTTTTTTATTGTAAGTTAATGTTAAAACTAAAATTTCTGTGTACACGTATTTGTATAATCCAGGGTATATTAATCATAGTTTATTAGTAAGTTAATTATCATATATTCAATGTATTTACTGTAAATGTAAGATAGTTCTGATTAGTGTGTTTCTAATTAAAGAAAAAAAAAGCTTGATCTCATGCGATCAGAACAGATCAAATGGCCTCTAGGCATTGCATCGGTAAGCCACTACAAACAAAACAGCTTTGTTTTTTCATTTTAATCTAACTCTGTTATGGATTGTGAGCACATAATCATGCATAATCAATAACAGAAGTGACATCAGAACAACTAACACATTAAAGCTTGCTGTGGGTTCCTTTGCTCTTCCTTGTCCCCCCTTTTTTACTGAAATAGACAATGAGAGAGATGGAAAAGAGAGAGAGAGAGAGAGAGAGAGAGAGAGAGAGAGAGAGCAGAACCACATCCCTGCTGACTTCAATGTTCCCAAGATTGCCTATTCTACAAGCTAACCATTGCAACCTAACACACAACTCAGCATCAAAGCCCACAAGGCCTTTTTAGCTTCTACCTCCCAAGAGTTGCTCAAACTCACAGATGAGTGCATTCTTCTGTGGCATTTGGAGAGAAAACATATTGAAGGCTGTCAGGATATTGCGACTGAAAATCTTTAAAACAGCACAGAAGACCTCATGATGGCAAATATCTCAAAGAAATCAAAGTTGAAGAGCTCTTACCATAGATAATGGGATGAGTTCCTACAGCCTTGTTGGCTGTGGATTAAGGAAAATAAATATTGTTAATGAAAAGCAGAGTTGGGTTCTAGCTCTTATATACATACATGAATTGATAGACAGACAGACATAAACACACAAACATAGAAACCATTATCTGTAGTTTCAGATGATTTATGTTCAATTTTTTTTTTCAGTTCTGAGGTCATTTTTAGTGGCACTTTTTTGATGGTCTTAAAATTGGACAAGTATATTGGTCTTAAAGAAGACATCCTACCAGGGACTGCATATATAAAACTACTTAAAACCTAAGTCTTCAGTGGCAAAATTTTTTTTTTAAAATAAAAAATATATATACTTTCACATTTAGGCCTAAGATTTAGAATGATGCACTTTTACTTAGCCTCAATATTAAGATATTAAGTGTGGTTCAAAACATATGCACAGTACTGTATGAACCAAGGCACAAGATATGCATAGCAGTGATTTTATTTACATTAAGAGGAGGCCAAATATGTCCATTTTCATGAATCCCTTTAAAATCAGTTGTTAACATGTTAATGACTTATGAACTAAACTTTCCACAGCAATATGGCCCATCATCTAGTGTCCATGTTTCATTGCTTAAACATCCCTAGTACAAAGGTAATAGATCCTTCGTTGAGTGACCGCCGCTTTCCCTTGGTGGGGTCTTTCAAATACAGACCATTATGGCCTTTCACACTCAGGCCATGCTAACTTTCAAGTGATTAAAAACTAAATTTAAAAAGTTATAGTTCTGCAGAGAAAAGTCATGGATTATATCTTCATTTAACAACTGACTATGTCAAAATCCAAGCATAACGTTTATAAGATTTACAGTCAATGTAAATGTAAATGGCTATGTCACCTCACCTTTGCTTCTCTTCCCTGTGACACCTCAGAAGAATTCCTAAATATAATTTAAGAGTATGTTTTTTTCATTTGTTAAGCCACACAGTGACCTATGAAACATTCAAGCATTAAAAACTTCTCACTTAAGACATGGACCAGTGAGAAACAGGTGCAATGATTAGTACAATGGTGATTCGTAATGCTGAGTTGTTGGAACAGACAAGAGGGGAAATGAGGTTGCTGCTGAGGTTGTTACATAAACAACCAATTTTTCCCAAAGGAATCTCTAGGCACTTTGCAACCTGTCACACTAAAACATTTGTTCTCATTTTTTTCATTTAATATACATAATGAAATATGTATTTTTTTTAATTTAATATAAGGAAATGAGGCGTGGCTCAAAACATTTGCATAGTACTATATTTGAGGGTCTCTGAGTGAACTTTATGCATTGTTGTTCCTATTAGTAGTACTTTCTATAAGCCTACTCCTAAGCTTTTTCACTTTTACAAATCCATGCTCAGCTGTTCCATTGGTGGGCGTGCCATTCCAAATAGTCCTTGTTAAAAAGCTAGGTCCACACTGGAAAGGAGTGTGTGGCAAAGCTGAGCAGTAAAAAAGAATAATGGGCATATTCAGCTCAAAGCAGGAAACATGATACTGACTTTTTTTTGGAACTTTGTGGCACTTGTGACACTTTACTTGACCAATTTTCTATAGCCTTGCCTTTGACTGATAAGTCCACTTTAGCTGTGCAATAAATGTAAGGATGGTAACCTGAGGTTAGAATGTCTGGTAGTATGATAAAGTACTATAATTCATGCTAAATAGTAACTAGGGCTGGCAGAAAGATAAGTGTTAAACAATTACTACCAAAATTGAAGTCATGCCCTCTGTACAGTATATGGCTTTGAAAACTTTGAAGCCTTGTGGCAGGTGAGGAGTGGGAATTAGGTGTAGGCTGTGTGCAGCACTCTTGTGATGTTGGCTTGGGCACAAAGAGAACATGAACACATCATTTTTTAAATCTAATTATTAAGAAATCATGAACCAGAATTGGGCCCTTTAGCTTGTAGTGGCATGAAGCAGTAACAATATATGAGTTTTTCTGGAGCTTCTGATTACTAACAATGCTATAAACCCAGCTTCATGGCCAGCAACACTTGATTGGCAGGTTCAGGTTAAGAGGTCTCAGAATGGGAGCTGTAGCTTTTGGAAAGTAGCAATGGTCATGTTTGTATGACCTTTGAATTTCACACATTGTTGAGCACAGGTTTTTTGTCATGAAAGGGGGCAGCTATGAAACAAAAGTTATGAGTGAATGACCTGTACAAACTGCTGAATAAAAAAAAAAAGTGTTAGCCATTCTGCATCTTGGACCTTTGCATGACTAATAAGCATCCCCTTTCTACAGACAATGTATCCAAAATAGGACACTTGAGAAATCCCCCTTTTTTCTATAATTAAAATGTTAT
This sequence comes from Clarias fuscus, assembly GCA_030347435.1. Taxonomy (NCBI): domain Eukaryota; kingdom Metazoa; phylum Chordata; class Actinopteri; order Siluriformes; family Clariidae; genus Clarias; species Clarias fuscus. The sequence goes on along the minus strand of CM059206.1, from coordinate 24,247,187 downwards.
TGGCTTGGACTCAAGACTTTGATGTGTTCAATAATGTTGAAAATATTTCAGGATGTCATTTATACATGCTACAATTAATATATAAGCATTTCACTGCATACCGTACTGTGTATGACTGTGTATGTGACATGTAAAATTTTTATTTGAAATTTAGAATTTTATTTCCCTAACATGTCCCATGTTTGAGCAGCAATGGGTTACAGTGCCTATTATTGCCAATTCACTGTTCCACTCACTGTTCTGAGCTAGGGTACTGTCTGTGTGGATTTTTGGATATCCTGGAGTGTGGCCAATTTTCTTCTGCACAAACTGTTCTTATGTAGGAACAATTTTGTTTTCTTTTCTATAAGCAGCGTGACAAGATGTATAACTAGTTCAATGAATGAACTTTGTGACAGATTGCAGTCTGTACAAGTCAGATAAGTAATTATTTAAATAACCTCTTCTCCAACCCTAACAAGATGCTGTTCAGAGTTGGTTGTCTCAACCACTTCCTGCATCAAGTGTGCGTAACCCCAGTATTTGAATTTGAGTACTGTGCAATGTCATTGTTGAAAATGCAGAGGATCAATTACTGAACACAATTAGTTTAGCACTGCATGTCTCATCACTGTTCAGTCATAATGTGGTGGCACAGTCTATTGCTTTACCTGTCTGCATATATTACTATCGCTTCTTGACAACTAGATATGAAAAGTATACAGAGAATGTCAGCAGGAAACTTTGGCATTGGCTTGGTTGACATAATGTTTGTCAGGTTGGGCTATGAGGGCGACCAAGGATTCAGCATGTTTCTGACCAGGCTTAACACAACTAATTTCTGGATTATAATTTAGTAGTGGAAGTTATGGTGATTTGCTGTTTTTGCTCACTTACTACTTTATGAGCCTGAGCTGCATTATAAACCCGAATAAGTTGGCAAAACTCAAAAAATTTGAGGTAATCAGCTACATCAATTTTTTTTTTAGTAATGATGTTTCCAATTTTGAGTAACCAGAACTATCAGTTTTTGAGTTTACTGTACTCGTTTATTGTACTGTAATCGTTCTTTACTTGCATTATTGAGTATCCTAACTCATACTATTTAATAGCAATTAAAAATTTTTTAGGTGTTGCAAATCAACTAAATTGCTGTTGGTCTTTTCGGTGCTCCCAGCAATGGGTCGCTACAGCAGACAATCCGGTCTGGACACAAGCTTGGCACAGGTTTTACGCCAGATGCTCGCATGGCGAAACACCTAATACTGAGCCACCGGTGCCCTATTGCCCTGATGACATCAGACACAAAATCTCTAGGCTGAAAGATTTTAAGTTGGTGGAACTTTAAGGTGACAGTTATTGTTACTTAAGTACTTACAGTTACTTAACAACTGTAAGTACTTAAGTAACTGTTAATTTACTTAAGTAACTGTTACTTACATTTTTTTTTCAACTAACTTGAAAAGTGTCATTTTTACAAACTCATAAATACTAAAAAGTTATAAATACACATCAAGGTCTATTATTCTGAACTAATTGTAATTATTTTAGTTAACAGTACTCAATATGTTTAATTACTTTGAGCATTAGGGTTTACAGTGTGTGATGTCTTGGCCTGCTGCTTCCTTGGAACAATGGAGCCAACAACACACATGCTGTCTGGTAATCAGCAAAATGTAAGACACAAATCATGTAAGACAACATCTCACACAAGACTACATTGACTCTTAGTACATCAAGGTTATTTGAAGATGAGGAACAGGAGTGAATCATCAAAAATCTTGGGGTGTGTTGTGAGTTCTTTGACTGAATCAGATGGCATCAAGTATGGAAGAGGAGTTTGGGAAATGCACTTTGTTACGGACACTGATACAACAGAAGCAGCTATACTAGATGTTCTAGATGCAAGTTGCTTTAAAATGTATGAGCAAAATTGTAGCTGTAAAAAATAAGTAGCTTATTTAGATGTATAATAATGGAAATATAATAGATATATTTGGCTGTTGAATCAGGATAGTCATCATATTCATGTTTGTTATTATTATTAACATTGTTGTTGGTGTTTCTGTTCTTCCTTGTGTGTATTTACATATTTAGCCAATAAATCTGATTTCGATATATTCTGAATTAAATCTAACAGTTTTCATTTTTAAATTATGAAATTAGATTCACCTTCATAAAATTACTGATTTACTGAGCCATTTACCTCCAAAGTAATATAACAAGTTAACCCTCTTTATAGATCATTTGTAGTTTGTGTTTAAACAACCTTCTTTAAAAAAGGAAGAAGAAAAAGAAGAAGAAGAAGAACAGTTATATCACTGTCAAACCATTAAAACATGTGTAAAATAAAAGGTGTATAAAATAAGGTGTGGATTCTCTGGGGCAAATTTTAAGCTGAAAAAAGTTTAAAGTAAACATATCAGCATATCATTTGCCTGAAGCTAAACCATGTGCCCTTATAACCTTAGATATAATGACTGTAAATGAGATTATATGACAGAGCCAATACAGGGGGACTTGACAGTGTGCACATCCATTGCAGGCCACACACACACACACACACACACACACACACACACACACACACACACACACACACACACACACACACTAGGGCAATTTGGAAATGCCAATTAATCTAATCTGGATGTGTTTTCGACTGTGGGAGAGTACCCAAAGAAAGCCCAGCAAGCACAGGGAGAACATGCAAACCCACACACACAGACCCAAGACCGGACTCAAACTCTGGAGGTTCATGAGACTACTGCATATAACATTAAGCCAATGTTATATGATACAAACAAATCTTATATACTTACAAAATATACATGTGAATATCAGTTGAATAAGTGTATGGATGCCACATTTCAGAGATCGAATTTGTAGCGCTGACAAATTGATGCAATGGCGCCATCTTGTGCATATATTATATGTAAACTAATTGGGGTTTGTAGTACAGTAATTTTCTATGCACTTTTTTTTCTGATATTCTTACAGCAATTTAACATATTAATTTGTTCCATAAAAGTCGCTCCAGCAATTTTTCAATCACATAATGTATAATGTGAATGTACAGGGTGGGCCATTTATATGGATACACCTTAATAAAATGGGAATGGTTGGTGATATTAACGTCCTGTTTGTGGCACATTAGTATATGTGAGGGGGCAAACTTTTCAAGATGGGTGGTGACCATGGTGGCCATTTGGAAGTCGGCCATCTTGGATCCAACTTTTGTTTTTTCAATAGGAAGAGGGTCATGTGACACATCAAACTTATTGGGAATTTCACAAGAAAAACAATGGTGTGCTTTATTCTTTCATGTGTTATTTACAAGTTTCTGACCACTTATAAAATGTGTTCAATGTGCTTCCCATTGTGATGGATTGTTAATGCAACCTTCTTCTCCCACTCTTCACACACTGATAGCAACACCGCAGGAGAAATGCCAGCACAGGCTTCCAGTATCCGTAGTTTCAGGTGCTGCACATCTCGTATCTTCACAACATAGACAATTGCCTTCAGATGACCCCAAAGATAAAAGTCTAAGGGGGTCAGATCGGGAGACCTTGGGGGCCATTCAACTGGCCCACGACGACCAATCCACTTTTCAGGAAACTGTTCATCTAGGAATGCTTGGACCTGACACCCATAATGTGGTGGTGCACCAGCTTGCTGGAAAAACTCAGGGAACGTGCCGGCTTCAGTGCATAAAGAGGGAAACACACCATCATGTAACAATTTCAAATATCCAGTGGCCTTGAGGTTTCCATTGATGAAGAATGTACCCCATATACCACACCATACAATCACTTTTTTTGTTCCAACAGTCTTGGAGGGATCTATCCAATGTGGGATAGTGTCAGACCAATAGCGGTGGTTTTGTTTGTTAACTTCACCATTCACATAAAAGTTTGCCTCATCACTGAACAAATTCTTCTGCGTCAACTGAGGGTCCTGTTCCAATTTTTGTTTTGCCCATTCTGCAAATTGTGTGCCCTCGATCTGGGTCATCCTCTTTGAGATGCTGCAGTAGCTGGAGTTTGTAAGGGTGCCATTTGTGAGTAGCTAATATCCACCGAAGGGATGTTCGACTAATGCCACTCTCCAGTGACATGCGGTGAGTGCTACGCTGTGGGCTCTTGCTGAATGAAGCTAGGACAGCCACTGATGTTTGTTCATTAGTGACAGTTTTCATGCGTCCACATTTTGGCAAATCCAACACTGAACCAGTTTCACGAAACTTAGCAAGCAGTTTGCTAACTGTAGCATGGGAGATGGGTGGTCTCGTAGGGTGTCTTGCATTGAAATCTGCTGCAATGACCCGGTTACTGCGTTCACCAAATATCAACACAATTTCGATCCGCTCATCACGTGTTAACCTCTTCGACATGTCAATGGCTGTGAACAAAGAGAAACTTGTAAATAACTCGTGAAAGAATAAAGTTACGTTAAAACCAAGCACACCATTGTTTTCTTGTGAAACTCCCAATAAGTTTGATGTGTCACATGACCCTCTTCCTATTGAAAAATCAAACGTTGGATCCAAGATGGACGACTTCCAAATGGCCACCATGGTCACCACCCATCTTGAAAAGTTTGCCCCCTCACATATACTAATGTGCCACAAACAGGACATTAATATCACCAACCATTCCCATTTTATTAAGGTGTATCCATATAAATGGCCCACCCTGTATATATAGTGTAAGCAGGGACTTTGACAGGACTAACTATAACAGCATAACTAAAAAGGAGAGCCAGAAGGAAAAACAGACATGAGGGCTCCCTGAGATGTAAAGCAACCAATCACTTCACTGTCAACAAACCTGAGTGATCAATGAGAGTGGGGAAGACAGCATCTAAACATACCAGTTCACCATAAAACTGTACGTCCTTGACTCCCCCAGATCTTGTCTTTTACCTAAGGCAAATCTATTTACAAAAATGCTTCTCTAAATAAATAGATTTTTAGCCTAGACTTGTCCTAACACTGACACTGTGTCCTCAATATTAATTGGAAGGCTATTCCATAACTTTGAGGCTTTGTAAGAAAAAGCTCTGCCCCCAGCTGTAGTTTTCATAATACGAGGTACTGACAAACAGCCTGCATCTTTTGATCGAATTAGGTGTGGGGAATCATAGGACACTAGCAGTTGATTCAGATGCTGCGGTGCGAGACCGCATGTGCTTGTATCTTCTGGTTTAGTGAGGACTCTTGCTGCTGCATTCTGGACTAACTGAAGCTTGTTTATGCACGTAGTTTAAAAACCAGACAGTAAGGCATTACAATAGTCCAACCTAGAGGTGATTAAAACCATGAACCAATTTTTATGCGTCGTTTAGTGACAATATATTCCTTATCTTGGCAGTATTTCTCAGGTGAAAGAATGCTATCCTGGTAATATTATCTACAGGTGCATCTGGAATCTATAATCACACCAAGGTCTTTTACTGTTGCACTTGATTGAACAGAAAGACCATCTAAAGTTACAGTGTGATCAAAAGGCTTGCTTCTTGCTGCATGTGGTCCTATGACTAAAACCTCTGTCTTATTAGGATTGAACATAAGAAAGTCTCCGCAGATAGCACACTGCTGAAGGGCCAACGCTGGGACAATGGCAATGCATATGTTGTTAGTCAGTGGTTGGCTCAATGTCATTTTCTCTGTTGTGCCAACATTGGTTCAGTAGATAATTACATTATTGGTCCAATGTTGTGCCAACATTGGTTCAGTAGGTAATGGCACGGTTAGAAATTGTACACATTGTTCAAACGTGGAAAGTGTTAGTATTTCCTGACATGCGCACACACACTCACAGCACTGGTCTGTCACGAGGCGGAGCGGAACGAGGTGAATCCAAGCGCAGATGAGTGACAGCAACGATAAACAGGAGCGCGGTCGGAATGCGGAAGCGGAGGTCAAATACCGGGAGATCAGTCAACGTAGCGTCGAAGCCAAATCGTGAAGCAAGAGCCGTGGTCAAAAGCAAGGAAGCGAGAGATCTAAACCGGGAGATCAAAAGAGCGAGGCGAACAAATCCGAGGCGAGAGACAAAAAATCGAGAACCGAAAAACAAAGCGAACTTGGCAACGTGAATACGAGAAAAAGAAAACGCGAGAAAATCAAGGTACGTGACACACGAGATAATCCAGCGATTTAAGCAGCGTGCCAAGCGTGCTTAAATCGCTGTAGTAATCAGCGGAGGATAGGAGACAGGTGCGCAGGAGGGGCGGCAACGGGACCGTGGAAAAAAACAAAAAAACAGAGGCACATGTCAGCAGTGACAGCGTGGGAAAAACTTCAGACAGGACATGAATCATGACAGTACCCCTCCCCTTATGAACGCCTCTTGGCGTTAGAGCACGGGGCCTCTGGGTAACGTTTATAAAAGTCAGAAATTAACTTGGGGTCTAGGACAAACTTGGCAGGGATCCAGCTTCTCTCCTCAGGTCCATAGCCCTCCCAGTCTACCAAATACTGGATGCCTCTGCCTCGGCGACGAGCTTTCAGGAGTCGGCGGACGGTGTAGGCTTCACTGCCGTCAATGATACGGGGAGGAGGTAGAGGGTGGGTGGGGGGATTTAATGGGCATGCGGCGAGACGGCGTAGCTGGGGCACGTGGAACGTAGGGTTGATCCGCCGCATAGTTGAGGGGAGCAAGAGTTTAACCGCGCAGGGATTGACTATTTTAGTGATGGTGAAGGGACCGAGGTACCGAGGGGAGAGTTTGCGGCAGGTGGTCTTTAGGGGGATGTCTCTGGCGGCGAGCATGACTCTTTGCCCCACCCTGTACTTGGGAGCCTGGGAGCGTTTGCGGTCGGCCTGTCTCTTGTATCTTCTGCCGACCCGTAACAGCGTTCTCCTTGCTTGTAGCCAGGTCCTTCTGCAGCGTCGGATAAAGGCTTGGGCAGATGGGACACTGACCTCCTCCTCCTGCGACGGGAACAATGGTGGTTGATAGCCCAGGCAGCAATGGAAGGGTGACAGCCCAGTAGATGACGATACCTGGGAGTTGTGGGCGTACTCCACCCAAGGCAAAAACTTGCTCCAAGAGGTGACATCTCGGGAAGCCATGCACCTTAGGGCTACCTCGAGGGACTGGTTCTTTCTTTCAGTCTGACCATTGGACTGGGGGTGAAAACCTGAGGACAGACTGGGCGTGGCTCCAATGAGTCTGCAAAATGCCTTCCAAAATTGAGAGGTGAACTGCGGCCCGCGGTCGGAAACGATGTCTTTGGGGAGACCGTGCAGTCTGAAAACGTGCATAATCAAGAGATCAGCCGTCTCCTTAGCAGTTGGGAGTTTGGGTAGTGGAATGAAGTGTGCGGCCTTAGAGAACCGATCCACCACGGTCATGATGCACGAGTGGCCGTCGGAGGAGGGTAACCCTGTGACAAAATCTAGGGCAATGTTCGACCATGGACGGGATGGGATTGGTAGTGGTCTGAGAAGGCCTGCTGGTGCGGTGTTGGTGTGTTTGCACCTAGCACAGATGTCACATGCTGCCACGAAGCTGGAAGTGTCCTCTTTTACCGTGGGCCACGAGAAGCGCTGCTGGACTTGAACCAGGGTTCGAGCTGAACCAGGATGGCAGGAGAGCTTGGAGCTGTGTGCCCATTCCAGGACCTGAGAGCGTAGAGAACGCGGCACAAATAGGCGGTTAGGCGGCACGTTACTTGGCCCGGGTTCATGAGACAGGGCTTGCTGGACCTTGGTTTCGATATCAAGCTCGGCTGCTGCGAGCAAGCATGACGGGGGAATGATGGTCTCGTTGGCAGCAGAGTCGTGAGTAGGGGAAAACTGCCTGGAGAGCGCATCTGGCTTGGAGTTCTTGGAACCAGGGCAATAAGAGAGGACGAAGTTGAACCTGGCGAAAAACAGTGACCACCGAGCCTGGCGAGAATTTAGCCTCTTGGCGTTCTGTAGGTATTCCAGGTTTTTGTGGTCGGTCCAGACAAGAAATGGGATCTCCGTCCCCTCTAACCAGTGTCTCCATTCTTCGAGGGCCAGCTTGATGGCCAGTAGTTCTCGATCGCCGATGCCATAGTTCGCCTCGGCAGGGTTAGACGATGTGAGAAGAAAGAGCAGGGGTGTAGCTTGTTGTCATGCGCAGCTCTCTGAGAAAGTACACCTCCTACCCCTGTGCTGGAGGCGTCGACTTCTACGACAAACTGACGTGATGGATCTGGAATGGTCAAGATTGGGGCAGACGTGAACCGTTTCTTGAGTTCAGAGAAGGCTTTTTCAGTGTTCATGTCCCAATGGAAACGCGTCTTGGGAGAAGTCAGGCCTGTTAAGGGGGCAGCAATGGAGCTGTAGCCCCGGATGAAGCGGCGGTAAAAGTTGGCGAATCCCAAGAATCTCTGAAGCTCCTGTCTTGTAGTGGGTGTGGGCCAATTCGTGACTGTCTGGAGCTTAGCAGGCTCCATTCTGATGCCTGAGGGACCAATGACGAACCCTAGGAATGTGGTGGTCGTTGTGTGAAATTCGCACTTCTCCGCTTTGACAAACAGATTGTTCTCTAAGAGTCTTTGCAGTACCTGATGAACATGACGCTGGTGCTCCCCTAGGTCTCGAGAGAAGATCAGAATGTCGTTGATGAGGGCCTGAAAGACGGCCGGGGCGTTGGTCAGGCCGAACGGCACCACCAGGTATTCATAGTGTCCTGTTGGGGTGTTAAAAGCAGTCTTCCATTCGTCACCCTCCCGGATTCGGACGAGGTGGTATGCATTGCGTAGGTCTAGTTTAGTATAAATCTTAGCTCCCTGGAGGAGTTCAAAGGCGGTCGCCATTAATGGAAGGGGATATCGATTCTTCACCGTGATCTCATTAAGGCCTCTATAATCGATGCACGGACGAAGGGAACCATCTTTTTTACCCACAAAAAAGAAGCCAGCCCCCGCTGGGGAGGAGGAAGGGCGAATGATCCCCGCCGCAAGGGATTCCGAGATGTAGTGATTCATTGCCTCCCGTTCCCTGGGTGACAGAGAGTATAAACGGCCTTTGGGAGGCGTGGTGCCTGGTAGCAGGTTGATGGCGCAGTCATATGGTCGGTGGGGGGGCAGAGAGACGGCACGAGATTTACTGAAGACCTCCTTGAGATCATGGTAATCTGAAGGGACATTGGTGAGATCTGGTGGTTCCTCCACAGACGCTGAACTGAGACAAGACGTGGCTGCAGCTCGCAAGCAGGTCTTAGCACATGATGGGTTCCACGCAACGATTGTGTTCCTGATCCAATCGATTTGTGGGTTGTGACGGGTTAGCCAGGGCAGGCCTAGGACAACAGTGGCGTGTGATCCCTCCATCATGAACAGTGAAGTCTGCTCTAAATGCCTGAGACTCTTAGGCCAACGAGGGGAGTTCTGTGGGTGATAGATGGGAGCGGGCTACCAGTGAGTGCCTGAACCTTAAGGTGGGTCTCCAAGGGGAGAGCGGGGATTCCTAGAGCCTTGGCTGAAGCCGTGTCGATCAGATTGCGGTCTGAACCTGAATCAATCAATGCTTGAACCAGGTGGGTTTGTTGCTCATAGGTCAGGAAGACGGAGAGCAGACGGCGTTCATCTGGGCATTTTCCTGGAGTCACACCTTCCAGTCCTCTAAGCTGGACTAGAGGACGTCTCCTCTTTACAGGAGAGTTCTTGAGTTGATGACCAGATCTCCCACAGTAGAAGCAGGCACCCTCCACTCGGCGGCGGTGGCGTTCTTCAGGGGAGATACGGGTTCTGTCCAGTCGCATGGGTCCCTTCTGAAGGTTAGATTGTGGGAGGTCTCTGGGTGGTGAGAGTCTGGCTGAACTTCGAAGGCGGAGGCGTGAATCCACTCGGCCAGCTAGATCCATGAGCTCTTGGAGTGACGAGGGAAGTTCGTGGGAGATTAACACGTCCTGGAGTGTCTCAGTCAGTCCTTCGAAAAAGGTGTCACTCAGGGCCCGACCATTCCACCCACTGGAGAGAGCTAGGGTCTGGAAATCAATGGCGTAATCATAGGCTGAGTGTAAGCCTTGGCGGAGCTTTAACAACTTGTGACCTGCCTCCCTGCCGTGACATGAGCGATCGAACACTCTCCTCATCTCTTTAGCAAAATCTTTGTAGTTGGAGCAGCAGGGGTCGTGAGCATCCCAGAGTGCAGTGCTCCATTCCCGAGCTCGTCCTGAGAGGAGAGTTATCACATACGCGACCTTTGAGCGTTCAGTGGAAAATGTGGAAGGCTGGAGCTCAAATATCAGTGTGCACTGAGAGAGGAAGGATCGACAGGTGCCTGGATCTCCTTCATAGGTGGGAGGGGCGGGGAGCTGTGGTTCTCGTTGCATGCAGGAGCCCCCGCTTTGCACTGGAGAGAGTTGGAGCCGTTGGAGCTGGGTCGTGACGTCAGCGAGGGTTAGCTTTGTGTTGAGCAGCTCCTGCTGGTGAGCTCCAAGAAGTGCGCCTTGGTTCTCCAGCGCCGATTTCATACGGTCCACATCTGCTGGATTCATATCGCTGGCTGGATTATTCTGTCACGAGGCGGAGCGGAACGAGGTGAATCCAAGCGCAGATGAGTGACAGCAACGATAAACAGGAGCGCGGTCGGAATGCGGAAGCGGAGGTCAAATACCGGGAGATCAGTCAACGTAGCGTCGAAGCCAAATCGTGAAGCAAGAGCCGTGGTCAAAAGCAAGGAAGCGAGAGATCTAAACCGGGAGATCAAAAGAGCGAGGCGAACAAATCCGAGGCGAGAGACAAAAAATCGAGAACCGAAAAACAAAGCGAACTTGGCAACGTGAATACGAGAAAAAGAAAACGCGAGAAAATCAAGGTACGTGACACACGAGATAATCCAGCGATTTAAGCAGCGTGCCAAGCGTGCTTAAATCGCTGTAGTAATCAGCGGAGGATAGGTGCGCAGGAGGGGCGGCAACAGGACCGTGGAAAAAAACAAAAAAACAGAGGCACATGTCAGCAGTGACAGCGTGGGAAAAACTTCAGACAGGACATGAATCATGACATGGTCAGCCAGTAGAGCAAACGCAGAGAAGTGTCACCACCTGTCAGGGAGAATAGGAGCAACTCAGGCGACATTGTTGGACCAACCTTGGGCCAACGGCTGTATACACTGAGTTAGATGTATAGTTCTTTCAAATGTTATTTATGTACTAGATTGGTAACCAACCCTCATATGAGCTTGTGATGTGATGCCATCATTGAGAGAGTCTGCTGCACTGGCTAAAGCAATATAACTTAATTTGCAATTTCCAACCTTGCCAACCTGAACCAACGTTGTGCCAACCTTGTGATTATCTACTGTTGGGCCAATCACCGAAGCTAACACTGGCCCAATGTCTCCACTGCTGTTGGTCCATTGTTAGTGGGCGCACTGACAAAAGGTTACCATTTTTTTTATTTTATTAAGCTGTTTTTTCTCATCTGGTTTTGCTGAGACATCTAACTGTGTGTCATCAGCATAACAATGAAAACTATTACCATGCTTACGAATTATGTTGCCCAGAGGAAGCATGTAAAGAGAAAAAAGCAGTGGGCCTGATTGTGTGGAACATCAAACTCCACTTGAGAACATGCAGAATAGTCACCACTTAAATCTACAAACTGATAACGATCAGTCAAATAGGATCTGAGCCAGGAGAGGGCAGTTTCCTCAACTGGTACTAGCTTTTCTAATCTGCGAAGGAGAATACTATGATCAATTGTGTCAAAAGCTGCATTGAGGTCGAGTAACACAAGCACAGTGACGCAACTCTGATCAGAGACCAATAGGAGGTCATTTACTACTTTAACAAGTGCTGTCTCTATGCTGTGATGAGGCCTAAATCCTACCTGATACAGTTTATGTATGCTATATCTATGTAGATATGAACATAGCTGCTGTGTTACTATCTTTTCCAGAATCTTAGAGATAAAGGAAAGGTTTGATATCGGCCTACAATTGGACAGCTGAAAGGGTTTGAGGTAAGGTTTCTTAGTTAGTGGTTTAATAACTCTTAATTTTAAAGATTTTAGACATACCCACTGCTGAGTGAAGAATTAATTGTTTTTAACAGGGGTTCCATTATTGCTGATACTATCTGCTTGAGAAAATGTGTCGGTATAGGATCTAATAAACAGATTAATAATTTTGCAGAGATGAGTGAATTTAGTTAATTCTCTTCAAAGGGAGTAAAGTATTCTAGGTTCTGATCTGATATGGTTAGTTTATCATTTGCATTAATTAAATTGTCTGCTTACAAAGCCAGAATTCTTTTGCCTAATATTTCCGATTTTGTTACTAAAAAAGTCCACTACTGTAAGTTGTTGTTGTGGAGATTTCTGTAGTGGTCTTATTTCTAGTTACTTTTGCTACGGTATTAAATAAAAATCGATGATTATTCTTGTTATTTTCTATAAGAGTGCAAAGACACTGATCTAGCAACATTAAGAACTTTTTTATAGCTTAATTCAATTAAATTTTATTTGTATAGCGCTTTTTGACATTGTCGCAAAGCAGCTTTAGACAATCAAAAGAATTAGGTTTGTACTGTATGAAATGTAAATGTGTATGAATCAAAATGATAAGATTGTCCCTGATGAGCAAGCCGAGGGCGATGTTTAGGATGTTCTCCTTCCATGCTATTTGAAATACTAACAATTTAGTTTGATTCCATTTATGTTCTTATTAAGGGGTTCATCTTTGTTGCAGGCAGACATGTACTGTACATGGGCCTTAACCTGAAATAATATCACTGATTAAATGAAAGCTGATCAGCTTAGTTTTAACCTTTTAACTATTTCTACAAATTCTTTTCATGTCGACAACAAGTATTTATGCTCCTTATAAATAATATAGAAATAATTGAATGTATAAATTCTCATGCCCAATACAGTGTAACTGCTATGTAAATTGGTGTTATGCTCAGTTTGGCTTAGGGATTTTTTAATAAAAATCTTTTTCATCACACTTTCAAAAACTCCACATAGCCAAAACAACTCAACAGAAACAGAAAAGCCACTATATAATTAATAATTAGTATTATTTTATGTTTTCAATCTGTGGGTTGATTGCATCTGTTTATGTGGAACCCATCAATATGGTGAGTTTTGAGCACTGGTTAGATGTCAGAAATATTTTGGAAAATATCATACTATGGCTCTCTTTATCATGTCTCTTTCTAAAAACTGTTGAGCTTTTTTGCAGGCATATTTTTTTTGGCTTTAGCTACATAAACACAAGTTTACAGCTTAATTCATGTAATACATTGGAATCTAGTAATTATTATCAAGAGCATTCTAAAAGGAAAATGTCAGACTGACTATTCAGAGCCCCAATAGTGTGTTGGCCCTTGCAAGCCTGGAATAAAAAGCTTGTTTTTTGTTTGCATTGTGAGTGAGCCCACTCGGGAAGGTGCTGCTCTCATTTCTTGCAGTATAGCACATAGTCTCAGAAGAGGCCTAGTTAATCGGTGACAATCCAGAGCCCAGGCCAGGGAGCAGACAGACAGGCTAAACCAACCGTCTGCTAGCTGCAGAGAGTCGTCACTCAGGGTTCATCCTATTGAGACTGTGTCTGTTCCCCGAGCTAAACATAAATTTAGAAAGACTCAGAAAGTCTGTTTTAGTAATTTAATTAACATAGATACCACAAACTCAGATCACACTGAATGCGCAGCCGGCACCTCTGATGTGAAGCTAGGACTGTTAAATATTAGATCTCTCGCATCTAAAGCAGTTATTGTTAATGAAATTATCACAGATCAGGAGTTTGATATATTATGTTTAACAGAAACCTGGATTAAACAGGACGAGTATGTAGCTCTAAATGAAGCTACTCCTCCTGGCTACAGCTACATACACCAGCCTCGGCTAACTGGTAGAGGAGGAGGAGTCGCAGTTATTTATAACGATAATCTGTCTCTCGTACAAAAACACAGTTTTAAGTCTAATGCATTTGAAGTTCTCTATAGTAACATAAAGTCAGCTCAGTCGATCCCGCTAATCATCATTTACAGACCCCCAGGGCCGTACTCGGAGTTTCTCTGCGAATTTGCAGATTTCCTCTCAAGCCTTGTTGTTTCTGTAGACAAAGCGTTAATTGCTGGAGACTTTAATATTCATTTTGAGAATCCAGAAGACCCTCTGAGAACAGCATTTATGTCCATACTGTACTCAGTAGGGGTAAATCAGTGTGTAGTAGGACCCACACATAAAGCAGGTCACACTTTAGATTTAATATTATCCTTCGGATTAAGTATAGGAAATATAACCACAATTCCACAGTCTGAAGTTATCTCGGATCACTATCTTGTCTCGATTAAAGCGTGTTATAGTAATAATGTATGCACAGCACCGCGCTTCCACCTTAAACGTACATTTACATCAAATACCGCACAGAGCTTTATCAATAATCTTCCAGAATTATCAACTTTGATTGGATCGCCATCTGACTTCACAGAACTCGAACAGGCGAATGAATATCTAGAGTCAGCACTTTGTTATAGCTTAGATAATGTAGCTCCAGTTAAAAGGAAAATGATTAGAGATAAGAAACTCGCTCCTTGGTATAATGACCACACACGTGCTTTAAAACAAACCGCTCGAAAATTCTAACGTAAATGGCGCCAAACTAAATTGATAGTATTCAAAATAGCTTGGAAGGAGAGCATCCTGAACTATAAAAAAGCTCTCAGTGATGCTAGATCAACGTATCTCTCCACTCTTATATAAAATAACAAAAACAACCCGAGATTTTTATTTAATACCATAGCCAAATTAACTAAAAACAAGACCACTGCAGAAATCTCCACAACAACATCATGCAGTAGTGAGGATTTCATTAACTTTTTCAATAATAAAATCATAAATATTAGGCAAAAAATCCAGGCTTTGAAACCAGACAATTTAAATAATTCAGATGATCTAACCACATCACATCAGAACTTTACTCCCCTTGAAGCGAGGGAACTAATTTCACTCATCTCTTCTTCAAAATCGTCAACCTGTATATTAGATCCTATACCGACACATTTTCTCAAACAGACAGTACCAGCAATAATAGAACCCCTGTTGAAAGTAATTAACTGTTCACTCAGTAGTGGGTATGTCCCCAAATCCTTTAAATTAGCCGTTATTAAACCGCTAATCAAGAAACCTGACCTTGACCCCTGTCTGCTTTCTAATTACAGGCCGATATCAAACCTTCCCTTTATCTCCAAGATTTTGGAAAAGGTAGTATCACAGCAGCTATGTTCACATCTACACAGAAATAGCATAAATGAACTGTATCAGTCAGGATTTAGACCTCATCACAGCACAGAGACAGCATTTGTTAAAGTAGTAAACAACCTCCTATGGGCCTCTGATCAGGGTTGTGTCACTATACTTGTGTTACTGGACCTCAGTGCAGCTTTTGACACCATTGATCATAGTATTCTCCTTCACAGATTAGAAAAGGTAGTAGGAATTAAGGGAACTGCCCTCTTGTGGCTCAGATCCTATTTGACTGATCGTTATCAGTTTGTAGATTTAGATGGTGACCATTCCTCATGTTCTCAAGTGGAGTTTGGTGTTCTACAGGGCTCAGTTTTAGGCCCACTGCTTTTTTCCCTTTACATGCTTCCTCTGGGCAACATAATTCGTAAACATGGTGTTAGTTTTCATTGTTATGCTGATGACACACAATTATATGTCTCAGCAAAACCAGATGAGAAAAACCAGTTTGCTAAAATCGAGCAGTGTGTGCAGGACATACGAGATTGGATGTTAATTAATTTTCTTCTGCTTAATCCTGATAAGACAGAAGTTCTGGTCATAGGACCACAAGTAGCTAGAAGTAAGTTTTCTGATCACACTGTAACTTTAGATGGCCTTTCTGTTCCATCAAGTGCAACAGTAAAAGACCTCGGTGTGATTATAGATTCCAGCCTTTCGTTTGAAGCTCATGTAGATAATATCACCAGGATAGCTTTCTTTCACCTTAGAAATATTGCCAAGATAAGAAACATATTGTCACTAAATGATGCAGAAAAACTAGTTCATGCTTTTATCACCTCTAGGTTGGACTATTGTAATGCCTTACTCTCTGGTTGTTCAATTAGGTGTATAAACAAGCTTCAGTTAGTACAGAATGCAGCAGCGAGAGTCCTCTCTAAAACCAGAAGATACGAGCACATCACCCCTATCTTATCTACACTGCATTGGCTCCCTGTGAAATTTCGCATCGATTTTAAGATACTACTTTTGACATTTAAAGCACTAAATGGTCTCGCGCCACAGTATTTGAGTGAACTGTTAGTGTCTTACGATCCGCCACGCCTACTTCGATCAAAGAATGCAGGCTGCCTGTCAGTACCACGTATTATTAAAACTACAGCAGGGGGCAGAGCTTTTTCTTACAAAGCCCCAAAGTTATGGAATAGTCTTCCTAGTAATGTTCGGGACTCAGACACAGTCTCAGTGTTTAAGTCTAGGCTAAAAACCTATTTATTTAGACAAGCATTTTTGTAAATAGATTAACCTTAGGTAAAGGAGCAGATCTGGGGGACTCATGGACGTAGAGTATTCTGGTGAACTGGTATGTTTAGATGCTGTCCTCCCCACTCTCATTGTTCACTCAGGTTTGTTGACGGTGAGGTGATTGGTTGCTTTACATCTCAGGGAGCCCTCATGTTTGTGTTTCCTTCTGGCTCTCCGTTTTAGTTATGCTGTTATAGTTAGTCCTGCTGGAGTCCCTGCTTGCACTTTGCACTAAATATACATTCACCTTATACATGTTGACTGTGACCATACCTAACTGCCATCTCTCCTTATTTTCTGTTCTCTCCTTTTCTGCTCTCTCCTCTCTCTCTCTCCCTCTTTTCTTTCCCTCTCTCTGTCTCTCTGTCGAGCTATACATGTTTCGCTCCTGAGTTGCCAGTGATCCAGACCCCTCTGCCCTCTGGAGCCGTCTAACCCATCCTGGAGTCCTGCTTCTGGTTGGAGATCTCGTCGCATGGATGCCCCGTGTGGTCTGCCTGGATTCGTATGGTGGCTGGGGATGGTTTCCATGAAGACTGTCCTGTCATCGAGTGATGCTCTGGGGACCTGTGACTTCAGTTGTTCGATAACTCAGGACCGGAATCCCCTACAGTCTACCTGAGCCTCCGGGAACAAACTGGACTCCTTTTAATTTTAATTTTAACACATCTCCTGTTATACTGAACTTCCAGTCTTACACATTATTATGCTGAGCAATCCCTGCTATCCGTTATCACCCAGATGAGGATGGGTTCCCTGTTGAGTCTGGTTCCTCTCAAGGTTTCTTCCTATTACCATCTCAGGGAGTTTTTCCTTGCCACCGTCGCCCTTGGCTTGCTCATCAGGGACAATCTTATCATTTTGATTCATACACATTGCATACAAACTTACTTCTTTTATTGTGTAAAGCTGCTTTGCGACAATGTCAATTGTTAAAAGCGCTATATAAATAAAATTGACTTGACTTGACTTGACTCCCTTGTATGAGAAGCAACCCCACACATGAATGGTCTCAGGATGCTTTACTGTTGGCATGACACAGGACTGAGCACTCACCTTTTCTTCTCCGGACAAGCCTTTTTCCAGATACCCCAAACAATTGGAAAGAGGCTTCATCCAAGAATATGACTTTGCCCCAGTCCTCAGCAGTCCATTCGTCATACTTTTTGCAGAAGATCAATCTGTCCCTGATGTTTTTTTTTTGGAGAGAAGTGGCTTCTTTGCTGCCCTTCTTGACACCAGGCCATCTTCCAAAAGTCTTCACCTCACTGTGCATGCAGATGCGCTCACACCTGCCTGCTGCCATTCCCGAGCAAGCTCTGCACTGATGGCACTCTGATCCCGCAGCTGAATCCACTTTAGGAGACGATCTTGGCGCTTGCTGGACTTTCTTGGACGCGCTGAAGCCTTCTTAACAAGAATTGAACCTCTCTCCTTGAAGGTCTTGATGATCCTATAAATTGTTGATTTAGGTGCAATCTTAGTCGCCACAATATCCTTGCCTGTGAAGCCATTTTTATGCAACGCAATGATGGCTGCACGCGTTTCTTTGCAGGTCACCATGGTTAACAACGAAAGAACAATGATTTCAAACATCATTCTCCTTTTAATATGTCAAGTCTGCCATTCTAACCCAATCAGCCTGACATAATGATCTCCAGCCTTGTGCTCGTCAACATTCTCACCTGAGTTAACAAGACGATTACTGAAATGTTCTCAGCAGGTCCTTTAATGACAGCAATGAAATGCAGTGGAAAGTTTTTTTCGGGATTAAGTTAATTTTCATGGCAAAGAAGGACTATGCAATTCATCTGATCACTCTTCATAACATTCTGGAGTATATGCCAATTGCTATTATAAAAACTTAAGCAGCAACTTTTCCAATTTCCAATATTTATGTAATTCTCAAAACTTTTGGCCACGACTGTACACTCACTCACGACACGAAATTTGGGGAATGCAAATAAGCCTAATCTGCATGTATTTGGACTGTGGAAGGAAACCGGAGTACCCAGAGGAAACCCACCAAGCGGAGGCTGGAATCGAACCTGGCTGGGAATCAAATCCGAATTTGCATTGATAGCAATTTCAACTGGCAGCTTAGCAACACTAACATCAAGTGAAATTAGACTTTATTGTATGTTGAACGAATGTGCCAGGAGATAAGCAAGGGATTTCGAGAAAGCCAGTGCATTTGAGCATAATCCTTTTCTATGTTATTTATTTTAAGTAGAATTTTAAAATAATGCCACTGCTTCTTAAATTTTAAAAATGTTTTATCTATATGGAAATGGATAATTTATTTAGCTTTTGTTAGTTTTAATGAAACACTGTCAGGCTGCACACCAACATTTCTGTATACAAACCCATGAGCGGTTTCATTTATTATCACCCAGTATATGCACAAAATCATTAAATTGCCATATATGACATCTTTAACTTTTTTTTTTTACATCCATGTATTATACATCCATCCATGTACCATGCAGAACCCTACTAGTAATGACAAGATATGCCCACTGGGTGGAGGCATTGTTTAATTTTAAACGGAAAAAGCATGCCCGTACATAATCCACCTAGGAAAATAAAGAGCATCGTGAATTATTTAAAATGATGCTAGCATTTATTTGTCATCTATTCTTTGGTATTGTAAATGAAATATTTTTTATGATACTCAAGTGTGATAACCCCATAAAAAGTAGAACTTCCTTCCTTCTATATTTTCTAAAAACGCAGTACCTGCATTCAGATGGTATCCAGTTTTTTTTCCTCCTGACCATCTGTGACCGACATCAGACTTTAAGCCATTTGTCCAGGCCCAGATGGCACCATTTTTAATTTCAGTGCTACATTTTGTCTGCCAGAACCATTTTGAAAAATAGTTGCTTCTAATTATAAAGACAGGAGAAAGTAAGGAAGACCAGTCATTGCTGGAGACATTATGATAAAGGGCACATATTACCCTATATTGTGAAATGTTGAGGAATTTCCAACCACCAGATGCTCCATCTGTGTAGATAACTACTAGATGTTTAACACCAGAATCCTTTATTCCATTTCCAGATAAAATCATCTAATCCGGCATTTGGCAAATGCTTTGATGAAGACAAGGAATGATGACCAGTAGAACTAAGAGCAGTAAATGGTGAGCCTTAGAACTGATGATAACATGAAAGGGATGAGCATGTGTCTTGTTCTTCACTTCTGATGTATGATGTGTGTAATAATACCAATGACTACCTCAGGTATTATATCCATGATTTGACAGAAGGAATACAATACACATCAGCAGGCTTAGTCTAAAGCAATAGTGTCTACAGCCTGTTTTGATATAGGAGAGAAAATTTTAAGTAAAAAGTAGAAACCAAATCAACATTAAAAAAATCGGGGTGATTTACATTTAAAAGTAAAACATTTAAATATGTCCATACTATTCACCACATAGCCCTATACCGATGCAATGAAATTAATTATTGACAATAACTTAGAAGAAGTTATTTCACTAGATAGAAAAAAATAATTATTTAATTATTTGAGTAAATTATTTGAAAAGACAGATTAAACCCTATGTGGTCATTTATTTTTCTGGATCATGTCTAGTAATAATTTAAATATAATACACAGATATTATTTCCTGTAAGGAATCAGGTACTTTATCTTGTGCACAACTTGGTAATAAAATAAATACATACTGTAAGATAAAGATAAGACTAATTTTTAATTTACATTAACTACCTGTGGTAAATCACCAATGGTAATTTACAATTACTTTTATATTCATGCCAAGAAACAAAGATGAATTTCTTAAAGGCTTTTCCCATTTGCTCAGAGAACTTTTACCTTATCTTAACCATCATTATACCTGGCTTAGGTGAATTCATCATCCAGATGTTCATCAGGTTGACAGCTGAGTGTATATGTCAAAACCCTCAGGGTATGACAGATTACCATTCTACTAAGCTGATGCATGTTCACATCAACTCTAATGATAAATTAGACCCTCAGTCAGTCAATATCCTCAAGGATGGGTCATTAAAGGGTAATGCAAAATTCATGATGAGACAATACCATGGAAGAGAACACAGGCCAGTTATAATTCATTTAATATTGTAGCACAAATGTCTTCATGTTCATGTTTGGTATGATAAATTTAGGAAATTTGCATTATTGAGTGGCTTTTAAAATGTGAGCCTTTGTGGCTTGTTTCTTTACAGGCTGTCTACTCCCTCAACATTACTGAATGAGAGAAAATGAGAAAGAGGAAGTGAGGTGGATAACATTATTGAAATACTTAGAAGTGAAAGATTTCCCCTGAGCTTCCTTTCATCCTATTCCCATGGCACTGGGCAGTTTAGGGAATACTTTGTTCTCTTTGATATTGTTTGGTAAATAAGAACACTTATTTATCCATACATTTATCAAGCCAGTTGGGAATTATTGTTAAATTAACCACAGTGACCCTGTTGTCTTTCTCGCTTTGTTAATCATATTTAAGCATTGAACATAAGTGGTGATATGACAAGGAATACATTGATTGATTCTCCTGAGCATCTTCTTTTTGTTTGAGTTGATTAATCTAGTTTTTTAAAAGCTAAAGGAAACAAGACTCTGAATAAGTATAGTTTTTGACTATTCATTCTCCATGGTAACTGCTTGTGATCTCTATATGTAGCTGTCACGGCGTGCGCCTGTGATGGGCGTGCGCCCAAATCTATTATCGCCCCTCGCTCACTCCGTAGGCTCCCTACGTAGACGTCACCCCTTCTGCAGGTGTGCAAAGGGACGGGGCCGCCTATGCGGGCCGGCTGGCAGTGATTAATGTTAATAGGATCTCGGGCTTGCTCCGCATTATAAAAGCAAGGCGCGGAGTTTAGCCCGGGGTCCGAGAAGAGCGTAACGCGGTGGAGCTCGAGAGTGGCATGGGAGTGGGGAAATGGAACGTGCCCCAGAGACTTAAAAGGACATTGGATATCCGCCCTTTGATCTCCGCGCTGAGGACAGCGCGGGAAAGAGCTGCACGAGCTCCCACGTTCATCCTCCGTTCCCGCGTCGAGCCCGCCTTCGCGTCCCCGCCGCCGAAGAGGAAAAGGCCGCGAGGAGGACAGCGTTAAGGCCACCGATCCCAGCCGGGAAAGCCGCCCAGCCGAAGGACGTCCGAGCGAGACTCCCGCCTGAGGCCGCGCCCACAGAGAGCTGGGAGGGGCCAGGCCGGCCATCGACAGCGGGCAGGAACCAAGAGGGAGCGTGCAGGAGCGCTGCATCGCGTGCTCCGTTCGGCCACTCCGCCCACCGCCGCCAGCCACGTGCCCACATGCTAGCTGGGCACTGCCTCGGACCATGCACGTGCACACTTTATACCTTCCCTTCCTTTCCGTCCTCCCTCCTTTTTCCCTTTCCTTCCCCTATTTATCATAAATAAATTATCCTTTTCCCCCAAGATCTCGCCTCGTGTCTGTGTTTCATGGTGCCGCCCATGCAACTTTGGGTCGAACCCGTTACAGTAGCCTAGTCTAAAATTCCATTTATACTGTAGACAGGAATAAATAAGTGAATAAACCGAGTAAATAACTATGATTTAAAATATTTAAAATTGTTTGTCAGGGATAACCCGAATTTGTGCTCTCAGGACGTTTTGTTGACATTGTCTCATGTATATTGTTTCTAAGTCTACAAATGTTCTCGATTAATTTACTGATTAACAGTACTATACAGTATATAGCTCTAGAGTTTAGTCTTGCCTGGTCTTGCATCTGTTATTGGCATTCAGTTTAGCTCTTATGTTGTTCTGTAGTTATTCTCATTGTCACCTAGCTGTTTAGATATGTTTATGTTGGTGTGTAAGTCACTTTTTTGTTATGTTTATAATAAACATCTTAACGGATGCACTTACGGCATGCCTGCACCCCTCATTCCTGACAGAATACAAGATCAATATAGAGGTGTACTGGATAGGTCACCACTAAACATTTTTTGGGGGCACAGTGACAAACACAGTGAGGTGATCAGAGACTTTGCAGTCAGTCTCCTCGCCATCCGGCATGATGACAGAGAGAATCAAGATCTTGCATGGCACAGCAGAAGGATATTGGTGTAGGTGAATGAGCAACACAGCATAAAGGGGGAAAGAGTCTCCCCATATCAACCGTGAAGTAACATGGTTTCAGAGTGGGGTGGTATAATTCTATTTTTAAAGATTTTTTTATTTTATGGCGACACATTGGCATTGTGGTTAGAATTGTGGCATCACATATATAGGGTTGAAGTTTGAATTCCTGCTAAAGGTCTTTGTGCCTGGAATTTGTATGTTCTCCACATGCTTGTTGGGTTGCCTCTGAGTACTCTGGTTTCCTCCCGGAGTCCAAATACATGCAGATTAGGGTAATTGCCAAATTCCCATATTGTCCATTATGGGTCTGTGCCCTGCAATGCATTGGTACCCAAGAGTGAGTGAAGAAAATGCCTTCCCCAAAACTGTATAAAACTTAAGTTATACAGTACGTAAGGGCCCAATTATATCATTATCGATCATACTTGATGGAATATTGTGGAATATTTTTGCAATTTAATTCAAGAAGTGAAACTCTCATATATTGTACATTCATTACATGTAAAGTTAAATATTTTGTTTTATTTTGTTTTGCTTAGGTTTTAGTAATTAGGGCTTACAGCTCATGAAAAAAAATCCAGTATTTAAAAATATTAAAATACACAATTTCGAGTTTGAGTAATTACTTTTTTTTTACAGTGTAAATACCTTGCATCTCTCAGTTTCGTCTAGTACATGCATGGCAAAGACTGCTAACTTGACAGTTCTCAGATGATCATCGACAAGGTGGTCATCAGTCATATTCAGAAATGAACAGTCACATTTTTTTAATTCTATATTTGTTTATTTGTAAAATAAAAAAAGTCTTTTAATCGGATGAACGGGTCATAACGGGTCTTAGTATTAGGCAAATACAACCTCAAATGAACAACAATAAATAACTTTTTTTCACCATGCTATTATTCGTTTGACAAAAATTTTAACCAAAAGGAAAAGAAAAAAATGCGGGCAATACTGATTCAAATGTTGCATGTGTTATTTTCTTTCTGTGGTAGATGCTGTAAGACACCAAAGCAGGAACAGACAAATATAAGAAAGTGAACATATGTGGAAGTGAACTTGATTATCAGCGCTCAAGGTGAATCGTCTTTGAATGACTAACTTGCAAATACTTGTGAGATTTTGTAATTTAGACTGAAGTGTGTTGATACATCAACATTTCTAGGGAGAGATTCCAAATCACAATCCTCACAGAAATTACCTGAAGTGAACTAATGAAACTGTAAAGTTGTGCTTTCAGGGTACTTTCAAGTTCCAAGCAGCATTTTGCAATAAATATAACAATTAACACACATGCAACATAGTAAATGAATGGTGCTTAAGAATATTCTTGGCAATTATTATACATAATATTTTACGTTTTTTATGGTCCATACCAGAGGTTTGGATAATTTTCTCTTCCAAATTATTTATGGACTTAGCTTTTGGCACTATTGGCACAAATTGCCCTCAAGTCTTGGGTATATTATGGCAATCCTTGTTGCTGGACAGATTGATCCTTACACATTTTTTAATGTTTATATTTTAGGTAATTTAGTTAGGTCTCATTGTACAAAAGCACTGTATGTATTCTCACAATAACACAAACATGCTTCACAATCTGTCCCAAATGCTTACACTTGATTCCACACCACCAAAGGAATCCACAGGCTTGCAAATTGACACCAGGAGGATTTACAGATTTGACTCCCCCTAGTGGCTGCGATGAGCTTGTCCCCTTCCCATCCATATGCAGGGTGACCAGGTCCTTGTTTAGAATGCAATGCTCGCTGGTGTTTGCTATGCAGCCATCCCAATTTCCATTGAGCAGGTGAAAATCACCTATATGATCTTTCTTTCTTGCCAAGGAAATGCTTTGTAACTTTGGAATGAGAGTTACACAGCAGTCTAATAGAATATTTAACAGTAGGTCACACTCAGTGCAATCATTCACTGCACCACTGAAGTGCACATTTGACCACCCATGCACTGGGTCAGGGGTGACAATTTCTTCTATGCATGTGTCGTTCAGTCACTGATTATTCAGTGGGATTTTGTATACTTACTGCCAGTCCTGGCTGGAACCTTCTCAGATGTCCAGATTCTCAGAGGTGTTGAAAGATGAGTTAGCAACTCGGGTCACCCCAACTGATTTAAAGGCACTGTCAAGCAGGATAGACAATCGCTTTACAATCCACTCATTACAGCAATGAATTCACATCACTTTCTTGGGAGGCCACAGTTAGGAGCTGCCAGACACATGCAAAGTAGAGAACAGGCACCTGCATTGTGGACATGTCACTCATTGACATTCAGGCTGTCCTCGCATTAAGCCAAAAGACAAGGGTCATCCCAGGTAGAGGTATTTGTTGTTGTTTGTGGTTGATGTTCTGCGCCATGTCTCTGGTCTATTTTTTCACACTGCACTTGCCAGAGAAGTGGGCTCAAATTGGTCTAGGGTTCAGATGATTCCAATAACATAACTCTTGCAATGACTGGTCCATATTGCAACGATTGACATCTTAGCGAATAAAAATATCTTAAATCTAAGCAAATTTACCTAATATTACTTATAAGAAATAACTACTAACCAAACAATACAACTCATAAAAGATATATGTGCCTAATTCCTGACATATCTAAAAAATGTTAAGTGCAATTTGTAGATAAATTTAATTAGCTGTAAATTTAAGATACTGTATCTTCACTTACTAAGATATAAATTTTTGCAGTGTAGGATTCATCTGTTTTTCCGCCTCAACGGCAAGAAACTGTCTGCCTTGTTGGCAAGAACTGTTATTTTAGTTTGTTAAAAGAGGGGCCCTGAGGCCATTCTTATGAAGGCCTCAATTCCAACTCACACAGAAAGCCAAACACTCCCTCTCTCTGATAATAGGCATTTCATTGCATACAACTGGTAAGATATTTTACTAAATTGGATTTAGTAAATATGATCCATCCATATTAGGGCAGGGGATTAGCTGTCTGGGCACTATGAATATTTGGTCATGGTCTTTGGCTTGATGAATGCTCCTGTGGTCTTCCAGCTGGTCATAAATTAGATGCTTTGTGAGTCTCTGACCATTATATACACACATGGAAAAAGACACAACCCCCTTGAACTCCCACACCACTTGAACACTACCTTCGTGCAACGAAGAGGCCCGCAGAAGCTGATTGGTCACCAACCAATCAGCAAAGCCGTGATTCCCTTCACTGAAGGCGAACCAACGAGAACAACCTTCACGTAACTCAAGTAAAACAAACAAAGCTTCATACCTTGCTGACAACTGGTGCTCGATTCCTAACTAAACTGTAAGCTTGAACCCAAGGCTCTGCTCTTGTGACTTTCCCAGGTCTAGTAAACATTACTAGAAGAACTCCATTAACTTTCACTTTCTGAACTGTGTGTATGCGCGCGCGTGTGTGTGTGTGTGTGTGTGTGTTTAAGAAGCGTAGTTTCATGTATCATACACTCACCTAAAGGATTATTCGGAACACCTGTTCAATTTCTCATTAATGCAATTATCTAATCAACCAATCACATGGCAGTTGCTTCAATGCATTTAGGGGTGTGGTCCTGGTCAACACAATCTCCTGAACTCCAAACTGAAAGTCAGAATGGGAAAGAAAGGTGATTTAAGCAATTTTGAGCGTGGCATGGTTGTTGATGCCAGACGGGCTGGTCTGAGTATTTCACAATCTGCTCAGTTACTGGGATTTTCACGCACAACCATTTCTAGGGTTTACAAAGAATGGTGTGAAAAGGGAAAAACATCCAGTATGCGGCTGTCATGTGGGCGAAAATGCCTTGTTGATCCTAGAGGTCAGAGGAGAATGGGCCGACTGATTCAAGCTGATAGAAAAGAAACTTTGACTGAAATAACCACTCGTTACAACCGAGGTATGCAGCAAAGCATTTGTGAAGCCACAACATGCACAACCTTGAGGCGGAAGGGCTACAACAGCAGAAGACCCCACCGGGTACCACTCATCTCCACTACAAATAGGAAAAAGAGGCTACAATTTGCACGAGCACACCAAAATTGGACAGTTGAAGAATGGAAAAATGTTGCCATGTCTGATGAGTCTCGATTTCTGTTGAGACATTCAAATGCTCGAATCATTTCAAATTGGTTTCTTAAACATGACAATGAGTTCACTGTACTAAAACGGCCCCCACAGTCACCAGATCTCAACCGAGCATTGTTGGGATGTAGTGGAATTGGAGCTTCGTGCCATTCTCCATCAACTGCAAGATGCTAGCCTATCAATATGGGCTTACGTTTCAAAAGAATGCTTTCAGCACCTTGTTGAATCAATGCCACGTAGAATTAAGGGAGTTCTGAAGGGGGTCAAACACCGTATTAGTATGGTGTTCCTAATAATCCTTTAGGTGAGTGTAGATTAGTTGAATAAATTCTTGTTTCTTTATAAAGAACCATTGTCTGGTTATGTATTTTAAAGTTCAACCGTTTGCCCAGATCTTAACCTTGCTCATAAATTGGTAAACACCTGATTTTGTATTATCATCGTCGGCCGCGGGATGAACAGAATTGGTAAGATACACTAAATCGTGCGAAACGCTGGACGGATAGATGATTAAGTGTATGAATTTATAACTGTATAAATTTTGTTCAGTTTAATCACATTAACTCAAATCGTTAAAGATTCGATTCACCTCTAATCCAGAGTTGAAACCCTACATTTTAATGGTGGAGAATGCATTGAGCATTGTGTCCACATATAAAAATACTAGAATACTAACAATAAGTTGTACCATCAGTTAATATATTAAAAGTATACTAACATCATGCTTTTACCAAATTTTAAAATTAAGCTTTAAACATATTTCAAAATAATTGTATTATAGTACACTTTCCAAAAATATATTATAGGAAAATATACTTTAAGTGAAAGGTTGGTCTAATTTCCAAAGCACGTTTATTTAAACTTTGTTTTTCAATTTATTTTTGGTATATATTTTTTTAATATATGTTTGAAATAATCATTGTACAAATGTACAGAAAGTATACATTAGAATACAAATTTTAATATATGGTAGTCTCAGTATATTTTCAGTTAAATTTAAATGTACTTATTCATGCTTATATTTAGTGCACTACTCTCTCGTGCGCGCGCTTTCAGACTAATTTTTGCACGCTGAATCTCTCTCGCGTGCGCTCTCTCAAACTTGTTTTTGTGCGCGGAAAATCACTTCTGCGCGTTCAAGATAATTTATGTGTTTGAACGCTCTCTTCTGTGCACTCACTATCATAAAGTTACACTTACATGAACCACAGCAGCATTAGAACTCTGCAACTATTCCAGCCTACCAGAGACTAGAATCGACACAACACAGGTGGGCAGATTCGGACTGCTTTCTGATTGGATCCCCAGTTCTTCTGCTCTTCATTTAAATTCATGGCTGGAAGCTACTTCATTGCGTGCATTAGTTCGTATCATTATTATTTTATTTAAATCGGCATAAGGAAAATTTCATGTTTTTTATTAGGTAGGTTGTAATTAAGTACTGTACGTTGTTTTAACTATAGAATGTATTGTCTAATATGTTATTGCTAAATCTTATGTACTTTGCTTCTGGAATAATGCTCTGTAGCTCTCTGCCTGTTTTCAGTCTCTGGGTAAAAGCTAGAATCAACACAACATGTTTGAAGTAATACTGTACCTGTATATTCTAATACTAATGTCTGTCTTGGTTTAGACAACAGTTTAAATTTTAGTTTGTGTGTTTGTAAGACAACCTGATGTTTTGTTACACAAATAAACTATAGTACTGTTTTTTTTTTTGTAACCTTGAGCAAATGAAATCTGTTGAACTCATGAATAAAATCTCACTCATAATTACTGATTTAATGTGTTTCAAAAACATGTTATAGTGTAGAAAATGCATTCAGCATTTGTAAATTATCCTAAACATCTTTAGCGTACTGACATTTGCAATACAGTATTATAGAAGACTGTGTGTTCTGTATGATATAATAAAGTATATTTGTATTTCCCACAAAGTGTACTTTTTTAGTATTTGGAATTGGCTAGAAGTATAACAGCATGCTACTGCTGCAATAAGAATATATTCATAGTATATTAATCAAGTATTTGAAACAGTAAAAATCTAATGTACTTATAATACATTAAATATATACTTTAATTTAATTAATTGCTGTCATGTATGTACATTAGTACTGTACACATATACTTTAAGTGTACTAAGTATACTTAAAGCTGTTCCACTTTAGCACACAAAAGTATACTTAATACACTTAAAAATGTGCTTTTGTACAATCAATTAAAACTTAAATGCACTTAGTACAAAATTAGTTGTTCCAAAATAGCAAACTTCAAGTATACAGGTGTGACCATTAAGAATGTGCGCTTTTCCGGCGAAATGCCGCAATTCGTTTTGCGCCATCTGCAAAATCTCACAAGTAACAAGTAATTTCAATAAATATCTATCTATCTATCTATCTATCTATCTATCTATATATTCAATATATGAACACAACGTGCTTCAGGCTTTTTATAATAATAATCATCATGCTTTTTTGCTGTTTGTGTCCAGCATTGAATAATTATTTCATCCATTATTTGACCATGGCTGGAAGTAATAGCTGGAATGTGATTGTGAATATATGACTAAAATAAAGCTGTGTGTGCTATTTATCGATAAAAATGCAGACATGCTCCCCCAGAAAGTCATCGCGTCTCACAATAATGAAGATCAAACATAATATACCCGTCCATAAATAAAAAGGAATATTTAAGCTTATACGTAAAATGCATTACACATAAATATTACAGATTAAAACAAGGAAAGAAGACGTGCTGAGCTTCAATTCATTGTGATGCGGACAAAAGGTCAAGGAAGGAAACAGGTTTCACTATTTTACAAAATCTGAATATATTCAGTAAATTTATAAATTACACTCAAAGTGTAAAATCCAACTATGAAGTCCGATTTAATTGGTAACATTAAACATTTTATTTCTATTTATGTTTCTATTTATGTTTATGTTATGCTGGCGAAATGCATTTTAGGCAGAGACGTGTGCTCGGTCTTATTAATTAATTTTGAACCCCTCAATTCTGCCAATTCCCCCATCAGTGATACCGGTTTGATAACTTCACACCTATCGTGAATGAAAGATGAGAAGAGGGGTTACACGGGTCTGCGGTTGTTCACCTCTGTGTGTGCTGTTGCGTTGTAATCAGCGAGTAGACTAAAACAAAAACAAAATCATGTTTGCTTCAGCATTGGAAACAATATTGTTTTAAGCTAAGTAAAAATTATACACTTTTGGACCTCCGAGTGGCGCAGTGATAAATACTCGCCCTATCATTCGGAGATCGCAATCTCAATTCCCAGGTGATGCTGTAACCTCTCGAGGACGGAGGCCTAGAGAGGGCTGATTGGCCGAGCTCTCTCAGAGGGGAGGGATGATAGGTACTTATTGCTTCCACATTAATTACGGCTCTACAGCCAATCAGGGGCGTCTGTGAGCTCACGCAAGCGGAAAGAGTGGATGTCCTCCAAGTGTGTTACGCTGCCGCCAACGGTGCATGAGCGAGCAGTTCGAAAAGATGCGGTCAGCTGGCATTTTTCATATAACTTAAATGGCTGAATGAACTTAAATATACACAATAAATTAATAATTGCGTTTGCATTACATTTGAGCACTCATGTATAAATAGCTTTTTCATTGTATATACTACCATATCATATATTGGTGTCTAATACTGTTTTATTCATATTTTACATTACATGCAGTTTGTAATTTACTTGCAATTGGACTTTTAAAATGTAACCTATGTACAGTATGTCACAAAAGTGAGTACACCCCTCACATGTCTGCAAATATTTAGTTATATATATAGGACAACCCTGCATAAATGACTCTTTGACACAATGAAAAGTAGTCAGTGTAAAGTTTGTATAGCAGTGTAAATTTATTGTCCCCTCAAAATAACTAAAAATACACCCAATAGTAGCTGAACCCCTACGTCTACTTCCTCATACTTAACTACTAAGTATGATTTAGTGTATCTTACCAATTCTGTTTATCCCGCGGCCGACGACGATACTACAAAATCTGGTATTTACCTAATTATGAGCAAGGTAACGTAAGATCTGGGCAAATGTTTAAACTTTAAAATACATGACCTTTATAAAGAAACAAGAATTTATTTGACCTAATCTACGATACATGAAACTACGCTATTAAACACACACATACACACAACAGTTTGTAGGATGAAAGTTATTGAAGTTCATCTAGTACTGTTTACTAGACCGAAGCAAGTCACAAGAGCAGAGTCTTGGGTTTAATCTTACGGTTTTAGTTATGAAACGAGCGAGCACCATTTTTCAGCAAGGTATGCAGCTTTGTTTGTATACTTGCATTACGTTTCGCTCTCATCTTGTGGTTCGCCTCCGGTGAAGGGAATCACGGCGTTGCTGATTGGTTGGTGCTCTGTGGTTGAAATGACGTCTTTCAGGAAAGCCCTTTGGTGAGGCTTGGTTGCCTGGCTACCGATGGCATGCTCTGGAACTTCTTCAGTGGGCTTCTCCATTGCAGTTCTGGCACGAAGTCTCATTGAGAGTTCTCGAAGAGCGGAAGACGTCAGCGAAGGTGGCGTAGTGCCCGCAAGGGCGGAAGCCCGAGCAGCGAGCTTGTAGAACGACGTGAACGTGTTTGTACGAGTCCGGACACTGCATTTTGTCCCTCTGTGTCAGTCCATTCCACGGATGATTGGTCCAAACAGATGTGGTTGCGGGGCTTAGCCACACCTCACTTGGTTCCCCCTTTTGCGCATACATTAGGCCGGGTTTACAGCTGTCATGTGGGGCCAAGCCGATTACACTTTTAATTACCTTTTATAAAGTAATTTTACATGAGCTCTTGTTCATGTGACCAATTTTCTGTGTACACCAATGTTCTTTAAATAAAATAAGCTCTCGATTGATACCACACATCCCCTATCTTGCACACTTATTTATAGCTTTGTTTAATAAAAAGGGTTTGTAAATGCTGATAATACCTTTAAAGTTATGCAAAATAATCAAACATAACACACAGATATAAAACATACTGAATATATGTATCTAGCATTTTGCCCTATTGGCACACTTAAAAGATTGTTTAAATAGTGTCTCTGCTGTATTCCTCTTTGTTCATTGGAAGCCATGTGGAGAACACATGTGTCCTGGGGTCAGTGAGATGGTCAGAGTTAGGAGGGGTTTTCCCCCCACTCAGAGGTATAAAACTGCCTCCTTTGTTTATCAGATTGCCAATTTACATTGCTAGAGTTCGGGGTGCCTGGACTTTTATGGCTCCAGGTGCACAGACTTCCTTGGTTAAGAGCGTGTTCACACTGGGATCCCAGATCCGTTTCTGAGTACACTTGGCCCCGGGACCAGCTGATTTTTGTTTGTGAGAATGCAATCGTTCCGAATCGTTCCACGCTCGGGAACGAATCCCTGGACCGATTGCAGAGGTGGTCTCGGGAACGATTCATGCGTTCCCGAGCACGGAAGGCAGGACATAAGTACGCGCTCGTGCTCAAAAAAGGAAGTGACGTAATTCCAGTTTGACTCTGTGAAGTACAGTATTTGCTAGAAATTTAGACAGACGAAAATATCCAAAGATAATTGGACGACACATAAAAAAACCTGATATTTACAGAAGTATCTGTGAGTATTTATACGCGCGTGCGTACAGCAGCACTGAGCAATGCCATGCCGAGTTAAACACACTGCGGCTCGCGCAGCGCGTTTGTGATACTGAAGTGAGGTAAAGATAAACAATAGGATAAAAACCATCCAGTGTGATTGAATTGGAACCCCTCTGACCCATGACAACATCTACCTTCATCATCCGAACCGGCATGCGTGGAGCCTGGTCCAGCAGAGAGCCTCCGAGTGAGCGGTAAGTTCATATTAAATACTATTAACTCCTGTTATTAACGCTGTTAAAGAGAGTCTCATATTATCACAGCATCTCCTGGTAATTGTCTGTGGATCTCGTGGTGACATTTAAATGTATATAATAAGATATACAGGATGATCCTTTCACATTAACTCACAACAAAGTTAACTTCAAATGCTCCTCATGTCTGCCCACTTTAAGGCCTCAGATCATTTCACTGTTCAGAAGAGCAGAATGTGATGAACTCAAGTGTTGTGCTTATGTAGCTATTAGAGTTACAGATACTTTACTCTTTAATCATATTTTATGTATAACCTTCATGTACTGTATATTCCCCAATGCATCTCAGAGACAGTTATAAAAACTGATGATGCTGATGAGCCACATAAACTCTACA
This sequence comes from Clarias fuscus, assembly GCA_030347435.1. Taxonomy (NCBI): domain Eukaryota; kingdom Metazoa; phylum Chordata; class Actinopteri; order Siluriformes; family Clariidae; genus Clarias; species Clarias fuscus. The sequence continues at coordinate 24,214,291 of CM059206.1, read as the reverse complement.
CACAATTTCAGGTTATCTGTGATTGCTGTGACAAAATGTAAATGTTGGAAAAATTTAATTTGCATATGGTTGCAACTTTCAGCTAATTTCTTGCTTTTATACTTTCTTGTAGACAGGCCCTGGAGGAAACACAGACTGAGACCTCTGACAGTAGAACAAGACCAGCTAACAACAGAAGAAAGAGACCAAACCTGACGTGCAAGAGCAGGAGACCCATAATGCCTGCATGAAATCTTAAATTTAGATGGAGAAGCGCTGACTACAGATACAGAGGAAGGAACATCAAGAGATTGAATAGGACATGGATGCAGATGATGGACCAACTGTTCTCTTAATTTCATTAACACACACCTTCTGGCTATGCAAGAACAAGTAAATATAAAAATATGCTACATTTTAATGTTTATATTTTTGTCCTATTTGACAGCTACTTTTGTTACAAAATTTACTTTAATTATATTTTTATTTAATAATGTTTAATAAAACATTTTGCACTCTATCCAGTACTTTGTATCTATTTCAAATCCCCCACACTCATCTTGGATTTTACAGTATACATTTATTTTTACATTTACAAAAATAGAATATAAACACACGGCACACAAAACATGTTAAACACTAAACATTGATGCATGGTGAGGTTTAAAATTCAATAGTTTCAGCACCTCAGCTAAGTTTGAAAATCTACACATAGCAAGGTAAGGGAAAAATGAGCACAAGCATCTCTCTTGTAGAAATGTTGTCTTCTTAATAGGAGTACAGTGGAACCTCGGATTGCGAGTAATGTGGTTTACGAGTGTTCCGCAAACCGAGCAAGGATTTTTAATACATTTTATAATTGGAAACCGAGCAAGTATTAGTTTATGAGCACTGAGTATCATGTATCACACATGCGACTCTTATTTTGACACCGAGCATCACTCTCTCACCTCCCCCCCCCACGGCTTCGCAAACACACAGAAACTCTGCTTGTCTCTTATGAATGTGCGCGTAATTTGACACCGACACACACACACACACACGCACAGACACTCTCTTGCCTTTTCACCCCCTCCCCGGCTTCACAAACACACAGAAACTCTGCTCTGTCGCGATTCTTTTCAAAGGTAACGTGCTGGTTCATTTGTTTTTTTTTGTTGTTTTTTTTTTTACTTTACAGCAGTGATTCCCTTAGTCTCGCTTTTTTCCGTTAAAACGGTGTTTCTGCTGTGTTTATGCGTTTGTTGTGAAACTTATTAATATACGCTCACGCCAGGTCAGAGAGATGTCTTTTTTCCCTGTTAAAACGGTGTTTTCTTTGTGTGAGTGTTTGTTGTGAAATTTAAAAAGTGATTCCTTTAGTATGCGCTCATGCCAGTCTCGCTTTTTTCCATTAAAACGGTGTTTCCGTTGTGTGTGTGTGTTTGTTGTGAAACTTAAAAAGCGAGGTGGGGAGAGGGAGGAGGAGTGTTACTATGTAAAACGAGGCGAGGGAAGGGGCTAATTCCACACACACAGCGCCTGCGCGCACCAACGGAAACACTTATCTGTCAGGATTTATTTGTACTTTTTTTTAAAAGGTAAAGTGCAGATTAATTTGTTTTATTTTCATTTTATAGATTGTATGAATTATTTTTATGTATTTATTTTTGGGGGCTGTGGAACGAATAATTTGAGTTCCCTTTCAAAAGCTACACTCGATGCTGCGTGAAAACGCTATGGGAACATCTCTTTGTTTCTGGTTGTGAAGCCTGTGTATGTCAAAACCGCCGAATACTTCGGCTTATAACCTCTGCCAGGCATGACGTCACCGAATAAGGTGCACCTGCAGGTTATAAATAGGAGTGAACCGGAAACATCCTCAGATCTTTTTGTCTTCAGGACCGCTTTGTGTTTGCATGTGTGTGTGTGTGCAACAGAATCACGGTAGGAAAGAAAAACTTTACTTACCGGTAATGGCAAGAGTTGGTTGAGAGATGCGCCTCCGTGTGATTTTCTTTCGGAGGGCGATCTCCAGGACTTTTCTTGAGTGCTGGGGTTTCAAGGAAAGTGCAAGCATTAAGGCACTTCGCGCGCGGTTCGCTTTCTTTAAAGAGAATTTCTGGGTATGAGAGGGATTTCCCCCTTTCTCTCGCGCTCTCCCCGGATCAGGAAGTTTTTAGCGTCAGGTTCTCGAGCGCGCTCCGGCGCTTGTTGTGAGCAGACAGAAGAGATTCCTCCCTTGCTTCAATGGAGATAGCGTGCCAATCGGGCAGACACGCATGAGACGGAATTCCCCCTTTCTCTCGCGCTTTCAGGAAGTTTTAGCGTCCGCTTTTCAAGCGCGCTCCGGCGCTTTTTGTGAAGGGGCTGAATAGATTTCTTCTCTCGCCGCAAAAATAAATAAAAATTAATTAATTAATTAAAAAAATAATAAAATTCCCAAGCGCTCAAAGTTAGACAAAGTTAGGGTGGCCAGGGGAGGGGCCTCAACGAGGGTTCCCCCCCCCCCCTTTTTTTTTGGCGACCTCCATGACGAGTTAACTCTTTCATGAAATAAGCCTTATTCATACCCTGTTTTATGATGATACCCCAGATTGAAGAGATGCTTGCGAGCTATCTTTCTCCAGGGAGCTCATCCTTCCTGAAAAAGCCCACATTGCCCACCAATCCATGTAGACTAATATCTTCGCTGGTGGGGAAAGCTTTTCAGGCTGGTGCTGCGCTGCACACCATGGCAGTTTTGCAGGCATACCAAGCTCACCTGCTAAGAGTTCTGAGCACTGGCGGGTCTATTGATGGCGCCGAGCCACAGATTTATTTCTCTGTGCCACTAAGCAGACGACCCGTGCTAACGGCCGTTCTATGGCTGCCGCTGTCGCCACGGAGAGACATCTGTGATTTAACCTCACGGGCATCGAGGTCAGGGATGGCGTTTTCCTCCTTGATGCTTTGGCGACGCTGTAAACACCGCCGCCACTAGGTTCGGGAGGCGAAGCTCTGTGAGGTTTCTCCCCTGCCGTGCTCAGGAGTCGGGACTGTCGGACCAGGTCTGGTCGCCACGAGGTGTGAGGCGCAGAAGGAGAGTGTGCCGTGCCAGCTACCCCCACGTAGAGACAGAGGAAGAACTCGTCACGCTTCGCAATCCGCCTCAAAGAGAAAAAAAAAGCACCGGACCTGAGGAGCATTATCTCCGCCAAAAAGGAAGTCCTGAGGTTGACGTGCCCAGGACTACGAGGGTGTCTCCCCCTGGGGAGGGACGTGTAAAAATTCCAATAAGAGATAAAGACTCCTCCCTGGCACCCTATGGGGGCCATTGTCTAATCTCCGCCACCACTGGTGTTTCGGGAAGCAGCGGTCTCCAGCGAAATGTTGCACATCATTCTCCACATTTTAAATGGCGTGGTCTTCACTTCCATGAAACTAGAGCGAGCGCATCTGCTGACTTGGCAGTTACAGAATGAGTTTACTGGCAAAAAGGGGCCATAGAGCATGTTCCCCTGCCAGACGAGAGATGGGGGGTTGCGACAATTTTACATCTTCTTGGGCTGAACATCAAAATGTTGACAGCCAAAATGATTGTTTCTCAAATTCAACCAGAGGTTTGGTTTGTGACGATCAACCTGAATGATGTATACTTTCATATAGAAATATTGCCACAACACAGGAGGTTCCTGAGGTTTGCTTTCGGGGGTAAAGCTTACCAGTATCGAGTCCTTCTATCTGGCCTAGCCCTGTCACCCCGCACATATAAAATGCACGGATGCAGCTCTGGCTCTATGATTCCAGGGCATGAATTGTATAGACGACTGGCTGATCCTAGCTCAGTCTAATAGCTAGCGCTTCGACATCGGGATGTCATCCTAGCTCATCTCCATTCTTTAGGATTGAGAGTCAACGCCACGACAGGCGTTCTCTTTCCTGTTCAGAGGACAACATATTTGGGTGTCACATGGGATTCAATCACAAGGTGGGCACAGCTGTTTCCCACTTGTGTCAAACCCATCCTCCAACATCCTGAAGGAAATCAAGCTAGGCCAGAAAGTGACTCCATCACTTTCAAAGATCTTTAGGTCTCATGGCAGCTGCGTCCACGGTGATACCTTTGGGCCTTCTGCACACGAGGGCGTTTTCAGTTGTGGCTAAGAGCCAGGGGATTTCACTCAAGGGCCAATCCCCAGAGGCTAATAAGGGTTACGTTCCGGGGCTTCGTACCCTTTCTATGTGGTTCAGACCCGGGTTTCTGACTTTGGGTCCCACTTTAGGTCCGTCTTGTCGTCGCAAGATGCTAACGACAGACGCTTCCCTTACGGGCTGGGGTGCGGTCTTGGATGGCCATCTAGCACAAGGGAGCTGGAGAGGTCATCTTCTCGCATGGCACACCAATTGCCTCGAAATGATGGCTCTGTTTCTGGCCCTGAAACACTTCCTCCAGCAGTTGGGAGGCTACCCTGTCCTAGTGCGGGTGGACAACACTGTGGTAGTCTTGTACATACATCGCAAGGGTGGACTGTGCTCTCGCCGCTTGAACAAGCTAGCGCACCAGGTTCTGCTTTGGGCACAGGACAAGTTCCTGTCCCTCAGAGCGATTTACATTCCGGGGCAATGTCAGATCCAGACAAGCTGTGACACATGGGGACTGGAAACTCCACCCCCTTTACTACTCTGACTCCCCTGGGTCTGGACGCCATGGCCCACACGTGGCCCAGATTACGCCTTTATGCGTTTCCTCTTATAGTTCTGCTCCCAGGAGTCCTGGCGAGGGTCCGTCAACAGGGTTTGCGCCTCTTAACGATAGCGCCCCAGTGGCCGACCAGAGTGTGGTTCTCGGATCGACGGCTCACCCTGGGTGATTCCAGTGAGGAGGGATCTTCTGTCTCAGGTGCAGGGGAAAATATTTAATCCCCGGCCCGAGCTCTGGAACCTTCACGTTTGGCCCCTGAAGGGGACCAACTAAGACATGCTGGTCTTCCAGCCAGCATAATTGAAACCATTTCAAGTGCCAGGGCTCCCTTCACTAGAAGAACTTATGCCCTCAAATGGAGAGTATTTGAAAATTGGTGCATGGTGTAAGATTACAAATTTATAAAATGTTAAATCTAGGTTCCAACAGAATAGTATATAAACTGAAAAGTTATGTACATTGGGTTTTACATTTTGAGGTAAAGATTATGACATTCTAACGACATCAAGTCTAGTAACCCAGGTGTCTGAGACATTAACCTTTTTGTCTTCATGTACTTCCTGAAGTACATGTAAGGCCAGGCTGTGCCTTTGTCTCTATGATAATGTGAAGGTCTGGGCGATACTGTCAGGCTGATTAGATTAGCACCTATGCATTTGAAAGGCACTGTTATGCTGATGAGATCAGGGCTGGGGAACTTCCGGTACCAGGCTGATTCCTGTACTACACTATGCTTTGTTTAGATTGTCTCCACCTCTTTGTATCCCTCCCCCTTGTAAAGTATAAACTCTCCAGAACGGAGTCATAATTTTTAGACTTGGATGACTGCAGCGACGCGCGGTGAGTTCTCAATAAAGAGTAACTTCTGCTGGAAAGATATCCCAACGCCTCCTGGTCTCTGATTCAACAAAGGGGAAAAAGTTCACAACAGTGGTAAGACATGTAGACCCAGTCCACTGCCAGATTGTTTCAGTGCTGGAGTTTCTGCAAGAAAAGTTGTCCTCTGGCTTATGCCCTAGTACTCTCAGAACATACATAGCCGCTATTTTGGCACGCTCTGACCGATGGGGTTTCTGTGGAAAAGCACCATTTAGTTGCCCGTTTTATTTGTGGAGCTAAACGGTTGAGACCGCCCACTAGAGCGACGGTCCCTTCATGGGACTTAGCTGGCTGACACCCCTTTCGAATCATTAGAGTCAGCACTGTCAAGCTTCTGTCTCTTAAGATGGTTTTTCTTATGGCTATTACTTCTTTGAAGAGGATTGGTAATCTGCAGGCTCTGTCAGTCTCCCCATCCTGCCTAGACTTTGCCCCTGGGCTAGTCAAAGCTATTCTGCATCCTCACCCAAACTATCTTCCCAAGGTTCCATTCTCGACCATGCACCCAGTCGTTCTCGAAGCCTCCACACGGAGAATTAACAGGTGTCTCACACTTCTTGACCCGAGTGGGCGTTTCTTATTCTTTCTTATTTTTTTTCCGGCGAAAAACAAACCAATTACCTCTTTATCACCACCTACTGTTTCAGGTTGTGTAAATACGCAAGTGTGCCCGGGATCACAATCGCTATTACAGTGTGAACGCAGACCTGCGGGGGGATTGGGGAGGGGGAGAAATCGTGCTCGGGTACAGAACGGAACAGATCGTTGCCAGTGTGAAAACACCCTGTTTCCCGCTTCTTCATGTTAGAGATGCTGCCTTGTCTCAAAAGGTGATAAGATTAGCGAGATGGCACCATGGAGGCTGGGAGAGGGTTCTGGAATGTGACCGATTATTTGCTCTATTTGGGGTCTGCTCATCCCTACACCGGGAATCGAACCCAGGCCCTGGAAGTACAAGGCGACAGTGCTAACCACAACACCATTGTGCTGCCTTATAATGCTTCATCAATATAACATATCAGGCATTTATTAGAATCTACATCTGAAAAAAGTAACTAGTAAATAAAGTTGCGAAATAAATGTAGCAGAGTAAAAGTATCACATTTCTATTCGATTTGTATTTGGGTAAAAGTAACATAAAATGGAAATATTCCAGTAAAGATGTCATCGATGTTGAGATTTGACATTGTGAAATGTAAAGTATTCCACAATCTTTTTACGCACTCTATCACAGATTTGCGTGTCTCTGCCCATCTTTAATTCTGAGAGACTCTGCCTCGCTAAGACATTGCTTTTTATAGTTAATCAGGTTACAGACCTGATACTAGATGTTCTCCTAGCTGAATCCATTCAAAAGTTTCAGCCCTTTGTTGCCTCCATCCCAACTTTTTTGAGACCCATAGCAGGCATCAAATTTGAAAGCTCTTTTATAGCTTGCTTCCTTCAGATGGTCATGACGATGTGACGAACAGACGTATGTGACGAAAGAACGTGTTTGGACGAGTCCGAACACTGAGTTTTGTCCCTGTGTGTCAGTCCGTCCCACGGATGATTGGTCCAATCGGATGTGGTTGCTGAGCTTAGCCACGCCTCACTTGGTTCCCCCTTTTGTGCATATATTAGGCCGGGTTTTTCAAGATTCAAAGAACTTTATTAATCCCCAAGGGGAAATTGCTTATTCCCGGTTACAGTTGCTCACCCTTGCTATCAAGTAAAGTAAAGTAAAGTAAAGCAAAAAAACAGCATATTGATAAAATATAAAGTGTCCTCAAACAGTAAGTACCATATTGCACACTACGTTAATACAATATTGCACAATAAACTAGTATATATAAATATATGTAATCCTGTATTATATGTAATATTGTATTACATAATTTATTTCGATATGATAGTATATGTAGTATATGATACTACAATTGTCATATAATTAATACAGGTAAGTATTATTGTTCTATTATGTTACTGTCACTGACAGTGAATACCCACATAGTGTGTAGGTTACATAGAAGAGTTATATAATTTTATTGCCGTTGGAAGGAAAAATCTCCTGTGAATTTCTGTGGTACACTTGATGGTGATCAGTCTCTGGCTGAAATTGCTCCTCTGGCCAGCGAAAACACTGTATAGCGGGTGAGAAGGATTGTTCAAAATGGATTGTACTTTGGCCAGAATTCTTCTCTTCGCTACTACATCCACAGAGTCGAGCTCCATGCCTAGCACAGATACAGCCTTTTTAATAATGTTGTCCATTCTGTTCCTGTCCGATACCTTTACATTACCGCCCCAACAGACCACTGCGTAAAAGATGACACTCACCATAACAGTTTCATAAAACATCCGTAGAATTGTGTTACAGACGTTGAAAGACCTGAGCCTTCGAAGAAAGTACAATCGGCTGTCACGTGGGGCCAAGCTGATTACACTTTTAATTACCTTTTATAAAGTCATTTAACATGAGCTCTTGTTCATGCAAGCAATTTTCTTTGAGTACGCCACTGTTGTTTGAATAAAATAAGCTTTCAATCGATACCACACATCCCCTATCTTACACACTCATTTATAGCTTTGTTTAATAAACAGGGTTTGTAAATGCTAATAATACCTTTAAAGTTATGTATAATAAACAAACATAACACACAGATATAAAACATACTGAATATATGTTTCTAGCATTTTTATCCTACTGGCACCATTAAAGATTGCTCCGCTGTATTCCTCTTTGTTCTTTGAAAGCCATATGGAGAAGAAATGTGTCCTGGGGTCACTCAGATGGTCAAAGTGTGACTTGGTAGTTCTCCCCCAACTCAGGGTGAAGCTGTAAAACTGTCCGCTTAGTTTACAGGATCGCCAATTTACACAATGGTTTTGGGTCTAGTTTGAGGCATCTGGCTTTAGTGTACTGTAGCTTCAAGCCCAGCAAACTTCCTGTCCCATGCCTGGTTAAGTTCCTGCAGCTTAGTTTTACAACCTCTCCTTTATGTTCCCGAATGAGATAAGGTTATTGGGATGGCGCCATGATGTCTGGGGAAGAGGTTCTGGAATGTGATCAAGTGTTTGCTCTTAGTTGGGGGTCTGCTCAACCCTAGAGTAGTATAATTGTCGCAGATGTATTACCATGGTTATACAACTAAATATTAGTTCAGAGATGCACAAGAAAAATTAAACTTTAATAATTTTTGTTTAAACTGTAAATTCATCACTTTGTAAAGATGAATGATGTCACTGCTATTTTTTTTGAATGACCTAATATTAGTTTTTCTTCACTTTCTGTAAACTAATAATAAATTTAGCACATTTTCCTTCATGTTGTGATTCAGAATAGAACGTGCAGGGTGTCCAATGCATTTGTGTGATTTAAATTAAAAGTTATTATATGGATATGGAGCTTTACTCACTTTTTTCAACGCACTTCTATTATTTTAAATTTCACTGTAGATGTGAAGTGAAATATTTCAAGCTTTTTTGTTTTAATTCCAATGATTACAACAATCTGGTATCTCAAAATATTGCAATATTTTCTAATATCAATCCAAAAAGCATTTACAATACAGGCATTCTGAAAAAACAAACAAACATTTTTATTTATGAATTCAATACAGGGCTCCTTTATCACAAATTACTACATCAAAGTGGTTCTCATCTTCCTCTTGACAAATTAACTTTTTCATATTATTCCATGTATGTTCAGTGCCCTGTCTTCATTTAGACTGTCATTGCTCCTTTAAAAGGCCTGCACAACATTAGTATTGATCCAACAATTTGCAGGAAACTGAAGAGTGTGAAGGTGTGCAATCTTTCATATGCAAAATATGTGACTCGTTAAATCCTAATACAAAAGGCTACTTTTAACCTATTAACTATAATTTCTCTGACAAATGTGTTGCTTGAAAGACTGTTTACTAATAAGTTCAATTCAGCTCACTGTTTTGATGACCTTGTTACATAATGTTGTTACCTATGTTGCTTGTTACATATGTTGTTACCTATGTTATTATTACATATGTTGTTTAAACGAGGTTGAGTTTAGACATCATGTTATGCGTCAAATTTCGAAAATAAATGTTAATGTGTGTATTGCTGCTTTGTTTATAATTTGCTTTCATTAGATGTATTGACCTGGATTAAAGAATTTCTGTAGTAAATTGTAAATACAGTCTAAAAAATTAATTAAGTTTAAAATATTCATTTTGTTACTGTACCTTACAGACCAGTATGAATTGAATTTAGTGAAAATATTTAGTAAATGTAGCTATTTGTTTGTTAAATAATATTCAAGTTTAATCTACCTCACATTTTAATTATATCTACTGTAGTCACTTTTTTTTGTTGTAATTTTGACAATGTTACCATTTTATGTCATTTTACAAAATATAGTTATTCAGGTCTACTTTTTAAAAAGTAGATATTTACTCAAATCATGATTTTACAACTTACAATAATATTTACTCAATATTTCTGAGTAGAAAAATGTTTCACTAAAAATTATTAGTAAATCAGTTTTATTTTTTGATCGTATGCATTTATTACAAATATAGCCTTGATGGTGCGGGCGGAAGGATTGCAGTTACATATGTCATATAAAAATGCTCCAAAACTGGTACTACTGCATTAAAAAAGATACATGCTATTTATGCATGCTCTTATATTGCTGGTCTTAAAGGGTTAAAAACAAAATACAGTGCCTGCTGTCTTGCTTCTGAGCTATGATGTACAGTAGTGGCCAAAAGTTTTGAGAATATAAATATACAAATATTAGTTTTCATAATTAGTGGGCTGCTAAATTGTTTTTAGATCTTTGTTTCAGTTGTTTCAAATATAATTACAAGCACTTCATACGTTTCAACGGCTTTTATCGACAATTACATGACATTTATGCAAAGAGTCAGTATTTGCAGTGTTGGCCCTTCTTTTTCAGGACCTCTGCAATTCGACTGGGCATGCCCTCAAACAACTTCTGGGCCAAAGCCTGACTGTTAGCAACCCATTCTTTCATAATCACTACTTGGAGTTTGTCAGAATTAGTGGGTTTTTGTATGTCCACCCGCCTCTTGAGGATTGATCACAAGTTCTCAATGGGATTAAGATCTGGGGAGTTTCCAGGCCATGGACCCAAAATTTCAACGTTTTGGTCCCCGAGCCACTTAGTTATCACTTTTGCCTTATGGCACGGTGCTCCATCGTGCTGGAAAATGCATTGTTCTTCATTTTTAACATGTCAAGTCTGCCATTCTAACCCAATCAGCCTGACATAATGATCTCCAGCCTTGTGCTCGTCAACATTCTTACCTGAGTTAACAAGACGATTACTGAAATGATCTCAGCAGGTCCTTTAATGACAGCAATGAAATGCAGTGGAAAGTTTTTTTTGGGGGGGATTTAGTTAATTTTCATGGCCAAGAAGGACTATGCATTTCATCTGATCACTGTTCATAACATTCTGGAGTATATTATAAAAACTTAAGCAGCAACTTTTCCAATTTCCAATATTTATGTAATTCTCAAAACTTTTGGCCACATCTGTACATGGATTTGAACCTATGAACATGGGATATAGATTGTGCTTCTGTCCAGAGTCAAACAAATTTCCTAGAACAGAATGTCCACTTGATGGGATTGGAAATTTTTTCAATCACAAAATGTCAGCAGCCCTTGAACTAGCTTTTCATAACCTCTTAAATGCCTGTGGTACTCCTGTACTATGGTTTGGAGACTTTGCAGAAATATAAATTTTTCACTGCTAGTAATAGAGTTTTAGGGAAAGATTAATATTCAAGCATCTGCATGCTTCATGTTGTTCATGATTGTCACACCTGTGCCACCTCGGTTCCGGGGGATAAGATCTGGCTCACCGGATTACTGAGCCGCCTCTTTGTCTCCCCCTAGTGTGTCTGCGTGGGTATATGTTTCACTTCCACACTTAATGAAGTTCACCTGTGTCTCCCTCATGTGTCTCTCTATTTAAACCAGCTGGTCCCGCAGTTCTTTGTCTGTTCACTGTGTTTTTCATTGTGAGTGTCGACATATGCCATTTCGTTGTCTCTCTCTCTCTCTCTCTCAGGACTAAGCCGAGGCTGTAGAGTTGGGCGAGCGTATCTCCGGTGGAGGTTTTGTGTTCTGCGGTCAAGTTCAAGTCTGAGGCACTCATGCTCCCTAAGTTTTCTCTGCTTCTTCAGCCAAAGAGGCTGATCCCCGTCAAGACATTTGTGTATTCGTCACGCTTGCCTGCAGCTCCAGCCCGGAGCACTTGGACTATTGTTATTTTTGTTTGGTTTCAGTTTTGTTGTGTATAAGTTGAGAGTGCAAGAAAAAGAGAGAAACAGTGAACAAAATAAACGTGTTCGACTTGAACCCTGCATCTGCGTCCACCTCTCGTTTCCACCATGACAGATGAACAGACCTTCACAGGTCACAGGTCACAGCATCAACTCCCCTCCCAGAAGATGACACACAGCTGCGCGACTACCTCCAGGGAAAACAGCATGAGATTGACAGCCTGGCATGGGCGGTAAACAATCTCGCGTTCAGCGTCAGCCAGCTTGTGTCAGCCCGGGCACCATCTCCCCCTCCCCGCCGGCGCTTAGCACCTTCACCACCTCGCCCCGCTTCTCCGGAGAGATATGCCGGTAATCTGGAGGGGTGCAAGTGCTTTTTGCTGGCGTCTGAATTGTTTCTAGCAGAGTATCCGGACAAGACAGATACCCAAAAGGCCAGTTTTGTGACTCAACATTTCACCGGTTCGGCCATGGATTGGGCCACAGCAGTGTGGAGCGCCGGGGGAGGGGTTACGACCAGCTACGCCAGGTTCATCGAGGCTCTTCGACCATCCAGACCAAAGCAAGTCGGAGGAACAGCAGTTGTTGAAGCTGCGTCAAGGCAGTGCCACTGTAGCTGATTAAGTTTCGTATCTTGGCCGCGGAGAGCGGGTTGTGCGAGACAAGCCTGCTCGCCTGGTTTCGCAACGGACTCCAAGCTGAAGTGCAACTCGAGCTAGCCTGTCGAGACACCGGCTTAGATCTGAATAGGGTGGTGGACCTAGCCATTAAACTGGATCAGCACCTCCGCAGCAAGCGAAGACAGATGATGTCACGGCAGCCGGGAAAACGATCGGAGGCTGGCCACGCCAGCAGCTTCAACAAACCCCGATTCGAACGACGCGAAGGGTCTCCTCCTGAATCCATGGACGTAAGCACGTCCCATCTCTCACATCAGGAGAAGCTACGAAGAATGAGTGCCGGCCTCTGCTTGTACTGTGGGTGAGAGAATCACCGTGTTAGCACCTGTCCTCTGTTACATGTAACCCACCACATTCCACCCCGCACTCATCAACCTTTTTGTTTAAAAGCACAAATTTTGTTTAATAATCACACCTTGTCTGTTTGTCCTCTTGTAGATTCCGGGTCGGCTGGCAACTTCATCTCGTCTTTTGTGATTTCCTCGCTGTGAGCTCCTGTGTCGAAGCTTCCATACCCGATATCAGTAAGAGCTCTGGATGGTTGAAATTTAGTACAGTCACCTCTTGAATTAATGTCAGCACTCCTACGATTAACTTTTCTCGGTCATACAGAAGAGCTAAACATTTTTGTTCTCCCTCTTTTAGATCAGATTACCTTGGCTCAGGTCTCACAATGGGCAAAATCACGCATTATCTCCTGGTCCCCTAGATGCGCTACATTATGTACACCATCGACATTGTCGGTCCAAACCACCATCATTGAGTCCAAGCGCCCAAGTCATAGTCTACTGTACCATCCGAGTACGCGCAATTTAAAGATGTGTTTAGTGTTAGCTGCACGACATATTTTATTGTTCAAATGAAATGCTTTTATATGGTGGTGTGGGATTAATATATTTTTTTATTCAAAAAATGAGAAAGCGTCATCGTTAAGTCGTCGTTTAAAACGAGCTTTTTCATCATCCTTATGAAATATTTATGTCATGCACACTCGTAACACGACCGGCACTATGACCCGGAAGTAATACGGTCGGGTTTCAGGAAGCATAAAAGGAAACAAGATGGCGCTTCACATTGCTCAGTCATTGAGTTCGCCCATGCCTTTGCTGATGCTACGCCGACTATTCTGTGAGTACTCAACAATTCGGGTTGCTTCTTTGATTGAGTGTGTGTTGCTAGAACGCGGGTTTATTTGTGTAGATCCTTGCTCTTCGTGTAAGAGAGTTCTTAAACTAATCACGTGGTTATCCTGCCTACTTGTGCTGCTTCCGCATTTGGGTTTACCATCCACGCTACACGGGCTAACTGCTAAGGCTTTTCTGTTCATCCCTCGGTTGCTCGTGACAGAATGACTGAGCCAAAAGCAGTAAACCCAGCGGAGTCTGCTCGTCTCTGTGATGTGGTTGACCAGCATGCCGAACTGATCAATAAGCTCCGTGGTGAAGTCGCATCTCTCCAAAAGGACCTCCAAGACGTCGTGGCCTTGCACCGCGAGGTGGCGGAGCTACGGCAGGAGAACGCGACCCTCCGCGGGGTGGCTGCTCAGTCGGCTGTTGCCACGCCCGTCGCAGCGGCTGCGGCGCCCCCCCCCCCCCCCCTTCTGATGTGTTTATAGCTCTACCGGATAAGTGGGATGGCACAGATGGGAAATGCAGTGTTTTTTTAACCGCGTTGGATCTTGTGTTTGAGTTCAATTCCACCAGATACTCCACAGACTGACTGCGCATTGCGCTTCTCGTCTCGTTGCTATCCGGACAGGCAGCTGAGTGGGCCACGGCGGTTCTCCGATCAGATTCAGATACTGCTTATTCATATGGAGAATTCACCCATCAACTAAAGCTCACATTCGAACATCCTGCTGCTGAGGTGGAGACCGACATGAAATTGTATCATCTGCGGCAGGGAGGGTCGTCCGTGAGCCGATACACAGCGGATTTCCGCACTCTCACCGTACAGACCACCTGGGGAGACGCCGCCCTCCGGATGGCCTACTACGAGGGACTGGCTTCACGTATTAAGGATGAACTCGCCGAACGGGAGCTTCCGACCATGCTGGAGGGACTAATCCAACTCGCCCTCCGGATTGACCAGCGCCTGCTCTCCCGTCCGAGGCCAGCCCCCCGGACCCTGCTGCCCATCATGCCATCTTTCTCTCACTCCACGCCCCGACCACCAGCTTTCAACACCACCTCCATGGCATCCGTCGGATCTCCACCGATTCTACCTCACCTCCATTTCCTCCCCTCCCATCATCCTCGGAAATCCTTGGCTCCTTCAGCATGACCCGCTCATATCCTGGACACAGAATCGGATCCTTCAATGGGGGCCGGCTTGTACCGAGCTTTGCCTACGGGCTCCGGCTGGGACGTGTTCTAGGGAGTCAGAGGCCCCCGATGTCGACACCAACGCCATCCCGGCCACCTATCGGGACCTGGCTGAAGTATTCTGTAAGCAATGCGCCACCCACCTGCCTCCTCATTGCCCTTACGACCTGGCGATCGACCTTCAGCCTGGTTCCATCCCTCCTCGTGGCCATTTCTACTCACTCTCCACCACTGAGATGCAGGCGATGGAGGAATATGTTTCCAACGCCCTCCGCCAAGGTACCATCCGGCCCTCCTCTTCGCCTGCCGCCGCGGGATTCTTCTTTGTGAAGAAGGGGGATGGTGGTTTACGCCCCTGTGTCGACTATCAGGGGCCGACTCTCTGGTGCCACCATTTTCACAAAGTTGGACCTCCAGAGCCCCTACAACTTGGTGCGCATCAGAGAGGGTGATGAGTGGAAGACGGCCTTCATCACACCTACTGGACATTATGAGAGCCTGGTCATTCCATTTGGACTTTGCAATACACCTGCAGTTTTTCAACAGTTCATTAACGACGTCCTGAGAGAAATGCTAGGTAGATGGGTCTTCGTCTACCTGGACGATATTCTCATCTACTCCCGCTCCGTCAACGAACACATCCAGCATGTCAGAGCGGTACTTAAGAGATTGCTCGCTCATCAATTGTACTGTAAGTTGGAGAAGTGCGCTTTTCACAAGCGCTCCACCACGTTCCTGGGTTTTGTCATCTCGCCCCAGGGTGTGGCCATGGACACGCAGAAGCTAGAAGCTGTGCGTCATTGGCCCCTACCCAAGACACTTAAGCAACTTCAAAGGTTTCTCGGGTTTGCGAATTTCTATCGTCGCTTTATCCGGGACTACAGTACAGTTGCAGCTCCTTAACCGCCCTGACCCGATCATCTTCTCATCACTTTCACCTTAACTCTGCTGCCATCTCTGCATTTCATGAACTCTGCCACCGATTCACCACTGCTCCGATTCTCCTTCACCCCAACGCCACCAAACCGTTCGTTGTGGAGGTGGACGCTTCGGACGTGGGCACCGGGGCGGTTCTCTCCCAGCAAGCTCCAGATCAGAAGCTACACCCTTGTAGCTTCTTCTCCAAAAAATTTTATCCCACTCAGCAGCGATACAGAGTAGGGGACCGCGAGCTGCTGGCCATAAAGTGGGCTTTGGAGGAATGGCGACACTGGCTCCAGGGCGCCAGAAAGCTGTTCATCGTCTAGACTGATCACCAAAATCTAATCACTATCCGGAGTTTGAAACAGCTTAATCCAAGACAGGCGCGGTGGGCACTGTTCTTCGAACAATATAATTTCCATCTGTCTTACCGTCCGGGGTCAAAGAACACCAAGGCCGATGCTCTCTCCTGACAACATGAGGAAGACGCCCCCCGGGCGGACCCCGCGCCTGTTCTCCCACCATCCAAAATCATCGCACCACTCTGTTGGGATTTGGAGACGAGGGTCCGCCAGGCACAGGCCACGGAGACCGACCCGGCAGGTGTACCACCTGGACGACTCTACGTCCCCCACGCCCTAAGAAGCGAGTTCCTCCAATGGGGCCACTCCACTCCACCCGGGCGTGGGGCGCACCCAAACATTCATACAGCACGCCTTTTAGTGGCCCACAATGACGAAGGACATCAAAGAGTTCGTCCAGGCGTGCCCAGTGTGCGCCAGGGCGATGAACACCAACCAACCAACAGCCGGGGAGCTCCAACCACTCCCTGTCCCCCGTCGGCTCTGGACGCACATTGCCCTCGACTTCATCACGGGCCTGCCGGTCGCCGAGGGAAAAAACACCATTCTGACCATCGTAGATCGGTTCTTCAAAGCTGTGCATCTGGTGGCCCTCCCCGGACTCCCATCAGCTAAAAGGACAGCTGAGCTGATTTTAGAACACATAGTCCGTCTGCATGGGGTCCCCAAGGACATCGTCTTGGACAGGGGGCCTCAGTTCACGGCACGGTTCTGGAAGGCCTTCTGCCGTCTGATTAATTCCACCTGCAGTTTGTCATCTGGATACCATCCTCAAACTAATGGTCAGATGGAACGGACCAACCAACAACTGGAGCGCTACCTGAGGTGCTTCGTCGCCGCTCCTGGGCCCGCTATCTCATTTGGGCAGAACTTTCACATAATCTCCACGTCTCCTCTGCCACCAACCTAAGCCCATTTGAGATATGCCACGGTTTCCAGCCTCCGATGTTCGAACACCAAGAACCGGAGGTCGATGTACCGTCGGCCCAACAGTTGGTCCGAAGGTGTCGACAGCTATGGAGTCAAGCCAACACTGCCATTCACCGTGCCAACCACCGCTACACCACGCAACATCGCCGTCGACACCCTCCGGGACCCTTCATCACTTCACCAATGGTTCCACCCACCCACCCTGCTCCTCCTCCCCGTATCATTGAGGGTGGTCCCGCCTACACCGTTCGCCGGATCCTTGACTCACGTCCTCGGGGCAGAGGGCTCCAGTACCTGGTGGATTGGGAAGGTTAAGGTCCCGAGGAGCGATCTTGGATTCCGGCTGGTTCGTCCTAGACCCCCCATGCCTTTGCTGACGCTACGCCGACTATTCTGTGAGTACTCACCAATTCGGGTTGCTTCTTTGATTGAGTGTGTGTTGCTAGAACGTGGGTTTATTTGTGTAGATCCTTGTTCTTCGTGTAAGAGAGTTCTTAAACTAATCGTGTGGTTATCCTGCCTACTCGTGCTGCTTCTGCGTTTGGGTTTACCATCCACGCTACACGGGCTAACTGCTAAGGCTTTTCTGTTCATCCCTCAGTTGCTTGTGACAATTTATTATAAGTTGTAAATTCATCACTTAAATATCGTATTCATCTAGGGTTTGTTGAGAATTTGAAAAGGGGTGAATGTTTCGTATTAAATCCAGACAGAGCACCGTATCCTGTTATCCCTCAAACGTTAAATAGTGAGGTAAATTAGTCAGAAATATACAGTAGATTCATGTTCACATTATGTATTTTTGTGTATTGACAGGAGAAAAAAACTTTTGCATCAAATCCATATGTAGCTGTCTGTCCTTAACAAAAATTCTCAATGTAAATGTCAGTTATATTGCAACACTAAGTGATGGTGTCTGCGATAATCCACAGGTGGACCAATATGATGGGAATGAGATCTGCAAAATATGGAGATGCGTGGAGCATTGTTCCATGTTTTGTGCCTTGGGAATGAGACAAGAGGGACCTGACATACCTTTCCCATTGTTGGAAGAATTGCTATTGATACAGACTCTTTGGTGGAGGCTGTTGATGTTTGTTTTCTTTTTTTTTTGTCATTGTTGTTAACTACAGAAAGCAGTGTCTTCTCACCTGTAAGCATACTGTAGATCAGATTGATGGACATGAGTACTCATATGTTAAATTTTTGAGGACAAATTTTTTTCACCCAACATTTAATCAAATATTATTTTAAAAAGTTTTATTTATTTTTGTTTTTAATGTCTTTTTGAAGGAAATGAAATAGTAATAGTTAAATAGCTAATAGTTAAACTATTAGTATGGGGTATGTTTGTTGTCATGTGGGCATTATAAGATTTGTATCAAAAACTTCTATATAAAAAGTATTTAAACATTGCATTAAATGCAAGAAAATGCAATTCAAATCAGATTTATATGGGCCTCTTGTTTTTATTGTTTTACAGAGTATGTTAAATTTATTTTATATTTAACAAATAGCCATCTTGTGATTATATAGTTTTGTCTGACATTTTTGTCAAAATTGAGCTATTTACATTTTCTTATTCTGTGACATGTATCTATTTACATTATGTGAAGTTGTGTACATTTTGGGTCTTTTCTGAAAATAATAATAATAAAAAAAACTAATGGAATGTGTCAACCCAGCTAGAAGAATTGATTTTACCAACTGATTGTGTCATATAAAATAACCCAGCACTTTAACATTTAACCCATCTAGAGTGGTTGGGTCAAATGAACAACCCAGAATTCTGGGTTTAATGGTTAAACCCAGCACTTGGGTCAAAACAACCCAGCGCATGTTCTGATAGTGACCCAGCAGTTGCATGTCAATCATTAAAAATTATTGTGTGCTCATAATTTTGGCAAGTTGCCTTTGACAGAGCCTAAAAATAGACAGCAACATTCAAGACTACATTCTCTAACACCAAAAGAAAAATCCTTTATATTCAATAAAACACTATGCTTTTATGTTTGTTATTTAACTTAAAGGTGCATGGTGGCATTCTGTCTGAGAATTAAATATTGCTGTTCTCAAATAGGCCTTGTGGAAATGAAGGTTTCATGAGCCCAGTTTGGGAGGCAAGATTTCTGCTCTTATTGCAAAGCTTGTTGTCAGTGAGTTGAAGCTCAATTCCAGTGTGCTGCAGGGCACTGACACTCACTTCAGCTTTTGCTTTTTAAGAGAGAAGGCAAGAGAGACATTGATTGACTGTGAATAAAACATCAGCCATAAAATAATAATTCTGCCTAGTTCAGCACTTTTTTTTTTTTAGATAACTGCATTTGCAGTAGTGGTCCCCGTTTTTCTCAGACTGAGAAATCAAGGAAGATTAACCCCCCAGGTGCCTTTTTTAGGGCAGATAATAAAAACATGATGATTCTTTTTGTGCACTTAGCCTTAAAATGTTCAGCATTATAGCTAATGGCAGCCTGATTTGCACACAACAACCTCACAGTTGCTAACACCCTGTCAGCTGTTTGGCATGCTGTGTGCTATCAAACATACACATATTTTCATATATAAATAAGTATTCTGCGATACTCACACCTGAATAAGACCTAACACTTAAGACTAAGTGCTCCATCTTTGTTATTATGTTCACTTCAATGATCTGTCTCTCATTGCACAGTAGGCAAAGTAACCAAATTCTGCTACTATCAGGACTGATGCTGTTCTCCCACTCTGTGCACCAAATAAGAAATACATTCATTATGTCCTGCTTTTGGCTTCCCCATATTTTTTTAAATTAATGAATAAAGCTGTTGTTGCCTTGCATGTACTGTATGCTGCATGCATACTAAAATTGCTGTAAGATTAATCAGAAAAATATGTTACTGTGATGTGAATTTACCAGTGGCGGCTGGTGCAAAAAAAAATTTGGGCGGCGCAAATAAAATTAAAATTAAACTTTTAATACTCGTCTGTAAATAGCCATTTATCAGGTAATTAAGCATCATTACTAGTAGTATAAATTAAAGGCATGACTCACATCGCATCCAGTCAGCCAGCTCCGCTTGCCATAAGAAGTGCTGGAAAAGACTTTTTGAGAATGGTCCAATCACATGAGCCCAAATATTTAAAAACAATATTGATTCGCTAAGAACAAAAGTGTGAGGGTTCGGGGCACATAGTGCTGCGCCCCAAGGATGATTTGAAAAGATCCAATTAGAGTTCAGCTTCAAATCACATATGGTTTTCAAAAATTTACATACTTACATAGACACTCATTGGTCCGGCGCCCCGAGGACACGAACACAAATGAATACACTCACTCACTCTCACTCATCATCTATACCGCTGTTATGGAACGTGCAAATGTTTTAAGTTGTCATATGTCCCAGCTCACTATAGGAGAGGTAATAAGTAATGCTGAAAATGCTCAAGACATCAAAGTACGGCGAGCTGCAGCAAGACTGGAACGAAGACGTCTTAAGAAGATGCGCAAAGTTCCGGAGAGAAGAAATGCTGCAAAGGTCATACTACTAGACAACAATGCTACCTCTCGGAAAAGTGAAGAAATCATTTAACGGTTGTGCGGTTAATGTTAGCAGCACTGTACTTCACGCCCTAGCTGCATAGGAGGGTGTAACGTTTAACAGCTTATGAGGCACGCAATAGAAATGTGGTTTCTGCTGATTGTGTTAACAAAGCTTTAGAAAAAAGTAAGAATCGCTCAGTGTATTAGTATAACCTTATAAGGCAAGAACCTGTTGAATGGTTAGTAGAGTAAGGCTGATGGAACATGAGTCACAGGACCAGGGTATAAAAGAGTCTTGCTGTACTTCGATAATGTTCTTAGGCGGTGTTACCATGCATTGTTAATTTAAGTTCACGAGACTTTGTGTTCTTTTATTTTCCTTTGAACCCTTTGCTTAGTTCTACCTATCTGCCATATATATCGCTTTTTGTTGCTTAAGATGTAATTAGTTGCAATATAAAATAATAAAAGGACTGTCTCCCAATGAGAGACTAGTACCCCTAGCACTTTGCAAGAGCCGTGAGTTTTTATTGTGGGAACAGACGATCCCGGGGACTACATTGCCAAGGACCCTTTCTAAGGTAAGTTTTGTGCTGATCCTTTACAGAATTGGACACCGGCAATGGTTCGTCCTTCGTAGATAGATATTTTCCTGTTTGAGTGTATTTCCAGGGAATGTTTATCGGATGCGACACAATATGGTGGAGAACGCGGGCACAATCCATAAATATCCATAGGGATTTATGTTGTTGGCTGCTGAGTGTTTAAGCCGTTTTGGTGCGGGGTATTAAAACAGGTGTTTAAGTCCATTATTGTTTGTTGGTAGAAGGTAGAAGTTGCTAAGCAAATTACCATCCCATCGACATGTTAGTTTTCAAGAGAAATTCCAGGTCTGCTCGACGCGCACAGAACAGTAAGTATCTGAGAGTATGGACAGAGGAAACTGAAAACTAGGAGACCTGCTAGAGTTGTGGGTAGCATACACAGAGAGGGTGCCTTAGAGAAGGCAGTGCCTAGTGTATGACAGCCAGGATGGCTAGACACGCAGAAAAGGATGGACATGTGGTTGTCCATGCCTTCCAATCACCACACACAATTTGTGAGAGTATGCTACGTTTTTGGGTCATAGGAAAAGGTGTATTCCAGTCGGTTGGAGAAGATGAGTATGTCACGGTCCTGGTGAAAGATAGGTTACTCTTAACCACGTTGGTTAATCAGTATATACCAGGTACTAAGTTTAAGGTGTTTCTTAATGACATATCCGTCCCGAGTGACGTTCCAGTAGCGTGGAAAGAGGTGAAGTTTTTCACGCCTGAAGGGGTTGAAAAGAGTAAATTTTGCACTGTCCTTGAACGAAACGCTGCAGGGTGTGATGCTGATGTCCCAGTGTTGTCTGGGAAGAGTGGAGAAAGCACTACAGAAGAGAGTGGATTAGAAGAACATGAAATTGTGGACATATCAGAACCGCAGGGAGGTTTTGATTACCGGTATAGTTGGGGAAGGGAATATGACCAACCCTTAGGTTCCACTCATGAACTTTTGTCTGACGATAGAATACCACTGCCTATAAATCCAATGCCGTATAATAAAAGGGGGAAAGATATCCGAACAGAAATAAAAGACCCATCTGTTAGATATAAAAATGAGCTCCCAATTAGCTCAGTGGGTCCACACAGAATTCGGAGTTCCCAAGCGGGACACTTCCGAGAAAGTGCAGAGGATTTGTTAAAACAGCCTCTTTATCCAGATATAGATCTGGAAGGTATCGTTCAAATAGCGGGAAGTGAACAGTAGATGAAGTCATGGGTCGAACAGATTTTACACGTCCGGCGAAATATCAGCAGATAATGATGAAGGCAGCTGCAGGTCAATACCTCGCTGCTCGGTATATAGAAAGCATTACGTATGGTGATCATATACCCGACCCAGTAAAAAGGATAAGAAATACATTTTATGACTCTGACACAGCACCCAAACAAAAGCTGACTGTTACTAAATTATTAGACCCAATAGGGAAGTCACAGTCAAAAGTAAGAACATCCCGAGTAAGTTTCACGAATGAAACACTCAATGAGAAGGTTACTGACCCCTGGGAAACCCCTAAAATTAAAGCGGTTCGCGCCATGGATCCTTCCCGAGATCTGGATGATAGCGGGGATGATACTAGTAGCGAGGATGAGCGAAGACCACCTTATAGAGGGTCGCGTCCTGTTACAAGTAGTGATACAGACAACTCGTCTGATGAGGATGACCCTGACAATCCGGCAACAATGCTGAAAGCACTCCGTCTAACTCCTACTACGAAGGAAAAGCCTAAGCGGCGTAAGAACAGTCGTGAAAGAGACTCTAACCGTGCTTTGGTTGATATTCATGCATTTCAGGCTTTGAATAGTATTAAACATGACGCGAAACACGGGCCTCTAGAGAAGGCGCTTTGTGTGTTGGATCAAGGTAAGCAAATGGGGGCTTAAGTAGTGAGGAGCTTTACAAAGAGGGTTCCTATTAAAGTTTTGGAGCAATATCAGAGAACTCACCTGCAAGAGGACAGGAAAGAGGAACGTGCAGAATTCAAGGCTTCGGTTGAGACAGTGGGTATGTGGCCTACGTTGCGGGTTGAGATGGAAAAGATTAAGTCTCCCAGGGAGATGGTTAGAAGGTTGCAGGACTATTGTGGGCTGCAGCTGCTCCCTGGGCTAAATGATGTTATGATGATGGGCGCTGAAACAACAGAAAAAAGGTTGGTTAAGTGGGCAATAAGGTATGACAGGAAGACCTGTTTGCTTAAATAGAAAGAGCAAGCAGATCATAAAAAGGGTAGAGGAAGAAAGAAAGACACCTCAAAAGACAGAGGATCAAGGGAGAAAGGTACACATGATTTTAGAAGAAGAAATCCCAGTAGAAAAGCTAAGTCAGAGCATAAATAATTTAATCCAAAAGGTGGTTCAAAAGACACATATGTTAGCCAAGATAGATGGGAGGAGATGACTCCCGAGCAAAGACAGAAAGTCATAGAAAACCGAACTAAAGGCAGAAGGTCACAAAGGTCGACTGGAGGCCGCAAGCATTCCAGAAAGGGCAATAGTGTGGTTGGTGCCGTTATGGCTGCATTTAAGAACCTTGGTTTGAAGAAAGACGATAATGACCCACCCAAACTGATTCAGAGGCGTCACAGGGGCGATGAAGATGATAGTTCCAGTGAAGATGTCCCTAAGCTTCAAGTTAAATAGGTATTGGCGACCTCTTTGAAGGAAGCCATCCGCTCCAATCAGGTAAAAGAGATAGATGGAGAATTGAAAATAGATTACAATGGTATTAACTTTAGGATTGACACAGGAGCTGATGTATCGGTGGTAAAAGGCAAAGAGGCTGGAAATTTTGAGAAGAAAGCGGTGATTAAAGTGACTGATTTCGCGGGCCAGGTCCGGGAAAAAGATTTGTACCAACTAGGAGAAATTGAAGTGATTGTGGGAGAAGAGAACCTCCTTGGCGGGGCTGATGCAAAAAAGATCATTGGTTGGATGAAAATGGTTGATAAGCAAAAAGAAATAAATCGCCTTTTGAGTGAGACTGTTCTTCCTAAGCAAGAATTAAAGTCGATTCTTCAGGAAACGGCCGATAGTAAAAATGACTGTGGCCTAGTCAATGAGAAATACACCCATGAGATAAAGGGAGGTATCCATAAGCCTCAGAGGCAATATCCAATAAATGCACATGCTAAACCTGAGATTAAAGAAACGATTAATGAGTTGTTGAGAAAAGGAGTAATTCGTGAGATTGAAGGAGCACCAACCAATTCTCCAATTCAAGCTGTGCTCAAAAGTGATAACTCATACCGTTTAGTTTCTAATTTTAAGGCTTTGAATAAAGTGACTGTGCCAGATACAAGATATCTGATTAATGCTCCCGACCTCCTAAGTGAGGTTAAAGAGGGTCGCATTATTTCTAAAATTGACCTAGCCAATGGATTTTGGTCAATTCCCTTGAGTAAAGAAAGTCAGCCTAGAACGGCATTCACTTTTGAAGAAAACCAATATTGTTTTCAGCGCTTACCCATGGGCTACCGAAATGCACCTAATGTCTTCCAAAGTACAATTTTGGATGTTTTGGAAGGACTCCCAGTTCAAGTGTACATAGATGATATATTGATTGTGACCGATAGTGAACGGGAGCACCTTGAGATTTTGGGAAAAACTCTTAAAAGGCTTGTAGAGGCTGGATTGAAGCCTTCCCTAAAAAAGATGGAATTAGGGAAGGAACCTGTGGAATTTCTTGGTTTTAGATTTACCGGTAAATGCAGAGAGTTGTCGGAGACCATGCGTGACCGATTAGAGCGGCTTAGAGATGAGCCGATTAAGAAGCTAAGAGATGTGCAGGTACATATGGGTACCTTGAATTACGCCAGGATTTTAATGCCTAACTTTGCTAAATATTCTAAAGAGATTTTTAACACAATTAGAGGTGGTAAATTAAACTGGACGCAGCGAGCCGAGAATGCGCGACAGAGTTTAATTGAGGCACTGCTTACTAGTGGACAGCTAGCGCACCGTGATGCCGAGAAGCCACTCTGTGTTAAAATAGAGAACGGCAGCGAAGAGATTGAGCTTAAACTGCTGAATGAATCAGAAGACATGCCAGTAGGCTTTTTATCGGACCCTAAAGACAGAGTTCATCTCACCTTCTCACCGCTGAGTGTGGGTGATATTTTGGCTTTGGTGGCTAAAAGACTTATTGCACTTAAAAATATTGCACGCGATCAGCCAATAATAATTGAAGTTGACGGTTCTAAAGAGAATGAGATCGGTTTGATTAACAGGTTAAAGAAAAACCTAGTGATGAACCTACCTCGAGTCCGTCAATATAGGTGGAATCAGTGGAAAATGATCTTGGAAGATATGCAGTTTCAGTTTCGGGAGACGCGGGTCCCGAAGAAACAGAAAGTCATTGTGATTCCAAAGGGATATGAGTATGTGGCTTATACAGATGGTTCTAAGATGAACAATAGCACTGCTTGGGCTTTTATTCTTAAGAGACATGGTAAGATTGTAGCTCAGTAGCGAGGAGAAACTTCTGGTTCTGCTCAAGACGCGGAAGTGTTTGCCGTTGCGGAAGTGTTGCAGAGAGCCAAGGCACTAGGAGCTACCCGATTGGTGCTCGTGTCGGATTCAGATTACGTAGTTAGAGGAATCTCTGAATATCTTCCAGTGTGGCGTGTAAACGGTTTTAATAGTGCGAAAAGCGCTCCATTGCAGCAGAAAGAGAAATGGGAAGAAATTAATGCTCTTTCTCAAGAAATGGAAATCATTCCATTACATCAAGTCAGCCATACAAAACAAACGACTCCTGCCGCAAAGGGAAATATGGAAGTCGATAAGTTAGCCCGTAAAGTGTATGCTGTGATTGACAAAGATGACAAATTGTTGAAAGAGCTGCATGATGCTCTTAGTCATTGTACAACCAAATACTTAGGAAAATACCTGAAAGCTCAGGGTTTAAATGTACCTAATTACAAAGAGAAGTATCATCGCATAAAGCTGAGTTGTGAATCATGCAGGCGAGTGATGACATCACGTTACTTTGGGGAGGGGACCCTCCCTAGTGATTTTGAAGGGCAGGAAATCAGCATAGATTTTGCTGGCCCTATTTTGCCAAGTACTGCGAGGAAAAATCAGTATTTCCTTTGTGCTATTGATAATTGCACGAAAGTTACTATGATTTGGCCGTGTTCCAGGGCCACCAAGGAAGTGGTAATCCAGTGTTTGAAGGAGTGGTTTAGATATCATGGTAAACCGTTGTCTGTTCGTGCTGATGGGGCACATAATATCTCTGGAAAGCAAGTACGGAACTTTCTAGATGCTGAAGGTGTCAGACTAGTTAAATCTGTGAAATATCAGCCTCAATCCAACGCTTATGCTGAAAGACAGATAAGAAACATTAAAGAGTGGTTTGCAAAAAACACAGACACCAAGAATGCATGGGATCTGAATGTAACTGAATGCATGCATTTCATTAATCACAGGGTACGGCCGAAAAGCTGCGACCCTGCAGGCGAGGTTGAAGGTTATACAGGCCCGGAGTTAGGAGATACTGTGTACATACAACGAACTACCACAAAAGGTAGGTTTAAGAGGAAATTAGGAACCCGTGACCAGGTAAAAGCTATCCTAGGTAAGGATACAGTTGAACTTGAGAATAACGGTATTAATTCACTGCGAGACCTAATATGGCAGAAGCGTTCGCAGGAAAATATGAAGTAGGAAGTCCAAAGGGTACATTGATGACTCTGGCAAGTAGATTGACATTAGTTATGTCTCAAAGAGGATTAGTGAGAGTGCAAAATGTAGGTGGCAGCTTGGTAAAAGTCACCGCGCTGAATGCGGAAGGACATAGGGCTGTAGGGAGTCTGATGACTCGACCTGATGATATAAGCACCATGACCCCATATAACCTAAGAGATTGTGTTATATGTAACAAAGCATGTACTCAAGTGTTGTGGTAGGGACTGGAGAGCCAGCGGCTTTAGAGTTCCCGTTTGTATGGGCTAAAGGCTTATAGAAAGCCAGGGTGGCAGAGGTTGCCATTTAGTCCAGATGCCTGTGCAGTGGGTCAGGTATCAGTGTGTGGAGAATGTCGAGAGAGACATCCATGAGTGGTGATTGTAGAGGAGGTGTTACAGGCAAAGTGCACTTGCTTGTACACTTCACAGTGTGTGTCTTGTAGAAGTTCGTATAGACTTATAGGCACAGCGTGTCGGTGTAGGTGGGATGGTAGGAAACGTGAGCTATGTCCGAGGTGCAGTGAGTTGGCTGCAGGGGGGACGCTCACCGTAGTATGTCGGAAGGAAGTCTGGCAAACTAGGAAAAGCACGGGGTGCGTTGGAATGGAGTATGATCCACGAGTCACCCAGCGTGTAGGTGTGGCATCGAGTCTGGATTTTGATCCAAGAGGACTGATGCCAAGACACGAGGCAGTGTTGCTAGGTGTGAATTTAGAAGACCCCGGCTTGGGGCAGCCTGTGTCAGGTTACTTGCATAGAATGCAGGCTGAGATTAATCTGAGTTCATGGAGAGACCAGATCATACACACTGTGGTCATGGCAGAGAGCTCCAGGGCAGTGAGGCCTATGGACCAGATTTCCGGTTGGGTGTTAGCTAGGAATATGGACGTTACTGGTAAGGGCAACCCATCATGGGTTAAGCTTACATGGTCTGACCTTTCTCAGATTATAGTCCAATCAGACGGTCCATGGGACACCGACCTGAATGTCCTACTGGAAGAAAGAGGGATTGAAAGGGACATGTATATCCACGAGACTGAGTTGACGGTTGAAGCTGTCAGTCAGGAAATAGTCACCCACTTTAGAAAGGTGGATGTGGTCGTACTCCAATCCTCCCAAGAGGGGGAAGAGGGTGAATTGAAAATGGAATGGGAGTCTAGAGTACTTCCTGTAGAAGTTAAAGTTATGAAAAACCTGACTCAAAGTACGTTAGGAACTTTCATAGCTATTGAAGGTGTAAGCTGCGAGATTAGAGCCATTAGTGGCCTCCACTATAAGAGGAAGAGAAAGTGGGGAGAGAAGTTCAGTAAAGCAGCGTGTAGTCATGTCTAAGGGCCCTTGAAGGCCGATAGGTAGATGTGCGACCTGTTTTGTTTTTATGTTGCAGAAACTCCAGAGAGGAAATTGAGCTGGAGGAAGGATTGTAGGAGATTGAGGGATCAAGAGGACCTTCAAGAGAGTTTGGAAAACCGTCCAGTGCAGAGAAGTATAATACACAGAAAAATGAACATAATGAAAATAGTGGCGAGCTTAATAGCCGTCCCAGTAATTATTCGGCTCCACATGGGCTTTGAAATTAAGACCAAGGTGTATACGGGGGAAGATCCCAAATTGATTAGGAAAGTAGAATACCCTCCTAAACCCTTGGCACTACATAAGCACATAGAACCCCAGAATAAAGGAGGGCTACAATAATTCAAGGACCATTGTAATCTGGTCGGGGCTTAACAAGCCCTATATTCCTTATGAAAATTTAGAGTGGACAACCTGTTTTCAAGGAAGGTTCCAATATACAAAGTGTGTTAACCCAAATTGTACGCTTTACTTCACTGAAAGTAAAGGGCAGATAAGAGAAAATTTGGCCCATTGTGCACAGGCCCAGTCTGGAAAAGTAGATGAATACTGGGTTTGTACAGTAGAAGCATCCCAGGTGTGGAATCGCACAGACTTCGAGGTAAGTGTGCAACACATTTCCGACATAGTATCTCAGAATAATTGGTTTATACACAGGAAATGTGCAGATAAAACAATACAGGCATGAAACAGGGTTACCTGTGGTCTTACAGATAAAGAAAGAAATATCACTCAGTGGTATAAGGAATCCAAAGTGGGAACTTATCCCCATTTTTTAACAGGAATATCACGGAAGGTGACTAGACCTTGGCATATTTATAACCCACCAGGCCTACAAGAGTTAGAAGCCAGAAATTGGACTATTCTAAATTACATAGCCACAGTGTCTGATCAAAACATGAGAATGCTCTTAGCACTATATACTCTTCAATGGCCAATAGTTAAAATTATGAGTAATAATGATGAGCGTATAAATGACACCATAGTATATCCTGTAGGTATGGTGTTTAAGGGGGATAAATGGCAAAACTACCACCCTTGGAAGTTTAGAGCAAGTGTAACACAGATATATTATACCCGAAGGGATGAGTATGCTAAAAATGATAGTGACGGAAATCCCGATTGGTTTCCAGAAAAATCTCAGTGTTCCTGGGGATGGAGGGAGCATGAGTTAGTAGTAGATACAGGAAATGGTATCCCACTGAAGGGAACACCCACTCCTGTGCCCTTGCACACCTGCTCGGTAGATTTTAACAGGTATGAGTGGGAGGCATGGGTAGATTATGGATTAAATAAGTGTGGAATGCTGGACTCCGGTAGAGGAGTAGCATCTAATCAGTCTGGTAGGCAAGTATTATACCGGTTGTTCCAAAGACAATTAGTGAATTTGTTTCAGACCCAAACCTTGATTAAATTTAACACACCACCAACCCTAACTACTCAGGTTACCACGCTAATTGAACCCTCGTCAATTGGGGCAAATTGGGCATGGGTACACAACATGCATTTGGACATAGGTTGTGAAGGAAATCCTAGATGGTCTCAAAGACGGGAGACAAAGTGGCGGAAAACATTCCTGGGTGGGGGAGATAGTTTTACACAGGGTTTCGGTAAGGTTAAAAACGTAACAACGGAAGGTTGGAACGTCGTAAGTAATAGTACCCAACGAGTATGGGAATGGTGTAAATCGGCTGCTAAAGGAATCGCTAAGAGGTGGTGGAGAATTGTGATAGCTATAGCATCGTTTTAGTTATAGTGATCAAAGTGATTGCAAGGTTGCAGATGCATGAGTATTATCAGGCGCCTGCTAACTTGTGAGGCCATTAGAAGGCCAGAAGAGAGATATGAACTCGAGAGTTTTCAAAGAGCACCGGAAGGTGAGAAAGAGGTCAGAGGCGGAACACCCAGAGGGGTAACCGCAATGTGCGAAGGCTAACCCTAGATGTATATGAAGGCATGCTCGAGAGACGTGTCAAGAGATTGAAGACATATCAACGCAGAACGGAGATTCTAATTGCATTGTGGCCAGGATCTAGAAACTGTAAAGATGGCTTTGAATCAGACCAACGACAGCCTCGTGGTAAATGATACATCGGGTACCTTGGGTACTTTGGAGGAGAATGCCTTCGAGATAAATCAAATGGTGAGTGTCGGTCTTCAGCTCACTGTATGGATCATTTGGATAATTTTGAAATCCATAGAAAGAAATCCTGGCTACCAAATATTTGTATTAGCCACTTCCATCTCAGTCCTCTGGTTAAAGAGGGAGATTACTGCAACAATGTTTATTACTAGTTTATTGATTGGCAGTAAGGGATGGAACCGGTTAATTAAAACAAAGGGGAAAGTTGCTCTCTTGTTTTATATGACAAGTTACACATTAGGGAGTTGGATAGCAGCTTATGTAACATGGTTAAATGCATATATTAAGGGGATTCTTGTGGGGATTTGCTTAATAGTGGTATTGTATTGCATTGTATACAGCGGATGGAATGCAAAGTCATGGAAACCCGTCCGACAATTGTGTTTTACGGGAATTTTGTTTGCAATGTGTAGAATTATAGGAGAAACCTATAATGCACAGAATTGTAATTTTTTAGGCATTTGGTTTCTTATGATGGATCATTCAAGTGTTGCCAGAATAAGTAAAACAGTATGCCGCCTAAGAGACAGGCTTTGTTAAAATTTTGCTTAATAAAGAAACCAAATGTTTAATGCTTAAAAATGTTTTTTTCATGTAATAAGATATTGTCTAGAGAGAGATTGTACCTGAAAAGTATATAATGTGTTAATTAGAAATGTTTCTTTTCCTGCTAAATTGGTAAAAGTGAGAGAAAACAATGAAGCCCATGTTAGACTGCTATATTCTCAATTAAAACGCAGGTACCTGGCCGGAAGGCCGTAACCCCATTGTAATTGGTAAATACCTCGGCAGGATAAACAGACAGCTAAAGTAAGGAGAGAACGGGTGAGGTGCCGGTAAGAGGCAAACGATCCGCGAGAAATCGTGTCTTTGATCTCTGTTGCAGGCGATAGCAGTAGTGGAGATAAATGGGAGATTAATGCTCCTACGACTGTGCCAACTCAATGGACTGTTGAGCGCCCGAGATCCCAGCCGTTCTGTTACCAGGTTGTTCTTTTATCCAGAGGCCGAGGCTAAATTGGAATTGAGACAGGTGCCTGCAAAGATTGGAGTTCTTCAAAGGCGAGCCCCACGTCGGGAGAGAAACCTCGATCTGGGCGGGCCAGCTTTTGAAGCCAAGTTATACAGGGAGTATGATCGGGAAACAAAACTTAGATATGCACGAGTTTGGCTAATTGATGATGTAAAGAAACTGCTCATAGTAACTGAAAGAGTACTAAGAGTAGACATGTGCTTCCCTGTGTTTCCTCAAGTGAAGAAATCATTTAACGGTTGTGCGGTTAATGTTAGCAGCACTGTACTTCACGCCCTAGCTGCATAGGAGGGTGTAACGTTTAACAGCTTATGAGGCACGCAATAGAAATGTGGTTTCTGCTGATTGTGTTAACAAAGCTTTAGAAAAAAGTAAGAATCGCTCAGTGTATTAGTATAACCTTATAAGGCAAGAACCTGTTGAATGGTTAGTAGAGTAAGGCTGATGGAACATGAGTCTCAGGACCAGGGTATAAAAGAGTCCTGCTGTACTCCGATAATGTTCTTAGGCGGTGTTACCATGCATTGTTAATTTAAGTTCACGAGACTTTGTGTTCTTTTATTTTCCTTGGAACCCTTTGCTTAGTTCTACCTATCTGCCATATATATCGCTTTTTGTTGCTTAAGATGTAATTAGTTGCAATATAAAATAATAAAAGGACTGTCTCCCATTGAGAGACTAGTACCCCTAGCACTTTGCAAGAGCCGTGAGTTTTTATTGTGGAAACAGACGATCCCGGGGACTACATTGCCAAGGACCCTTTCTAAGGTAAGTCTTGTGCTGATCCTTTACAGAATTGGACACCGGCAATGGTTCGTCATTCGTAGATAGATATTTTCCTGTTTGAGTGTATTTCCAGGGAATGTTTATCGGATGCGACACAATACCGCTTAATCCTGTATTCAGGGTCAGAAGGGCCTGGTGCCTATCCCAGGAGACTTAGGGCACATGGCAGGGTACACCTTGGACAAGGTGCCAATCCATCGCAGGGCCAAATGAATACAGTTTAGATTTTTTTTAATTGCAAATAAATTATATTAAGAAATACAGCGTAATATTGTGACTAAATGACTTTATTTCATTATTAAAATAAATAATTACATATTAAACTAGCATTCTTCTCTGCCTAACTTTAAGGGAGGCAGCGCCCCTGCACCCCGTATTGACCGGCTGCCACTGGAATTTACACAAACAGTACATGGTTAATGATCAATGGCTAAATGAAATATCTATGTTAAGGAAAGAGTTAAAAGACAAGATAAAAGATGAAGAAAATTAGACTTCATAACAAAAACATCAACCAAAAACCAATCTGATATCTGTCCCACTTATGAGTATATTTTCCCAATATATTCTATGTAACAGCTAGTGAAAGGTAAGTGTGTGTGTGCGCGCGCATGTGTATGCCTGAGTGAAAGAGAGCATCAAAGCATAGTAACCCTGAATACTACCAGGCAACTCACCATATACTTTTATTATAGAAAGTATATTTATGTCAAATGTGCAGATAAACAATGCAAATACATTTTTAGGGTAGAATGTGTTCAAAATAAGCTCATGGTTGAGACAAGAGGTCTGTTTATTGTGAGCCGGAGGTTTCACCTTAAGTAGACATAAAAACTCTAAGTCAGCAGGTAGCTTCCTATATCTTAGACAACCATGTCGGAAGATATGTTCTGTGGTCATGGAAAGGACGTTACTTTTCTTTGTGCAGGTTTTTCATCTTTCATCAAATCTTGATTGTAATTTGTAAAAATCTTCCTGGACAAAACTGGGGCTAAAATAAAATGCACTCTAAAAGAATTATTTTCGATTTGAAGAGTACCATGTTCCAGCTTTATAGATCTCCAGCAAACATTTCTGTGATGAATTTAGAATGGAACAAACCATAAAGATAAATCTGATCAATATTACTACGATCCAAGAGCAGAGCTAGACTCTCTGCACAGATGGGGTGCAGCATTCTCAAGGGGCCCTTCTGAGAAACTTGTTTTAGAATTCACAAATGTAAATTGCTTATACACTCACCTAAAAGATTATTAGGAACACCTGTTCAATTTCTCATTAATGCAATTATCTAATCAACCAATCACATGGCAGTTGCTTCAATGTATTTAGGGGTGTGGTCCTGGTCAAGACAATCTCCTGAACTCCAAACTGAATGTCAGAATGGAAAAGAAAGATGATTTAAGCAATTTTGAGCGTGACATGGTTGTTGGTGCCAGACGGGCCGGTCTGAGTATTTCACAATCTGCTCAGTTACTGGCATTTTCACGCACAACCATTTCTAGGATTTACAAATAATGGTGTGAAAAAGTATGTGGCAGTGCTGTGGGCGAAAATGCCTTTTTGATGCTAGAGGTCAGAGGAGAATGGGCCGACTGATTCAAGCTGATAGAAGAGCAAGTTTGACTGAAATAACCACTCGTTACAACCGAGGTATGCAGCAAAACATTTGTGAAGCCACAACATGCACAACCTTGAGGCGGGTGGGCTACAACAGCAGAAGACCCCACCAGGTACCAATCATCTCCACTACAAATAGGAAAAAGAGGCTACAATTTGCATAAGCTCACCAAAATTGGACAGTTGAAAACTGGAAAAATGTTGCCTGGTCTGATGAGTCTTGATTTCTGTTGAGACATTCAAATGGTAGAGTCAGAATTTGGCGTAAACAGAATGAGAACATGGATCCATCATGCCTTGTTACCACTGTGCAAGCTGGTGGAGGTGGTGTAATGGTGTGGGGGATCTTTTCCTGGCACACTTTAGGCCCTTTAGTGCCAATTGGGAATTCTTTAAATGCCACGGCCTACCTGGGCATTGTTTCTGACCATGTCCATCCCTTTATGACCACCTTGTACACTTCCTTTGATGGCTACTTCCAGCAGGACAATGCACCATGTCACAAAGCTCAAATCATTTCAAATTGGTTTCTTGAACATGACCATGAGTTCACTGTACTAAAATGGCCCCCACAGTCACCAGATCTCAACCCAATAGAGCATCTTTGGGGTGTGGTGGAATGTGCATCCCACAAATCTCCATCAACAGCAAGATGCTATCCTATCAATATGGGCCAACATTTCTAAAGAATGCTTTCACCACCTTGTTGAATCAATGCCACGTAGAATTAAAGCAGTTCTGAAGGCGAAAGGGGGTCAAACACCGTATTAGTATGGTGTTCCTAATAATCCTTTAGGTGAGTGTATATCCTGCCCTATACTATGCAAAACAAAATGGATCACTTATTGAGCCAAGCAAGCATATTTTGCCACATGTGTGGCAAAAAAAAAAAAATTATAAGATGAAAAACAGGATACCATTCTCGTTCAAATATTTCAGCACTGAGGACAACAGGACAACATGGTGCTGACCAAGCCATGTGATATGTCCAGTCTGGAGAACCACACCTTTCTTAAACAGAATAACATAAAGCCATTTTAAACATAGAATCGACATGGCAGTCTACAACAAATAAGACCTCTTTAAACATAAAATAACAAATATTCAAAAACAGTATGTCTACTACACAGGCAGTGACACATTCAGAGGCTGAGATGCATTAACACTGGATTAAACAGGATAACATTCTGACTGACATTTCCATAATCAAGATATAAGTTAATAAAAAAACAAATTATGTTTCACACCCCAAACATTGTCCTTGCTCAGCATGCTGCTGTTTACTATAGTCCATGTGTGTGTCCACAATACCCTGGAATAATCCAAACTTTATACTTTGCACATTTCACTGTCCATTTTAAAACTTCACTTTGTCTTTGTCAAAGTTTATGTCCCACTCACGATGCAAAAAAGTGAGGTGTGACAGTTTGCCCTCATCCATGCATAAACACAAATAGCTCATAATGAGTCTCAGATGGCTGAAACTTTGTTCGGCACTGACACAGCTGATGTGGATAGTTTTGAAGATGCTGTGAAGAATGGTCAGATGTCTGCTTGATCCATATCATTGGCAATGAGTAATGCCAGGACTTCATCAGTGATAAGATCCATGTCTAACTTAGAAAACAGTATATGAAAAGAGTAAAATTCATCTATCATCTCTGGTTTGGAGATGTCATCTAAGCATTTTATCTTCGGCATCAGGGTGCTTAAAGCTGTAAATAATTTGACCAGGTCTTTGAAATGACAACTCCTCTAGCACACACTCTCGTTTGTAAAATCTGTGTTTGTGTCAACCTGATGCCATAGGAGTGCCAATGAGAGCCACAGCAGTCTTGAAATCTAGTGATTCTTTTTGCAGATAATTAAACAGATTATCTGCTATCAGAAAAGGCCCAAAAATATCAATTAACTCTGGTTGGGATCTGGCATTGGAGATCTCCCTCTCGCCCTCCCTCTCAAATTGAGCCAGTTTGGTGGTGGACTCCTTCAATCTACTACATGTTGTCTTGGAGTGCAGCATGAAAAAGCCTAAAAAAGCTCTGGTCCCCTATTTACTTAAGCATCTCAGAGTAGGAAATTGCTCCCAACTGGCCAAAAATTGAGTACTCAGAGTACTGTAATTTTGGTCCTACTTTTGGGAGAAAGACTAAGGGCTATTAAATCAATACAGTTAAACTTTGGATTTTAAGCACAAATCGGTCTGGAAGCATGCTTATATATCAAAGCACTCATATATCAAATTGAATTTCCCCATAAGAATTAATGGAAATGCAGATCATTCAATTCCAGAACCCAAAAATATTCAATTAAAACAAATTAACCAGCCCTTTACCTTTAATAAGAATTGTGGCTGAAGTAAAATGAGAGAGGAGAGGAGGAGGGTAGGGGGCTATTGTGTAGGACGACTTTCACACACATGCACGCATGCACAAACAAACACTGACAGAATCACTGCTCTGTCAGAAAAAGTCTTTAACAATGTAGGGACTAATAGTCCACCTCCCAGCAAAAAGGGTCAACATTATCTCTCTTGGTGGTGTAAAGCAGCTGGAAATGTGATCCGGTCAAAAGAGGAACCTGAACCTTGGTGCAAATGGTGCAAATCAGCAACCCGTTGAATGAGGAAGAGGCAGTTTCACGACATCAGCAAACAAGGAAAAACGGTTTTCATGTCTCCAGCCCAGATGGTGTAAATCTGTAAAGCAACTCCCTTGCACAAAAGAGAAGCGTTTCACATTCCTACTCAAATGGTGTAAATCAACGAGCAGCTCCCTTAAATAGGGAATTAGACAGTTTCACAACACAGTGGCAGTTGCTGCCCCCCCAGAATGCATTTCCTGCTTACCCTCTTGGCCCAAGAACAGAGAACATACATGCTTCAGGGACACTTATAATGCTAAAGTATTAGCATCAGTAAAATATATTATCAGTTAAAGTATGCCACTCTCCTTGACAAGCAAAGAAACTTCCACCTCGAACTCTAAAGCCCCTTTGACGCCACTACCGTGCAACGAGGATGCCCGCAGAAAAAGTCCCAGAGTGTCGTCATTGGTGATTCAAACTAAACAGTAAAATTAAACTCAAGACTCTGCTCTTGTGATTTTCTCAGGTCTAGTAAAAAGCACTAAAAGAACTCCATTAACGTTCACCCTCTGAACTGTTTGTGTGTATGTGTGTGTGCGTGTTTAAGTAGTGTTGTTTCATGTATCATAGATTAGCTAAATCAATTCTTGTTTCCTAATAAAAAACTGTTGTCTTGGTAATGTATTTTAAAGTCTAAACATGTGCCCAGATCTTGTTACCTTGCTCATAATTACAGTGGACGGATAGTATAGAAAGTGTATGCTATAAATTGCAAATCAGTTAATCAAATTAACCCAAATCGTTAAAGAGTCGACTCACCCCTGACCCAGAGCTGAAACCCTACAACCAAGAAACTTTCTATTGACACTTGCGTTTGCCTACTTTTGAAGATTTCCCAGAAATGTGATGTATTGTCATTAAACAGATTCATCTCCCGCACTGCTACAAACTTTTTAACCTTTTTCTTCACAGGGGTTGTTAATACTAAAGAATAGTCACTACAGCTGGACACAAAATAAATGAAAAAATGCTTTACACACATGTGGTCACAATGTTATAATAAATAGTACATGCATGTATGTATGTTGACTTCACAACTGAGCATGGGAGATGATTACCCACAATCCAACAGCACGCGCACGCGAGAGGGAAGAATCATTGTGTCACAAGGCAGACCAGAACGAGTTGAATCCAAGCTCAGATGAATGATCGTAACGTTAGACAGGAGCAAGGTGGAAGGCGGAAGCGAGGGTCGAACGCCAGGCAATCAATTGGTGACGTGTCAGAGCCAAATCGCAAAACGAGAGCCTTAGTCAAAAGAAAGCGTTAGATTGGTAACTGGGAAATCAAAAAGTGAGGCAACAATCCAAAAATGTGAACCAAAAGCTGTTCATGACGAAGAAAGTGGTCAAATGAAGAAGTGCGAGATCAAAGCCAGGAAATCAGAGAGCGAAGCTACAATCCAAAACTGTAGCAAAACAGACGCGCAAAGCAAAAAAATGAAAAAACTTTGGCAATGTATCGGCAATGTAAAAACCATGAAACAAAATGCAAGAAATTGAAGGCAAAGAAACACTCAATGATCCAGCGCTTAAGCAGCGCTCAGCATGGAATGCGAGACCGGTGTACAGACTGGGCGGAATTGGAGTCATGGGAAAATTAACATGAAGGGCTAGGGACAACATGAGCACATGGGGAAAGTGACGAGACAGACAGGTCATGTGTCACATTGGCTCAGTTGTGATCATGTGATGCTCGGCAGACAAAGTGCATGTGTACTACTCATATTAAGACCTTACTCATCAAGTTAAAATTTATTTACAAAATTTTGCTGGTCTTGCAAAACACTCGCAGACCAAGTTACTCGCAGTGGAACCTCAGATTGCGAGTAATGCGGTTTGTGAGTGTTCCACAAGACGAGCAAAAATTTATTAATAAATTTTGATTTGAAAAACGAACAAGTCTTGGTTTACCGAGTATCATGTAGCACGCATGCGCTTCTTGTTTTGAAGCATCTGCATGCGTGTGTACACAGCGCCCATGTATTATAACACGTGTGCGTGTGTGTAAACCAAAAGCAAGTCTCATTAGAAAGCTTAAAGATCCATTTTCTCTCTCTGTATTAGTCTGCGCGCGAGTCATTGGACACCGTGCCACACACACACACACTTCAAAGGTAAAGTGCAGGTTCATTTGTTTTATTTTTACTTTACAGCAGTGATTCCTTTAGTGTGTTTCTCAATCGAGTGTCATTAAAGAGATTTCTTGTTTATTTTTTTCAGATAAAACAGTGTTTAAAACAGTGAGAGGGGTGGGGCTCCTTACTTTAGCTTCACACACGCACAAACACACACATACACAATGCCTGCGTGCACAAACAGAAACACTTATCTGTCAGGATTTATTTTAACTTTTTTTTTTTTAGCTAAAGGCAAGTTAATTTGTTTTATTTTTACAGTCGTGGCCAAAAGTTTTGAGAATTACATAAATATTGGAAATTGGAAAAGTTGCTGCTCACGTTTTTATAATAGCAATTTTCATATACTCCAGAATGCTATGAAGAGTGATCAGATGAATTGCATAGTCCTTCTTTGCCATGAAAATTAACTTAATCCTGAAAAAAACTTTGCATTGCATTTCATTGCTGTCATTAAAGGACCTGCTGAGATCATTTCAGTCGTCTTGTTAGGCTGGAGATCATTATGTCAGGCTAATTGGGTTAGAATGGCAGACCTGACATGTTAAAAGGAGGGTGATGCTTGAAATCATTGTTCTTTCATTGTTAACCATGGTGACTGCAAAGACACGCATGCAGCCATCATTGCGTTGCATAAAAATGGCTTCACAGGCAAGGATATTGTGGCGACTAAGATTGCACCTAAATCAACAATTTATATGATCACCAAGAACTTCAAGGAAAGAGGTTCAATTCTTGTTAAGAAGGCTTCAGGGCATCCAAGAAAGTCCAGCAAGCGCCAGGATCGTCTCCTAAAGAGGATTCAGCTGCGGGATCGAAGTGCCACCAGTGCAGAACTTGCTCAGGAATGGCAGCAGGCAGGTGTGAGCGCATCTGCACTCACAGTGATACGAAGACTTTTGGAAGCTGACCTGGTGTCAAGAAGGGCAGCAAAGAAGCCACTTCTCTAAAAAAAAAAACAGCAGAGACATATTGATCTTCTGCAAAAAGTATGGCGAATGGACTGCTGAGGACTGGGGCAAAGTCATATCCTCGGATGAAGCCTCTTTCCGATTGTTTGGGGCATCTGGAAAAAGGCTTGTCCAGAGAAGAAAAGGTGAACGCTATCAGTCCTGTGTCATGCCAACAGTAAAGCATCCTGAGACCATTCATGTGTGGGGTTGCTTCTCATCCAAGGGAGTGGGCTCACTCACAATTTTGCCCCAAAACACGCCATGAATAAAGAATGGTACTAAAACACCCTCCAACAGCAACTTCTTCCAACAATCCAACAACAGTTTGGTGAAGAACAATGCATTTTCCAGCACGATGGAGCACCGTGCCATAAGGCAAAAGTGATAACTAAGTGGCTCGGGGACTAGAACCTTGAAATTTTGGGTCCATGGCCTGGAAACTCCCCAGATCTTAATCCCATTGAGAACTTGTGATCAATCCTCAAGAGGCGGGTGGACATACAAAAACCCACTAATTCTGACAAACTCCAAGAAGTGATTATGAAAAAATGGGTAGCTATCAGTCAGGATTTGGCCTAGAAGTTGATTGAGAGCGTGCCCAGTCGAATTGCAGAGGTCCTGAAAAAGAAGGGCCAACACTGCAAATACTCTTTGCATAAATGTCATGTAATTGTTGATAAAAGCCTTTGAAACGTATGAAGTGCTTATAATTATATTTCAGTACATCATAGAAACAACTGAAACAAAGATCTAAAAGCAGTTTAGCAGCAAACTTTGTGAAAACTAATATTTGTGTCATTCTCAAAACTTTTGGCCACGACTGTACTTTATATTTTGTGTTAATTATTTTTATGTATTATTTTTTTTGACTGTGGAACGAATAATAGTTTTTATATAATTACTTATGGGAAAATTCTATTTGCTTGTAACAGACATGGGCCTGTTAACATGTTCTGCTTTACTCACCACAAGGGGGCCCTAGAGTACTCGTGCATTGGGTTAAGAATTAGGACGTGTAGTAGAAGAAGAGAGATCTGTTTGGGCAGAGAAAAGCATGGCTTTCCTGCTGCATCGCCATATTGAAGTTGTCCTGATTGAGAAACTTTTTGTTTCCTGCTCAATCTAAGTAAGATTCTTTTGAATTATTTTCTCAAAGCGATTTTAGGTTTCTTTCTCTGTCCGTATCTATGATATTCATTACAACTGTGTTTACTTTAAGGCCATGTTTTGTTGACTTTATATTATCCTTTGTACTTATAGAAAAAGGACTCCTTGGTGTACATTATTAACTGTTTTCTGGGTTCTACAAGAGAATCAAATGGATTTGCTATATTGCTGACATCGCTTGTGAGTCCTAATGGATTAATTGCACAAGAAACAGACTTTGGTGTGGATCTTGG
Organism: Clarias fuscus; assembly: GCA_030347435.1. NCBI lineage: Eukaryota > Metazoa > Chordata > Actinopteri > Siluriformes > Clariidae > Clarias > Clarias fuscus. The sequence continues at coordinate 24,173,413 of CM059206.1, read as the reverse complement.
ATAGACCTTTTGGATCTCTTCATCTCATGTATTTCTAGGCGGATAAAGATTACAAGAATCATTTTCACTCATCAATGGACTATTTCAAGGTTTCTTGCAAATCATATTCATGCATACTTGGTCTGAATTGGGTTTATCATTTTCTTTCAAAGATTTGCTATTTGCCTGGTCTCTCAGTTTGTTAAACTCTTTTTGTTTGTTTTTTTCTTTTGGGCTGATTGTTAATTCTATATATAAATGTGATGCGATTTTGAAGCAATTAGGTTGTGTGCTGTTTGATTCATATTTAGCTTTTTTTGGCTCCTCCCAAAATTCAGAATTATAACAGCTTGAACAGTTAGGGATCTGTTATATGCTTCACAATATATATAGCGCATTACATTCTTAGAACTTTAACTTGAGTAAAAATGTCCTACTTTTTATCCTATTTTTAGCTCCCTGCTGTCTTTTGCCTGTCTATAATGCTGCAAAGCATGACTGAAGCTATACTGGACTCAGAGCTGTGGCCCTGAATTCTTTCTGTTTAATGAGGTGTTACTGCTGCTGGATGCAGCTGATGCATTTAGTGTCCTCAGTGTTTAAATACATAAAAATACGCACATAAATGGTAAGAGGGTGGGCGGAGCCTCAGCCTCTGCGCAGCGAGCGGCGCAGGGAGAGAACTGTGAGGCAGAAATACAGCGGGGCTGCACAGATCCTGAACTGCCGCGACATGCCCTGTGGCTAAACAGTCCCAGAGCCCGGACATTGTACCTCACTTTCTGCTGTTCAAACTTGGTTTTGTTTTCTCCTTAAAGTGTCCGAGAGAAACAAACAGACTTGCGTTCAGTATCCGAGGTGGCCCATTACAAATGAGTTAATTATTTAAATATGCTGTGTTTATATTCCCACCACAGTAGGCTGAGCAAAATCACCACATTTGGTGGGTAAAAATATATATTTTTAAATATATTTTATTTATATTTTTTTATATTATATTATTTATATGTGTAATTAATATGGCGCAAGATATGATTATTCTTGTGTTTAAAATTCTTGTGTAAACTCATATTATCTAGATGTGGAATTAAGAGAATGTTTGGCCAATTCCAAGCACATGCACCTGCAACTATAACTTTCTGTAGGGGTTTAAGTAAAATGGAGTGCTAACTTAATTTAAGCATAAATAAGGGCTCATATTGTTTAAGAAGTTTAGGTGAGAAGTAATTGGTGATTTATTTGCATGTCGAATTTAACTGAATGTCATTTGCTTTATTGATAAAAAGCTAAATTAATATTTTCTTTTCTTTTCTTGTGAGGTTAACAAGGGGAATGCTTTTATATTTATTTTATATAAGTTTTCTTGAATTATTTTGTCTTATACCTTCTAATTTTGTGTCTTATACCTTCTAATTGTATTTTGTTAATAATACAAATTTTCAAACGGTTCATAATGAGTAGCAATCTTTTATGATGTGTGTTTAATATTTAGTTAGAGTAGTATAAGTTTTCATTGTACTTTTGTGTGATTAGATAGCTAATGGTTAATATTAGCTATCTAGGAATATTAGCTATCTGTGTTCGCCTATGAACACATAATTAGTAATACCTTTTAGATTGGTACTAATGAAGTTCCCAGTTTTTTTTTTTGTTTTTTTACCCGAGTCTCCAACAACAAAAATGGACTCTATATTAACTTAAACACCTTTCCTGTTATATCGAACTTTCAATCTTATGATACAGTCATACTATCTGATATCACCTAAATGAGGATGGGTTCACTGTTGAGTCTGGTTCCTCTCAAAATTTCTTCCATTTGTTATCTCAGGGAATGTTTCTTTGCCTTCATCACTGTTTGCTCATCAGGGACAAAGTGATGGGTATAGTCTTTTTTAAAATACTTTTTTCAAAGCAGTTTCTAATTTATTTCCACACATTTTTAATTCTGTGAAGCTGCTTTGTGACAATGACCACTGCTAAAAGCACTATTCAAAATATATTTATTTGAATTGAATATTCCCAAGAAATATGGCCCCTCAATGCAGTTCTCTCCATTTTGTCCAAAATTGGGACTAGCATTGAGCATACACTTTATGCACCACTTTGGCTAGGGTTCCTTGCTGGGATATTGAACTTGGATCATCTGTGAAACAGCCAGAGGTATGCCAACTCTACTAACAGGGCATTTAAGGTGTTCACATACTTTTTTCAATATAAGTTAGTTCCCTAGCTCTTGTGTAAGTCGCTCTGGATAAGAGCATTTGCCAAATGCCTAAATGGACATGTAGCGAATTCAGTCCCATTATAGATAGACAGATAGATAGATAGATAGATAGATAGATAGTTTATTACTTTGATTGATAAAGAGTGCTTCATTAACTCAAAATGGAAATTGTAAAGTAAATATTTAAATGATGAATTATATATTACAAATGCAACAAGTTTATAATTGGTCTGAACCAGATGGTATTCAGATGTGAACCTTGTGGATACAGGATATACTGTACATGATAAACTTGTTGCATAGACTTCAGCAGGAGTTCATCTTACAAACTGGACAAAGCAAACATGGACCTACTGATAAAGTACATGCTTTTGATTGAATGCATGTAAAGAGTTTAAATGTAAAATGTAAGCAGGAATACATTTTTCTTTCACATAGGGTGTATTTGAGGTAAGTAAAAAGGCATATTTGTATGGGCCAAGATCCTACTAGTGCAGAAATTTCATTTCACACAGGAGGTCATAATGTAGGTACAGTGCTGTGAATTTATTTTTTTTTTAAAGTATTTGCCCCTTTCTGATTATATATATTTTTTCATATGACAAATATAATAAATAAACACATTAATTATTGATATAATCAAACAAATTTTAATGTTAAGCAAAGATAAATACTTAATCCTTTTTCCAAATCATGAATGAACTGTCATAATCCACATTTTATAGAAAGCTGAGTTAAACTTCACTTGCCAGACCCAACCCTGACCAGCTGAATAAAGAAGTCACTCATTAGAATAAGTTTGACAAAGTAAGGCATGCTAAAAGATCTTAAGCAATACATCATTCTGCAATCTAACAAAATTTAAGAACAGATGAGAAACAAAGTATGAAAAGGGATAGACTCCAGGGAACCATCGTGAGAGCCATTATCCAGAAATGGAGAACACTTGGAACACTGGGGAACCTTCCCAGGACCAAAATTACCAAGAGCACAATGTGGACTCACCCAGGAGCTCATAAAAGAACCCAGATGAACAACTGCTGGACTAATTTTGTCTCAGTTAAATTTAGTGTTCATGATTCAACAATAATAAAGAGACTGGGCAAAATGGCATCCATGGGAGAGTTCCAAGGTGCAATCAACCGCTGACCAAAAAAACACAAAGTGTTGTCTCACATTTGCCCACAAACCTCGTGATGATCCCCTGACATCTTGGCAAATATTCTGTGGACTGAGGCAAAAGTTAAAGTTTTGGAAGGTGTGTGTCACATAACTTGTGTAAAACAAACACAGCATTTCATAAAAAGAACATCATACTAACAGTCAAACATAATGGTGGTAGTGTGATGGTCTGGGGCTGCTTTTCAGTTTCCGGACCTGGACAACTGACCATAAATGATGGAACCATGCATTCTGCGCTCTACCAGAACACCATACAATTGGGTTATGCGGCAGCGACAATAATCAGAAACACACTAGAAAGTCCACCTCTGAATGGCTAAAAAAAGCAAAAAAACAAGATTATGGATTTTGGAGTGTCCTAGTCAAAGTCCGGACTTAAATTTGATCGAGATGCTGTGGCCAAAATCCCTCCACAGTGATGTGAAAGACTCATTGCCCATTATTGCAAATACATGCAGTTATCAGTTATTTTTTTCACAGAGGGCCAAGCAGGTTTGGACAGTTTTTTTTTTTTTCATTTAATAAATGAAATCATTATTATACAACAGCATTTATTTTATTTACTCAGGATAACTTTTTTAAATATTACACTTTTTGATGGTCTGAATCAGTACTATAAAAAAATCAGTACTATACTTAAGCCTGTTGGGAATAGAATTACTGGCTCAAAAACTGAGGCCAAAGCTTGTAACGTGTTTCAGTGAGTGTCAGTGATGATTGGTCCCTAATTTTCTCTCACCTGGTCAGGTCACAGGATCTTTATATGCAGGAAAAAAAAAAACAGAAGAAGAATTTCATCTTTTATAGACTTTAGTACAGAAGAATCAACCACAATGTGTCCAAGGACATACGCTAACAAGGTAAAAGGGTCCATTTTGATTTTAGTCTTTAATGCATCCCATAAATCAACCTTTAGAAAAAGCATATTATATGCATTAAAGGAAAGTCTTTGCATATTAATCTTCATGGTTTTATAATGTGATATTCAATGCCATTCAATATATATATTTTTTTAATAAAATTCAGAGTTGACTTCTTTCATAATAGGGTTGGCCATTTATATGGATACACGTTAATAAAATGGGAATGGTTGGTGATATTAACGTCCTGTTTGTGGCACATTAGTATATGTGAGGGGGCAAACTTTTCAAGGTGGATGGTGACCATGGTGGCCATTTTGAAGTCGGCCATCTTGTATCCAACTTTGGTTTTTTCAATAGGAAGAGGGTCATGTGACACCAAACTTATTGGGAATTTCACAAGAAAAACAATGGTGTGCTTGGTTTTAATGTAACTTTATTCTTTCATGAGTTACAGATGTGTGAAGAGGAGACTGTCTATTACCGTCGCGCTCACCGCCGCGACAAATCGACAGCGGCCAAAATAAATCAGTTGCATTTCAAGGCAATTTGTGAAATGACCGCCAAATGGCGCAAAGTGACATTTTCCGTCATCTCGGTTTTTTTTAAATAATTAAGTCATAAAAAAGTCAAAACCATATGCTGTATCGAAGAAATACTACAGTAATGGTAATTTCCACATCTGTATATTTTATACAACAAGCATGAAAAATCTTAATCAGAGCTATTGATATTTGCTGTACAATAGTGTAATGAGTAAAAAAAAACATTGAAATTGAACATTAAAACAAGTACACTACACTGTAAACCCTAATGCTCAAAGTAAAATACTCAAAGAGTACTGTTAACCTAAATAATTGAATGAATAATAATTTTGAGTACGTAAGTAACAGTAACTTAAGTAAAACTTCCACCAGTGGAAACTACAGATCTCTCATGGCGCAGTGGTTATGTGTCTCGCCTGCCATGTGGAAAACCCCCGATTCGGTTCCCATGTTGGACAGTTTGCAATATTTTTTTTTTATTTGTTCAACAAACTCAAAAATTTATAGTTCTGTACACTTAAAATTGGAAACATCATTAATTAAAAAAATTTTGTAACTGATTACCTAAAATATTTGCCGTTTTGCCAACTTAATCGGGTTTACAGTGTAGGGTTTTGGGTCATCTTAAATGTTGTGTTCTTTAAATTTGTAGTAGATAATACCGAAATAAATTAAACTAAATGACTATAAAATTAAAGCATTCTCAGGACGTGCTACTGCGTAAGCAGATGTCGTTGTCATTCAACGCCGCTTATGTTTTTGCGGTAGTATGGGAATGAAATGCAGTACGATGTTATGATCATAATTTTCTTTAATAAATAATGACCCCAGTGTAGCAGTCAAAAAATACTCTAAAATGCTGTGTTGTTTTTGTAAACACATTGTTGGGTTGTTTATGCTGGGTCAAATGAGATGTTGTGAGTCATTTACAAATTAACACCTGGTTGGGTTATTTTGAGCCAACAATTGGTTTATTCTTTATTATCTGTTTCCTCCAAACAGCAGCCTGCAAAATGTTCGAAATATAATTGTTATTGTGTTACAAGTTGTCACGGCGTGCGCCTGTGATGGACGTGCGCCCAAATCAATATCGCTCCTCGCTCACTAGCTAGGCGGCCTCTCAGGCTAGTGCGCCCAAATCAATATCGCTCCTCGCTCACTAGCTAGGCGGCCTCTCCTTCTGCTGGTGCCCGAAGGAGCAGGGCCATGGAATTAGGCACGGCTGGTGAGCTATCGCAGCTAATGATCCCGGGCTTCTCCCCACGCTATAAAATACAGCGGGGAGTGTAACTCGGGGTCTGTTGCACTGTAAACCCGATTAAGTAATCAATTACATCATAATTTTTAAGTTTGTTGAATTTGTTCAGCTAACTTGGAAAGTGTCAGTTCTACAAACTCATAAATGCCAAAACGTTCCGAATACTCAATTATTACTCATTCAATTATTTAAGTTAACAGTACTCAGTGTGTTTAATTACATTGAGCATTAGGGTTTACTGTGTAGTGTTGAAGATAATCATGTTTTAGGGTTACTGTGTCTGCTTTACAATGTCAGAAACATTCAAATGCAAATAATTTACCCCTCCCCAGGTGTGAATCAGCGGTTCTCACCTATACATTCAGAGAAACTAAAATGCACCCCTCCCCACTTTAAGACCCTCTTGGATCTGAGGCTCTTCTGAAGACCTGCAGCCTCTTTTTAATCTTTATCTTCTGGATTCCAGATTCTAAAATTGAAATTGTTACCGTTTTTAATCCCTGGAATGGAAGACATTGAGATTTTCCTTATCATAACATGAATTGTATTGTATTGTTGTAATCACTCTATACACAATTTTGTTGGTTATTTATTTTTAAATAAAATATAAAAATTGAATACAAAATGAAAATAAAAAACAAAATAGACCATTTGTATTTTCATTTGTTGTGTATAGAGTGATTAAAAACAGTACAAGGCATGTTATGGTGAGGAAACTTTCCATCTCTTCCACACTGACTGATGTGCCTAACTTTTGTCAGCAGAGCCTCTAATCCACGACTTTTCATGAATATTTAAGACCTATTGACACCTCTCAGTTGACCCCCCCCCCACACACACACACCAAAACACACAGAAAGCAGACCACTACATACATAAAATTTACAAATTTATAATTTACATAAAAGCAGACATTTCGCTTTTTATAAGTATATATTTTTCACGTCTGTGAGGCAAGTATACACGGAGTTTCGTTTCATTTTCTGATGCGCTCAAGTTAGTGCACCCTGTTTACTTTCATCATTTAAAAAATCATAAGGGTTTCGACGAAAAAGAACGAAAAAGTCATTGTGAGTGCACTTAAATAAAAGTGGAGTCTTATAAGGCTTGTTCACACACTGTCCTCTCGCGGAGATCAAAGGCGGCATTCCCCTTTTTAAAGTCTCTGGGGCGCGTCACATCACCCCGCTCGCATGCCACTCTCCTTAGTAAACTCCACAGCGAGATACTTTTTAAAGTCCAGTTTCCCCCCAACAGACCCCGAGAAACACTCCCGCTATATTTCAAAGCGCGGAGAGAAGCTCTGGATCATTAGCGCCGGTAGCTCACCAGTTGTGCCTAGTTAGGCGGCCCCGCTTCTTCGCATACCTTCAGTGTGCACCTAGGCCGCCTACCTAGTGAGCTTCGGAATGAGTGAGGAGCGCGCCGTGAAAAGTATACATTTACTTTGCTTAAATTTGATGAAAATAAGAAACGGCTATATGTATTACTATTATTTTAGTACTGTGATTGTATTTTCTAAGGTTTTGCCAGCGGTGGTACAGTGCAACGGGGGTCATTATTTATTAAAGAAAATTATGATCATAACATCGTACTGCATTTTATTCCCATACTACCGCAAAAACACAAGCGGGGCTGAACGACAACGACATCTGCTTACACAGTAGCACGTCCTGACAATGTTTTAATTTTATAGTAATTTAGTTTAATTTATTTCGGTATTATCAATTACAAATTTAAAGAACACAACATTTAAGATGACCCAAAACCCTACACTGTAAACCTGATTAAGTTGGCAAAACGCCAAATATTTGAGGTAATCAGTTACATATTTTTTTTAAATTAATGATAGTTCTGTTTATTTAAAATTGGAAACATAAATTTTTGAGTTTGTTGAACAAATAAAAAAATATATATTGCAGCCCATCCTGCGCGGCGAGACACTTAACCACTGCGCCACGAGAGCTTCATAGGGATTACACTGGTGGAAGTTTTACTTAAGTTATTGTTACTTACGTACTCAAACAATTATTTAGGTAAACAGTACTCAAACAATTACTCAATCAAATAATTGTACTCAAACAGTACTCAATGTGTTTAATTACTTTGAGCATTAGGGTTTACAGTGTACATGCGTAGGCTTTCTAATTACACATGATAAAATCTAAAGGCTCACTGTGTTAACATTTACTTTGCTTAAATTCGATACTAATACAATTTAATTCTACATTTGTACTGTAATTTTAGTATTGTTATTATGAATTCGTTTAAGTACAATGTTACACTTGATTTTATCCGCTACTATGTGCAGCTCTAAAGGAGCTGCGGCTCATTAATCCTTGAGAGAATGAAATAAGGTCTGACGCGTCGGTCTATAGTTATATAGCGCCACTCAGTGGTCAAAGCCAGCAACTGCATACCGTCGCCGTGAGGTGCGACGGCAAAACTAGAAAACTGGTCTTCACACATCTGTATTCACAAGTTTCTCTTTGTTCACAGCCATTGACATGTCGAAAAGGTTAACACATGAGCGGATCGAAATTGTGTTGATATCTGGGGAACGCAGTAACCGGGTCATTGCAGCAGATTTCATGCAAGACTCCCTACGAGACCACCCATCTCCCATGCTACAGTTAGCAAACTGCTTGCTAAGTTTCGTGAAACTGGTTCAGTGTTGGATTTGCCAAAATGTGGACGCATGAAAACTGTCACTAATGAACAAACATCAGTGGCTGTCCTAGCTTCATTCAGCAAGAGCCCACAACGCATGTCACTGGAGAGTGGCATTAGTCGAACATCACTTCGACGGATATTAGCTACTCAAAAATGCCAACCTTATAAACTCCAGCTACTGCAGCATCTCAACGAGGATGACCCAGATCGGCGCACACAATTTGCAGAATGGGCAAAACAAAACTTGGAACAGGACCCTCAGTTCACGCAGAAGATTTTGTTCAGTGATGAGGCAAACTTTTATGTGAATGGTGGTTAACAAACAAAACCACTGCTATTGGTCTGACACTAACCCACATTGGATAGATCCCTCCAAGACTGTTAGACAAAAAAAAGTGATGGTATGGTGTGGTATATGGGGTACAAAGTGGGGCCATTCTTCATCAATGGAAACCTCAAGGCCACTGGATATTTGAAATTGCTACATGATGATGTGTTTCCCTCTTTATGCACTGAAGCTGGCACGTTCCCTGAGTTTTTCCAGCAAGATGGTGCACCACCACATTATGGGTGTCAGGTCCGAGCATTCCTAGATGAACAGTTTCCTGAAAAGTGGATTGGTCGTCGTGGGCCAGTTGAACGGCCCCCAAGGTCTCCCGATCTGACCCCCTTAGACTTTTATCTTTGGGGTCATCTGAAGGCAATTGTCTATGGTGTAAAGATACGAGATGTGCAGTAGCTAAAACTACGGATACTGGAAGCCTGTGCTGGCTTTTCTCCTGCGGTGTTGCTATCAGTGTGTGAAGAGTGGGAGAAGAGGGTTGCATTGACAATCCATCACAATGGGCAGCACATTGAACACATGTTGTAAGTGGTCAGAAACTTGTAAATAACTCATGAAAGAATAAAGTTATGTTAAAACCAAGCACACCATTGTTTTTTCTTGTGAAATTCCCAATAAGTTTGATGTGTCACATGACCCTCTTCCTATTGAAAAAACAAAAGTTAGATCCAAGATGGCCGACTTCAAAATGGCCACCATGGTCACCACCCATCTTGAAAAGTTTGCCCCCTCACATATACTAATGTGCCACAAACAGGACGTTAATATCACCAACCATTCCCATTTTATTAAGGTGTATCCATATAAATGGCCCACTATATTACCCAGTATTTTATATTAACCACAATGTCTTCATGCACTAGCTAACAGCATGCCAGTGTGAACTAGATCTAGCTTTATAAATACCAAAATGTAACAGATGGCTACCTGGCTGAACATTCTGTAATAAGTACCTCACACAGTATGTTGTGCACTTTGGTGCTCAAAAATGTAGTCCTAGTGATATTTTAGGAATTTGTTACATTTTCTAAGGTAGTTCTGAAAACAAAGTTACATTTGGGATTTGCATTTTAATGCATCAACAATGTTATAATCAAAAATTATAATTTTGCTTGCATAATTTTTGTAAAAAGTAGTGACTTCTGTAGTAAAATAAATATTAGCAAATAATAATTTACTTACATTCTATTTACGTAGATGACATTTTGTTACTTACATGGCTTCTGACTTTAAATATGGTGCTAGTCCAATAAATTGAGTTGTATTGTATTGCATTGCATTTGATAGTATTATAATAAGTATTGCTACTTTTTTTTATTCATTTATTCTGAAAGAGTATACTGTCATGTTTAAAGGTTAGTAACCCCCCTGCTGAAAAATCCAGCACAGACCAGCATGATTTATATGCTGGCTAATACTGGTTAGTGCTGGTCTGATGCTGGTTTAGCTGGTGAACCAGCGTAACTGATGGAAGGCCAGCAGGCCTGCTGAAAAATCCAGCATAGGCCAACATGATTTACACACGTGGACAAAATTGTTGGTACCCTTCGGTCAATGAAAGAAAAACTCACAATGGTCACATAAATAACTTTAATCTGACAAAAGTAATAATAAAAAAAAATTCTATGAATGTTAACCAGTGAAAGTCAGACACTGCTTTTCAACCATGCTTCAACAGAATTATTTACAAAAATAAACTCATGGAACAGGCCTGGACAAAAATGATGGTACCCCTAGAAAATACTGAAAATATTGTGACCAAAGGGACATGTTAATTTCAAGGTGTGTCCACTAATTAGCATCACAGGTGTCTACAATCTTTTAATCAGTCAGTGGGCCTATATATAGGGCTCCAGGTAGTCACTGTGTTGTTTGGTGACATGGTATGTACCACACTCAACATGGACCAGAGGAAGCGAAGGAAAGAGTTGTCTCAGAAGATTCAAAAGAAAATTATAGACAAGCATGTTAAAGGTAAAGGCTATAACACCATCTCCAAGCAGCTACATGTCCCTGTGACTACAGTTGCACATATTATTCAGAAATTTAAGATCCATGGGACTGTAGCCAAACTCCCTGGACGTGGCCGCAGGAGGAAAATTGATGACAAATCAAAGAGAGGGATAATCCGAATGATGACAAAAGAGCCCAGAAAGACTTCTAAAGAGATCCAAGGTGAACTTCATGCTCAAGGAACATCAGTGTCAGATCGCACCATCCGTCGTTGTTTGAGCCAAAGTGGACTACATGGGAGATGACCAAGGAGGACACCATTGTTGAAAACAAATCATAAAAAAGCCAGACTGGAATATGCCAAACTACATGATGACAAGCCACAAAGCTGTCCTATGGACAGATGAGACAAAAATTGAACTTTTTGCCAAGGCACATCAGCTCTATGTTCACAGACGGAAAAATGAAGCATATCAAGAAAAGAACACTGTCCCTACTGTGAAACATGGATGAGGCTCTGTTATGTTCTGGGGCTGCTTTGCTGCATCTGGCACAGGGTGTCTTAAATCTGTGCAGGGTACAATGAAATCTCAAGACTATCAAGGTATTCTAGAGAGAAATGTGCTGGCCAGTGTCAGAAAGCTGGGTCTCAGTCGCAGGTCATGGGTCTTGCAACAGGACAATGACCCAAAACGCACAGCTAAAAATACCCAAGAATGGCTAAGAGGAAAACAAACATTGGACTATTCTAAAGTGGCCTTCTTTGAGCCCTGACCTCAATCCTTTTGAGCATCTTTGGAAGGAGCTGAAACATGCTGTCTGGAAAAGGCACCCTTCAAACCGGAAACAACTGGAGCAGCTTGCTCATGAGGAGTGGGCCAAAATACCTGCAGAGAGGTGCAGAAGTCTCATTGACAGTTACAGGAATCGTTTGATTGCAGTGATTGCCTCAACAGGTTGTGCAACAAACTATTAAGTTAGGAGTACCATCATTTTTGTCCAGGCCTGTTCCATGAGTTAATTTTTTTTTATAATTCCGTTGAAGCATGGTTGAAAAGCAATGTCTGACTTTCATTGGTTAACATTCATATAATTCTTATTTATTATTTCTTTTGTCAGATTAAAGTTATTTCTGTGACCATTATGAGTTTTTCTTTCATTGACCGAAGGGTACCAACAATTTTGTCCACGTGTGTATATGCTGTGCTACCAGCAAGGTTTTGGTAGTTAAAATTAGTTACCATTTTAGCTCATTATCATGTTTTTTTTAATAGCTAGTACTTAAAATAATGTGTGATGTAAATACATGGATCGTGTAGTGTTATCTTTAAATGCATTCACATCCAAGAGACAAAAATAATCCATTTACCAAAAACATTTAAATACATTGTTTTAAATTGATTAAATATCTGCTGGGTTGTCTAAAAACACAACACAAACCTTTTTTATAATTTTTAATTTATCATCACACGGAGGCACACATCTCTTCTATCTATCACACGGAGGCACGTAAACTCATGTAAACTCTGCCATATCGATGAGTTAACACTTTTCTTTTTCCTTTTGTTTGTATATTCGCTTGCACACGCACACACGCACACACACACACACACACACACACTGCGGTCCTTGAAGATAAAAGGACCTGAGGATGTTTCCGGTTCACTCCTATTTATAGCCTGCAAGTGCACCTCATCAGATGATGTCACCTGACCGAGGTTATATAAGCCAAAAATTTGGCGTGTGCAAGGTTTTATAATATTGTAAGACATTATAATCTAATCAGTTCAGATTCCTGTGCCCTGAGAACAGACCCCTCACTGTGCTTCCTTACGCCTTCTGTGGTAACACCTTCTATATCCTGTACCCAGACGAATATACATCCAAATGGCTCTTGTCTGCTAGACCCCTTTTGTTTAATCAGAAGAATGTAAATGTATTTCCTCTCTCCTGTCTGTCTCCAGCTCTGTCTATCACTGACATGTGAATGACTGGTTCTTTTGATGTTCAGGACGTAGCACCGTTTAATTGTGCTCTCCTTGCTAGGAATAAACAGAGATTTTCAGACATCATGCCTGCGTGTGTGTGTGTATTTGTCTCTCCCGGTCGATCGGGCCCGGACCAGTAAGTGTATCAAGATGCAGCGGACACAACAAGCTAAAACTCTTCTTCTCTTAGCTTAAAACTTAGCTCGGACACACTTCTTCTTCATTTAAAACCTAACAGCGTGTTTGATACACACATGCTTCACAACCGGCTGAACAAAGAGATGTTCCCATAGCGCTTCCACGCAGCATCGAGTGTACTTTTTGAAAGGGAACCCTTGAGAAACTGATTTTCAAGCCAAGCCACCTGTCCCTGGCTTCCATCAAATCACGGATTAGGAGCTGCCCTGTATCAGCACCAGCACGGAAAACTGAGAGTGATTGCATATAGATCAAGAACATTGACAGCAGCAGAACAAAATAACATTTTGTAATCCTTTACACAGTGGATAGTTGGAATTCCTGGATCTCAAATGTGCTATCACAGAAAATTTCAGAGACTATTGGAATTGTAGGGACTAAAATTTCAATGCACCAACGTTTACTGAGTACAGTGACAAGATTCCACTTAATTTTGTTCTGACATCTGCCAAATTGAACACGACTGAATGCAAATGGGTAGCAGAGCTCCGCAATTTCCATTTCAAAATTCGGTATCAGGAAGGTTGATGCTGGTGCATTAAACCAATTGACTATGGTTTTAGATGAAACCATGCTAGAGTATACTGAGGAGTTTCATCAGCTTCAATTGGAGCTATGATACAGGTAGTGGACATACCACCGTCCTTTCATGTAGCTTGCCAAAGTTCACCAATGGGAAGAGAAATGTGTACAGCATCAACTGAACACCTTCAAATGAAGAAATCAGGTGGGCTCAAGTGAAAGATAAGGACATGGAGCTAGTAATTAATTACTTACATTCAGGATTAAAACTTTCTGATAAGCAGCGGAAAGTTTTAATCTGCGGCCCTGCCGTCAAAGGACTGAGCAGGGGCTGGGATAGGTTGATGTTGGATGAGGATGGCATCCTGTGGAGAAAGACAACACAGAGAACTCAGCTGGTATTGCCAGAAAAATTCAGAAAAATGTGATAAGATCCTGCTCTTGCATTAAACAGAAGAAACTGTGCAGAGACAAGAGCTCTCTTAAACCATATGCCTTTTTGAGCATGTCTCAGTGGGGTTCCTTCACTAGGAAAAATGTATAGCTGGAAATTAATACATCCTTGTTATAGTTGACCACTTTACAACATTTGCATAAGCATCATTAATAACTTCGCTCTCAAGCTTGGATTTCTGTTGAGAATATACCATGATCAAGGGGGAGAGTTGGAGAACCAGCTGTTTGTGCAACTGCATCAAGAACTACTCTATACACCAGAGAAAGAGATTTAACGACACTGTTGCAAATGTTGAAAACTCTCACCAAAAAGCAGAAATCAAATTGGAAAAGTCAGTTGAATAAATTGATCTATGCCTACAACTGTACAAAAAGTGAAGTGACTGGCTTCTCTCCATTTCAGGGAGGTACAAAGGGAGGTCACAAGTACTACATCGAAACTTTCTAATGCCATGTGATCACTTACCGCTTGAAGTCGATCCAGTGCTGAGATCCAGACCAAAATGGAGACAGTCACATAAGAAAAACAATGTATTTGTAAACAGGATGGGAGAAAGTGAGGTTGGAAAATGAGACTGACTAAGTATTATGTACCAGTTGAGCCAGGTCCGCTGAGAAAACAGCTAAGTAGTTGTGGTCAGAGACAAGAGGAAGTACACATACAACCTGTCCCCACAGACTTGCTTGCTCATCAGAATGCAGCAGATAATTTGCAATCACTAGAACTTGAACTAGAGTGACTAGAACAGTCACCTTTAGCTGAGGCACAAGATCTTCATCACTAGAACTTGAACTTGAACCAGTCAAAACAGTGGAGTATTGACAAGACTGTAGAGATACACTGTCAAAATTCAGTGGGGCAAAGATGACCACAAAAAAAGATTCACATATGATAGAGCACACCTACCTGTTACAAAATCCAAGTAACAGGTCCGAAATGTAACCCACCCTTTTCTAATATGTGGCCACCTACTGTGTAATATCTTGGGTGCCAATAATGTTCCCCTACCCACACTTATGTTTGTTATTAAGCATGAACTGAAACTAAAATTGCAATAACATGCACACTAATCAGTCCTATGACCTGAGAAAGAACTGGTGAACATTAGTGAACCTCTGCATATGCATGTATACTTTAGCTGCAATGTTTTTAGGCCAAAGAAACATGTATTGTTTTGCAAGGCCTGTAAAACCATTAAGTAAACATTTTTTTGACACATTTTTTGCAGACTTTGAGTCATTCTTTTCACAGTTTGTCTATATGGCACCAGGCTGACACTTAAAAGTGTTTTTGTACACTGAAATTGACCGTTTTCTTTTTGTTGTTATTGTGATTGTCTTTTTTTTTCATTGTTGATATTGTTTGGAACAAAGGATAAGGGCCCTGGAGTAAATTATTTTTAGATGTGTATAATCTGTTGCATTTGGGTCAAGAAGGACTTTTAACCAGTTGACCAGGACTGTGTTGAAAAACTAATGTTGTTAAAGAGATTGTGTTAAATTTGTTAAAAAGACCTGTATGAATATGCAAATGTTGAAAAATGGTTTCTTAAAAGAAAGTGCAAGACGTTTATAAAAACACTGGTGGATGTTGGAGCAACATCTTATCCTGTATGGGGAGAGGTAAAGTAAAGCCTTTATTTTGTCACATATACATTACAGCACAGTGAAATTCCTTCTTCGCATATCCCAGCGTAACTGGGGTCAGAGCGCAGGGTCAACAATGGCAACCTGCCTTAGCCCTCTGAGCCACCACTGCCCTTAATATATGTAATACGTGGAATACCTGTAATATATGGAATACAAGTTATGTTAAATACAGTTTTTCTATTATTGGTGAAAAATGTTTGACTGCTTATTTGTGCTTTATATGAGGAAAAAAAGTTCTGTGCCTTTTAAAAATAACTCCCTTTTGGTTGGCACACGTGAGTCATGACATCATCGCATGCGTCAGTAGGTGGCGTCCATGTGATGAGCTTCATTCATGTTAAATTCAGAGTCGAGGAAGCCATCACTGCTGTGCACTTCCTTATTATGGTCGTAGCACAATGACATCAACATGATGTCATTATGGCTATTATATCATCGTCATTGCTATGATAGTGCTGATGTCATTGTGTGTGATGGACCCTCTTGTTTTTCTAAGGATTTTTTATTTCCACCATTCAGGGTTTTTGGAGGTCTTAATATGCTTAAAAAGACATGAAAATTCACAGGTAGTTTGGAATCTCCTGCCATTAGGGTGCCTGAGAATCTGGGCCCAAGCGTGACATGGGGTCCTCACACAAGATTTTGCTGTATAGCTCATTCACACTTGCATGTATGCACATGAATCCCGGTAAACGTTTAGAGCTCATTGAGCTGAACAACTTTTAATTTGCATGTTATGAGCTCTACTCAACAGGAAGTTATTTTGGGTCTTTGCAAAACTCACCCAATGGGTTTTGATGTTCTCCTCCTACGGAATTCATACAATCTGCAACAAACCAGGTCAATGTGATCGCAATACATTGAGGATGCAATGATTTTGAGAATATTTTGAGGATCTGATGGTGCAAGGTGCTTGGGCCAGCTCTACGTTGCTTGTAAATATATTTTCTTTATTAATCCTCATTTCAGGAGTATTACACTCACATCATTCCAATGACTCCTGAATAACACTGCATTGATAATCAGTGTTGGATGTACCACGTTACAAATTTGGAGTACTTGGATTACTTTTTGATGTAACGAGTAATCTAACGCCTTAGACCCTCCATTTAAGTACTCAGTTATTTAGTTATATTTTCAAATATGTAATCTGTTATTCAGACAATATATGTAATCTGTGAGCCAGACAGTGTGTAAAGGTATGTGTAAAACTCATCCTACAAGCCCCGCTCCCACCGCCTACGTAGGCTATTTTGTTTGTTGTTGGTCTTTCGACTGTTTGTGGCAGTAGGCTACTGTATTTGGTTTCTAAATTCTAAAGGTTTGTATTTTAAAAGCACAAGTTATTTAAAAAAAATAGCATAATAGTTCAGTTCTGCGTTTTAAAAGCATATGCACTTTTAATTTAAATCACTCATATTTAAATCACCCGTGGACAAAATTGTTGGTACGCTTCGGTCAATGAAACAAAAACTCACAATGGTCACATAAATAACTTTAATCTGACAAAAGTAATAATTTAAAAAAATTCTATGAATGTTAACCAATGAAGGTCAGACATTGCTTTTCAACCATGCTTCAACAGAATGATTTAAAAAATAATTCTTTTGTCCTCAGGATGATGATGGTACCCCTAGAAAATACTGAAAATAATGAAAATAATGTGACCAAAGGGACATGTTAATTCAAGGTGTGTCCACTAATTAGCATCACAGGTGTCTACAATTTTGTAATCAGTCAGTGGGCCTATAGCCTTTACCTTTAACATGCTTGTCTATAATTTTCTTTCGAATCTCCTGAGACAACTCTTTCCTTCGCTTCCTCTGGTCCATGTTGAGTGTGGTACATACCATGTCACCAAACAACACAGTGACTACCTGGAGCCCTATATATAGGCCCACTGACTGATTACAAGATTGTAGACACCTGTGATGCTAATTAGTGGACACACCTTGAATTAACATGTCCCTTTGGTCACATTATTTTCAGTATTTTCTAGGGGTACCATCATTTTTGTCCAGGCCTGTTCCATAAGTTTATTTTTGTAAATAATTCTGTTGAAGCATGGTTGAAAAGCAATGTCTGACTTTCATTGGTTAACATTCATAGAATTTTTTTTAATTATTACTTTTGTCAGATTAAAGTTATTTATGTGACCATTGTGAGTTCTTCTTTCATTGACCGAAGGGTACCAACAATTTTGTCCACGTGTGTATTTCTCCACCTTTTTGTATTTGTTTAATGATCTAAATAAACACACATGTATTAGCAGAATGTCGCACATAAATGACCAGTTTTACATTATTGCATGTGAGTTTTTTTTTTTTTTTTTGCAGCCACAAGCCATAGAAACTTTGAAACGGCATTGCTTACTAAAGAGGAAAAATAATCCCATTCATGCATAAAATGAGCTTTTCTAGACTTCTACTCACTCTTTGATATCGTCACTATCTAAATGATCCAATTAACTCCTTCTTACCCCTTTTTTCCTCCTTAGGCAAACAAAACACTAACCCCTCCCTAATGGCAGTCATTAAGTTGACACTTTGATCTGATCTCTTAGGAATGTTCTTGGGCAATCTTGACACACATGTACTTAATTTAATGTGTATGTCTCACATACTGTATCACATATATAGCACCACTGTTATAAAATTTCTCTAGGGGAAGCTTTATGTTATGATATAAGCCTTTTCATTAGCATATTTTATCATAATTTAAAAGATGGTTCTTTCTGTCTGATAGTTGTCATTTTCGTAATCATTATAAACAATCCTGGAAGGTGAAAACGATCCAAAAAAGAATAATTTTCCTTTATAGTAATGTGAACTGCTTTCTGTGAGTATAAGATTTGTCCCCCTTATATAAGAGGTGTCACTTTCTTAATGTCAATCTGGCCCAAAATGCCAGTACTGTTGTTTTAACCTCACATACTTACTCTTATTATAAATCACGTGATGATAACTATTTCGTCTGATGTTTGATCCCTCAGAAAACTTTGGATAACCACATTATGTGTATTGTATGTGTGTGTGCGTGTGTTTTATATGCAAACTTAATTTAATTCAATCATTTGAAAAATTATATAGCTTTGACGTTCAGACAGTGTGCTATCCTTTTTGTCACATACAAAATTTTAATGGCTTTATTTAGGAAATATTTTAAATGAACAATGAAGTAACATACATTTTTTGTATACTTATCTTTTAATGGGTAACTGGAAAATCTTTACATATTTAACAACTGAGTCTTATGTACATACATATTATAATATGCATCATCATAATCTCTTGTACAATTTGAAGACATTCCTACTAATATTCTCACTGTCATGAGCTAGCCCAATCATCTCAGTACATCCAGTTGATGACTCCATCCAGGGTTTTCTGCACTACCCAAGCCGATTATCTGAGCACACCTGTCTCCAATTTTACATTCGACTCATGGCTTTAAAAGGATCACGGAAGCTCAACACTCTGCTGGTGAATCTTACTTGAATGCCTCTCATCTTTTCTACCTGAGATTTTCCCTAGTGCTCTGTTTCTGTGTTTAACCTCGTCCGTTCTCTGAATTATCTCTTACTTTGGATTTGCCTACATGTATGACCTCTCCTGGTTTGATCTTGGGCCGCGCTTCCAGATTTCACTAGTCTCACTCCTGGACAACTGTTATTGATCCTGCTTTGTTTTATGGACCTCTGGTCTTCACTTTTGAATTTGGAAACCTCTATTGGATTCATCCAGCCTGCCCGCTCGACCACGTTTCAAGCTATCTCCCTGCAATTTGTGTGTGTTTGTGCTATGTGACTATTTTGCAGGCATACTCAGGCTTTCACTCTCTGCTGAATTAACAATCCAAACATGCAGTTGCACACACTCTGCCTGTGTTATGCCTTTGGAGATCCTTTCTTGCGCTTTACTTCTGGGGTAGTCTATAGTGCCAGGTGATAAGTAGTAAGTGTATAAGTCTGTGATTGACTAGTTTTGTTGCAGTTTTGTAATACTGGACCAAGTTAAGCAGGCATACAGGCAGAGTCAAGCGCGCACAGAAAATTATGTTGCACGGAAAACACGTTGAGTGCAGAGGGGAGACACTGGACTCGCAGAACCGAGCTGTTGAGTTTGTTGGGGACACACTGCACACGCACAGTGCTTTGTCTGCCCTCAAAATGTCAAAATTGTGGGCTCAGGAATGTGGCATGAATATAACACTATAGATTCCCCTTCATCCTGGTAACTCACTGACTCTCACGCAAAGCTTATCTCCATTTGCTCCTGCTGTGCCTGTATGCTAAACTCATTTGGGTGTTAATGAAGTTGCTGGGCTCTCACCAACAAAACATCCAGCAGATAACCCAGACACTTTCCTCTATCTCCATTCAACCTTAGTAACTCCTAGCTAGTCCTTCTCCAGTTCCAGTGCAAGCCCCACATCATGAACCACAACTCCTGAACCCACAATTGTAAAATGGTAAACCCAGAACCTGTTGCTCCTTCTTGTCGCAATGCTCTTTGCTGTTGGAGCTCCAAGCGTCACCCTTCTTTACTGTCATGGGTCTAGCTGGTGGTGCTGGCTAGACCGGCTGATGTTGTTGCCGTGGGCATATGGGTAGGCATGAAAGCAGAGGGGTTGTTGAAACAGTCTTTTTATTAACAAACTAAAAACAGACACAAACAAACAAAGGAACTAAAACTAGGGCTCAGGAAAAACACAGGGAACGGCGCGCTAACACAGGGACAAGAACTGGACACAGGGAACCAGGAGCTGACAGGGAACCAGGAGCTGACACAGGGAACCGACAGAGAACTGGGGATGAGGAAACATGGAGCTGAAGCTAACTAAGACACATAAGGGAACTAGAGATGAGACAGGGCTAGACAGGAGAGACAGGGCTGGAGAGACGAGGTTAGACAGGAGAGACAGGGCTGGAGAGACGAGGTTAGACAGGAGAGACAGGGCTGGAGAGACAGGACAAGACATGGGACAGAACACAGAGTAGAGACAGGACCAGGGACAGAACACAGACTAGAAACAGGGCTAGAGACGGGACCAGGGACACAGAGACTAGAGACGGGACTAGACTGGCTGGGTTAGTGATTAGTTGGGTTAGCAGCTATATGGAATATGGGGACACTGGATGCTGACCTAACTGGGTTAGTAGCTAATGGAGTTAGTGGCTAACTGGGTTAGTACTGATCTAATAGGGGGGAACTGGAACACAAAAGGAAAGGCACACATGAGGCTATACCACACTAGCGGCTAACCTACTAGTGACCAGAATCACTAGCAGTCAATCCCACTAGAAGCTAGCCTACTGGAGGCTAACCCTACTAGGGGCTAACCCTACTAGCCGTCAAGGCCTACTAGCGGCTAACCCTGCTAACGGCTAAGCCCTCATGTGGCTACACATACAAGGGAAGCTTTGAACACAGAACTAAACAAGAAGACTGACACTGGGAAGACAGAGAACAGTACTTACACTGTACACAGGAGGAGAGACAGCCTAACTAAACATGAAATGGGATAGCTCCATGAATCCAGTAACACAAGGAACATAAGGAAAACAAACAGTAGAGCCCTTTAGAACACAGGTTACAAAACAAACCAAAATATAAACTTAAAGAAACAAGAACCAAACAAAAGGAATGCCCACATGACTGTATATACAAAAACAAACATAACAAAACAGACAAACAATGCTCGACCCAGTTTCCCAGAACAAACTGCTATTTATAGAAACTTTAATGAGGCACCTCAGTTCTGGGGAAACTGAGTCAACCAACAAGAACTACACAGACAGACAGACATGAACAGTGACCTCTAGTGGAGGTTCCTAACATTTACAGAGTGCTCAAGGGTGGCTTATGTGATCACACTCCTCACCAACCGGGCTCGTGAATAGGGAACCACTGTTTGGGATGCCAATGATACAAGCTGCTTCTCCTTTAAATCATTCACAGAGGAGATGAAAAGGGTTTTCGACTGCTCCCTTTCCAGCAGAGAGGCAGCCAGAAATTTATTGGAGCTCCATCAGGGTTCTTCCTATGATTATGCTATTGATTTCTGCACACTGGCTGCATCCGCAAACTGTGAAGCTCAAGCGCATTATAATGCCTTCCTCCATGGTCTTTCTGGATGTCAAGGACCACCTGATCAGCCAGGAACTTCCCAGTGATCATAAGGCCTCAAGGATTTAGCAGGGCGCATGAACGCTCATCTGAGCTTGAACCACACTTTCCTCCTCTGGACCCAGATCATCTGCTTCACCTCTGCCGCCTCCCTACCCTGTCGCACTGCCAAGTCCTAGTTCAGACCCAGAAACCATGCAAGTGAATCGAACCCGGATCCCTCTGGAAGAACATCAGTGCAGACTCAAATCACTCACTCACTTTATTGTGGCCAGACAGGTCACTATCGTTTTCAATGCCCATTAAAAGCCATTCCTAGAGCCGAATGCTGCCCTGGATTGAATCGCTGTTCCAGTGCAGTCTGGGCTACCAACCCACATTATTTCCGTCCCAAGAGGAGGAGGTGGCAGTTACCTCAGCCCAGGCCTTCATGCCCTGTTGTGAAAGAACCTGGCTAAAGGCAGGAGCTAGGCAGTATCTCTATGCAAACGTCAAGCAGATCGCTTTACGTTTGCATAGAGCTTTATGGCCCCGACCTACTGTGTTAAGAAAGTCATGCTCGCCACCTGTTTATTAACACAGTCTCCCATTAAATTTCTCCTAGGTCCATTGGCCCATTTACCATCTCCAAGAACATTAACCCATGCACATTCTAACTGCTCTTACCCTCCATTATGTGATGAATCAATCCCTCGTCCCATGTTTCCCAAAAAAAGCCCATAGTATCATGCCCATTAACCCTTAGGGGTCGATGGCATAGTCGGGTTAGGGTTAGTAATTTTTTTTCTTTGCAAGTGTTTTTTGAGAATGAAATTATTTTGTAGAAACCCAGAAAAAATATGTACACAAACAGTAGATGGTTTTCTTTGCAAAAAGTTTATTGCCAAATAAATGTTTGTTATGAAATTAATGTTAAAAATAAAAAACAGACCAATGTCAGATTCTTGTGTCTTCACGCGTTGGAGACCCGCCCCCACATTTAGCGCTCCATTCACATGCAATATATATATATAAATGACTCTATTCAGAATTAAATAAATGCTAATTGCTGTGTTGTTGGGTTGGGGAGGTGAGTGACACACTGATGCATGCCTGTGTCCAACAGAACAGGAAGGGCTTAAATAAAGAAACAAAAAAAAAGTTTATATATTTTCACAGAAATATTCTTATATGCACGTGAGAATCTTTCCATGATAAAATAACTTGTGGAATCCACACGAAGCGCTTCAGCTTAAAATATTCATTCAATGCTGGACACAAACAGCAAAAAAAGCATGATAATAATCATCTTTTTTTTTTTGCTGTTTGGGTCCAGCATTGAAAAATTATTTGACCACGAATCGGTGAAATGACTAAAATAAAGCTGCTCACATCCTGCAAGCTTTCACTTTTAAAAAATGCAGTGTTTATTCAGCAAGTAGATATTTGTTTTTTTCTGGGATACTGATTTTACATTTTGTCTTCTTTGCAAAAAACTGCCGTCTTTGTGATTTGTGTATATTATGACTGAAACAAAGCTGCTCGTATCAGCTCATATCGGCAGCACATAGCACAATGCATCAATGCATGTTGTCTGTGAATGGCTGAAATGTGAGCCTGCATGCTATAGAGTGATCAAAAGGCAGATGAACGCACTAGCCGATTATAGAGATTTATAAGAGATTTTTTTTAATGCCATTTCTCCTTACATAATCCCCCAGAAAAACAACGGACACAGATTTATACTCACTAAATAAGCACTGCCTTTGTGGCGCTGTGTAAAAGACGCAGCGATGTGAGACGCTTTATTTCAGTCATAATATACTAACATTTTTGCTGTGTAGTTTTTTATTTTGTGTGGGCATAATACTTGTATTTCAATGAATGTTTTAGAACCCATTCTTTATTTTTGTTCACCTCAAAAGAAACCCTGTTTTTGCATGAGGTATTTGAGTGTATAGGTGAGA
The DNA here is from genome assembly GCA_030347435.1 of Clarias fuscus. NCBI lineage: Eukaryota > Metazoa > Chordata > Actinopteri > Siluriformes > Clariidae > Clarias > Clarias fuscus. The sequence goes on along the minus strand of CM059206.1, from coordinate 24,149,508 downwards.
ACAGCTGAGACAATAGGAGTCCAGGTGAAACCTGGTGTTTCCTGATCCTGGTGTCAATAGGTATTACATATTCATGAAAAGTCACAGATTATTCAGTGAAACAGAGGCTCTGCTAAAAAAAAAAATTAGGCACATCAGTCACTTCACCCCAAATAAATGGTATTTCTGTGCATTATAATTTAGTTGTTTTGCTATGCACACATACCCAACATTTTCATGAACTCAGTTCTGTGTTCAAAACCATCACCCAGGTTTGTTTATTCTCCTTCTTCTCTGCTGAGTTTGAATGTAATTTTTTGTGTGTGCAGAATTTGACATAAATTTAAAAAGCCCAGTTTGTGCTCTACATACAGATGTTACCCAACCAGAATTGGACTTCTAGTGTTGCGGCACCTGGCGGCGACATTAGGGTTTTGCGTTTGCTGGCTTTACGTCGTTAAGTAGACTGAGGTATCAGACCTTAGTTCATTCTCTCTTCCTTGAGATTTGCACATGACAGCAAAAAATGTTTATGCATTAATGTAATTACAATGTTTAACATAATCATACTAATCATAGTATACATGTACTAAAATACTAAAATTACAGTACAAATTTAGAATTGTTATTAAATGCAGGTGTTTTTTATTTGCATCGAACTGAAGCAAAGTGAACATTAAGACAGTGAGCCATTAGATTTTATCATGTGTAATTAGAAAAGCTATGTATGCATGTCAAAAGGGTTTTGCGTCATCTTATACTTTGTGTTCTTTTAATTTGTAGTAGATTTATTAACTGAAATAATTGAAACTAAATGAAAATTCAGTAAGCAGTTATGGTCCTCATAATTTTCTATAATAAATAATGAAAAAAAATTTTACATTTACATTTCTACATTCCAAAATTTACATTTCTACAAGCAGTTTTAGTCAAAGTGCACTCGCGCTGATTTGAACTTGAATAAATAAACATACAGGATCAGCCGTTAATTTCCATCAACTTTTTGTGAAGAAATTAGTCTTCTTTCCAAAAAATGTATTGCCAAATAAATGTTTGCTATTAAAGTTAAATGTTAAATTAAATGTTAAAAAAAATGGACGTATGTCAGATTCTCGTCTCCTCACGCGCCGGAGCCCCGTCCCCCACACTTAGCGCTTCATTCACATGCAAGTTTTATATGAATGACTCTATTCAGGTGTAAGTAAGTGCTGATTGCTGTGTTGTTTGGAGGGAGTGTTGTGCTTATGCATGCCCGTGTCCAACAGAACCCTTCCTGGAGAGCATGGCTCGTCCCATAAATTCGCACGAAGCGCTTCAGGCTACAAATAACAGTAATCATCATATGCTTTTTTTTTTACTGTGCAACACTGAATAATTATTTGACCACTATGTTACACTTATGGGGTTCTATTATTGATTTTTTTAAGTCACATTAAAATCTTTGAAAAGAAAACCTTTTAGTGTTTGTGTACATATTTTTTTCAGGGTTGCTACAATATAATTTCTTTTACGCCAGAGGGTTAGATGAAGCATGCATTGTCGCACTTGGAAGCTTAGTTGTGAGCAGGGGCAGCAGAAAACAAAATACTGAAGGGGGAATTTTGTATTTACATTTCAATGTGGTCTGACATTGTGAGAGCACACAGTTTCAAAACAACCGGCGAGAAACTTACTGATTCTGCTTGGAGTAAACCAATTAAATTATTATTATGATTATTATTATTATCAAATGTAAGACAATTTATTTTGGTTCAGTGCCAGCCAAAGTGTGAACGAATAATGAATTAAGAAGCCCTGATTATATGACAAATATTATTTGTTCAACAAAATAATTATGTGGTCCATTAGAGACAGACCATTAACAGCTGTTTTATGTGGTAATATACAGGACCAGGCACATCTAAATGCTTGCCTATCATTAAATCCCTTAAATATGGATAATCATCTGAAACATACAACTTTACATGACCACTTGCACACAATATTTTTGAACACAATGTAAATTGTTTACTTGCTGCTCTCTCCACTATCTCAACCCATACCTTATCACTAAAAAGGTATTTCTTAACTGTAACGTGTTACGTTGTTGTGTTGTCATGTAGCTCTTCGTTTGCACATTTGCACGTGCACTTTGTTGTCTGTTGTCTGCTGTCTTTGTTGTCTCTTTTTGTATAGAAATTGATAGTTTTTTAGGTTAACTTAAAAATGTAAAAATCTGCGTTGTTAAATTTATGTAGCACCTTGGTCCTGGAAGAACGTTGTTTCGTTTCACTGTGTACTGAACTGTATATGGTTGAAATGACAATAAAAGCCTACTTGACTTGACTTGACTTGACTCTATGCTTGCTTTATGCCAAGTGTCAAAGCTGAAGCTGCAAACAAAGCTGAAGCTGTGCAATATTATGTACTGGTTTCTGTGAACCACGTGAAAAAAAAAATGAACTGAAACCCTGTGTATACTTGCCTCACAGATGTGAAAAATATATACTTATGAAATGCAAAATGTCTGCTTTTACACAAACTAATGGAAAACAAATGATGTAATTCGTATGAAACGTGAATATATCTTCTGCAGCTGAGATTTCAGCTGTTTTGCAAAATGTCCCTTTGTGCCACCTGGCGAACATTTCAGGGATGACTTTAAAAGGCAAAATATTTAAATCTGTCGCCGTCGTCCTGTCTCGGCGGTGAGTGTGACGATAAAGCAAATTCTGGTCTCCTACCTACTGTAAATAAGGTAAAATGTATTAGCTACTATATTGGTAAAGATTTGAAATTTACACAAATTTAAGAAGAGCATGGAATCACTGCAGGTCTTCAGATAGGCCTCAGACCTCTAAGGGTCAGATCATCGGCATACTCCTGCTTTCACTCTCTGCCGGATCCAAACATAAGGCGTTGAAATCACAACCAAAATGAATAGTTGCCTTTTATTCAAGGACTCGCATCCTTTTGAAGATCCCTTCTCGCACTTTACTTCCGGGACTGTGGTGATTCCCACACATCAACATGCCTCCTGTCTGGTTACAGGGGATGTGCCTATTCATTCTGGTAACTCACTGACTTACACACAGCTTTTCTCCTCTGCTCCTGCTGAGCCTGTCCAATAAACTTCTTTGGGTATTTAATAAAGCTCTCAAAAAGACTGTCAGTCTGCTATTGGGTTCACTTCCGTTCCCGTGACACTCACAAAAGCACTATTTTATTTATGCAATTTTGTAATTTACAGGCACATAAAACTTTATTGACTGAATTAATATAAACTGTCTAATTTCAAAATTTTAATCATACGTAAAAACCTCACATGCCTTGCCCAATGTCTTATTTTAATACTAAAAAACAAATTTTTGTCTAACACTATTAATTTCTACACCAAATGAGTAAAATGAGTGGTTGATAAAAACTTTAGGCGGGAGGCATAAATTGGCCTTTTAACGCTTGAGTTTTAACCTTAAAACTCAAGCGTTACAGATACCCCTCAGAATGAGCATTTTACTAGTTTTTTGTCATGGAAACAACCATAAACAACAATAAAAACATAATGTTATTTCTTTGCCTACATTACCTATTTTGAAATGTTTTGCTCAGTCACGGGTACTTGGGGTAGTTTAATATTGCCAATTCTGTGCTGGAAAAAGGATATTCCACTCTATATACTGCACTGCTAATGGCTAAAGTGATCTGAGCTTCAAAGGCTACAACTCATATTGAATGCATAAATGCAGATCTTAAACCTTGCCTACAATTGCTAAAGCTACAAATAGTAATACAGCATGTCAGAAAGCATGAAAATATATAAGGACCAATAAAATAATTCACAATGCCACAGTGGAATGATGAACAAAGTCATGCTAAGCCATAAAGGAAATGGTGTTTATGTATCTATCCCATTGAGACCTCTTTGCAAGGACACTATTGTTTCATTTCTATTAAAAAGAAGACAGGCATTTGTGTAGAAAGACAAAGGTTGATTGATTGCCTAGTGATTTTTTCTGTCATATTCTACAAGTACTTTGAACAATATACTGGGTACCCTTCAGCTGACTACACTCAACAATAAAACCCTTGTCACTTCAGACAGAATTAATGAAGTGCTTGTCGATGGAAGAGCCCTTTCCTAATATCTTTACCAAAGATGTCTGTGTCTCCAGAGAAAATAATATAACGTATTTAATAAAAACAAATGTACTTTTACAGAAGGTAGGATAATCATTATTAAGTTAAACATGTTCTTAAGACATTTCAGAATGAGCCCCCATAGCACCCATAGAAAGTTTTAATATGGTGTAAGATTAATATGCTACTATATTCACTAAGCAAAGGTTCACTCATTTAAATGCTGGTATCTCCTTTGCCTTCCTAGAAAACACAAACTCTGTCCAATCCATTCAGTAATTTGCTGACATTAACTGGCTTTTGACCAGGTTAACTTGTTTTCTCTGTTAATGACAGGATGGGCTAGGCTTAGCTATTGGAACTAATCCTAGCCCAACCTGTCAATACCAGAGAAAACAAGATAACCTTGTCAAAAAGCCAGCTAATGTCAGCATGTATATATAAATCTGACCTTTCTATTAAGGTATATTGTTTTGAAGGTTGAAGTTCTGGATTGAAAAATAAAGGTCAGATAATATATATATATATATATATATATATATATATATATATATATATATATATATATATAGCCTTTATCAATGAAAGAAAACAACTAAAATATTACTCATTGATTTGAGAATCCAGATAATTTAACATATCTATACTACAATATACAAAATCAAAACCTTTTTGGTATACTGTAATGGCAGACAGTGTGCTATCCAAAACAGGGAAGCCCATAGCAAAGAAACTCCAAAGAAATCTCTTCTTTGTCTCCAGAAATGAGACATCTTTGAGACTTGAATGAGATTTAGGCTTTTTCTGCATCTTCTCAAAGGTGTCTCAAATGTGGCTCATTACCTTTAAATCTCAGAGATAATTAATATTTGTCTTGTGTGCAACTCACATATGCAGAAATTAGCTGTCTTTGAGACATGAATGAGATTTTAGCCGTTTTCTCAATCTTCTCAAATGTGCCTCAAATATGGCTAAAAAATTGCTTTGTAATAGATAAATATTTTATTTAGAAATCTAGCTTCTTTATTAAAATTAAATAAATAACTCCAACCACCAGTTATATTATCATACAATACACCCAGGTGTCCCTAGTTGATCAACATGGCTTTTACATATGTGTATTACACCCTAAGGGATTTATTGAAATTAAACTGCCAAATGGCAAACTTACTTTACATTCTGTACAAATGTCATTACCAATAAAGAACTAAAATGCAATATACAGAAGGTTTCTTTTTAAGTGAAACAATGAGATAATGTTTGTGTTCAGTGATTTCTGTCTACACTTATCATTTATGACCAAACCTATTTTTGATTATACATTTATGACTGAATGTTCAACAGTTTCTCATGGCCAACCCAATTAAGCCTAGAGAACATGTAGATTCTAATAAAGAAATAATTTCCCACAATTTCTTCCACACATACTCTTATACCCCTACCTCACCTACGCGGAGTCATCGCGGTTTCACGCGGTGGTTGTAAGTACGGTTCATCACGAGTTTTTGCAGTTTTGGCGTAGTGATTACGTTTCCATCACGATGGCACCACAGTTTCATGTGGAAGTGGTCGCGGTAGAAAAGAAATTGAGGAATGTGGGGAGGAGCCATCACGGTGTCCCTGGTGTCATTACGTATAGATCCAGTGTCGTTACGGTTAACTGCTGTGTTTTTGCGGTTAAAATTCAGTATCATTTCAGATGCACTATGTCGCTGGCGGAAGTCTCACAAAAAGATCACGGCGCATACGGAAGCATTCGTTTAGTACGTAAACAATGCTGTACATATTCGTATTACATTTCCAGAGTGCGGAAATCAGCGGACTGGTCTACCGTGCTTCATCGCGTGAAAATGTACAATTATAAAAGGTCTCTCCTCTGCATCTTTTCATTCATTTTAGTAGTATATTTCTAATAGACAAGATGCTTTTCCTCGAGGAACAAACACTACTCGCCACATCATGTACTGTATTATGAAGCTGAGGGGCCTGGCTGCAGAAGTTCTCCTCATCAGAAGAAGAATAAGAAGAAAAGAGCTGGAAAGACAACAAATTGCTGCAGAAAAAAGAAGAATGAGAAGACAGAAGAGATATTGGGTCAGACAGTAGCTGCATAGAAGGACATTGTATGGTAGCATTCAGTTAAGTAAGTACTAAAGGGCTAAGGAATAATGCTGCCTAGTGTGAAACGATTGTCACCAAGTGCCCCAGGGAGAAGATTTATGAAGTGAAAGGAGCATTATTATTTATTTTGTTTATTTATAAATTACTTATGGAGTTTGTAATGTTTAAGGAGATGAACCAATAATAATAAGTAATAAAAACATGTACTTACTTTACTAAGAGCAGCTTCAGTGGGCGATGATGAACGGTGGATAGTGGCTGCCTTCGTAGGTTGAGTGGACCTTTTTGAGACTGTGCTAGACCCAGCTTCAGAATCTCCATCCTCCTTGTCACTGTCATCAGCAGATGAAGTCACTGCAACATCAGCTGACTGAGTACTAGTCATACTGGACAGGTTCTGTGACAGTTGACCTAACTTTTTTCTTTTTCCCTCTGCCACCCTCTTCATGAAGTTCTGGATATAGCCAAAATTCTCCAGTATCCACTTGTCTCGGTCTGTCATCGGCTGTGCTCCTGACCCAAATGACTGCTTCTTGGTTTCCCAGCCCTATCTCTCATAGACTTCACCCAGGTAGTCAACTGGTCAGCTGTGATGCCCAACTGTTGTGTCTTCTCTGAAACCACTCTGCTTCTCTGTTCACTATTTTTGTATGCAGCCATTCTAAAATTGTACAGGAAGTCATTTTCCCTGTACCAGTCAGCTACTTCCTGTTCAGGCTGTAATGTAAGTGCAGGAGCCCTGACCTTCTTGATTGCTTCTGAAACATGTGTGCCTGAAGCTGGTTCTGTAGCCTTCTTGGTTGCTTCAGGAGCAAGTGTGTCTGAAGCTGGTTCATTATCTGTAGTTTCACCTTCTTCTGAGACAACACAAGCAGGACTAATAGACAGTGGTGGCTGAGAACTGCTTTTCTTGAATTTCCCTCGTCCCTTCCCTTTGGGTGGCATGATGATGTGATAGGGCTTGTGAATGAGATGAATACACCGTAATGACAACGTAAAAACCGCAGAAGAACACGGGCTCTGTAATAAAAACACGGACACTGTAATCCATATGAGGGCACCATAATGACAACATGGGCAATCCATCATTGTTAGAGTTTGTCTGTTAGAGAAATGCGCAGGGCATCACCAGGCAAGTCAGCAAAAAGCACTTTACCAAGCATCATTCATCCAAACCACCTACTTTGCCTGCTGCAGATAAAATGAAGAAGAAGATGACAAAGCGGACAGTGAAGGTGGGTTTTGCGCTGAATTTAAAATTAAATGCTTAATTATTACTGACAAAGAGTCAGAATGTAAGCTAAAACAACAGAGTCTATTGGGCATGCCCTAAGTTAACCAGTGTGATTTGACAAAGTTACTTTTTACCTTTTCATTTTTTTCATAGTAAGTAAATGTTACTGCAAGATCAGTTGTTGAAAACCAGTAGTTTTATTATAGAGTGTTCAGTGTTTAAGAGAACATGTAACTTCAGTTAATCAGTAAGACATCCATTAATTATATTGTATAAATAAAGACCAATATGTTTGTTTGTGTCAAGGTTATCTTGGTAATTATATACACTTAACTTTAACAGGGTTCTTTAGAAGCATGCCACCTCAGAAACCTTTGAGAACAAGAATCTCAACAAAGATTGTTTGCAGGAGAAAAAAACTAGGAGAATGTTCCAGAGTCTCTTTCAGCACTATATCATCAGTCAGGTAAGCACCAGCTCATGAGCAAGCTCAAGCCCACCTCTCAACCTTCAGAAAGTTGGGAATGGAGTAGCTGAATGGTGTTTAAGTAAAATCTAAAATGTTTATTTATTATTATAATTTTTTTTTGCACTAGATTCTAAGCAACTTCAGGAGTTGCAGACTTTGGAAAAACTTGTTGAACATCTACCACAAGAGAAGACTGATGTAGCCGGTGAGTAATAACTTTTCCTGTTTTTGTAGCCCTTACACACAGCAAGCAACCAATTTTCCTTTAAAACATTTCATCTACTTTTTGACTGATGCTTTTCACTGGAAGATTGCCATAGTGCTGTGGATTTTGCGTAACTCCTGTATAAATCATACTTTGAGGTGAGCAGTGCGACACATAATATCTTTGTCAGGTTGGGTGACATTTTGTATCATTTAGTGTCTTGATTTGGCAGATGCTGGTGTCTGTTATATTGTGTGAATTGTAAATGTATTACACTGTATGCTATGTTCAATAAAACTATAATATTTCTCATTTGTGTTTCATGCATCTCATTTATATCTTGCTTTAATCTCATTATGGCCTTATATATGGCTTATTTGCTTCTCCTTCAAATGCAGTTCTATTTCTCATTACATCTCAGATTTCTCAAATGTTTCTCGCAATAGTATGTCTCGGGTTATGTCTCTTTGTTTCTCCCAAGTCAGAAAAGACAAAGTCGAGCTTGTAATGAGAGAGCTCAATTCAGTCTCATGAGACAAAAAAGGTTCATTCTGAGTAACAACATTTTGCTATGGGAGGTAGCAAGTAAAATTTTACCTCATTGTAAATATTGCATTGCACTGACTTATAGAGATTGAATGTTTTCACACACCATGGCATAGTTTCTTTAAAACAGGTTTTTAACAAATCTGAATTTGTAATAAAATAAATTAAAACATAAAAAATATGAGATTAATTCAATCTAATTAGCTAAAACTTAAGCTAAGTATTTCTACTTAAATAGACTTTTTGTGCTTTTGTGCAAAAATTATTACAAATTATTACATGCAGGTTATTGGCATAATTTGTACTCAGAAGTGTTACAAATAGTCCCAATAGTAGGAGTCTGAGGCTAACATGCTTGCTACATAAGTGTTGTCGTTGTTGGAGTGCAAGTCGTGTGAGGGGACGTGGGGAAACCGAGGAAGTCCAACAATGACAACAGTTGCCTAGCAAGCATGGTAGTGTAGTGGTTAGCACCGTCACCTTGCACCTCCAGGGTCTGGGTTTGATGCCCGGTCAGACTTGAAAAAAAGAACAATTAAAATCCGTAAAATATGTAGTATAATGAGTGTGATCCCATAGAACCAAAAACATTTCTACCGTATTTTTTACAGTAAACTTCTGGCATCCACAGCTGACAGTTTTTTATCGTAAAATTTACGATTTGTTTTTTTACAGTGCAATAACGGTGCTACCGTATTTTTTACGGTAAAATTTTGGTAACCACAGCTGCCAGTTTTTTACCGTAAAATTTATGGATTTACGACCGTTTTTTTTTTTTTACAGTGTAGGGGTAGCGCCGATGAGGTTACAAAAAGCCTTCCAGAACTGGGCTGAGAACTGGGGGCCCCTGTCCGAGACAATGTCGATGGGGAGCCCATGAAGGCGAAAAACATGGTTGACCAGGAGCTCTGCTGTTTCTTTGGCTGATGGGCGTTTGGGTAGTGGGATGAAATGAGCTGATTTGGAAAAATGATCTACAATGGTAAAGATGCACGTATTGTTCTGTGATGGTGGTAGTCCGGTGACAAAATTGATGGAGATGTGAGACCAGGGGCGGTGAGGGATGGGGAGAGTTCTAAGTAACCCTTCTGGCGGTCTGTTTGTGTTCTTGTTTCTAGAACAGACATCGCAGGAAGCCACAAAACCTTTAACATCCTCCTTGATGGTGGGCCACCAAAAGCGTTGGTCTAGGAGAAAGAGGGTGCGTGCCACTCCAGGATGGCAGGCCAGCCTGGAACTATGGGCCCAGTCCAGTACTTGAGGGCGCACGGAGGCAGGAACAAAGAGTTTGTTGGGGGGAACGACACTTGGGCCTGGTTCTTGCTCGAGGGTCTGCTGAACGAGGTGTTCCACAGTCAGTTGGGTCGTTGCCACGAGACAGTGGGGGGGAAGGATCGTTTCTGGCGAGGGCGTGTCGTGGGAAGAGGAGTACTGTTGTGAAAGGGCATTAGGCTTGACATTCTTGGAACCAGGGCGATAAGATAGCGTGAACAGAAAACGAGAGAAGAATAGTGACCATCGTGCCTGACGTGAATTTAGTCTCTTAGCAGTCTTTAGGTACTCCAGGTTTCGATGATCCGTCCAAACGAAGAAAGGATGTTCCGCCCCCTCCAACCAATGTCTCCATTCCTCAAGTGCCAGCTTGACTGCCAGGAGTTCACGGTCTCCAATGCCATAGTTGCGTTCAGGGGGTGTGAGACGACAGGAGAAAAAGGAGCAAGGGTGGAGCTTATTGTCCTTGGGGGATCTCTCTGAAAGGATGGCTCCAACTCCGGTCTGCGATGCGTCTACCTCCACAACAAACTGAAGGGCGGGATCAGGGAAGATGAGAATGGGTGCTGTGGTGAAGTGGCGCTTGAGTTCCTTAAAGGCCTCCTCGGCCAGAGAGTTCCATAGGAAAGGAGTCTTGGAAGAAGTGAGTGCAGTAAGTGGAGCTGCCACCGTACTATAACTTCGGATGAAGCAACGATAAAAATTGGCGAACCCCAGGAAACGTTGAAGCTCCCGCCTTGAAGAAGGTACCGGCCAGTCCGTAACAGCTTTGACCTTGGTGGGGTCCATCTGGATGCCATCAGGGGAGATGAAGTAGCCCAAAAAGGAGGTGGAGGTGACATGGAATTCACATTTTTCAGCCTTGATGTAGAGCTTGTTTTCCAGCAGCCGCTGAAGGACCTGGCGTACATGGCATTCGTGTTCCTTTAAAGAACGTGAAAAAATTAGGATGTCATCTAGGTAAGCAAAGGCAAAAGCATTGAGGAAGTCCCTCAGGACGTCATTGATGAGAGCCTGGAACACGGCTGGCGCGTTGGTCAAACCGAACGGGACTACTAGATATTCATAGTGGCCCGTGGGTGGGTTTAAAAGCAGTTTTCCACTCATCACGCTCCCGTATTCTGACAACATGGTAGGCATTTCTTAAATCAAGCTTGGTGAATACGTGGGCATCTTGAAGGAGTTCGAAGGCAGAAGACATAAGCGGGAGGGCATAGCGGTTCTTTATGGTGATCTCATTCAAGCCTCTGTAGTCAATACAGGGTCTGAAGGACTTGTCTCTCTTGTCTACAAAGAAGAATCCTGCACCCGCCGGTGACGACGATGGACGGATAATCCCTGCTGCGAGTGATTCATTAATGTATTGTTCCATGGCCTCTCTCTTTGGGCGAGAAAGGAAGTAGAGTCGTCCCTTGGGTGGAGAGGTTCCAGGAAGCAGGTCAATGGCGCAGTCATAGGGGTGGTGGGGTGGTAAGGAGATGGCCCGTGACTTACTGAACACTTGCCGTAAATCATGGTATACAGTGGGAACCTTGGTTAAGTCTGGGATCTCTTTTCGTGGTGCAGAGGTTCGGCCCCTAGGGGCTGAGTGTAGACATGAGGAGAGACAGGCGGGATTCCAATTGAGGATGCTCCTTTTAACCCAATCAATGTGGGGGTTATGACGTCTTAGCCATGGGAGTCCCAGAACAAGAGGTGCATGAGCATTTTGGACAATAAGAAATGAGATGGTCTCAATGTGATTTCCAGAAAACTGTAGGGTGATAGGAGTGGTGCGATGGGTGATGGGAGTGAGTCTGCTACCATCAAGGGCCTGAACGGTAAAGGGTTGGCTCAGAGGTGTGAGAGGGATTCGGAAGTCGGAGGCCGTAGAAGAGGAAATTAGATTCTGGTCAGCCCCGGAGACCACTAAGGCATGAGTGACGTAAGACCGATCACCGTGAGTGATGGTAACTGAGAAACATTATCGCTGGTCCGGGGAAGAACAAGAAGCTGGGCCCCCCTGCATCCCCAGAACTACGGGGGCGCCTGACCTTTTAGTGGACAGGTTCGAACGACATGGCCGGTCTGACTGCAATAGAAGCAGGCACCGACGTCTCTGCGACGCTGACGCTCCTTTGGAGAAATGCGTGTGTGACCTATCTGCATGGGTTCAGGGGGTGTCTCGGGAGTGACCAAGGCAGGCACCGAGGTGTGTGGTGCAAGAGTTGGCTGACGTTCACTTCGCCGAGTCTGTCTCCGGGCATCAATGCGGATTGCTAGGTCAATGAGCCCCTGCAATTCTGAAGGAAGCTCCCGAGCCGCCAGCTCGTCTTTAATTGAGCCTGTGAGTCCGTGGAGGAAGCAGTCAAAAAGCGCTTTTTGTCCCAGTCACTAGAGGGAGCTAGGGTCCGGCAGATACTGAACGAAGCCAATGGCGAAGTTGAAGTAATTGGCCCTGCCGCCTGGTGACTTGAGAATGAGCGGTCAAAAACCCTCCTCATTTCATCCGTAAAGGTTTTAAATGTAAAACAGCATGGAACTTGGGCATCCCATAATGCCGTCCCCCACTCTCTCGCCTTTCCAGTGAGAAGGGTGATAATGTAGGCAACCTTGGAGCATTCCGTGGGAAATGATGTGGCCTGTAGTTCTAGAACTAGGTAGCATTGGGACAAAAAAGAATGACAAGTGGCTGAGTTCCCATCATAAGTAGGTGGAGCAGGGAGGCATGGCTCCTGGGCAGGAGAAAACACCGGAGGAGGGGTTCAGGGAGTGGGTGCAGGAGGAGGTCGGTTTTGAACCTGACCGGAGAGGGATTGCAGAGTTTCAGTGATGGTTTGCAAAGTATTAGTGATTTGAGTGATTTCCTGTTGATGAGTGCCTAAGAGGGCTCTTTGACTCTCTAATGCCCCTCTCAGGTGAGCTGCTTCTACTGGATCCATTTCAATGGCCAGTTTATTCTGTCAGGCACGGTAGAGGGCGTTGTGGATCCAAGTGCAGAGCTTTGGGGTGTATGCCGATTGGAGTGAGATTAAAGGGTGCTTGTGGTTCACTTCGTTGTGTTTTGAAGCTGTATTGTGAAATCCGCGTTGAGCAGGGGAAGTTTTGCTGTAATGCAGAAGCAAGTAGTGCCGGCAAGAGTGCGCCAAGGCAAGGGGCGATGAGTCTAACGCTCCTCTGGGGAATGCGGAAGTGCGCGGAGCCGGCGTGTAACCTGAGCCGTGTGCCGGTACGAATGCCTGAGGCGTGGAGTGAAGCCGGAGCATGCAGAGCCGACATATGAATGACAGCGTGAGCTCGGCGGGGAGCGAGGATTAATTGTGGTCGAAGAGCAGGCAGAGGTCGTAGCCGGAGTGACGAGAGAAGGGTCCGTAATACAAAATCGTGGTCGTGAGAGCAGGTAGGCGGTCGGCAACGGGAAATATCCAAATCACAATAATCCAAATCGAAAGGCAGCGACGTGGTCGGAAAAAACAAAGCGAGGTCAAAAACTAGGCAGACAGAGACAGAAGAAAACGCTGGTGAATTAAGGCTGGTAAGGCGCACAATAAACTGGTGACATGACGGAGTTGGTAATTACGTCAGTGATAGACAACAGGTGTGGCGAGCGGGTAGTGAGATGAAAGGAGTGTCCAGGTGATCATGACGAGGCTGTGGCTTGGCGTGAAATGACAAGTACTGTGCCCAGGTCAACCGGTAACCCAGATGGTCTTAAGCATGGTACCGTTTACTCAAGACAGGGGAAAAAATAAATAATAATAAAAACATAACAAAACATAGAAATGGGCCACTATTTAGACTGTGACATAATCATTTTTCTTGATATAACAATATTCATAGGCATAGACTGAAGAATATGAGTCTGATGAGTGGATTACAAACCAACTAGGTGTATACTGTCTCCTACTCAGGGGCATTTCTAAGATTTTCAGTTAAGAGGGGCTCAGCCTCTATAGATGTTTTAACACATATTTGGCTTGTTCAGAATCAGTACTCAAATGAGTCTTCCTGATCACACACACGCACACTCACGCTTTGTTTACTGTATACACCCTTTTCTATGTTCAAGTACAAACAGGAAAATGTAACCTGAAAACAGCATATAACTTTAAACTTACATTGATTAGCAATATAAACAACACACCTGTGAGACTGGACAATGGAATAAACTGTGTGGGTGCCAATAATGTCAAGCATTTATCTGTTAATTCTTTGACAATACTGCTGCTTTTTGTTGGAAACTGACAGATATAAAAATGTGAAAAATGCTTTCCGATGCAATGACTTCAATCAATATTTGGAACACAGTGTTAATCTCATGAGAGGCTGCCCATGTTCTATTCTTGCTGCTCATTTGGAGACCTACTCCCATGTGACTTAAAAAACCTTCTATCTACAGTTAAATATAAATATTAATACATTGATCATGTTACCTAGTTTAATTTAGAGTTTTAGCTTCATAAATAAGACTGTTATTCAAATTCATTAATATACTGTAGACAAACATTGTTTTAATGTTTAGCCTACTCTAAGGCTAATAAATGTATTTTACAATTTGGGACATTATTTAATACAGTACAATATTTATTACAACAAACAGGATTTTTCTATCTCTGTAAATCACACTGCTATGCAGTTAAAACGAGTGCATTGACTGCCCTCTGTCACTGTTTTTAATCATTTATGTGCATAACTTTATGGTAGTTAATGCCATGTGCACTGTGCAATGTTTTATATAGACAGTTAGGTTTATAAAGTAGACTATAGGTTAATAGGGTATGTATTAAGGGCTTCACTTTCACTAGAGGAAACAGCAACTGATTAATCATGACATTTTGAATTTTCGATACATTATTATATCTGCATCAGTGCAGTCCTTTCTCATAAATGCAGTTTACAAAATCATGACATTTTGTAAACTGCATACCCTGGTACAGAGCAATGATGCCTAGTGTCAAATTAGAATATGATTCCAAAGAAAGAGAATGTTAAAGAAATGCATAAAGATGAGGGATATCTATCTAGTACAATACATATGAACTGTATTGTACAACACAAATTACCATTCAAAAGTTCCATGGTATTTCATTCACTGACTCATCGTCTATACCGCTTTATCCTGTATTCAGGGTCCCTGGGGGCCTAGAGTCTACTGTATTCCATGGTATTTCCTGATTTTTATTTCTTTGTCATTTCTCAAATCTCATTTGAACACTTGATATTAAGATGTGTCTGCTACCTATGCTCTATAAAGTGTTCATAATGGCTCTAATCAGAAGTGCTGTAAATTGGTGATCTTTGAGGCTGATAACTATAACTCTGCAGCAGCGGTAAGATTTGGTTTTGCTTTCCTAAGATTTGGTTTTTGCTTTCCAACTGATTGTTGTAGTCGTTGTTGTTATTTAATTACCTAATGCCATAGAGTATGTGTTATTTCTTAGTATTGAAAAAAATTAAGTATTAATAATTATAGTTATTTTTATAAGTATTATTCTAGAATGTAGAAAATAAATTCTAATTCAGTGTCTAAACTTTTAACTGGTGCTGTATCTGTTCTTATCCTATATGTTTATATTAATTAAATTCAATCTATCTATCTTATACAAAGATACATTTTACAAAAATAATATCTTACAGTAAAAGTTTAAATAAAAATATAAGTTTAGACTACAGACCTTTCATTTTTACTATCTTTGTTTGTCTGTCTGTCTTTCTTTCAACTAACCTGATACTTCATTTGTGTCATTTACCATCATTTAAAGCCTGTGCAACCTGATAAATGGTTTACTTTGAAATATATAAAATGAAACATTTTCAAGCTGACAAGAAGGAAATAAGAAATTAGTGTGCAATACAGTTTTTAATAAAATATATATTTACACTTATAATTCTGGCATGAAACAGTGAGTAAACCTAACCTGCCAAATGAAAACTTATGTATTGCAATGCTGCATTTCTGAAATTGCCAGTGACCCCGACCATGGACTTCTGCACCAAATTAAATTCAAATGCAAGAGCTTGTCTAATTTTTCCACTTCATTTATGCTTCAAATTCTTTTCTGAAAAATCACAAAATCTTTGAACTGAAAATAATTATGAATGCTTTCTGTTGTGAAATGGTAAAAGGAGTCATATAAAAGGAGTGGCAATTGGTGTGAAAGTTTTTTTTTTTTTTTTTCGCTTGATGGAAAAAGTTCATTCTGGAATGTTCATAGGGAGCTAATAGAACTACCTTTTTCCAGGACCTGGAGGTAGTAAAACATTGACAAAACTATGAAGACACTTTACCATCACACCACTTCGCTGACTATCCCCAAACTGTTCCCACATAAGCTGGAGGCCAAAATTGTATGCTATATCCATTTGAGATTTGAGGGGGCCATCTGACTGCAGAACATTATATCTGCTATTTTTGGAGCAGAGTGAGACCAGATGAATTATTTGAAAACTGCTATTAAATCTTATTTAAGATTTATTCTTCCATGTTTTGAGCAAAGCAAAATAAGTAGAATGATTTTGAGCTTCATCACTCATTTGTCACATGAAGATACTTTCTGTGCAACACAGAGGCTGCAATTCCCAAATAAATAAAAATAAGTATGCGAAGTATATTAAATCCTAGCATGCCAAAGCATACGTAAGTGTACTTGCTCCAGACTAATGACTAGTATACTTGAAGTGTGCTATTTTGGAACAACTAATTTTGTTTAGTGCATTTTAAGTTGTGAATAAAGTGCATTTACGTTGTAATTAAATTGTATAAAAACAGAATTTTAAGTGTATTTAGTATACTGTTGTATGCTAAAGTAGAACAAGTATACTTAGAGTATATGGATGTGTGTGTACTAACATACAGAAGGTATTCTAGTTTTACCGCTGCACCTCACTGCGGCAGCATTTGGGTTTGTGCTTTTGCTGGCTTTTACTTCTGAGTGGCGCTATATAACTATAGACCGATGCCTCAGGCCTTAGTTCATTCTCTGAAGGATTAATGAGCCGCAGCTCCTTTAGAGCAGTGGTTCTCAAACTTTCAAACTAGCGACCCCTAATTGAAGATCAACAAGATCTCGCGACCCCCACTATCAAAGACAAGCAATAAACATAACAAGCTGTTCATAGTATTTTGGCTACATTTACTATACATCAAAATAATTTTGCCTTACCTTTCAATTGGCAACACAAAAGCTTCATTCGTGGCCTGATGGTGGATACAGCTACCCGCAGATCATCTTTGACATCAAGATGTGATCAGTATTTATTTTTTATATATGTAACAGCGAAAAAAGACTGGTCACACATATGTAGCATTGAAGCAGTACATCCATTGCTGCACGGGACAACTCTGTGTATTCGTCTGCTACCGCGATCCAAATTTCAGGCAGTGTGGAATTGTAATTCCTTCTCTTTTTGGTGGAAAAAGTCTATAGACTAAACATCCTAAACAAAGGATGTTTCATCTGCAAATGCATTTGCATTTTGCCGGGCTTCATACTTTCATGAGCAAGCACTTCTGAACAGATTACACATTGAGCGAAATCTACGTTGTCGACAGTAGAGCAAGTGAATCCATACTTTATAAATTCTTCCTGATATTCCCAACGTTTCCTACTTTGGTCTGACGGGGTCTTGCTCTTATGCTTGGTCGATGTACATGGTTCCGATGACTTGGGCAAACTGCCCACAATTTCCTCAACATTTTTTAATGTGCGAATAATCCATCTCGGCAGTTTCACATGCAGTTGGCGCTGTAGCAATAACTAGTGAGCCAGTCACTGCAGAGTGATGTCATATATGTCAATTTACCTTTTTTAACACTCAATTTAAACACAGTAATATCTTTACAAATCAGAAAATATTTATTTATAGTATTTACTTGTAATACTGAAAAATGTGTATTATAATCACAAAAAAGACAATTTTTTAATCCCTTTCGCGACATCATGAAACTATTCCGCGACCCCCAGAGAGGTCGCGACCCCCAGTTTGAGAACCACTGCTTTAGAGCTGCACATAGTAGCAGATGAATCAAGTGAAACATTGTAGTTAAACAAATTCCTAATCACAGTACTAAAATTACAGTACAAATTTAGAATTTAAATTAGATTAAATCTTATTAGGAACGAATTTAAGTAAACTAAACGTTAACACAATGAGACTTTGGATTTTATCATGTGTAAGTAGAAAAGCTACGCATATAGGTTTGTCATCTTATTTTGTGTTCTTTAAATTTGTAGTAGATTTATTACCCGAAATTAATATAATACAATTGAAACATTTAAGAAATTTACAATCAAAATTTATATTACAATGCAAATTTATATTAAATATAGGCAGAGGTGGAAAGTACCGAGTTACATTTACTCGCGTTACTGTAATTAAGTAGTTTTTTTGTGTACTTCTTTTTAAAGTATTTTTTTAAATCTGTAATTTTACTTTTACTTAAGTATGTTTTGTTTGAAGTATTCTAATTCGCTACATTTTAAATCATATTCGCTACTGAGTAAAAAAAATGAATGAAAAATAATACAAATATTATGCTTTGTTGCGCTCGCGTGTGTGTATCGTGTCCTGGCTGCGCGCCACTCCAAACTCCACTCCAGGTTTTCTGACTGTCCCCACATCGGCATCTACCTGACCATCCACACGGCCGCTTCCGCCTTGAGAGTGACATCAACTATCGCGACCATATACAGTATAAACCGGAGAGAGACGCGGGAAAGAGATTGTGATCTTGACGTTTTGATATATGGCTGCGTATTCTGGTTGTCTTTTTGCCTCCCATTGATTTTTGCTTTGCCCTTTTGGTTTGGTTGGTCTTTGTATACAGTATTTGTAGATATTTTCACTGTATGTTTGTGCACTCACCAGTAGTAGGGGCATGGCTGCCATATTTTCTCATACAAACTATTATAATTATTTTGATTGTGTAAAGCTGCTTTGTGACAATGTCAATTGTTAAAAGCGCTATACAAATAAAATGGAATTTATTTTGGGAAGAAGGAATTTATTCACTGTTTTTGGTTTAGGGAGTCAGGGACCAGTTTGTGTTGTTTTTTCTAGCTACTAAATATAAATACCATTTTGTTTATTATTTTGGCCTGGGTCCACCCTGTATCTGATCCTCCTCCTGTTGTGCGTGTGTGTTTTTTTGCAAAGCAATACAAACCTATTGATTTCAACAGCTAATGACTGGATCTAGTAGTTCTTACTGCCATATACCAGCATTTCCATACAGTTTAAAATAGAACCCTGAACCATTTTTTGCTGTACGGCCCAACCCTAGACTGGGACGCAACACATTATTTAAGTGACCACTTTGATTTTCAAGCACAAGAAAGACAACAGCTTTATTATGCAAGGTGTTCTTTCAGTTAAAAACAACTAGTTTGATATTTATCTGCTACACAGTTAGATTCGAACTACGCTAGAATGCCTCATCGCACCCTGCCGTTAAAAAAAAAAAAAAAAAAAGGAATTTACTGAGTAAATTTTTTTTATGAGCTATTTTTACTTTTGAGTAGATTTTTATAATGGTAACTTTACTTGTACTTGTAAAATTTCACTGAAGTAACAGTACTTTTAGTAGTAGTAAAATTTTTGTACTCTTTCCACCTCTGAATATAGGCATTTCTTGTCACGTACTGTACTAGGTGGCATAGCAGGTAGTTCTGGCTGTTGTATTGGGCTTAAAAGGGCAGGCATAGATGCAGAGGGCTTTCAACATAAGAGTCTTTTTAATTTTAAACAAAACAAAGGAAGTTGGCTTTCTAATGGAGCATGTTACAACCAAAAACCATCAAATAATAACAGACTGCGATACAAACAGACAAAGGACTGAACATACAAGACTAAACAAACATACTAGACAGGCTTGGCTTGGCCTTCTAGCTGTTAGACTCACTAGCTGCTAAGCACTCATGTGGACCAGCATACAAATAATCTAAACATACAAGGCCCCTAAACAGGAGGTACACAAACACTGGAGACACACAGAACAGTACCTACACCAACAGCTCCGTAACACAAACTCACATTGAACCTAAATATAACACTAGCGCCTTCTCAACACAGGGGTTACATAACAGAAATCAAAAATAAAACCAAAATACATGCCCACATGACATTAATCATGCTCGACCTAGTTTCCCAGAACAACCAGCTATTTATAGAAAAGGTCTAATGAGCTACGGTTCAGGTGAGCACTCTCATCACCTGACTGAGGTGCATGCTGGGAAACTGAGTCTATAAACAAACTACAAAAAACAAAACATATCGGCACAAAGTGCCCTCTAGGGGTGACCCCCTACGTTTCTAATTTGCATTGAATTTAAACAAAGTAAATGTTAACACAGTGAGCCTTTATATTTTATTATGTATAACACTCGCATAGCCAGAAAACTCTGGGCATGCATCAGAAAAAGTGGGTGTGCCACAGGTGTTGTCAGATTAATGTGCAAAAACTATCTAATAAAACTATATGAGATACATAGCATTTATAAGACTCTACTTTTATTTAAGTGCACTCATGCTCATGATTTTGTAAAATAATGAAAGCAAACAGGGATACAGTGCTATTCTGTATCGGTGAACTTGAGCACCCCAGAAAAATTAACCGAAACTCATAGACGTGAAAAATATATACTTATAGAAAGCGCAATGTCTGCCTTTATATAAACTAATGGAAAATAAATAGCAGATTATGTAATTCGTATGAAATGTGAATTATTGGCGCATACACTGCATCTGAGATGATGAAATGACATGAACAACTTCATAGCCCCTTCACTTCAATTTCTTAGCCCCACACCCGTTAAAACGGCGTATTCAGAGAATGGCTCGCCTGTGAGAGGCTGTGCACGGTCCACTACACAGTAAAAATATGTTAGTATATTATGACTGAAATAAAGCAGCTCGCATCGGCGTGCGTTTCGCTCAGCGCTTATTTAGCGAGTATAAATTTGATTTGTTGTATTTCTGGGGATGAATGGCATGCGCGTTCATCTGCCTTTTGATCAAAACTCCATAAAGTGAAAGAGCGAACATTTTAAATTCGCTAAAGGGCTTATTCACAACCACATTTCAGCCATTCACAGACATGCATTGTGCATCATTCTAGTTTGTAATCAGAGTATTTTATAAATGAAATGTAACTGCTGTTTCTGGTACACGCTTTCACTTTGCACTTTTGCTGCCGATATGAGCCGATATGAGCAGTCATAATATTCATCTATCATAAATAGGGGCGACTTTTGCAAAGCAAACAAAATGTAAAATCAGTACCCCAGAAAAACAACAGAGCACAAATATATACTTGCTGAATAAACACTGCATGAAAGCGCTCTCGATGTGAGCAGCTTTATTTCAGCCATTCGTGGTCAAATAATTATTCAATGCTGGACACTAACAGCAAAAAAAGCATGATAATTATTATTATTATTATGGTTATTATTATCATGCTTTTTTGCTGTTTGTGTTCAGCATTGAATGATTATTTGAAACTGAAGCGCTTCGTATGGATTCATGCCATAAGTCATTTTATCATACAAAGATTATTACGTTGGCTTGGGCCACTGAGATTTTGCGGATTTCAAAATTGACATTGTTACTGTTTTTTTACTGGAATGGAAGCGATGGAACGTTTCCTTATCATAACATGCCTTGTATTGTTTTTAATTGCTCGATACACAACCCATGATTTTTATGCTATTTTACAAATGGAAATGGTGTATTTATTTTTTATAATATCTAAAATTAAAAACATTCTCTGTGTGAGAGTTGAATCGATCTCACCGGAAATGATGGCATAATCCCAGGAGGCCGTTGTCAGAGCAAGATTGCTCCATACTCCCTCCTCAAGTCCTTTCCCGGGGAGGCTTTATATCCGGGTCATGTGACCACGTGCATCACCTTCTTCCTGTGCCGCCCTGCAACACAGTCTCACGAGAGTTTGAGCGGGAACAATACACATATACTGTACACTCAGTTGCGCAAAAACCTTTCAGGGCACAATTAATAAGGCGCCGCAGCTCATTTTTATCATTGTGCCGGCTTACTTTTGCCCTATAAAAGTGTCCATTATGTGGCGGTGCTACACACTAATTAATTAAATTTAAGTATATATTTAATGCATTATAAGTACATTATAGCATTTTTTACTGTGTTACAAATACAAGAATAATATACTATGAGTATGTTCTTATCGCAGCAGTAGCATGCTGTTATACTTCTGGCCAATTCTAAATACTAAAAACGTACACTGTGTGGTTAATACAAATATACTTATATCATATATCATACAGTACACACAATTGTATATACTACAGTAGTGCAAATGTGTTATCAGTACAGTAAAGGTGTTTAGTTTAATTTACAAATGCTGCATGCATTTTCTACACTATACCATGTTTTTGAAACACATCAGTAATATAGAGGCAGATTTTACTCATGAGTTCAACAGATTTAATTTGCACAATGATACAAAAAAAAAAAAAAAACAGTACTATGGTTTTGTTAGGAACCTCCACCAGAGGTCACTGTTCATGTCTGTGTAGTTCTTGTTGATTGACTCAGTTTCCCAGAAGGCACCTCAGTCAGGTGATGAGTGCTCACCTGAACTGAGGTGCCTCATTAAAGTTTCTATAAATAGCAGTTTGTTCTGGGAAACTGGGTCGAGCATTGTTTGTTTTGGTATGTTTGTGTTTGTTTTTATACCGTCATGTGGGCATTCCTTTTTGTTTCTTTAAGTTTATATTGGGTTTATGTTTTATAACCTTTGTTTTTCTAGAGGGCTCTAGTTTTGGTTTACTGTATGTTCCTTGTTCTAGTGGATTCATGGAGCTGTCCTGTTTCATGTTTAGTTAGGCTGTGTCTCCTCCTGTGTACAGTGTCAGTACTGTTCTGTGTCTTCCCAGTGTTGATCTTCTTGTGTAGTTCTTTGTCTGTTTAGTTTTGTGTAGCCACATGAGGGCCTAGCCACTAGCAGGGTTAGCCGCTAGTAGGTGTTGATTGCTAGTAGGGTTAGCCTCCAGTAGGCTAGCCTCTAGTGGGATTGACTGCTAGTGGTTCTGGTTGCTAGTAGGTTAGCCACTAGTTTGGTATGGCCTCATGTGTGCCCTGCCTTTTGTGTTCAGTTCCCCCCTATTAGGTCAGTACTAACCTGGTTAGCCACTAACTCCTTTAGATACTAACCTGGTTAGGTCAGCATCCAGTGCCTCAGTGGGGGATCCCCCCCTTCCCGTCCCAGAGCATCAATGGAGGTCTCACATCCACCACCCGGCTTCGGCGTCGAGTCTCCCACCCCGAGAACGGGCCATTGCCGCCTCCGCTTCCAAGCGTCAAGGGTAGACCCGAGACTGCCTCCGGCGCCTGGCTTCGGCGGCATTCCAGTTTCGCCCGCCTTCCTATCCTGCTCGGGGAACCAGCTCGTCGGCGTCGTAAGTCGGGTGAAATGACTCAAGACAATGGGGAAGAGTAACTGGGACCTCCAGTAGCGCTCCGGAGGAGCGTTTTTAAGGGGGGGTACTGTTAGGAACCTCCACCAGAGGTCACTGGAACGTGGTTGGAGCCTCCCCGTGAGGCTCGGAGACGAAGGGGTGGAGCCTCCCCGTGAGGCTCGGAGACGAAGGGGTGGAGCCTCCCCGTGAGGCTCGGAGACGAAGGGGTGGAGCCTCCCCGTGAGGCTCGGAGACGAAGGGGTGGCACAGGGAGGCTCCGTCTCCAGAGCCTCACGGAGCGAATAATCTGCATTTCCATTATTTCTTATGGGGAACTTTGGAACGATTTATGTCGGATAATGATTTATGCAATCCAAGATTCCACTGTACTTTCCCTTAGATGAAAAAAAAAAAAAACAACACCTTTCGCCCCTGCTGGACTGATGCTATCAAACTAGACTAAGGTAAAGATGGCCATTTGGTGGACTCTTTATTCTGGGTAAGTATTTATTTTATTACTTATTTAAATATAATATGTTTAAGTTAGCTTACAGGTATTTTAGACAGTTAGCGCTATATATGTGAGGCTGGAGTGTTTCCACTTATTGTTATACTGAGGCACCCTGACATTACTGAGGTGAGCTTAGATAACTTAAGGATTCATGTTACTGCACTGTACAGGAGCTATCAAGCTAAACCTGCATAGCCGTATCTATCTTTTTTCCTACTTGGCCTTGACTTTTGCCCAGCAACAGAACCCTGCTCCACCCCTGCACACACAACCATGCAAGCACTGTTAAAGAAAGTTCTCGAAAAACCCAGAAGTGTTTAACAGTTAAGGAGTCGTTGCACTTCAGTACTCGTTACACTGCAAAAAGTAAGCTCTCAAAAACAAGAAAAAAAAGTAATAAAATGGGGTAAATTTTACTTAAAATAAGCAAAATTATCTGCCAACAGAACAGGAAAATTTCACTTGCCAAGATTTTTAAAAGAAGTAAATATATCTTGCCTCAAAGAACCCACAGATAATTTAAAACTAGTGCAGCCAGACTAAAAACAAGTTAGTTTTTCTTAATTCAAAGAAAAATATTTAGGAATTATTTTCTCAATATATAGGAAAGGAGCTTAAATTTTGCAAATTCTAGTGTCATTGTCTTTAAGTAAGGCTAAATATATGTAAGAATTATATCTTAAAACCAGAATAGCTAGACTAAAAACAAGTACATTTATCTAAATACTAAAAAAAGTTAAGAATTATTTTTTTCAATTTGTAGGAACATATGCTTAATTTATCATTAAATGGTTTACAACTATCCTTAAACAAATAAATAAATACATTTCAATACATTTGTGTCACCTCTTTATTATGAACTCCATTTGCTGCATATGGGCAAAACAACAAATGCAACAAAACAACACAAGGCTATTTCTGGCCATGATTTTGTACATCACCTGTACGGTAGTACAATATTCTTGCCAGGTTCTATAGGCTCTCATTAGTTTCTGATGCTAAACAAAAAAAACACCAATTAACATTATAAATGTTGCATAACCAGCATAACAGACATTAGTGGGCAAATAAACAAAAAATCTATGGAAAAATAAATGTACAAACAAATTCTTCTGCTATGAATGACAGATTATCAAATTGGCCAATATACAAAGTTCTGTTTCTGGAGCCCAGAAATGAAAAAAAAAAAATAGTGCTGTGCAGCCCTAGTCAATAATGAACTTCTTCCACTCAACCATAGCCTTTTTATATGACGAAGTCATGTCCTTGTCATGGATCGTATCCATGAGGACTTCTGTCTGAAGCACAGAGAGCAGTGTGGCAATACACTTAGGATATGTGAGGTGAAAGGCATAATAACATGTCATAAGATACATCACACTAGCATAGATGTCCTCTTTCGGGAAGGTCACCACAGGCATGGTTCCAATGGCCAGTAAGCAATTGGTTTCGCAGACTATCACGACAGGGCTAAAGAGAGGTCTCGTCTGAAAAAAGGTGTTTGGATCTTCTTTAGACTGACACAAACAGAGAAAAACTAATATTACCACAAAGACAATTCACACTTGTTGTATCATATGGTAAAGTAACTAATATGAAATTTCTCATTCATTCTCAAATGCTTTTACCTCAAGAACGTGAAACATAGCTTCACTTGCATGTCCTAACTTCTTAGGTGGAGCCACAGGTGATGGGAACATGTCTGGTAGAGCTTTTAGCATAGCAAGTGAGTGCTTCACTATTAAAAACAAAATTAAAGTCATTTGACTTACTGCAGTAAGATATCTAAATAAACATTAATATGCTCATGGGATTCTCCATTTACAACACAGACCTTTGTCCTGATGTGGTGCTTTCATGATCTTTTTGAACACTCCATAAAACTGTGCCTTCTCATAAAACGTCCCCCAGTGGATCTTCAGATCAAGTATGAAGTGAGAGTCGAGAATCCGATGGAGATCGAGAATCCGATGCAGTTCATCCATGATCTAAAACAGACAGACCAATTTCCAGAGTAGAGCAAGAAATGGAGAAAGAGTGATGGGGTTGCAGAAAAGTTACATCAATTATAAAGTTTGTTAAACTAGGCCTAAGAAACATTAGCCTGGTTAATATGAGACTGAATTCTCAGAAGTGAACTGTTTTCCACTTGTCCATAGCAGTTTAACTTTGTCCCTAGTATGGTTACTAACACCCATTTGTTATCAGATGAGTCAATATTAATAATTGTATACAGAAGAACATTTTTTAAAATACATTTTGTGAATTTCATGTGACCTTCACTGAATTTGTGTAGATATTTTTTCAAGGTTTAATTAAAAAGTTTATTTTTACAAAAGGATATCTTCAGTCTGGGGTTCACAAATGACAAGCAGTTTTTAAATGCAAGTTCAATGGTGTTTATATAAATGTAACAATATAATACATTTTTATGGAAAAATGCTAATTTAAATACCTCTGTAAATTTCCATTACATTGTGAACCTCTTAATTTGCAGATTTTATTTTATTTTTTATGCTGAAAAAAAGGATATATTTTTGGGATATACATTTATATATAAATCATTAATACTGAAACCCTTCTGATTCCATATTCCCATACCATATCCCATTCAATCTGGTACCAACTAGGTATAGGCCTACTTAAAATTAATACATTTTCTTACATGATCTAGTTCTCTGAAGCAGGGATATGCTTGAAGTATTTTGGCAGGTCGATCCTGCTCCTTAAGGGAATCAGAGTCAATGAAGGACCGTCTTGCTTGGAATTCAAGGTCCAGGAGCTGTGAAACATCCTTCTTGTTAGGCCTGTTCTTGGCTTTGTACATCTCCTGTAGAGTTTTATAATGTCTCGCCTGATTCTGTAGGCTCTCAGTAGTTCCTGATGTAGTTCCTGATGTAGTTCCTGGTAAAGTTTTATTACATCATTATCTGGGAAAGATATGCAACCACTAGCGATAAATGGCTCACTATTTACCACCTTTCCAAACACAGCACCGTTAATACAAATGAAAAAAACTTTCTGTATGTTTTAAATTAAACATTTCTAGCATTTCATTTCCTAACAAAATGTTTATTGCGAAATATTTGCAGAAATGCAAAAAAAAAAAAATAATAAACTGACTTGCACAATTCCATACAATGGTGTGGTACTGCAAAGAGTTTGGCATTATTACACATACAACTGCAGTGAGTATTTTTTTCTAGATTACTCATCTAAATGTGTTTTTTCCTATTTCAAAGTTTTACAGTAAAATAAAAATTAATAAATAAATGAAATAGCAAGGTGATATTGTTGACCTTATTAAACAGACATATATGTACATCATTCCCCCATAGCAACCTGCTGTTTTATAGGAAACAGTAGCTACATTTATACATAAACACTATATACTATCGGAATTTTGGTACTTACCATCCAACTCTTCAACCTCTGAGATACTGCATGTAGAATGTGGTGATCTCTCCAAGATCAAAGTTGAGGAAGTCGACTCATCAGTCTCATCAGTAGACGTCTCCTGATTGCTCTGAAAGCTAAGGCTTCGTGGCCTCTTTCTTGAAGGGGTCGCTCCCTGTTTCTTTTTGGGGGTTGTCACATTCTGAAGCCTTTTTAAAAGCTGCTTTTTCACAGGTTCCTAACAAAACAGACAACAATTTGTTTGTGTTACTAATTACATTAAACCAAATCAGATCCAGAAATTAAACCATACAAACAGACACGTTACGTTGATTAATCTGGATGAAGCACATTCCTCCTGGTGTCAGATGTTTGCACCTTGGCTGCCATATATTTAACTGTGTGTGGAAATGCAATGAATACCTGACTAGTGACTTACCCACTCAGCTCCACTGGCAGCAGACTTGTCCCGCAGCATTGGGTAGTACTCTATGAGAACCTTTGCCATTACTGTGAGTTCACAGGTGCATGGATATTGGAAGCCATCCCCTGCTGCTCTCTTAATCGAAATCATGCTTGTCACTGTATTTCTGAGTAATCGACAGCGAAGATCTTTGGAAAGAACATAGTCTCCTTCTTGTCCAGCACGCTGTTTTTCAAAAAAGGTGCTTCTTGATTGCTCCTGTCTGTGTATATGACATACTGTGGACAAACAAGCTGTACAGTCCTACTGGCACTATGATGGTCTCTTGGGTTTGGAGAAGGGTCAGGAGAGTGGTGGGTGGGTTGAGAGGAGAGGGGGCTGGAGGAAGAGGGAAAGGGGGTGGGGTTGAAATCACAGGTCTCAGAGCAGGTGCCAAGTCTGCAGGGGTCTGATTCTTGACCCTGTTTAAGACATGAAGTACATTTATTCGGTAATATATAACTAAGAGGCAAACATACCACCCAAAAATATATTTAGATAAATGTATGATGACCAGGCCATGCTTAGATCAAAGAAAACACTGCATTGTTAGACCAAATGTCAAACCTACATTACCTCATTTTCCTCATGAGTAAGCCTCCAAATGGTTCGCCTTCTGAAGAAGTGTTCAGAAGGCGAACTTTCCCTTCTCCTTCCATCATCACCTGCCTGCCCACTGATATAATTAATAAAAAAATATTTTAAAATTTACCTGACCTTGGCTTAACACTGCATCATGACAGTCACTTAACCTTAACTTAATTTATGAGTTAGTTATTGTGATACATGAAATTAAACACATTTTTAAGTGTAAACAACTTGTTACCTAAGAAATGTTATTCTGTTGGTTGTTTTTTGGTATTTCTTTTGTTTTGCTATCCAAAAGTATTCTAAATGTTAATTATATACCGTTAATTTAGCACCAAAAACAGCAATGCTGTTAATGGACAATGTCCATCATAAAGGCACATTTACACATTAACACTACTTCTGGCAAAAAAAAAAAAAAGTTTTATCCAAAGTTATTGGCTCATTTTCAAGAAATTAACATACTGTTATTAACTGCTATCAGTCTGCATCTTGCTAGCTAATGCTAGTTCAAATTAGCTAGCATACCAACTTTCCAATTCAAATTAATTTTAGCTAACGTTTGCTAGTTAGATTGCTAAATAGAAACGTAGAGGAGTATAAACAAATAAACCTTACCTTTCAAAACTGCGGTTGATATGTGATCCAAGCCCGGGTATTTTTCGCCAATTCCATCTTTATCCATGGCGTCAGAATAAGTCAGAGAGCGTGTGAGAGAGTCAGAGAGACTTCCGGCTACAGGTGAAAAGCAAGCCAACCGCGTTTGACTTTGCGCGCTTCCAAAGAGCTGGAGCATGACGGATGTGGCTTTCCATTGGAAGATACCACTACACCAACAGGGGTGGTGTAAATATTATAAATGTTGTAAAAATTACAAAAAAGTTTAACTGACGAGAGTAATGATTTACAATTTATATCATAATTTAAAAAATATACTTTATTCACATATACATTATAGCATATAAATATATATATATATATATATATATATATATATATATATATATATAAACGTTTTGCATAGACCCCCCCCCCTATCTTAACCTGAAAATGGATTGAACTACGTCAGGTTATTCAGTACTAGTAAATGTCATTTTTACTTCTTTCCCGCCGTTTTTACGGACAGTATTGGAATCGTATTAATTTTGCTTTTATTAACTTTAAAGATGCTTTGGCGATGCGTTATCTGCTGCGTTTTTATTACTTTTTCATTGAAATTGTTATTAAGCCATATCAATAGACAGCACAGCCGTAGCCCTGACTTCTGGTTGCTCTGTGGTATTGATGGGTGTACTGAGGAATATAGAGTCTACAATTCCTTCTACCATCATGTAAAGAGAAGACACCCTCAACATCTACTTGAAGACGCCCGACCAGGTGACCGTCCGTCCGAGGAAAGCCAACTACCACTGCAACAGGTAGGATAAAGTTCCCATGGCTCTAGTTGAAACTTACTTCTGGTCACTTTTTCAGTCAAAACCGACAGTATTTATAAAATATTTGTTTTAGCTTTTGTTAATTATTAATGGTAATATTTATATGGGAAAAAATTATAAATAGGAAGAAAACACTTTTTTTGGCTATATTGGTTAAAATAAATACAGTTTCAAATCTGCTTGATATGTGGTACACAGGACAGCATTCAATCTGATCAGCTTCTAGCTGCATCCAGCATCACTGATCAGCAGGACAATATACCAGACTCAGATGGAGGGCAAAGGAGCATTGATCAACATGGAGCTGCCAGGGTAAGACAATATGGCAATCTACTGAAATGAACCTTTTTTCCAGACTAAATACTTGGTCATACCTATAGCATTTATAGATTTCATAAATACTTATCCTGTCACAAACATTAGACTTGTCATGTACTAGAAATACCCTGTCTGCATGTCAAGATTCTACATTAATCGTCCACTCTTTTTAGGATCTGACAACACATGCCACTGCTTTTGTGATAAATGCCAGAGCCAAGCATTGTCTCTCACAGGTAAGATGTGTTTTATGATTAAGAGCAGAGTAGATTTTGTTGTTGTATGGTAATAGTTAAACTTGTATTTATTAATATTGTTTAGCTTACTACTGTTGATCTCCTATGTCAGAGTTAATGAATATGGCTTAAGTAAAATCTATACATTATACAGTAAGTATCAACAAGAGTTTGTCCCATTCTCCATGACTCATGACATCCCCAACCCATCTCTTCGTGTGTTTGTTTTCAGAAAAGCATGAATGACATTGTTTCTGGGGTACAGCAGTATCAAACATCACTTTTGGACGACCTCAGGAAACAGATGGAGGCAGTGCTAAAGAAGCATTTCGGAAGCACATCAAGTCCACTGGAAAAAGAGGCAGAGAATATATTTGACAATTTCATTGACCCTTTTGCTAGCGTTACAACAACCTTTCGCCAGGACAGTGTTATTAATAAGCAGTTTAGCTGCCTGGAGGCAGAGGAAGTTTCAATTGGTCAAATCATATGCAAGAAGAAATGTGGGAACCTTTTTCTCAAAGACAAAGTATTTCATTATGTACCATTAATCAGAAGTCTAGAACAGTTCTTGTCACACCCAAGGATTTTGTCTATGGTTGAAATGGGACCCCAAAGGTGCAAGGAAGGTTTTTTTTATGACATTGTTGATGGTGCTATTCTAAAATTGCATCCCTTATTTTCACAGAAACCGAATGCATTACAGATTGTACTGTACACGGATGAATTAGAGATCTGTAATCCAATAGGATCCTTTGCGTCAAAAAACAAGCTGTTAACTGTGTATTACACTCTAGGAAATATCAATCCAAAATACAGATCTAAACTGGCTAGTATCAGGCTTCTTGCAATTGCTAGATCAGCAGATCTCCGTCATTCTGGTGTAGATGTAATACTGAACAGAATCAAGGAAGACATGGATGCATTGTACAGTGGGGTTAAAATACAAACTGTTAATGGAGAGAAGACAATATATGGTGCCATGGTCTCTCTCTGTGGAGACACACTGACACAACATGAATTAGCAGGCTTCAAAGAGGGCGTGGGCTTTGCCTACAGTAAGTGCAGACACTGTGAGTGTTCTTTTGAGGACATGCAGTCATACTTCAGTGAGGATGAATATACTAAAAGGACATTGGAGAACCATATCAGACAATGTGATGAAATAGAAAAGGCAAAAACAGACTTGCTTCGTAACAGTCTGAGAACAACATATGGAATTAATAGAAGGAGCAAGCTAGTTGAATTCCCAGCCTTTGACATTATACAACAAACTCCGCAAGATATTATGCATGTGATTTTGGAGGGCATAGCCCCATTGGAAATCAAATGTGTCCTGAATCATCTTGTTCAGTCAAGACAGATTGATCTGGACTCAGTGAATTCTACTATTCTTGGTTTTCCTTATTCCCCTATAGATGTTAGAGATCGTCCATCCCCAATTTCTATTAATACAATAATGTCAGTTGATGGTAAACTAAAACAGTCATCTGGGCAAATGCTTGTGCTGCTAAGGATATTGCCATTTGTTTTGGAGAATTTGGAAGTCAGTGCTTATAGACAGCTAATAATTGAGCTAATAGAAATTGTACAGATAGTGTTTGCACCTGTTATCAGCATTGCAACTGTGTCTAGGTTGAAGTTACTCATTGAAAATCATTTGAAGCATTGGAAGGAGCTCTTTCCAGACCACAGTGTTACACCTAAACAGCATTATATGATACATTTGCCATCACAGATCAAATCATTGGGTCCGATGGTTAGACATATGTATATGCGGTTCAAGTCTAAACATTGTTTCTTTAAACATTGGGCATCCAAGCTCAGTTTTAAAAATATTTGCAAGTCTTTGATTAAACAAAACCAACTATATGAAAGCTGCCAAAATGTTGACACTTCAATGCACCCAATTTTTTCAAATGAAAGGGAGATGGGGCCTGTATCTGAGGTTAAGGATCTACAATATTTGTGTGGAAAATTTAGAGACTTCCTAGGTTTCAGTGAAGTTAACCACGCTGTATCAGTCAAATGGCTTGTGATAAATGGTAATAAATATGTAACTCAGAAGTCCATGATCTTTGCCAAAGTACAAAATGACCATATGCCAGAATTTGGACTGGTCAAAAACATTTTTCTTGTGGAGTCTAAGCTTTATTGTTTAGAATATCAACCATTTCAAACTATACGCTTTGATAAAAATGTCATTGCTTATCAGGTTGAGGTCCCAAACCTTGCACAGGCCACTGAACTAGTGGATGCTGAAAAGTTGGTTGATTTTACCTCTTATTACACAATTTGCAACAAGGGCCAAACTTATGTTCAAGTCAGATACCATCTTGGGGATGTAATTGAACAGTATAACATTTCAAATGACACGTAGTGTGTTCCCCAGATACAAAAAGCCTTACTGTTCTTGAAGCAATCTTGTAATCTAGGGCTGGTTACGGCCATACTCACGATAGACTCAGTTTAGGAAGATACTTGGTTCCCGACTTGTTTGTAGTGTATTACTAATTGCACTGTCATTAGCTTTATGCGATTTTTTGTTTGAGATTTTTGAAAATGTTTATTACATAAAATTAATTAATTTCACCAAACTTCACCAAGTTATTACTACATATTTGCACTGTGGGTGTCTGTCAAATGAATGTAATTGCAAACTTGTGCTGTACTTTTGTGTACTGTACTGTTCTGTCTAGAGGAATACATAATAGCCGTGCAATAATATCAATAAAACTGTGAATTCAGTTTGGCTGTCATCTGTATTTAATATATGAAGAGATAAAAAGGCAAATGCTTAAAATAAGAAATCATGACTTAAAAAAGCAGTTTTGTACTTGTCATTATCAATCAAACAGCTTTATAATTCTGGTAAATCTTGTTTTAATCATTTAGATACTTAGAAGTAGTAATAAAATCTCACTAACAAGATATAATAACTTATCAAGATAATATTGTAAAAAAAATACTTGAAATAAGTGAAATGTGCTCACATACAAAGGGCCTGGTTAGGAGAAATATCTTGTTAGACAGAAAACAAGTATATATTGCCTTGATTTAAGATATTTTATCTTACTTAGATTTCACTTTTTGCAGTGTAAGTTAAGGGATATAAAAACTGTCAGGTTGTATTACAGTGAGGGAGAGGATGCCCGGTTCAGATGGGGCACTCTTGAGGCCGCATCCAAGGCCGGTGCTCCGGTGCACAGGGAGGACGAAAAATCGCACTGGCCAAGGAGTATGTGCGTGCGTGTGGGGGTGCGGGAGAATTTAACCGGCCTTACCGGTTTCAATGAATCAGTCTGAGAGCATGTTGCTAGAAATTGGCTGTCCGGTAAAGCTGTCCTGATGATGAATAAACCTAATTTTGCAAAATTCTCAACAAAACAGAGTTCAAAATCCAAGAAGTTGGAAAATTTTGACAGAATGGAGTACGGGATTCTAAGCTTGCGTGAGGAATCCTGGACGCCATTCTGTCAAAAGACAATATCCATGTGCACGTGTGTGTGTATGTATTAGTCATTCTAAACCATAACTTCCCTCAAGAAAATTCCACTGAAATGATCTCAGATCACTATTTTGTCTCAATTAAAGTGTGTCATAGTAATAATGTACGCACAGCACCATGCTACCGTATTAAACGTACATTCACATCAACTACCACACAGAGTCTTATCAGTAATCTTCCAGAGTTACCAACTTTGATTGAATCGCCATCTGACTCCACAGAACTCGATCATGCGACTGAATATTTAGAGTCGACATTTCTTTATACCTTAGATAAAGGAATCCCCAGATACCGCACCAATACCGTAGCTCCAGTTAAAAGGAAAATTATTAGAGATAAGTAACTTGCTCCCTGGTATAATGATCACATGCGCAGTTTAAAACGGACAGCTCGGAAATTAGAATGTAAATGGCGTCAAACTAAATTGTTAGTATTTCAAATAGTATGGAAGGAGAGCATCCTGAACTATAGAAAACCTCTTAGTGTAGCTCGATCAACGTATCTCTCCACTCTTATAGAAAATAACAAAAATAATCTTAGATTTTTATTTAATACTGCAGCCAAATTACCCAGAACTAAGACCACTGCAGAAATCTCCACAACAACAACATACAGTAGTGAGGACTTCATGAACTTTTTAAATAATAAAATTGTAAACATTAGGCATAGAATTGAGGCTTTGAAACTGGACAATGTAATTGATGCAGATGTTTAACTAACCATTTCAGATCAGAACTTACTCCACTTTAGTTCATTAGATTTGAGAATTAACTAATTTCACTCATCTCTTCTGCAAATTCATCAACCTCTATATTAGATCCTATACCGACACATTTTCTCAAACAGATAGTGCCAGAAAATGTAGTAGGAATTAAGGAAACAGCCCTCTCCTGACATCAAGACATTTGACTCATCCTTATCAGTATGTTGATTTAAATGGTGATTATTCTGCATGTTCTCTAGTGAATAATGTCCCACAGGGTTCGGTTTTAGGCCCAATGCTTTTTTCCCTTTACATGCTTCCTTTGGGCAACATAATCCGTAAGCATGATATTAATTTTCACTGTTATGCTGATGACACACAGTTATACGTCTCAGCAAAACCAGATGAGAGAAACCAGCTTGTTAAAGTTGAGCAATGCGTAAAGGATATAAGAGACTGGATGCTAATTAACTTCCTTCTGCTTAATCCTGATAAGTCAGAAGTTCTATTCATAGGACCACATGCAGCTAGAAGCAAGATTTTAGATCACACTGTAATTTTAGATGGCCTTTCTGTTCTATCTAGTGCAACAGTAAAAGAACTCGGTGTGATTATAGATTCTAGTCTTTCATTTAAAGCTCATGTAGACAATATCACCAGGATTATTTCACCTCAGACATATTGCCAAGTTAAGGAATATATTGTCACTAAATGATGCAGAAAAACTAGTTCATGCTTTTATCACCTCTAGGTTGGACTATTGCAACGCTTTACTGTCTGGTTGTTCAACTAGGTGCATAAACAAGCTTCAATTAGTTCAGAATGCAGCAGCCAGAGTCCTCACTAGAACCAGAAGATACGAGCACATCACCCCTAGCTTATCTTCACTTCATTGGCTCCCTGTGAAATTTCGCTTCGATTTTAAAATACTACTTTTGACATATAAAGCATTAAATGGTCTTGCGGCGCAGTATCTGAGTGAACTGCTAGTGTCTTACGATCCGCCATGCCTACTTCGATCAACCTTCCTCTTGTGTTAGGGTCGGCACCAACCTGGTTTACATTTTAAATGCATATCTGCTGCAAATATCATCAAAATGACCCCTGGAATCACAAGGTTTGCTGTGACGAGAGCAAGTGACATCAAGACATGTTTTAATCTGTTTATGCCATTGTCACTAAAGAAAATCATGATTGCTATTACAAACCTTGAAGGAAAAAAGATTCATGGCGACATGTGGAACGACATTGATGAGGAATACCTGGATGCTTATATTGGTGTTCTTCTTCTTGCTGGTGTTCAAATCCAGCAATGAGGCCACTGGTAGTCTCTGGGATGTGTCGACAGGCAGAAATATTTTCCAGGCAAAAATGTCATTTCAGTCATTTCGAATGATATCAAGAGTCCTTAGACTTGACAACAGAAAAACTAGAGAAAGATCTGACAAGCTTGCTCCCATCAGGAGATGTCTGGGAAAAGTGGGTGCAGCTCCTTCCACTGATGTTTAACCCAGGGCCAGAGGTAACAGTAGATGAACGTTTTGTTCCTTTCCATGAAAAATGCCCTTTCCGGCAGTACATGCCTAGTAAGACAGGGAAATACGGCATAAAAATTTGGGCAGCCTGTGATGCAAAAACCAGCTACGCATGGAATCTGCAGATTTACACAGGCAAACATGCAAGTGGCATTCCTGAGAAAAATAAAAAAAAAACCTGTAGTCTACGATATGACTACTGGACTGCAGGGTCACAATATCACATGTGACAATTTCTTTACCAGCTATGACCTTGGACAAGAACTTCTCAGGTGGAAACAGTAAAGCTGAGCTGCCTGCCGAAATTTTGCAGGTGAAGCACAGGGCTCCACTTTCTTCAAAATTTGCTTTTACAAACACCACCACAGTTGTTTCATATTGTCCTTCTTGGGCCCTAATAATAAATAAAGACTAAAGAACCTCATCACTTAGGACAGTTAAACTTTGGATTGCAGGCATAATTCATTCTGGAAGTATATCTAAGCACTTGTAAATCAAAGCAAATTTCCGCATTAGAAATGATTACTTTCACAACCGAAAAGTATTCATATTGAATTAATTCGTAAAAATAAAACAATTTAACCTGCACTTTACCATTCAAAAGAATTCCGACAGAGCAGTGTTTCCATTAGTGTGTGTGTGTGTGTGTGTGTGTGTGTGTGTGTGTGTGTGTGTGTGTGTGTGTGTGTGTGTGTGTGTGTGTGTGTGTGTGTGTGTGTGACACAGTAGCCCTCTACTCTTGAGTGCAGGTTAATTTGTTTTTATTTTTACTTTACATTTTACACTCACACACAAACGCATGTGCATACTTGGACAAATACACACACATACACATGTGCGCACACAAACACACACACTAACGGACATGCTGCTCTGTCAGGAAACTTTTTTATTAAGGAGCTCCAAAGACACTCGCA
This sequence comes from Clarias fuscus, assembly GCA_030347435.1. NCBI lineage: Eukaryota > Metazoa > Chordata > Actinopteri > Siluriformes > Clariidae > Clarias > Clarias fuscus. The sequence goes on along the minus strand of CM059206.1, from coordinate 24,112,543 downwards.
GGCACGCACACACATTAACGGAATCACTGCTTTCTGACAGAGAGAGACTCTGGATCTTTAACAAGGAACCTCTCTAATGACACTTGCTCTTGCTTTATATGCACGCACACACATGTGGTCACAATGTTATAATAAACAGTACACACGCACATGGATGTTGACTATATTATGACTATATAATCTGCACTGAGACTGAGCATGGGAGGTGATTACCCATAATCCCACAACGCGTGACGTGGAGAAGAACCATTGGCTTAGTTCTTGTGATCACGTGACGATCGGCAGACAAACAGTATACGTACTACTTGTATATCAAGCTCTCGCTTGTTTATTAAGTTAAAAATGTGTTTTAAAATTTTGCTTGTCTTACAAAACTCTCGCAGACCAACTTACTCGCAATCCACTGTACTTGGAAAAAGTACCAATAACCTACAATACAAATACAATACATACTTTCTCACTCACTTGCTGATTCTCTATACCACCTATCCTTTAAATCTATCCCAGAGGTTTGGACTGTGGGAAGAAACTGGGGCACCCAGACGAAACCCACCTAGCATGAGAAAAGCATGCACACTTCGGGCATAGACTTGAGAAAAATGTATATACGTCCATTTATTACATTTATGCATGTGAAAAACAGACAAACAAAAAAAAATTCTTTTTTTTACAGTTTAAATACTACTGTATATTTAAGCAGTATATATCATAATATAAATTAAAACATAAACAGAAGCAAATGACGGATAAAACTGCTACAAAATAATCAGTGAATACACCCAGTTTAATAGTCATAGAGCATGATCCATTTAATAATATGTTTTTTTTTTCAATGATAAATCAGTGGTTCTTTTGCATTATTTCTATACAGCTTTATCTTGGTCAGTGGTTTCATGGCAGTTTAAGAATTCTGTCCCTGTCCCTGGAGGGGAAGCCTAAGGAGAATTATTTAAATTCAGACAGGATGAAACACAAGTCATGCTTTTATGTTAGATTATCTCAGAGGATGTTGTGCTCCCCTGCTTGAGATATCCAGTAGGCCCATAGAAGTGTCCATGGAGAATCAGAAACTGGCCCCAGGGTTTCTTATTCAGAATTCTCATTAAAGGAGACCATGGAGGGTCACTTCAGTGATTTATGCTATGTTTTTATGGTATGTTTCAGGCACAGCTGTATATTGCAGTAAAGTGTGTGGAAAGTCTTAAATAACTGCTGCTATTCATGATTATCTACGTTTGGAACATGACTTGCATTTTGCAACACATAGAGGAATGGTTATAAAGGCAGATAGACTAGTTTTTCTTGACTATGATGTACAACAGTGGCCTTTGGCACTGGCCCAATAGAATGCAGATCTGCTGTGTGTTATGGTGTCTAAAAACTGTAAAGGACATAGAAGAAAACTACAAAAAACATATCCAAAGTTGTCATATTTCCGCACACACATACAGACAGTATGTGTGACTGGTACGCTTTTGTACTTCCTTAAAAGTCATTTCAGTTTAAAAGACAATCTCCTTATTTTTATTAGTCACTTGTGTGGGCTTATATTACTTTATTGATCTTGCTTTGCCTGGCTTCACTTTTCATACTGAGTGGAACATGCTGTTGCCATGACTGCATGCAGGAAAATGCATGGCACCAGAGACATTTAATTCATCATGCAGGTGATGAGAGTCTTGATATGAGAGACTAATTTTTATATGAAGTCAGAACTATACAGTGGCAAGAATTTAAAGTTATTATTTACATTTTGCTAAAGAAGATACCCCAGTTAAGTCATCGTGTGAGCTTCAATTTATGCATGCATCTTCCCAAATACAATTTATGGCATGGGTGCCACAGACTTATACTGGAGGTCTACATATACCCCTCTAGATATAGGGAATGTAGAAAACTACACACAAGATGTCCAAACCTTTGCCAGAAATGGTTTAATAAAGAATTATTAATTATTATGTTATAATTATTCATAATTGTGTTTATTATTATTATTATTATTATTATTATTATTATGTTAAATAATTACATGTTAACGTAGCATTCTTCTCTGCCTAACCTTGGGGGGGAGGGGGGGTTCCGCTGTATTTCTAAATATATTTATATTCTAAATTTATTTGCAATGAAAAAAAAACTAAACTGTATTATGTTCATTTGTGTTCGTGTACGCGGGGCGCCGGACAAACGAGTGTCTATGTAGGCAAATTTTTCAAAAGAATGTGATTTGAGGCTGAGCTCTAATTGGATCTTTTCAAATCATCCTTGGGGCGCAACGCTTTCCGCCTCGAACCCTCCCACTTTTGTTCTTAGCGAATTAATATTGTTTTTAAATATTTGGGCTCATGTGTGGACCATTCTCAACGCGTCTTCAAGCACTTCTTATGGCAAGCGGAGCTGGCTGACTAGATGCGATGTGAGTCATGCCTTTATTTTATACTAGTAGTAATGCTGCTTAATCACCTGATAAATGGCTATTTTACAGGCGAGTATTAAAAGTTCAATTTTAATTTTGTTTGCTTGACACTTCAGCCTGCTGGAGATATTCCACGGTGTTGGTTCCAGTCTTAGAAAGAAATAAATTAAAGAAAGTAAAAGTTTATGGAAAAATCGAGAGGGTTGGCTAGTATGCATATTTGTAAGAAGAAGATTAGTGTTTTGTAACACCTCAGCTTTTTATATCTGGTTGCTAATGCTAGCAACCTAGCTAAATGCTAGTGTCATGCTGGGACTACAGTTAACGGTTTAGCTTTCATTCATCACTTCACCATCTTCATACACCCTGCAAGCATTCTACAAAGAAAGCTAAAAAAGTTCAGACATACACAGAGAAAGTTTCTTTCATACACAGGTGGGGTTCTTTGGTTTGGCTAGCTAGCAGCCATTGTCAGATAAACTAGCATGCCATAGCACAGACCAGGCTGAAAGCTTGAGTGTAACGGTAACAATAATAAATGTTACATACAGTGAACAAATTCAGTCATAGGTGAGTAAAAGTGTGTATACAGACCTATTTAATGTTTACATTTCCTCTTAAATGCGTGAGGAGTAAGACCAAAAAAACAAACACGAAGTTGACACAGGCACTGAATACACCGGTGAACTTCGGGGGAGGGGCGGTCTTGTCCGTGATGTTAGCTGTCACTAGCTAACCCAACTCCAACCCAGCAAACTGGGTTAAACAAAAAGTACCCAATTCACTGTAAATAACCCAGAAAAATTACCCAACAGAGGCAACCCAGCGTTTGGGTTCTAAAAACAACCCAGCAGTTTTTAGTGTGTAGTTAATAAAAAAAAGTACCATATTTGTCAGGGATAACCCCTAGAGGGCGCCAAAGCGCCCTGTAATTTCGTTTGTAGTTCCTTTGTTTAGACTTCAGTTCCCATGTGGCAACTCGGTCAGGTGACCAGGGGGCGCTCACCTGAACCGAGTTGGTTATTAGTTTTATTATAAATAGGTTAGTTTCAGTTAGTTTCTTGTCTTGCAACTGTTAATTTATATTGGTAAATGTCTGCCTGGTTTAAGTGTCTTTTGTTTCGTGTATTCGTGTTTTAGTTTCCGTTTCATTGAAAGTATCTTTGTTTTGTTGAGTTTCCCTGCCTTTTTGTGTTTGAATAAACATCGTTTCCGTTAAAAACCTGGATCCTCCTGCGTTTATGCCACAACACCACCCCGAAACGTGACAATATTACTATTACTGCATTATTACATGTAAAAGTAAAGCACTATATTACTAGTTAATACCAAAATTTATATACTTATATTCATATATAAATATACTTGGTGTTAAACAGTGTTTTCACATAGTCATACAACATGGAAAATTAAATCAGAAAGTTTTCTATAATGTAAACTAATATGGCAACACCCAAGGAGCTTAAGTTCCATGTCAACATTTAAGATGCAATTTCCTGTCAATGTAGAAGAAATTTTTTATTTGATTTTATGTGACATACCCTACTTTTAAGAAATAAAAAATACCCCAGCTTGAAATAATGGGAGGCTTGCGTGAGAAGCCGAGCATATAGGCCTCTTGGAATGTGCCTGTGTAAGAAATCTGATCTATATATTGAGGCACCTAGAACTGGGAAATTTAATGAAACCCAGATGTTGAATGTAAAATCAGCGCGGGAAGACTGGCCACCTTTGTTTAGGATCAGTATTTAAGCAAGATGCCGTCGGGAGTCGTGGTGCGTTCTGCAGACCTCCCGACTTTGTTGATCAACCAATAAAGTTGTAACCTTCTGAAATCAAAGCCTGAGTCGTCAATTAATTTCCACGACATCCTGGCGCTGCGAGCAGGGTTGGCAAAGGAGCAAAGGCATGGCTGATCACCGTGGGCATCCTTAGCAGGCAGCACAAACAGGTGGCCACATAAAAAGGTAAGCAACCTTTGCTTATATACTTAGTTTGTGTTGTTTGCTGGGATAACCCATGGTGGTAAGGACGCTTGATAAAGACCTCTCCAACTTAAGTAATTTTTGAATGGGCTTTGTTTTCAGAAGGAAAATGCATGCATCAGTTTACTAACCGTTGAATGGTAGTATTTGAATAGTAACTGGTAAGATAAGCATTGCATTGATCTGTTTTGCTGTCAAGAGGGCTTTGATAGATGGTAGTAATAGCAGACGGGTATGAGGAAGCGCATTTGAAGGTCTATCTGTGTTGCTAAGAGGGCTTTGAAAGATAGCAATGCATACCAGTGGATAGACGCTGTATTAATTTGTACTCATTGTCAAGAGGGCCTAGATGGATGGCAGTGGAGTAGGTTAATAAGGAATTGTGCTTAATTAGTAATACTGCTTGTGTGAGGATCCGCAGTAGTTAATATAAATATATCCCTTTTATGAGGAACGTATTTAGGTATGTCAAAAGAATTGTGTAGCCACCTAAACCGTATAGAATGAGCATTGTGGCTTTTTGTTTATGAATATCTCTTATGTGGAATGTATAGTTGTATGTCAATGGTTTTGTATGCTGCTGATTAATTGATCGTATGGGTTATAGCAGCAAATTTATATCTTTTTTATGAGGAGTGCCTGCTTGGGTGCCATTAAGTTGTAAGCAATTGCATTGTTTGTGTTTAATTGATGTTGTACTGTCCAATATTGTCTGATATTGTCTGAGTAAATGAGAGCTCTATGTGTGTCTGAGTGTGTGTGTCTGAGTGGAAGTGAGAGAGAGAATCTGGCTGAGTGATACCATAAGCTTCGTGTCAAGTAAACCGGCCTGAACCCCCGAGGGAGTTGCGTGTGCAATCCACCAGAGGGGGGTCGGCTGCTGCCAGACTGGAGACGTGTGTGTGAATGAGCCCTTATAGGACTAGATAAAGTAATAGATTAAGTTGAAATAAAGGGACAAGTGTATGAGCCCTTCTAAGAAAATAGATAAATAGATAGATAAATAAAATAAAAGGGACAAGTATGCTTGAATGAGCCCTGATTAGGACCGGGGACAAAGTATGCGTGAATTAGCCCTAATTTCCAGGCAATAAGGGACATAGTATGAATGAATAAATAAAGAGATAGTGTGGAGTGGTGAATGTGCGTGAACCCAATATTAATACTGTGGCATTCATCGGTTGTTGCAAGATAATATTCGCTGTGTATAAAAATACTGTGCTTTGTGGCAAGTACTAGCAGAAAAGTAGTGAAACATTGTATATTAAAGAGTGGCTATCATTGCTAAGTCTTGTTAATGAAGGTGGATATTTATATGATTATATAATATTGTACGTAGCTGCAAGTACATTTAATTACTAAGTAAGTGCATAAGCATAAAGTAATACAGGACTATTTTGGTTTTTGGTGGCAGAGGCTATGAAGCATAATGGCAGCCTCTCCGGTGGAGCTATTGGTGTTAAAGCATCCACTGTGTGGAGATCTCATAACTAAGATCTCAAGTAAATGGCAAAAGACAACTAAAGATATGATTACAAAATGGCCAAAGGAGGGGACATTTGATTTGGCTTTGTGTAGAGAAATGGAAACTTTGGTAAAGAATTACAAGACTGCGGCTAGAGAGAAAAAGCGTGTCCAGAGAGAGTTGAAAAGGCAGCAGGAGAGAGAGGTCCTAGCTCTGTTTAAGAAAGAAGGAGAAGAGTTGGCAAGAAAGAAAAAGCAAGTGAAGAAAAAGTCCAAAAAGGCAGACAGTGAGGCATAGAATCCCAGAGGGGAAGCGTTAGTTACACCTCCCCCATATGTGCAGACAGAAGGTCAATTCCCAATGTTTAAGGGAATGGTTGAAGTTTCAGGAGAAATGCAGATGGAAGGTCATGTAGATCTGGATGCAGATTATATACAGCCGGGTGTGAAGTCAAGGAAAAGACAGGAAAAGTGGTTGGAGAGAGAAGAAAGTACACCGTTAGCTTGTTATAAGGAAGTAAGAGCAGATCTACAGAGAGTGAAAAAGTTGTATGGGAAGGAAGAGAAGATAGAGGGAGAAGAGGGGGTGTATGTAAGTGGAGAAAGGATAGACAGGAGCACTGAAACACCAGGACAGTCAACAGGTCAGATAGATGCAACATTAAGGACTGGACGTAGGCCATTGTACAGTAGAGAGGATGGGGATGAGGAAGAGTTGTCATTCAATATAGGCAGTTGGAAACAGGGAAGGAACACTGGGAGACTTAGGAACTTAGCTCCACAATTCCAAATTTTAATTAAAGGTGCACGGGGACAATATGTACCATGGGCAACTCAGGATCTCGAGGGACTTGTCAGCCGCCTCCCTAACATTCACGAGGGTGCAGGGAAATGGATTAAGGTCTTAGAAGAGGAGACCTCAGGCAAGCTGTTGTCGATTGGAGATATGAAAGCTCTTTTGCCAAAGATTTTGGGGGGAGGAAAGATGGAGGAAGTTCTCCAGGCGTCCGACATGAGTGAGGCTGTAGATACATACCATATGGATGGAACTGTCTTTGATGCTTTCCGCCCCGCTATGTGGCAGGCCTTACATGCAGAGTATCCAACTAGAGTCGACCCAAAGGCATTAAAGGGTGATCAGCTGGACGAAACAGAGAACCCAACTCTGTACATTCAAAGACAGTTAAAGAAGTGGAAGCAAGAGACAGAAAGTGACCCTGAAGGGGATGCCTTGTTGTCTACGCTGTTTAGACAAACCATAGTAAATGCCATGCCTCAGCCTGTAAAAAGAAAACTGGAAGATGTGATCAGTTTAACCTCAAAATCACACAAAGAGTTCTGCGATCACATCTCACATGCTGTTGAACAGTACAGGAAAAATGAGCAGAAGTTGAAAGCTCAAGAGAAAGAGCTACAACGGAAACTAGCTCAGTTACAGCTTGAAGAACTGACTACGAAAAACAAAGAAAAGGTTCAAGCTACTCTAATTACAGCAGAGCAAGTGTCTGGGGGGGCCCCAGGCAATCCTTCACCCATGATCCAGCCAACTGCAGTCACAGCGCTGACAGCACCAGCAGCCCTCCCCACAAACTCACACCAGATGTCTGCACCAGTCATCAATGTTTACCCGCAAAGGCAGAAAGAGTGGAGAACTAATCAGCGCCAGAGGGGACAAAGAGACACTTATGCTAACTTTCCACCAGGTGTATGCTGGGGGTGTGGGCTGGCTGGACATAACCGATCAAGGTGCCCCACACATCTATGGCCCCAGCCCCCGAGGGGTGTGATGGGAGGGGGGTGGCAGCAGCCTCCTCGAGATCAAGTTCAAGGCCCAGTGAACCCATGGGGGGGTCCAAAGCGCGGGTATTAGGGGTGCCCAGAGAATCCTACGGGGGAGAATCAGTTACCTATTTTAACAACTAATACTGAACAAGAACCCATGTTACACATTGAGGTAGGCGGTAAAAATACACCCATGTTAGTTGATACAGGAGCGGTTTATACATGCTTAAATTTAAGTCATGCCTCACATCTCCCCTTGTCTGGGAAATTTGCCAAGACAGTAGGATTCTCGGGACAAAAGCAATTGATTACTATGACCGCTCCAGTCCGTCTACAAACTAGCAATAAAAGTGTGACTATACCTGTACTAGTTTCAAGTCAGACCCCGGTTAATTTGTTGGGCAGAGATGCATTGTGTAAATTAGGATTGCAAATATGGTGTTCTCCTGAAGGGAGTGTAAAAAATCAAATGTTAATGACTGAGCCGCAAGCAAATGTGTTTTGGATAGGACAGCAAGAAAGGGATTAAAGTAAAGTAATCCATAAGTGGGGAAAGTTCATTCAAGCACAGATTCCTGAAGCACAATTACCTACTTCAGACTTTCACTGTACAATGGTGTATGATCCAACTAAGGATGCTGGTTTAGAACAAACATGGCAGGAAGAAACAAAAGAGCACAAGGTTGAGTTAATTACACAGTACATCATCATAGGTCGGCAAGGAGCAGCTATCAGCATAGAGGAGTGTGATTTTGTGAAAAGGTGGTTCAATGTAACTGATTCTGTTCCCCATGTGACATTGTATGTTGGAAGAAATTACAGGTCAAAGGACCAATGATGAAGAGAGCTAAAGAGGTCCAGTGGGAGTCAACCATAAATCCGTTGATTTTTCATTCTACCGATAAAAATTATATCAAAGTATTGTGTGGTAATAGCTTGATTGGTGTTCCTCAGGAAGTTGTTATTAGCCACAAGCCACAGACACACATGGCATCAGCAACTGAAGTAGTTGAGACTGTTGAGAGTGAGCTATTTAGGGAAATGGAGAATGAGGTCCCGCCTGAATAATGGTCTCAGCATGATACGGACGTGGGCTTAATTAAATCAGCCAGCCCAATTCAAGTGCAACTCAAATCAAATGTTGAACTGCCCAGGATAAGACAATATCCTTTGCGACCTGAGGCAGAAGCTGGTATAAAAACCACTATTGAAGGTCTTGTAAAAGCAGCCGTGTTAGAAGAATCAACTAGCTGCTGTAATACTCCGATTTTTCCTGTGATCAAGCCAGGCAAAAATAAATGGCGTCTCGTGCATGATTTACGGGCAATTAATAGTATAACAGAGGATTATCCAGCAGATGTTCCAAATCCACACACACTGCTAACCAATGTCCCTCCCGAAGCCAAATACTTCACTGTGATTGATCTTTGTTCAGCCTTCTTCAGTATACCAGTCGCTGAGGAGAGTAAATATTTATTTGCATTTACGTATGCCGGTAAACAATATTCTTACCGCAGAATGCCACAGGGGTTCCGTCATGCGCCACATATATTTAATCAGGTTTTAAAAGCTGATTTAGCAGATTTAGTGATAGAAGGAATTCTGTTACAGTACATGGATGACGCTTTGATATGCTCGTCATCGTTAGAAGCATGCCATAGGGATTCCATCAAAGTACTCGGTAAGCTAGCTCAAGGAGGTCATAAAATGTCTAAAAATAAACTGCAATACTGTAAGCCTCAAGTTGAATATTTAGGGCGGTTAATTTCACATGGTATAATAGCCATAGCGCCTACCCAATTAGAAGGCATAAGTAAAGCACCCTTGCCACAAACAGTTAAACAGATGATGACCTTTTTAGGCTTAACAGGCTTCAGTGCTGACTGGATTGAGGAGTATGCAGTAAAAACAGCTCCACTGAGGGAAATAATGAGAGAAAAAGGACTGCAAAATCTAGGTGCTGTGTTAAAATGGAACACAGATGCACTGTTAGCATTTGAGTCGCTCAAAAAAGAGATGCAAACAGCGCCTACCTTAGGTATACCTGATTATACCAAATCATTCCATTTGTATGTGGCTAACCGAGCTGATGGATATGCCTCAGCTGTATTGATGCAGGAAACCTGCAGTGGTAGGAAAAAACATCCCCTAGCTTACTACAGCACTAAGCTAGATAATGTAGCACAAGGTTACCCACCATGCTATCAGCAGGGGATTGCAGCAGTACATTATGCGTATGACAAAGCTTCCACATTGACTATGGGTTACCCAGTAACCATTTATACACATCATAAGGTTGTGGAATTGATAGAACAAGGGAAATTTGTTCTAACTCAAGCTCGCCTCCTAGCACATTCTTCACTGCTCACATATCCTGACATTACGATCAAAAGATGTGACACGGTTAATCCTGCTGAATTAATTCCTTTGGCGTATGAAGGTGTGTCTCATGATTGTGTGGAAAACTCTTTGGCATTTACTAGGTTACGGCCTGATTTTGAGTCTAAGCCGATATCTGAAGCGGAAGTTACTTACTTTGTTGATGGATCTAGTTTCAGAGACCATGTAGGGAGTCATACTGGGTATTCGGTAATAAAGAAGAATGGAGAAGACTTTGAACCTGTCCTATCTCAGCACTGTTCACAACCGTGTTCTGCTCAGTTAGCCGAGTTGAAAGCCCTCACAGCCGCATGTCAGCTGGCCGAAGGTCTAGTAGCAAATATTTTTATAGATTCAGCCTATTCACATGGTGTGTGTCATCTGTTTGGAGCAGTATGGAAGCAGAGAGGGTTTAAAAAGAGTGACGGAACACCCATCCAGCATGCTGAACAGATAAGCAAGTTAATGTCTGCTATGATGCTACCAAAACGATTGGCTGTCATTAAATGTCAAGCTCACAAAAAAGGAAATGACTGTCACTAAGGGTAACAACATAGCAGACTTAGAAGCAAAACAAGCATCAAGGTGTCTAGTAGCAGTGATGGGACCAGTAGTCCTTATAGAACCGCAGCCTCAGTTGGAGGATATTATTCGAATTCAGCATCAAGCAGGTCCTTATGAGCACTCGATGTGGCTCCAGAGGGGAGCTCAGAAGGATGCACAGGGTGTGTGGCGTTCGCATGAAGGTTTAATCATTGCACCCACAGCACTTTTGAATTTTTTGGTTTCAGATGCTCATGGATTCGATCATTGTGCCAGAGGAGAGATTGTGAGGAAAATTAAGAACCAAGGGTATTGGTCTCCATATCTGCATGCTATGGTTGATGAGTTCCTAGCTTCATGTGAGATATGTGCTAAGCATAATGTCAGAAAGGGAACAGCGACACCTATTGGCCATATACCGGTGCCTGAGGGACCATTTAAGCACCTAGTGATGGATTATGTTGACATGATAAAGTATGCTCGTGGCAAAAGGTACATGCTTGTAGTGATTGACCGGTTCAGTCGGTGGGTAGAAGCAATGCCATCTGCAGATGAAGGTGCTGGAACGGTTATAAAATTTCTTACAAGAGAAGTAATACCTAGATTTGGAATTCCATCAGAGATCAGTTCAGATAATGGATCAGCGTTCATTCAGAAAACTGTAAAGCAGGTACTGCAGCAGTTGAGAATAAAGCAAAGATTTGGGTGTGTCTATCATCCACAGTCCCAGGGGATGGTAGAAAGAATAAATGGTACTCTCAAAACCAAGCTTAACAAGATTTGTGCTAGTACAAAACTTAACTGGGTTGATGCTTTACCCCTTGCACTAATGAGCTATCGCTTGCAAACTAACAGAAATACACACTTAACCCCACATGAAATGCTTACGGGTCGACCCATGCCTGTGCCATTCTGTAGATATCCGTACAAAGGCCCACCACTAGAACAATTACAAATGGAACTCAGAAACTATATGAAGAAACTAACTGCAATACATAAAGCAATCTATGTGCAGGAAAAAAGCAAGGAGAAGGAGGAGGAAAAAGATGCTCCGTGTCCCATCACTCCAACAGCGGTCCAAGTGGAAGGCAAAACCACATGATATCATTTAAACCATTGCACAAGAGTCCCTAAAGTAAGTAAGGGAGAAGGTGCAGAAGAAGAGGATCCGCCGCCTGACAGTGATAACATACAAGATCTTGCAATCTGTGTGAAAGGTGTGGAGGAAATAAAGCAGAAAGATGGAGAAAATAAAGTGGATAACAAACCTAATGATTATTATATTCCAGGTATTAAATCAAGCTGTAGTCAGCTCACCTCTACTCAGCTCCAACCAGACTTCCCAAGAATCGACTTTACAGCAGTTAAAACAGTTAAATACCTAATAATAAAATTGCTGATAGGAAAACAAAAGAGAAACACTTAAGTATAGCACACAGTAATGAGTGGTATAAGTGGGCTGCCTACACGGCTCAGGAAAACAAATTAACTAGTTGTTTGATTTGCACCACATCACCATTAAGGAAATTTATAGTAGTACCCAATCAGTATGACTTTAGACACTGTGCAAAATTTACTCAGCAGTTTTGTCATTTGCATGTTTTCAGAAGACCACTGTGTCCAGCAGAATGTTTAGCAATCCTGAGTAGTCCAGATTACTTCAATAACTACCATACGCCCGAATGGGGAGAATGGTGCCAGCAGTTAGACGTAAGAATAGAAACTAAAAAGATGGAATTGCCTTCTGATTATGAGATAGATTATACATTTGAGTATGAATGCTTCAATAAGACTACAGGAAATTACAGCATGGGGGAGTTTCAAGGTAATTGTATAATAATGTGGCACCTAGACACTGACTCTTTTCAGCGAACTGAAGTCCATAAGAAAACTATACTTCATGCAACCGTAACTTTGCAAGAGAATATCACTATAACACATAGCTGCATGAACCAAACATTGCTGTTTCCACTGAAGTTCCGTTATGATGACCAAACAATACCAGTAGCTGATTTCTTCTGGCTCTGTGGGGGAACACAGTTGAGAGCCACATTACCAAAGGGCTGGAAAGGGATCTGTGCTAGAGTACGGATGATTCAAGAAATGTCAATACTAAATTGGAACATAGAACCACTAGCTGGGAGTAACTCAAATGCTAATCATAGAGTAAAAGGGGGTTATCAGACTGATCCTAATGTGCACATTGATTCAATAGGACAACCCAGAGGTATACCTGATGAATTCAAAGCAAGAGATGAGGTAAAATCAGGATTTGAATCTCTTTTCATATGGATAACACCTAATAAAAATGCTGAATGGATTAATTATATTTACTATAATCAGCAAAGATTCATCAATTATACAGATAATGCATTAGCCGCCTTAGGAGAACAGGTGCATGCAACAAGCAAAATGACTTGGCAAAACAGGTTAGCATTAAATTGGTTATTGGCTGAAAAAGGTGGTGTGTGCATCCTGTTCGGTGATCAATGTTGTACATATATTCCTAATAATACAGCACCTGATGGGACTTTTACTGAGGCCATGAATCAACTAAAGAATCTGAGACGTGAAGTAACTGAAAATGCTGGGAGAGATAATAAAATATGGGACTGGTTAGACCTAAAACTGGGAGTGTGGGGAGCATGGTTTGCTAAATTTTGTATGTTTTTGAGTTTTGCTGTAGCAATAGGAGGATTGTTATTCTGTTGTGTACTTCCTGTAGTAAAATATTTGGTCCTTAAAGCCACGGTTCAACAAATGGAGGTATTAAAATGGCAAGATGAGAGACCTCCCCCAATCAATGATAAAGACATTTACAGCTCTGAATGTGATTCACAAGAATCAGAAAAGGATTCTTGCACCTCGAACGAGGGCGAAGAAGATGATTAATGATGAGCCATGCCTTGGGTGAAAGCACTGGCCTGGCCTCTCCCCAAAAGGTGACCCTCTACGATGCGCAAAGTATCTGGGTTGAAGAGTCTTATGTTACAAGAAGCCTCTCTAGAATTATATCCACTTTTAAAATTGTATTATGTTATGCATGTTCCAGTTTAGATTATATGATTTATCCAGTTAGTATTAACCTAAAAATCACTGTATTAATTTCATTTTCCTGTTATGTTATGTTGTTGTGTTATGAAAAGTACAAGGTCATGGAGGTCAAGTCTTTTACTCCTCCCTAGTCAAGTGTGGAAGGAGAGGTTTGGCTGACGCTCCACTAGTGTGTTAATGCATAGGTTGGCCATTGATAAGAGTCCAGTGATTTAATTTAATTCAGGGTCATGGGGGGCCTGGAGCCTATCCAAGGAGACTTGTGAGCGAAAAGTGGGCCAACATTCTTCCACAGCAATGTGAAAGACTCATTACCATGTATGTGTAACAAATATCCAAAAAAATAAAAATAAAAATACAGTATAGGAAGATGCAAAATACTTTCTTTTAAGATTTAATTTACAATTGGAATTAACATTGGAGGACTTTTTCAGATGATACAAATAAATTGTTGATTGACTTTGTTAAAAATGAAAGGTTTCACCTTCTAACTTCTAATTGGTTGGCAATAGGTCTAGATAAAAAAAAAACATAGAGAATTGTATTTATATACATATATTGTATATGTTATTAGAAGGATGGCTAACAGATCTATTGCTCACCATGTTAGCTAAATCACTTAATTTCCAAAGCTTGAAAAATGAGCTAAAAGATTCCACAGCCCAGAGACAAGTGGGTTGGATCTGTTCCCTTAGTAACCATCAATCACTTTACTGCACTAACCAATCAACAATTTCATAATTACATTTGCTTTGATTACAAATGATTAATTCAGAGCATGGTGTGTGGTTGCCTGCAGAGCAAGCTTGTTATTAATTAAAAATTTCATGTTAATTATTTGGGGGGTGCAGGCATTTTAAAACTTTATGCATTGAGGGGATTGCCCTCCCAAAAAAAGGAATGATAATTACGGGCTTACTTTTTTACAATGTATGGATTGGTGGTGATCTGTGGGGCTAGTCTGTCAGATGGGGTACCACATTACATAAAATCTTGAGGAATTACATTTTATAAAGTGTTTGCAATTGTGTGTCCATCTAACTACATAGTAATTGCCAAACACTCATAGTAACATCAAATATCTTTCTTTTCCCCAATCATAGATTGTCGTGGAGAGCGTGAACTCTTGACAATTTACTTTCAGTACACCATGAATAATCTATACATTTAATCACTAAATACATTGTTTAATGCAGTCTGCAAATGTGTATTTATTTTGAGTTTACTTTGTAACGGGTCTGACACATGGAAGAAAACACGTGAACCAGATGTGTACAATTATGAACGGTCTTTGAATGCAACTCAAAAGTATGCAGTTTTAAAGTAGTTAATCTCGCTAAAAGGTGTGTGTTTCTGGTGGTGCCCAGGTAATTGGTGTCCACGGGTGAAGGCTCAGATGGAGTCCTCCAGGTTGCCCTGAGGTGCATGGAGCAGGTGAGACAAGCAGTACTAAGGCAGGCAGAGACTGCAGGGTGTGTGTGAGAGCGCAAGGCCAGCAGCTTCCTTCTAGGCGAATTAGGCTCTGAGAGTGTTGAGTCTGTGGAAACAGGAGACATGTGTGAGTAAACGCAAAGGTACTGTAATCCCTACTCACCAGGTGAAACTGGAGGGGCCCTTTCATGGGCTGTGAGCAGCAGGAACACAGCTTCTCTGAATTGGTATTCAGCCCAGGTAAATTAGGGCACTCTGCCCCCTTCTGAGATACATGGTAGCTGCAGGTGAGTTGTCGTAGAGTATGCTGTGTTCGTGAGGTGTGTGAGTGAGGAGCGCAAAAACTACACGTAAATAAGTAAATATTATTACTTATAGTTCAATAAAACAAACAAAAAACACAAATTATGTAAAGAATGGCTGACTCTATGGTACACTGTATAGGTTTATAGGCTTATAAAGTATAGGATTACAGATGTGGCCATTAAGAATGCGTGCTTTTTGTGAAATGCCGAAATTCGTTGCGCCATGCCATGAAATCCTACAAGCAACATTCGGGAATTTAAATGAATGTGTTGTGCTTCACTGAATATCTGCCAGATGGCGCATGGAAGGACTTTATCTAAAAGCCAGACGAAGTACAAAGAAGAATTGTGTATAATTAGCCTAAAACAATATTGTTTCCAATGCTGAAGCAAACATGAATTTTATTTTGTTCTACAATAGATCTTTCATGATGAATGTGTGTATATCTGCTTCATATTATGTTCATAATGATGAAATGAGATGCCCTAAATCGTGCTTTAAAATTCATAATAAATCATTTGTCATATAGTTTTTGTACTGTCTTAACAGGAACAAAACAATGAAAGACATGGGAATGCCTTGGTTTAAATGGTTTTGAAATTAATTTAATTTCCTGATAGTAGGCTATCTGATAGTGTTAACTATGCGAATGTCCTGATTCATGAATATGCCAACATATCTTCAATAAAACGTAAAAATGTGTTGACATTGAGCACGATCAGAAGACATGATTGAACAAATATATATATATATATATATATATATATATATATAAATGTTTTATCCATTATTTGACCACGGCTGGAAATAATAGCTGGAATGTGATTGATTGTGAATCTTTCGTACTTTCACTAGACAAAAGGTAGCATTTTGATCAAAAGGCTGATAAACATGTGTGATTTATCGATAAAAATGCAAGCATACTCCTCCAGAAATGCAACAAACACAAATATATAGGCTACTCGCTAGATAACTGCTGGCTTTTTCAACACGACAGAGCGCTCCGATGTGAGCCGCTTTATTCAAGTCATAATATAATACAACATAGTTTTGCTGTGTAGTTTATTTTTTGTTTGCATAAGAATTGCATTTCAATTAATGTTTCAAGGTGCTCCAGTCCTCCACTGCCCAAGACAATCTCTGTCTTGACAATCTCTGTCACTGTGTGTGTGTGTGTGTGTGTGTGTGTGTGTGTGTGTGTGTGTGTGTGTGTGTGTGTGTGTGTGTGTGTGTGTGTGTGTGTGTGTGTGTGTATGTGTGTGTGTCTGTGCCAACATATGTTCGTTAAAACGTAAAACTGTGTTGACATTGAGCACCATCAGAAGACATGAAAACCTAAAAGTGTACAGACTTTGGTGCAAATACTTGTAATACTTTTTGTGCATTAAAACTACATGACCAAATTATGTGGACGCATGACCATCTCTCCCATATGTATTGCTTCCTCAAATTGATGCTACAAAGTTTCAAGTAAAAAAATGTCTTTAATGTCTTTGAATGCTGTAGCATTAAAATTTTTCTTGACTGCATGCTGTAGCATTAAGATTTTTCTTGAGATCCAAACCTGTTCCACCATGACTGTGCCTCTGTGAACAAACTAAGCTGCATGATGACATGGTGTGTTAAGGTCAGAGTGAAATAACTCGAGGGTCCTTCACAGAGCCCTGACCTGAACCCCATGGACACCTTTGGGATGACCTGGAACACCTACTGCATCCCAGACATCCTCATCCAACATTAGTGTTTGACCTCACTAATGCTCTGGTGGGTGATTGAACATACCCCCCCCCCCCCCCCCACCAACCCATGTTACAAAATCTAGTGGAAAGCCTTCCCAGAAGTTTGGTGGTTATAATAACAAGGGGTGAATAAATCCAGAATAGAATGTTCAAACACATATGGCTATGATTGATATTTTAATTGAGAAGCTTTGATGTACACTGTCATTGTCTGTATACAAGAGTAGTGTTTAATTTAATACTCTACTCAAATTTACACTTACCAGTCACTTCATTAGCTACACCTTGATAGTACAGAGTTGGACCCCCTTTTGCCATCTTTATCTGCCTTAATTCATCTGCCTTAATTCGTCATTGCAAAGATTCAGCAAAGTGCTAGAAATATTAGAGACTTTGGTCCATATTGACATGATAGCATCACAAAGTTCCATCACATCCATGAATTGATCTCCTGTTTCGTATCCCAAAGATGCTCTCTTGGAATGAGATCTGATAACTGTAGGGGCCATTTGAGAAGAGTGAACACACTGTCCTGTTCAAGAAACCAGTTTGAGATTATTTTAGCTTTATGGCTTGGTACATTATTCATAATGGAATGGAGATGGTCAACAACAATACTCAGCTAGGTTGTGGCATTTACAAGATGCTCAACTGGTACTAAGGGACCCGAAGTGTGTCAAGACCATATCCTCCACACCATTACACCACCAGCAGCTTGAACCGCTGACACATGGCAGAATGGATCTATGCTTTCATGTTATTTGTGCCTAATTCTAACCGTACTATCTGAATTTAGCAGTAACATTTTTCTAATGTTCCATTGTCCAGTTAAACAATGTTGGGTCGTGTAAGGTGAGGTCATGGAAATTGTGGCCTCAGTTTCCTATTCCTAGCTAAAAGGAGCAGCACCTGGTGTGGTCGTTTGCTGCTGTAGTCTATCTGCTAAAAAGTTCAATGTGTTGTGCATTCAACTATTCCCATACTTCAGGTTGTAATGAGATGTTATTTGAGCTACTGTTGCCTTTCTATCAGCTTGAACCAGATTGGTAATTCTGCTATTGCACCAAGAATTTTCACCAAGACAACTGCTGCTCAAACTAGTGATGGTTGTGTGAGAAGACCATAGTAGATCAGATGATTTGGACATGCTCAGACAAGTGCAATTAGCTGATTAGATATTTGTGTTAATGACCATTTGTGTACTTAACAAATTGGCCATTAAGTGTATAAAGAGACAATGCATTGACAAAAGTAAGTAACATTTCCATTTCATTTCATAATGACAAAACCAATGAAATTTAGTGAACTTACTATGCATTGACCAAGCCTGATTGATTCGCTGATTGAAATTTTTTTTTAGCCATGTAAACACTTAATCTGAATGTTTTATCCACATTTTCATGGAGGGAAGTTCCCATTGCTGATCGGTAAATTCAGTGAAGAAGGAGCACTGATTAGCTCATTATTTCGTATTAAAGCATTTAACCAATTACAGATAAAGTTTAATTCTTGTTACCAACCATAAGACTGTGTATTTCTGTGTATTGGTTTTTAATATCATTGGTCAGACCTTTACTGACATCAAACTGCACATTTTAGAAGAGGAAGGACTGTGTTAGAAGTGCTGTTAGAAAATGAAGGACCTTTCCTCATTAAGCAAATGAGTCAAAGCTACTGTGTATATAGTTCTTTATAACCTTGTGTAGCGGATGATCCTCTGCATTGTGTTAATATAATGTATTTTTATATGATACTAATAATTTTCCTACAACAGCTGATTTTTGTCACAGGTGATTTATTTCTTTTAGCATGTTTCTGTCACGCGCCGGGTTATAACGGCAGGGAGAAAAGGAAGATCCAAGAGCAGAGACAAAATTTAACTTGCACTTACAGTTTTAGTGAGGAAGCAGAAAAGCTTCAGGTGACTTGGAGGGTGAAATCCTGTAGCCCAGACGTGCAATAAATCCAAACATACGTTTATTCCGAAAAAACACTGAACAGTTTTCCGTGTGCAACGCGGAAGTAAAAAAAAGCCGGTAATCCAAACGTGCAGTAATTCCAAAACGCTCGGCAGTCTCGTGGTCAATGTGCACGCGATAATCAAATCCAAACAGGCAGTGAATCCAAAACGCTGGGCGATCTCGTGGTCGGAATACAACGTGGAAGTCAAAACCGGTAATCCAAACATGCAGTAGATCCAAAACGCTAGGCAAGACGAGGTCGGGAACAAAACAGGGTCAAGAGCACAATAAGCAAATGGCAAAACAAAACGCGGGAATATTGGCATAGATGGCACAATAATCTGGCGAGGAGCAGCACTTTTCGAGTGACTAAAATAGCTGAAATGATGAGAGCAGATAGGCAGCAGGTGTGCTCAGCGCGGTGACTGAGGCGGTGAAAGGCGAGACACGGACTGGAGTAGGAACGGGAAAGAGTCAGGCTCGTCTATGGTGTAGACATGGTTTGACGGGTTGTGACAGTACCCCCTCCTCTATGGACGCCACAGGGCGTTCTAGACGGGGCCTCGGGGTGGAGCTTGTGAAATTCCCTTATCAAGGATGAGTCCAGGATAAATCTGGCAGGTACCCAACTTCTTTCTTCGGGGCCGTAACCCTCCCAGTCTACGAGATATTGCAGGCCTCTACCTCGGCGACGGGCTTTGAGAAGTTCGCGGACTGTAAAGGCTTCACCCCCATCGATGAGGCGAGGGGGTGGGGGAGGGCGGGGGGGAGGTGCCAGAGGACAAGCGACCAGCCGTCGGATTTGAGAGACATGGAATGTAGGGTTGATAGATAGACAATGGTAGAGACAGTCTTACGGAACACGGGTTAATAACTCGGGCAATGGTGAATGGGCCGATATACCTAGGGGATAATTTCCGGGAAGTGGTCTTGATGGGTATGTCGCGAGTGGAGAGCATTACCTTCTGGCCAACATGGTACCTGGGAGCTGCAGAACGATGGCGATTGGCTTTTCTTTGAAAGGTGCTCACTGCGCGCAGCAGCTGAGAGCGAGCACGCTGCCAGGTTCCTTTGCAGCGGCGGACAAAGGCTTGGGCTGCGGGAACAGCAGCTTCTTCTTCCTGAGCCGAGAACAACGGTGGCTGGTATCCAAGACAACAGTGGAAGGGGGACATGCCAGTGGAGGAGGTGGGGAGAGAGTTGTGGGCGTATTACACCCAGGGTAACATTCTGCTCCATGAAGACGGGTCACGTGACGTCATACACCTAAGGTATTTCTCAAGTTCCTGATTAGCGCGTTCAGACTGTCCGTTACTTTGAGGGTGGAAACCAGAAGAAAGACTTGGCGTGGCACCTATAAGTTTACAAAAGGCTTTCCAGAACTGTGCAGAGAACTGAGGACCTCGATCAGACACTATGTCCACCGGGAGACCGTGAAGTCGGAAGACATGGAGAATTAAGAGCTCCGCTGTTTCCTTGGCTGATGGGAGTTTGGGTAGGGGAATAAAGTGTGCAGATTTGGAAAAACGATCGACCACTGTCAAGATGCAGGTATTTCCTTCTGAGGGGGGAAGTCCGGTGACAAAGTCGAGTGAGATGTGTGACCAAGGTCGGTGTGGGGTTGGAAGGGGCCTTAAAAGACCCTCAGGGGGGCGGTTGGTGGTCTTGTTCCTGGTGCAATTGTCGCACGATGCTACGAATCTTCTTACATCGTCTTTGATGGTTGGCCACCAGAAGCGTTGATGTATGAGGGATAAGGTTCGAGTGGCCCCTGGATGACATGCAAGTCTGGAGCTGTGACCCCATTCTAGCACCAAGGAACGTGTAGAGGCAGGAACGAAGAGTCTATCCTGAGGGACATTGCTGGGACCAGGTTCTTGCTCGAGGGCTCGTAATACTTGGTTCTCCACCTCAAGACGAGCTGTGGCCACTAGACAGTGGTGTGGGAGGATAGTTTCCGGGGGGGCTGGGTCTGGGAAGGGGGAAAACTGGCGGGAAAGGGCGTCGGGCTTGACATTCTTAGACCCTGGGCGATAAGAGAGTGTAAAGTTGAATCTTGAAAAAAAAAGCGACCAACAAGCCTGGCGTGAATTAAGTCTTTTTGCTGACCTCAAGTATTCAAGATTCCTATGATCTGTCCAGACCAAAAAAGGGTGTTCTGCCCCCTCCAGCCAATGCCGCCATTCCTCCAGGGCAAGCTTAACGGCCAGCAATTCACGGTCTCCAACGCCGTAGTTGCGTTCAGTCGGAGAGAGGCGACGAGAGAAAAAGGAACAAGGGTGGAGTTTGTTGTCCTTGTGGGACCTTTGAGAGAGGACAGCCCCCACTCCAGTTTCTGATGCATCCACTTCCACCACAAATTGGAGGGAGGGGTCAGGGAACATGAGGATGGGGGCAGAAGTGAAGCGGCGTTTGAGATCCAAAAAGGCTCTGTCCGCCCGAAGGTTCCACTGAAAAGGAAGTTTTGTGGAGGTGAGAGTAGTGAGAGGTGCTGCTACCATGCTATAGTTCTTGATGAATCGCCGGTAAAAGTTGGCGAACCCCAGGAACCGTTGAAGATCCTGTCTCGATGAGGGCAATGGCCATTCCATGAGTCAAGTCAAGTCAAGTCAATTTTATTTATATAGCGCTTTTAACAATTGACATTGTCGCAAAGCAGCTTTACACAATAAAAAGAAGTAAGTTTTTATGCAATGTATATGAATCAAAATGACAAGATTGTCCCCAATGAGCAAGCCGAGGGCGACGGTGGCAAGGAAAAACTCCCTGAGATGGTAATAGGAAGAAACCTTGAGAGGAACCAGACTCAACAGGGAACCCATCCTCATCTGGGTGATAACGGATAGCAGGAATTGCTCAGCATAATAATGTGTAAGACTGGAAGTTCAGTATAACAAGAGATGTTTTAAAATTAAAAGGAGTCCAGTTTGTTCCCGGAGGCTCAGGTAGACTGTAGGGGATTCCGGTCCTGAGTTATCGAACAACTGAAGTCACAGGTCCCCAGAGCATCACTCGATGACAGGAGAGTCTTCATGGAAACCATCCCCAGCCACCATACGAATCCAGGCAGACCACACGGGGCATCCATGCGACGAGATCTCCAACCAGAAGCAGGACTCCAGGATGGGTTAGACGGCTCCAGAGGGCAGAGGGGTCTGGATCACTGGCAACTCAGGAGCGAAACATGTATAGCTCGACAGAGAGACAGAGAGAGGGAAAGAAGAGGGGGAGAGAGAGAGAGAAGAGAGCAGAAAAGGAGAGAACAGAAAATAAGGAGAGATGGCAGTTAGGTATGGTCACAGTCAACATGTATAGGTGAATGTATATTTAGTGCAAAGTGCAAGCAGAGACTCCGGCAGGACTAACTATAACAGCATAACTAAAAGGGAGAGCCAGAAGGAAACACAAACATGAGGGCTCCCTGAGATGTAAAGCAACCAATCACCTCACCGTCAACAAACCTGAGTGAACAATGAGAGTGGGGAGGACAGCATCTAAACATACCAGTTCACCAGAATACTCTACGTCTATGAGTCCCCCAGATCTGCTCCTTTACCTAAGGTTAATCTATTTACAAAAATGCTTGGCTAAATAAATAGGTTTTTAGCCTAGACTTAAACACTGAGACTGTGTCTGAGTCCCGAACATTAATAGGAAGACTATTCCATAACTTTGGGGCTTTGTAAGAAAAAGCTCTGCCCCCTGCTGTAGTTTTAATAATACGTGGTACTGACAGGCAGCCTGCATTCTTTGATCGAAGTAGGCGTGGCGGATCGTAAGACACTAACAGTTCACTCAAATACTGTGGCGCGAGACCATTTAGTGCTTTAAATGTCAAAAGTAGTATCTTAAAATCGATGCGAAATTTCACAGGGAGCCAATGCAGTGTAGATAAGATAGGGGTGATGTGCTCGTATTTTCTGGTTCTAGTGAGGACTCTCGCTGCTGCATTCTGTACTAACTGAAGCTTGTTTATACACCTAATTGAACAACCAGACAGTAAGGCGTTACAATAGTCCAACCTAGACGTGATAAAAGCATGAACTAGTTTTTCTGCATCATTTAGTGACAATATGTTTCTTATCTTGGCAATATTTCTAAGGTGAAAGAAAGCTATCCTGGTGATATTATCTACATGAGCTTCAAACGAAAGGCTGGAATCTATAATCACACCAAGGTCTTTTACTGTTGCACTTGATGTAACAGAAAGGCCATCTAAAGTTACAGTGTGATCAGAAAGCTTAGTTCTAGCTACTTGTGGTCCTATGACCAGAACTTCTGTCTTATCAGGATTAAGCAGAAGAAAATTAATTAACATCCAATCTCGTATATCCTGCACACACTGCTCGATTTTAGCAAACTGGTTTTTCTCATCTGGTTTTGCTGAGACATATAATTGTGTGTCATCAGCATAACAATGAAAACTAATACCATGTTTACGAATTATGTTGCCCAGAGGAAGCATGTAAAGGGAAAAAAGCAGTGGGCCTAAAACTGAGCCCTGTGGAACACCAAACTCCACTTGAGAACATGAGGAATGGTCACCATCTAAATCTACAAACTGATAACGATCAGTCAAATAGGATCTGAGCCACAAGAGGGCAGTTCCCTTAATTCCTACTACCTTTTCTAATCTGTGAAGGAGAATACTATGATCAATGGTGTCAAAAGCTGCACTGAGGTCCAGTAACACAAGTATAGTGACGCAACCCTGATCAGAGGCCCATAGGAGGTCGTTTACTACTTTAACAAGTGCTGTCTCTGTGCTGTGATGAGGCCTAAATCCTGACTGATACAGTTCATTTATGCTATTTCTGTGTAGATGTGAACATAGCTGCTGTGATACTACCTTTTCCAAAATCTTGGAGATAAAGGGAAGGTTTGATATCGGCCTGTAATTAGAAAGCAGACAGGGGTCAAGGTCAGGTTTCTTGATTAGCGGTTTAATAACGGCTAATTTAAAGGATTTGGGGACATACCCACTACTGAGTGAACAGTTAATTACTTTCAACAGGGGTTCTATTATTGCTGGTACTATCTGTTTGAGAAAATGTGTCGGTACAGGATCTAATATACAGGTTGACGATTTTGAAGAAGAGATGAGTGAAATTAGTTCCCTCGCTTCAAGGGGAGTAAAGTGTTCTAAGTTCTGATGTGATGTGGTTAGATCATCTGAATTATTTAAATTGTCTGTTTTCAAAGCCTGAATTTTTTGCCTAATATTTATGATTTTATTATTGAAAAAAGTTCATGAAATCCTCACTACTGCATGATGTTGTTGTGGAGATTTCTGCAGTGGTCTTGTTTTTAGTTAAGTTAGCCTCGGTATTAAATAAAAATCTCGGGTTGTTTTTGTTATTTTCTATAAGAGTGGAGAGATACGTTGATCTAGCATCACTGAGAGCTTTTTTATAGTTCAGGATGCTCTCCTTCCAAGCTATTTTGAATACTATCAATTTAGTTTGGCGCCATTTACGTTCGAATTTTCGAGTGGTTTGTTTTAAAGCACGTGTGTGGTCATTATACCAAGGAGCGAGTTTCTTATCTCTAATCATTTTTCTTTTAACTGGAGCTACATTATCTAAGCTATAACGAAGTGCTGACTCTAGATATTCATTCGCCTGTTCGAGTTCTGTGAAGTCAGATGGCGATCCAATCAAAGTTGATAATTCTGGAAGATTATTGATAAAGCTCTGTGCAGTATTTGATGTAAATGTACGTTTAAGGTGGAAGCGCGGTGCTGTGCTGCATACATTATTACTATAACACGCTTTAATCGAGACAAGGTAGTGATCTGAGATAACTTCAGACTGTGGAATTGTGGTTATATTTCCTATACTTAATCCGAAGGATAATATTAAATCTAAAGTGTGACCTGCTTTATGAGTGGGTCCTACTACACACTGATTTACTCCTACT
This sequence comes from Clarias fuscus, assembly GCA_030347435.1. Lineage (NCBI taxonomy): Eukaryota > Metazoa > Chordata > Actinopteri > Siluriformes > Clariidae > Clarias > Clarias fuscus. Next base: position 24,087,567 of record CM059206.1, on the reverse strand, counting down.
GAGTCCAGTAAGGACATAAATGCTGTTCTCAGAGGGTCTTCTGGATTCTCAAAATGAATATTAAAGTCTCCAGCAATTAACGCTTTGTCTACAGAAACAACAAGGTTTGAGAGGAAATCTGCAAATTCGCAGAGAAACTCCGAGTACGGCCCTGGGGGTCTGTAAATGATGATTAGCGGGATCGACTGAGCTGACTTTATGTTACTATAGAGAACTTCAAATGCATTAGATTTAAAACTGTGTTTTTGTACGAGAGACAGATTATCGTTATAAATAACTGCGACTCCTCCTCCTCTACCAGTTAGCCAAGGCTGGTGTATGTAGCTGTATCCAGGAGGACTAGCTGCATTTAGAGCTACATACTCGTCCTGTTTAATCCAGGTTTCTGTTAAACATAAGATATCAAACTCCTGATCTGTGATAATTTCATTAACAATAACTGCTTTAGATGCGAGAGATCTAATATTTAACAGTCCTAGCTTCAGATCAGAGTTGCCGGCTGCGCATTCAGTGTGATCTGAGTTTGTGGTATCTATGTTAATTAAATTACTAAAACAGACTTTGTGAGTCTTTCTAAATTTATGTTTAGCTCGGGGAACAGACACAGTCTCAATATGATGTACCCTGAGTGACGACTCTCTGCAGCTAGCAGACGGTTGGTTTAGCCTGTCTGTCTGCTCCCTGGCCTGGGCTCTGGATTGTCACCGATTAACTAGGCCTCTTCTGAGACTATGTGCTATACTGCAAGAAATGAGAGCAGCACCTTCCCGAGTGGGATGGACACCGTCCCGCCCTAACAGGCCAGTTTTGCCCTCAAAGGTCCTCCAATTGTCTATGAAGCCCACGTTGTTTTCGGAGCACCACCTGGACATCCAGCGGTTCAGCGACCATAACCTGCTGTAAGCTATGTCGCCACGTCTCATGACTGCCTTGAGTTTGGATGGGTCCATTTGGATACCTGAAGGAGAGATTACGAACCCCAAAAAGGATGTGGAATCACGGTGAAATTCACATTTTTCCGCCTTGACATAAAGTTTGTTCTCTAAAAGTCTTTGGAGTACCTGACGAACGTGAAGTTTGTGCTCTCTAAGGGAACGAGAGAAGATAAGAATATCATCAAGGTAAACAAAAACAAAAACATTCAGAAAGTCCCTTAAGATGTCATTTACTAGTTCTTGGAAGACAGCCGGCGCGTTGGTTAGTCCAAATGGAACCACGAGGTACTCATAGTGACCGGTTGGTGTGTTAAAGGCAGTCTTCCATTCGTCCCCCTCCCTAATCCTGACCAAGTGATAGGCATTTCTTAGATCCAGCTTTGTGAAAATTCGGGCATCTTGCAGGAGTTCGAAGGCGGATGTCATAAGGGGCAGGGGATAACGGTTCTTGACTGTAATTGCATTCAGTCCCCTATAATCTATACAGGGTCTGAGGGACTTATCCTTCTTCTCCACAAAAAAGAAACCGGCACCTGCCGGGGAGGAGGAGGGACGGATTATTCCAGCTGAAAGAGACTCCGAGATATACTGATCCATGGCTTCTCTCTCGGGGCGAGAGAGAGAGTAGAGTCGTCCCTTGGGTGGTGAATTACTGGAGCAGTTTGATGAGTTATTGGGGCTAGGTTGCTTCCATCAAGGGCTTGGACAGAAAATGGGCGACCCAAGGGTAGAAAGGGGATCTTAAGGGTGTTAACCATAGAAGAGCAGATCAGGTTTTGGTCAGCGCCGGAGTCTACGAGGGCATGAGTGGCATGGGCTTTACTATCATAAATGATGGACACAGGAAAGCAAGAACGGTGGTCTGGGAAATTCGCATGGCTTGGACCCCCCTTTGTTCCCAGGATCAATGAGGGGCCTTGCCTTTTAGCGGACAGGTCCGTAGTAGATGACCGGACTGACCACAATAGAAGCAAGCCCCTTCGTCCCGTCGTCGTTGGCGTTCCTTTGGAGAGATTCGAGTACGATCTACCAACATGGGTTCAGCGGGGGGTTCAAAAGGACAAGGAGGGGTTGGTGGTTGAACTGACCTGGTGTCCAGGCTTCGCTCCTGTTGTCTGAGACGTTTGCGAGCGTCGATGCGTCCAGCAAGATCAATGAGATCCTGAAGGCTAGATGGTAGCTCCCGTGCAGATAGCTCATCCTTTATTGGGTCCGAAAGTCCATGAAGAAAAGCATCGAACAATGCCTGACCATCCCAGCCGCATGATGCTGCAAGGGTGCGAAACTCAATGGCGTAATCGAAAACGGAGCGGGATCCTTGACGGAGATTTAGGATCTGACCTGCTGCCTGGTGTCCAGTGGAAGAGCGATCGAAGACCTTCTTCATTTCACTGGTGAATGATCTGAAGTTGGCGCAGCAGTCATCTTGTGCGTCCCATACTGCCGTCCCCCATTCTCTCGCCTTTCCAGACAAAAGGGTTATTATGTATGCCACCTTAGACCGTTCGGTAGGAAAAGACGAGGCTTGAAGTTCCAGAACGAGAGAACACTGAGATAAGAAGGAGCGGCAGGTGTTAGGGTCACCATCATAAGTAGGTGGAGCGGGAAGGCGTGGTTCATGGGGTGAAGGTGGAGTAGCAACGGGAGTAGGGACGACCGGAACTGGGGTCCGTGAGGATTGCATCTGCTGAATCTGGATCGTTAGGGAGGCGAGGGTGTCAGTGACGGTTCTGAGGGTTTCCGTAACCTGCTGAATATCTTGCTGATGAGTGCCAAGAAGAGCCCCCTGGTTTTCTAGTGCCGATCTCAGGTGGGCAAGCTCTGCTGGATCCATAGCTGGCCAGGTTATACTGTCACGCGCCGGGTTATAACGGCAGGGAGAAAAGGAAGATCCAAGAGCAGAGACAAAATTTAACTTGCACTTACAGTTTTAGTGAGGAAGCAGAAAAGCTTCAGGTGACTTGGAGGGTGAAATCCTGTAGCCCAGACGTGCAATAAATCCAAACATACGTTTATTCCGAAAAAACACTGAACAGTTTTCCGTGTGCAACGCGGAAGTAAAAAAAAGCCGGTAATCCAAACGTGCAGTAATTCCAAAACGCTCGGCAGTCTCGTGGTCAATGTGCACGCGATAATCAAATCCAAACAGGCAGTGAATCCAAAACGCTGGGCGATCTCGTGGTCGGAATACAACGCGGAAGTCAAAACCGGTAATCCAAACATGCAGTAGATCCAAAACGCTAGGCAAGACGAGGTCGGGAACAAAACAGGGTCAAGAGCACAATAAGCAAATGGCAAAACAAAACGCGGGAATATTGGCATAGATGGCACAATAATCTGGCGAGGAGCAGCACTTTTCGAGTGACTAAAATAGCTGAAATGATGAGAGCAGATAGGCAGCAGGTGTGCTCAGCGCGGTGACTGAGGCGGTGAAAGGCGAGACACGGACTGGAGTAGGAACGGGAAAGAGTCAGGCTCGTCTATGGTGTAGACATGGTTTGACGGGTTGTGACAGTTTCTCTCTCTTCCCTCTGAATAGTAAAACAAAAATAAACAGCCACTGGTATCAGGAACAATAAACTCATACAAATAGAAATAAACATTGCCACTAATAGCATCTCCTTAAAAAGGGATGATCTCAGATTTTACTGCAATTTGTGCAAATGCTTCTTACTTGTGCATGTCGCCAGCCGACATGCATACTGAGATTTGTTACCTTTACCTAAGAGTGTACTGCATAGTAGAGGGGAGTAAGAGCTTGACAGCGCACGGGTTGACAATCTTGGAGATGGTAAAGGGTCGACGTGACGGGGGGAAAAGTTTGCGGGAGGAGGTCTTTATGGAGATGGAGATCTCGGGAGGAAAGCATGACTCTCTGTGCTATCCTATATTTAGGAGCCTGTGAGCACCTATGGTCCACTTGTTTCTTGTAGGTCCAGCTGAGTCGTAGTAGTGTCCTTCTGGCTAGAGACCAAGTACTCATACAATGGCGGACAAAGGTTTGGGCAGACGGAACAATGACCACTTCCTCCTGAGATGGGAACAAGGGCGGTTGATACCCCAGGCAGCACTGGAAGGGAGACAACCCGGTAGATGATGAGACTTGGGAGTTGTGGGCGTATTCCACCTAGGGTAGGAACTTGCTCCAAGAAGAGACATCTCGGGAAACCTGAGGACAGACTGGGGGCAGCGACAATGAGTCTGCAAAATGCCTTCCAAAACTGAACTGGGGCCCATGGTCGGAGACGATGTCTTTGGGGAGGCCATGAAGCCTGAGGGGCTTGGGAAGAGACACAGATGGTCTCGGAATCATCACAGACATGACAGAGACAATAAGAGAGGATCTCATCATTATGAAGTAAAACAACAGTATTGATTAAGTTTAAAAGTTAAAAAAAATGTTTTTGTTAACCATCTGATTTGCTAAATATCTTTGCATATACTGTACATTTCCAGTTAGCTTTTTGTCAAAGTGCCTTGATCAAGGGCAAGTATTTCACTCTGGATGAACTAAATAAACTAATAACAGACTTCAGATACAGAGTGGAAGATAAACATATTACTCCACAACCAGTTACACTGATGTTTGCAGGAAGAATAAAATGGTGTGAATGGCCTTGAAAATTTGGTATTCATTCACCTCCTACTCCGATAATTGGAGACAAAATACAAGTCAACATGACTAGTTTAGTTCATCAAGAATGAAATATTTGCCCTTATACAGTCATTATACAGTCATTTCTTTTGTTCAGACTCAACTACTTGTTTCCTTAAAAGTAGGAATGATGAAGATATTCCCATATTCCCAGAGGTTTTCCCTCAGGAGAAACTTATTCTCGGAAACACTCATCCTGTATACCACTTATCCACACAGGTTCACGGGAAGCCAATTGGGGATCGGGTTTCAATCCATTGCAGGGCACAAAGGCACACACACTCATGTTTGCTCTGGAACTCTGAGAGGAAACTGTAATACCCAGAGCAACTCCACCAAGCATGAAGAAAACATGCAAACTCCATGCACACAGTCTTGAGGTGAGTATTGAACCCTGGAGGTGCAAGGCCACAATGGTAACCACTACACTACCATGCAGCAAGAGAGACTTGTTCTGAAGCATAATATTGTGTGCCCTGTGTAGGATTGACACACATTCCAGAATTCAGATCCTCATTTCTGGAGTCTCCTGGGAAGGGATCCAGGATTCCTCTAGCCCTGTACAAGATCTGCGGTAAGAAAATAACTGCTTACTGTTAGAGATGGGGGGAAAATCGATTTTTGTGTGTGTGACTGTAGAGACATGTTCAAAAGTTAGACCCGCTCTTTTAATTCTGTGTTTTTCCATAATAATAATAAAATAATTATAATCTGATCAAATCAGGTCTTATTATTATCCAAACAGATGAGTAATAAAATCCATTTTTTTCCATGTCATCATTTATTTCATAAAAAATATCTTTATATTTTTATCTGTTTCTCACATCATTCTTTGAAAGTTTTGGCCTATTCATCCACACAGAATTGCTTCAGGTCATCAAGGTTTTTGGGAAATCATCTATGTACAGCTCTCTTTTGGTCTAGCTACAGCATTTCAATTGGGCTGAGATCTGGACTTTGACTAGGTTATTTCAAAACCTTGATTCTACCTGTCAAAGTGATGGACTCTCATTTGCTTCTAGAACACTCTGGTATACAGTGGAGTTTATGGTTGACACAATGACTGCAAGGTTGCCATGTCATGTGGCTGCAAAACAAGCCAAAATCATCAACCACACAGACGTGCTTGACAGTGGGTATGAGGTATTTCTGTTTACATGCTGATTGGTTTTCCCCAAACATGCCACTGGGCATTAAGACCATACAACTCCACTTTGATTTCAACTGTCCATAAGAAATTTGACTTGATTTCATCTGTCCATAAGCCTTTGTTCGGATGCCGTTTTATGAACTACAGAAAGAGTCATTCTCCTCCAATACTTTCAAACAGACAATATTTTTAGTCCTCTTCTAATTGTGTTGTCATGGACTTTAACTTTTAACATGTTCAGTGAGGGTTGTAGACTCTAAGATGCCGTTCTTAGTATTTCTCTGAGCATTGTATGTTCCTTGTGCTGGGACATCTATTCCTGGGAAGAGTGGCAACTGTTTTAAATGCTTTCCATTTGAATGTGAACTTCAAATTGTTTGGAAATGGTTTTAGAATAATTTTCAGATTGATGTGCAGCAACAATTGCTTCCTTAATTTCAATTAATCAAGGGCAGATGATTAGCAGCACCCGGCTTTTTATTGTTAAATAAAAAAAGTTATATTTTGTTATTCATCTGAGTTCGTATTTGCCTAATACTATGAGCCACTATGATCAGTTTATTTATATTTACACTAAGTTTAAAGGGGTACTAACTTTTGAACATGGCTACTGCATGTGTTTGCATTTGAGGTGGTACTATAAAATGTTGCGATTCTCTATAATCCTACAAATGCCACTGCAAACCTTTCACACATAAGCTTGCAACACAGCATTCCTCACAGCAAATTAAAGTATATACTTACTTACTTAAGTGTATACAGAATCAAAATAAAAATCGATTTGACAACTAGTTATCATGATAACATCATTCTGGGTGGTCCCTGGTGATTCCCATCAGTAATATTATTTTCAGCAAAGTAGTTAGTGTTAGTTTTGACACTGTGGGCAGGTCCTCTGTAGGTACTGCTGGAAAAGGAAATTGGCAGCGCAGTTCATAAGTTTAAACAAAGAGTGTCTGAATGAAGTTTAAAATGAAGAGAAGAAGAGTTATTGCTTGCTGTGTCCACCGCACCTCGATACACTTACCGGCCAGGCCCAAACTGCCAGAAGAGTTGCTGCAGTTCATGCAAGTGTAGCTTTATGATATTGAGCACACAGAAGAGACAGAGTTCAAACACAATTTTAATCTTGGAACAAAAGCGCAAAAACGAGTTTGAAATTTAGCGCGAGAGAGAGAGAGTAGTGCACTAAATATAAGCATAAATAATTGCATATGGATAAGTATATTCAAATTTAACAGAAAATATACTGAGACTACCATGTATTAAATTTTGTATTCTAATGTATTTTTTCCGTACATTGTTACAATGATTATTTCAAGCATATTAAAAAAAAAAATGTCAAAAATAAATAGAAAAACAAAGTTTAAATAAGTGTGCTTTGGAGATTACATCAACCTTTCACTTAAAGTACAGTGTATATATATTATAAGTATGGCATGCCGTTTAGGAAAATATTCATGAGAGAACTTAATGAAAACTCTGAATATATTGAATGAAACTCTATATATATTGAATGAAGATTCTGAATATATTGAATGTACTGTGAGAATATTGAATGGATTCCAAATATATTGATTGAAAATATATATATATATATATATATATATATATATATATATATATATATATATATATATATATATATATATTGAATGGAAAGTATGAATATATTGAATGAAAACTAAGTATATATTGAATGAAACATGACGTCATCGAAACACAGCGCCATCTTTAGAAAGGATGAGTGAGTCGGCGAGAAACTTGGTTGCTGCAATTGTGAGAAATGAAGAGATGGTCAACACATTGATGAGTACCTGTACGGCCCAAAGTGGTGGCACAAGCCGCACTCAGAATCAGACTACGGATGAAGAAATTTATTCGCTATTTCACCGCGGAAGACCGGTGTTATGCGCTAAAATGCCCCCCTGCCACAGATTGCTCCCCCCCCTCTTACATAATCTCTATCAAATATTATATTACAACATAAATTCATAGGTTTATGATTTCGAAATGACAAATTAGACCAAATGTATTTGATTATAAAATAAGCATTATAAAAAATACATGTTGTATAGGTTGTAAAACATATAAATTATTAATTTTTTTAATATACAAGATGTATTTTTGATATTGCTTATTTAATAATAAAAATCATTTAGTTAAATTTTTCATCATAAATATTTATGTAGTGCAATCATTTTTGTATTACACATGTGGACAAAATTGTTGGCACCCTTCGGTCAATGAAAGAAAAACTCACAATGGTCACAGAAATAACTTTAATCTGACAAAAGTAATAATAAATAAGAATTCTATGAATGTTAACCAATGAAAGTCAGACATTGCTTTTCAACCATGCTTCAACGGAATTATAAAAAAAAATGAAAACTCAAAAACTCATGGAACAGGCCTGGACAAAAATGATGGTACCCCTAACTTAATAGTTTGTTGCACAACCTTTTGAGGCAATCACTGCAATCAAACGATCCCTGTAACTGTCAATGAGACTTCTGCACCTCTCAGCGGGTATTTTGGCCAGCTGCTCCAGTTGTTTCCGGTTTGAAGGGTGCCTTTTCCAGACGGCATGTTTCAGCTCCTTCTGTCACAGTTGGGCCAGGCTCCGAACCCGGACAGACACCACGCCCCCCATCGCCGGAATTCTAATCATTGCCACCTGAGATCAATCAAAACGCACCTATAAAGGACACACACCACGCTACACTCAATGTCCGAGCTCGTATCAGCAAAAGTGGACCGAATCTCTGAAACGCAAGTAGAAGAGATCTCATAGCTAAAATACTGACCTGTACTCCTTTTGTTCTTCCCATAGTAGTGTTCCAGTTTCTTTCCTGCATCGGCGTTGCTGAGCATCAGTGGTGTGTGTCTGTCGTCGCTCCCAGGTAATCCCGAGGCTGAATCTCCGAAGATCCGGAAAACGACTCTTGTTCTGTTTGAATCGTCAACCTTGAGTAACAATCCTACCATCTAAGTGCATCCGCTCTTGAGTATCTGTCTTGCCTAATAAGAACTGTAAATAAACTTCACTCACCCGTACAACCCTCTTCCTGTGTGAGTCCGCTCTGTGTTACAGAAGCTCGGACCTAACCAACTACCGGAATCAGTGAGTCAGATCCCGTTCATGCGCTGGGAGAGCAGCCACACCGGGTGTTTGCTACAACCTCGCCGCCATTACAGAGCATATCCACCGGCGCTTCCACTTCTTCCTCTGCGCCTCCGGCAGCCAGCCCTATGGCGCGACCAGTGCCCTTCTCTGGTTCGGCAAGGAATTGCAGGGGATTTTTGTTACAGTGTTCTCTCACATTCGCCATGCAGCCGGCTAGTTATCCAAACGATCAAGCAAAAATAGCATACATAATCTCCCTCTTGTCAGGACAGGCTTTACAGTGGGCGGAAGTGATCTGGTCACATGGGGGGGCCACTGACAGTTTCCTATGACCGCTTTGTGGCTCATTTCCGGGACGTTTTTGGACGGACGGACAGCGAAGGTTCGGCAGGTGAACAACTCTACCACCTGAAACAGGGAAATCAACCAGTACAAGAATATGCGATAAAGTTCTGCACACTGGCAGCCTCGAGCGGGTGGAATGAGCAGGCCCTCCTCACTACTTATCGTCAAGGACTGGAACCGAACTTGCGACGTATGCTGGCGACCCAAGATGATTCTGTAGGACTAGAGCAATTCATTCAGCTCTCCATCCGTTGTGCAGCACGTCTCGCCTCCTGTCAGCCCACTACAAGGAACCCTGCAGAGTTTCTTGCCCACGCACCGACTTCCGCAATCTCAGAACCTGGGGTGGAACCTATGCAGCTGGACAGGGGTCATCTCTCCATAGCCGAACGACAGAGAAGGCTGACCCATAGTCTCTGTATGTACTGCGGCAGCACAGGGCACCTCAGACGCGAGTGTCCCATTCGACCACCTCGTCCCTTGGTGAGTGCCCTTTTTTCTGCTATCGAAAGATCACAACCCCTTACCACCTCTGTGAACCTCACTGCTGCCCATATTACCGTTTCAGTGGCCGCCCTTCTCGACTCAGGGTCAGCCGGAAACTTCATCTCTGGAAACCTATGCAGATACCTCTGGCTCAAGACCTCCCTGACAGAAAAGCTCTTCCAGGTACAAGCCATAAACGGAAAACCCCTGTCAAAAAGATCTGTACACCAATCTGCGGGACCAGTCACCCTCCAGATCGGATTACTACATCAAGAGGAGATTACTTTCCTCGTTCTAGAGGAATCCACAGCCGACATTGTTTTAGAACGACCCTGGTTAATCGAACATGACCCTATCCTTTCTTGGTCCATGGGAGAAGTACTGAAATGGGGAAAGGCATGTTCGCCACAATGTTTCCCTACCCTGCCGTTACAACCACACAGGTTGGATCTACAAGCCACTTCTATCGAGAGCCCAGTAGATCAACAGTCGGTGGAAGTGCCTCCTCCATATACCGCCTTCGCCGATGTGTTCTGTCCCAAAAGGGCCACCCAACTACCACCACATCGTCATTGGGACTGCGCAATCGATCTCCTACCAGGAGAACCACTTCCCCGTGGACGCATCTACCTACTTTCCATCCCTGAAAGAAAGGCCATGGAGGCGTACATTACGGAGGCACTCCGCCAAGGTTACATCCGTTCTTCCACTTCTCCTGCGGCTTCCAGTTTCTTCTTCGTGGCCAAGAGGGGAGGTGGCCTCATGTATCGATTTTCGAACGCTAAACAACGCCACCGTGAAGTTTCGTTATCCGTTACCCCTGGTCCCAGCAGCCTTAGAATGTCTGAGAGAGGCCACCATTTTTACCAAGTTGGATCTACGCAGCGCATATAATTTGATCCGGATCTGGAAGGGAGACGAATGGAAGATGGCTTTCGTAACCCCGACGGGGCATTACGAGTACTTGGTGATGCCCTACGGCCTGGTCAACGCCCCAGCCGTCTTCCAAAATTTAATGCATGAAATTCTCAGAGACTTCTTACACCCATTCGTCATTGTCTACATAGATGATATTTTAATCTTTTCCAAATCCGAATCAGAACACCGACAACATGTCATAAGGGTACTACAGCGGTTACATGAATTCCAACTCTTCCTAAAAGCGGAGAAATGCTCTTTCCATCAGACCTCAATCAAGTTTCTCGGTTATGTCATAGACCAACACGGAGTAAGGATGGATGAGGAGAAAGTGTCTGCCATTTCCACCTGGCCTACACCAACCACCGTCAAAGAGCTGCAACGATTTCTGGGCTTTGCAAATTTCTACAGGAGATTTATTGCCAATTATAGTACTATCGCCTGTCCCCTAACCTCCCTACTCCGTGGAAAACCTAGGTCCTTGAAGTGGACCTCCGAAGCTACTTCTGTCACGAACCAGCCCGATCAGCCTAGCACATCCAGGTCATAACCCCTCCCATGTCTTCTTTCTGCTTCTCTAATCACCTGAATGCACCTGCCACCAATCAGACTACCTACTCAGGGCTTTAAAAGAAAGCCAGAGATCTTCCTCCGTGCCGATGTATCTTACTTGCGTGCCTCTCGTATCTCATTGATTCTGTCTAGTAGTTTGTTCCTGTATTTTGACCCTGCCTGTTTCTTGGATTTCGTGTTGTGTCTCGCCCTTTGGATCTTTTGCTCGTGCTCGGATTCCCCTGTGTGTATGACTTCGCCCGTTCACTCGACTCTCGATTGTGGATCGTGCTTCCGGATCTTTCTGCCCTCGCTGCTGGATTATTGTCATCAACCCTGCCTGCCCATTCGACCCTGAGTTTTGTCTTCTACGTCCAACTGGATGATTAATGTGCTTGTGAGTACTTCCGCGTTCGCGAGCACCGAACAGGAAGGTTTAACCGGCACACTCAGACTTTCACTCTCTGCCAAAATCTGTGATTGTGAGTACTTGCGCGTTTGCGAGCATCAAAACGGAGGTTTAACCAGCAGGCTCAGACTTTCACCTGCTGCCGGATTATCTCTCCAAATAACAACAGCCGTTACGATAAGAGCTCTGAAAAAAAACTGTTGTCCGCTATTGGGTTCACTCTCGTCCAGAACCACCCGTGACAACTTCGGCCTTTCAACAACTCAAACTAGCCTTCTGCTTCGCTCCCATCCTCGTACACCCAGACCCAAATCTCCCGTTTGTGGTGGAAGTAGATGCCTCTACCACCGGGGTGGGAGCCACCCTTTCCCAACAGCAAGGAAATCCAGCAAGACTCCACCCATGTGCCTTTTTTTTCTAGAAAATTCAACTCGACAGAAGAAAATTATGATATCGGGGACCGGGAATTGCTGGCTATTAAGATGGCCCTGGATGAGTAGAGACATTGGCTGGAAGGGGCGGCCCACCAGTTTCTGGTCTTGACTGACCATAAGAACTTGCAATATCTGCGGGAGGCAAAGAGACTTAACCAAAGACAGGCAAGGTGGGCAATGTTTTTCTCACGCTTCAACTTTAAGATCTCCTATCGTCCGGGAACAAAGAACACTAAGGTGGATGCCCTCTCACGACTACACTCACACAACAATTCTAGTGAGAAATCAGTGGCAATACTCACGGCAAAAGTTTTTGTAAACCCCATCATCTGGGAACACCCGCCATCAGTATCAGAGCCGGCTCCAGTCCCTCCACTTAACTGTCCACCCAATCGCAGGTTTGTTCAGGAGGAAGATCGAAAGGCTCTCATCCACTACACTCATTCTTCTGTAGGCACGGGACACCCTGGGACAGCCAGAACTCTCTCACTTCTTCAGGATCGGTTCTGGTGGCCAAATATGGAGCAGGAGGTACGGAGGTATGTCAATGGATGCTCGAAATGCGCTCAGTCCAAAAGTCCACGACATCTACCCGCTGGGAAGCTCTTTCCATTACCCATTCCTCAACGCCCTTGGTCACACTTGAGAGTAGACTTCATCACGGATATGCCCGACTCTGATGGATATACCTGCATACTAGTGATAGTAGATCAATTTTCAAAGGGATGCCGACTGATTCCTCTACGAGGACTACCGACAGCAATGAAGACAGCAGAGCTCCTCTTCAACAGGGTCTTCCGATACTTTGGAATCCCCGAGGATATAGTTTCAGATAGAGGCCCTCAATTTACTTCAAGAGTTTGGCGAAACTTCTTTCGACTCCTAGGTGTGACTGTAACCCTGTCCTCAGGATATCACCCTCAGACAAATGGACAGACTGAGCGGAAGATACCAGAGATCGGCCGTTTCCTTCGGACCTTTTGTCATGGTCACCAGAATTCCTGGAACCAGTTCCTGGGGTGGGCCGAATATGCCCAAAACTCACTACGGCAACCGACCACAGGTCTCACTCCTTTCCAGTGCATGCTAGGCTATCAACCCCCACTATTTCCTTGGAACAGGGAACCAGCAGATCTCCCGGCAATCGACAGCTGGTTCCGAGAGAGTGAGAAAGTATGGGAAGAAGCTCCTCATCATCTGCAGCGAGCGGTACGCAGGCACAAGGACATGGCTGATCGACGGCGAATTACAGCTCCAACATTCCAAACTGGAGATAAGGTATGGCTCTCAACTCGAGACATGCGCCTACGACAGCCCTGCAAGAAGCTCAATCCCAGGTATGTCGGCCCCTTCACGATCATGGAAAGGATAAACCCGGTAACGTATAAATTGCAATTACCCCCACAATATCGAATTCACCCAACTTTCCATGTCTCACTGTTGAAAAAATATCAAGACCCTGTCTTTTCCTCCACAGAGTCTGGCCCAGAAGAGGAAACGCCCCTCCGCCGATCATAGTTGACAAAGGAACCGTCTACCAGGTCCGGGACATCCTGAATTCTCTCCGCCGTGGTGGGCGCCTAGAGTATTTGGTAAATTGGGAGGGTTATGGTCCTGAGGAGAGATCCTGGGTACCGCGAGATGACGTTCTGGACCCCACTCTACTAGAAGAGTTTCACCAAGCTCATCCTGAGCGCCCAGCGCCCAGGGGCAGAGGGAGACCACCACGACGGCAGAGGGGTCGACCCTCAGGAGCGGGTCATGGAGGAGGGGGTAATGTCACAGTCGGGCCAGGCTCCGAACCCGGACAGACACCACGCCCCCCATCGCCGGAATTCTAATCATTGCCACCTGAGATCAATCAAAATGCACCTATAAAGGACACACACCACGCTACACTCAATGTCCGAGCTCGTATCAGCAAAAGTGGACCGAATCTCTGAAACGCAAGTAGAAGAGATCTCATAGCTAAAATACTTACCTGTACTCCTTTTGTTCTTCCCATAGTAGTGTTCCAGTTTCTCTCCTGCATCGGCGTCGCTGAGCATCTGTGGTGTGTGTCTGTCGTCGCTCCCAGGTAATCTCGAGGCTGAATCTCCGAAGATCCGGAAAACGACTCTTGTTCTGTTTGAATCGTCAACCTTGAGTAACAATCCTACCATCTAAGTGCATCCGCTCTTGAGTATCTGTCTTGCCTAATAAGAACTGTAAATAAACTTCACTCACCCGTACAACACTCTTCCTGTGTGAGCCCGCTCTGTGTTACACCTTCCAAAGATGCTCAATAGGATTGAGGTCAGGGCTCATAGAAGGACACTTTAGAATAGTCCAATGTTTTCCTCTTAGCCGTTCTTGGGTGTTTTTAGCTGCGTTTTGGGTCATTGTCCTGTTGCAAGACCCATGACCTGCGACTGAGACCCAGCTTTCTGACACTGGCCAGCACATTTCTCTCTAGAATCTCTTGATAGTCTTGAGATTTCATTGTTCCCTGCACAGATTCAAGACACCCTGTGCCAGATGCAGCAAAGCGCCCTAGAACATAACAGAGCCTCCTCCATGTTTCACAGTAGGGACAGTGTTCTTTTCTTCATATGCTTCATTTTTCCATCTGTGAACATAGAGCTGATTTGCCTTGGCAAAAAGTTAAATTTTTGTCTCATCTGTCCATAGGACATTCTCCCAGAAGCTTTGTGGCTTGTCAACATGTAGTTTGGCATATTCCAGTCTGGCTATTTTAAGATTTGTTTTCAACAATGGTGTCCTCCTTGGTCATCTCCCCTGGCTCAAACAACGACGGATGGTGAGATCTGACACTGATGTTCCTTGAGCATGAAGTTCACCTTGGATCTCTTTAGAAGTCTTTCTGGGCTCTTTTGTTACCATTCAGATTATCCGTCTCTTTGATTTGTCATCAAGTTTCCTCCTGCAGCCACGTCCAGGGAGGTTGGCTACAGTCCCATGGATCTTAAATTTCTGAATAATATGTGCAACTGTAGTCACAGGAACATCTAGCTGCTTGGAAATGGTGTTATAGCCTTTACCTTTAACATGCTTGTCTATAATTTTCTTTCGAATCTTCTGAGACAACTCTTTCCTTCGCTTTCTCTGGTCCATGCTGAGTGTGATACACACCATGTCACCAAACAACACAGTGATTACCTGGAGCCCTATATATAGGCCCACTGACTGATTACAAGATTGTAGACACCTATGATGCTAATTAGTGGACACACCTTGAATTAACATGTCCCTTTGGTCACATTATTTGCAGTATTTTCTAGGGGTACCATCATTTTTGTCCAGGCCTGTTCCATGAGTTTATTTTTGTAAATAATTCTGTTGAAGCATGGTTGAAAAGCAATGTCTGACTTTCATTGGTTAACATTCATAGAATTTTTTTAAATTATTACTTTTGTCAGGTTAAAGTTATTTATGGGACCATTGTGAGTTTTTGTTTCATTGACCGAAGGGTACCAACAATTTTGTCCACGTGTGTACATGACAAATCCCTGTAAAATAAATGTGCCACAAAATAAACATTATATGAGAATTATGGTCTCGACACCTGTCATGTGCCTAGGGTTAATTATAATAGTTATATCATATTTGATAACAATAAACCTATAATTTATGTTGTAATATAATATTTGATAGAGATTATGTAGGGGGGTATAACGGGTTCGCCTCAAAGTTGCACGGGCGGCACCATGAAACACAGACACGAGGCGAGATCTTAGAGGAAAAGGGTTATTTATTAGGAATAAATAAGGGAAGGAAAGGGAAAAAGGAGGGAGGATGGAAAGAAAGAGAATGGATGATGTGTGCACGTGCAGGGTCCGAGGCAGTGCCCAGCTGGCATGTGGGCATGCGGCTGGCGGCGGTGGGCGGAGTGGCCGAACGGAGCACGCGAGGCAGCGCTCCTGCACGCTCCCTCTCGGTTCCTCCCCGCTGTCGATAGTCGGCCTGGCCCCTCCCAGCTCACTGTGGGCGCGGCCTCAGGCGGGAGTCTCGCTCGGACGTCCTTCGGCTGGGCGGCTTTCCCGGCTGGGATCGGCGGCCTTAACGCTGTCCTCCTCGCGGCCTTTTCCTCATCGGCGGCGGGGACGCGAAGGCGGGCTCGATGCGGGAACAAAGAATGCCGTCGGAGCTCGTGCAACTCTTTCCCGCGCTGTCCTCAGCGCGGAGATCAAAGGGGCAGAAATCCAATGTCCTTTTAAGTCTCTGGGGCACGTTCCATTTTCCCCACTCGCGTGCCACTCTCGAGCTCCACCGCTTTACGCTCTTCTCGGACCCCGGACTAAACTCCGCGCCTTGCTTTTATAATGCGGAGCAAGCCCGAGATCCTATTAACGTTAATCACTGCCAGCCGGCCCGCATAGGCGGCCCCGTCCCTTTGCACACCTGCAGAAGGGGTGCCGCCTACTTAGGGAGCCTACGAAGTGAGCGAGGGGTGATAATAGATTTGGGCGCACGCCCATCACAGGCGCACGCCGTAACACTGCCCCTCCCTCAGCTGCGAGCTCACCATTGCCGCCGGCACTGCCTGCATTCTCCACCAGTGTAACGGGTTCGCCTCGAAGTTGCACGGGCGGCACCATGAAACACAGACACAAGGCGAGATCTTAGAGGAAAAGGGTTATTTATTAGGAATAAATAAGGGAAGGAAAGGGAAAAAGGAGTGAGGACGGAAAGAAAGGGAAGGGATGATGTGTGCACGTGCAGGGTCCGAGGCAGTGCCCAGCTGGCTTGCGGGCATGCGACTGGCGGCGGTGGGCGGAGTGGTTGAACGGAGCACGCGAGGCAGCGCTCCTGCATGCTCCCTCTCGGTTCCTCCCCGCTGTCGATAGCCGGCCTGGCCCCTCCCAGCTCTCTGTGGGCACGGCCTCAGGCGGGAGTCTCGCTCGGACGTCCTTTGGCTGGGCGGCTTTCCCGGCTGGGATCGGCGGCCTTAACGCTGTCCTCCTCGCGGCCTTTTCAACTTCGGCGGCGGGGACGCGAAGGCGGGCTCGACGCGAGAACGAAGAATGCCGTGGGAGCTCGTGCAGCTCTTTCCCGCGCTGTCCTCAGCGCGGAGATCAAAGGGGCGGAAATCCAATGTCCTTTTACGTCTCTGGGGCACGTTCCATTTTCTCCACTCGCGTGCCACATTCGAGCTCCATCGCTTTACGCTCTTCTCGGACCCCGGACTAAACTCCGCGCCTTGCTTTTATAATGCGGAGCAAGCCCGAGATCCTATTAACGTTAATCACTGCCAGCCGGCCCGCATAGGCAGCCCCGTCCTTTTGCAAACCTGCAGAAGTGGTGCCGCCTACTTAGGGAGCCTACGAAGTGAGCGAGGGGCGATAATAGATTTGGGCGCACGCCCATCACAGGCGCACCCCGTGACAGGGGGGCAATCTGTGGCAGGGGAGCATTTTAGCGCATAACACCGGTCTTCTGCGGTGATATAGCGAATACATTTCTTCATCCGTAGTCTGATACTGAGTGCGGCTTGTGCCACCACTTTGGGCCGTACACGCAATGTGTTGACCATCTCTTCATTTCTCACAATTGCAGCAACCAAGTTTCTAGCCGACTCACTCATCCTTTCTAAAGATGGCGCTGTGTTTCGATGACGTCATGTTTCATTTAATATATACTTAGTTTTCATATATTCAGATTTTCCATTCAATATATCAGTTTTCAATCCATATATTCAGATTTCATTCAATATATATATATTTTCAATCAATATATTCGGAATCCATTCAATATTTTCGTTTCATTCAATATATTCAGAGTTTCCATTAAGTTCTCTCATGAATATTTTCCTAAACGGCATGCCATATACAAGTGTTTTTTTTTTTTCCACTAGTGCCACAAAGGTGCCTCAAATGACAATGCAGCTGTGGGTTTTGAATGGGCTGTCCCATATGAGATCTGAGAGGAATTAGTTGCCCAGCCCATACTGCCCGATAATAAACACACACCTACCCAGAGTGGGCATGGGCATGTTTGCTGGGAGTTTCATCATGGTGCTTGATAGGTTTTGCAAATGCACTTGACTAAACTGTTATCACCAGAACAGTATCCCAAACAGCTGACCTTCATGTGTTTATATCACTAAATTTAGTATTAAAACATCTATTAAACATTTATACAAACTTTTATTTTCCTCAAGTGTGTATATGTAACCCTATCCAAATTTGTGGGTAAGCTAATATTTTTTTTTTCTTTTGAATGTTCAGCTGCTGCGATCATACAGTCAACTCTAAAATACTATGTAATTTGTATTACCAATTAGCGAGCAGGATTAGACAGCTATCCCAGTTAAAGTGTTTTTTTATTGCTTCTTCTTTCAATTTGATTCAGCATCTGGCTGTGACCGTTGGTAACCACTACAGGCAGCCTTGAGCGTTCTGATGCTGATGCTGAGGGAGAAGAAGATTTTTTAACTGCATGGCAGAGAAAAGAGAAAGTTTGGCGTGCTCTCCTGTGCACGTGCATAGCCATTACATACTGGGATTTCCTTTGGCTCAAAACTGTAATTTCTTGAAAATAGTGTGGAGAGGTTCAACATAGTCAAAACGGTGCTTGTGGTATGTGAAATGGTGGATGCCCATATCCAGCTCAATGGCGGAGGTTGTGGACACAGTGACTCTCAAGATGAACGCCACAGTTGACCTTGACGGATAAGAACTTTGTGGCTAAGTTTACAAGTTTCAAGTTGATTTCAAGGTTCACAAGTAAGACCTTCACAGTATTTTGAGGAAAGACATTTCGAGGAGACTTTTTTTTTTATACTGAGGTGCACCTTACGTTTTTTTTTTAATTAAGAACTTACCCAGACTCTTTGGCTGCAGCAGTTTTTTTATCCATTTGATTCAAATTTTTATTGTTATAATTTTTTTGCTTTTCCCAAATATATTTCATTTTTTCATTAAAAAAAGTGCATAATTCCATATGACTCAAGGTGATGCATGAGGTAACTAGCTTGCATAGATCATGCTACCCGGACATAGCTATTGCATTAAAAGCTGTGTGTGACGCGCACACCAGGCTCCGCCCCTGCACAACGTCCTACGTCACCCGAGTTCTAGCACGCACGCACGTCCCTCACACACACACCCACACACACAGCTGCTCCGTATTCTGCTGATGTACACACGCGCACATAAAAGCACCACTCTTTCACCAGCACGCCGTCCGAGATTGATCACGCGACCCGAACTCTTCAGAAAAGGACTAAGACTGTGTTTATTTCCGTGTTTTTCCCGTATGTTTAAGTTTCTCTTTGGCTGCCTCGCTCCGCGCTCCTGTGTACTTCCTGTTTCCGTGTCTCCGTGTTTTAGTGTACTTCCGTGTCTCCCGTGCACCCCTTCCGTTCCAAGCTCCCTCCTATGCACTCCCGTTTTTTCCCTCCTGCCAGCTCCGCTTTTTTGCCTGTTTATTTATTGGTTTCTGTTTTGCTTTTTGTTTCCTATTTATTCCAGTATTTCATTTTCAGTGTTGATTGCCACATTTTGTTTGTACCCCGTGTTTTCTTTATCCCCAACTTTGTGAATAAATCGCCCTGCCGGGCCAACATCAGAGACTGTCTCTTCTGAGTTCCGTTGGTACGCGACACTGTGATATGAGACCATTGAGATTATTAGTTTTCTTCCGTATGGACCAAGTGGTTGATCGAACTCTGGTTACATATAATTTTTTTTTGTTTGACTCTATAAATCCAAACTTGTGTGTATACACATTGGGAGACCATTTTCCAAGGTAGCCAACAATTAGTAACTGCATAACTGTAAACTTGTATGAGTATTAAATTCAAATAATAATCTGTAAAATAAGTAGGCAGAGTTAAAGCTTGTTAAAAATCTTTAAATGGAGCATGAAGTGTATATATAGACTGCGCTCCCACCTGGAAACATGCCCTCATTCTCTTGCCAGTTGAATTGCATGAATTGTTTATTACAGTATGCTGGGCATAATGGGCATTCATGCAGAAAGTTGCAGTATGATTGAGTGTTTCATGTGAAAGGGTGCCTAAGTGCCACCTGTCATGCTGATTGCTGAATAGCGTGCATTGGTCTAATCTCCTTTTTTTCAGTAAAGGTCTAAAGAAAATGTAAAATTTTGAGTGTACCAGAGGGCAAAAAAATATCCAATGCCATCATACTCTATTTCAAATATGATTTACAGGAGTCAGTTTAAGAGGCAACTGTGTTACAAGGATCTGTCTTGTATTGCTTATAACACATAATAAGGTTAATGTCTTAAGGTCAAATTAAGTTTAATTTCTTTTATCTTTTGGATGACTACTTAAGTGTGCCTACCTAACAAGAACGAGAAATTCTTAGCCAATTTGCATCATTGAAAGCCAAAATATATTTCATTTTACAAATTTCAAGGTTGCACAAATAAAAAAGGGAAATTATTAATATTATCTTTTCCTTACAAGCTTTAAATTAAGACAAACTAAGCCGTAGAAAATTTAATCGGACCACTAATTTTTTATTACTTGTGTCACGTCCCATAGTATTTTCTACTCTTTTGGACTTTTTAAGACTCTTTTGATGTTCTTGGTTCCTACTGTATGTCTTTCAGGTCCTGGGATTGGACATCATCCCTGTCAATCTTCATTTCCAGCGCAATGATGATTCCTGTGGGAACCAATGAGACGTCCCTAGCCTAGTATAAGAACCCGGAAGTTACTTACTCCTATGCTCTGTTCTCTTTGCGTGTTGTTTTATTTGACTGTGCTACATGTTGGTTACAAATTTCCTACTATTTTTGTTACTATTTGGCAAGTAAAAGTTGGACTCTCCAATTCACGGTGTCGAGTCAAGATTATGCCCGAAGGTCTACATAAGCAACGCGTAGAGCGAGAAACAATAGTTAGAAGCAGGAGATAATAGTTGTACTTTGGTTTGGTTAGTCAGGGTAATTAACGGGCATCCAACACCCAGACTTTGTTTTTGTTTTGTTTATTAGATTAGAATGATTGCCGCATAAAACTTAGAAGGTGTTTTATTTTATATATTTTTTTAGGATATTATTAAGCATGACCATGGCATTTAATCTGCATGAATCTGAGTTTGTTGGCAAATACTGTAGGGGGGCGGGGGGTTAACCAGCCAGAGTCTGGATTAAGAGATTTTTAATGATAGCAATTATTAGTGTACTACTAATAATAATAAAATGAATGGAGAAGGAGCAGTTAAAGCCCAGGGATTCTGCGTGCTGTTGCATTGTGCTCAGCGAGTAGCATATCTTTTTGTGTTTTTTGCATTTCTGGTAGAGTATGCCTGCAGACGCATAATACCTCAGATTGAAACACGACTGCCCGCTCCAGGTATTGAACGTAATTTTCACAGCTTTCACATCCCTTTTCTCGAAACGTGCATTCTCAATGGCCAGATTTGTATTCAGTTATATTTTCAAACATGTAATCCCAGTGGCGGCCGGTCAATACGGGGCCTCATAAAGGTTTATTTAGGTAAACAAGTAGGACAAGGCAATTAAGTGCAATCGGTAACATCAAATATGACAGGCATTAACGACTTCCCTGAGCCAAAAACCAGACGAGAATTACGGCAATTTTTGCGTATGGCTGGATACTATTGGTGTTTTTGCCAGAATTTTCTTTCTGGTGCGATTACGCTGATTGCTCTACGCAGAGTCCGCTGGAACCTGCTCTGTTGTGCAGTTGGCCTGTGTTGTCTGCCCCAGATTTCACTGTTGGATTTAAGCTGGAAGTTGATGCAAGTGAAGTACAGTACTGTTACAGGAGAATAAGGATGGAATCAGCCACCCTATTTGCTACTTCTCTAAAAAGTTAAACAAAAGTTTGCATAATTATTCAACAATAGAGAACGAGGCGTTGGCCTTGCTGTTAGCACTGCAGGATTTTGAGGTCTATATTGGTTCTTCTACTCATCCTGTTGTTTAAACCGATCACAACCTGTTAACTTTTATTTCACATATGTGTGTTAGGAACCTCCACTAGAGGTCACTGTTTTTGTTGGTCGACTCAGTTTCCCAGAAGGCACCTCGGTCAGGTGATGGGGCTCACCTGAACCGAGGTGGCTCA
The DNA here is from genome assembly GCA_030347435.1 of Clarias fuscus. NCBI lineage: Eukaryota > Metazoa > Chordata > Actinopteri > Siluriformes > Clariidae > Clarias > Clarias fuscus. The sequence goes on along the minus strand of CM059206.1, from coordinate 24,065,490 downwards.
TTAAACATCTTATAAATAGCAGTTTGTTCTGGGAAACTGGGTCGAGCATTGTCTGTTTGTAGGTTTGTATATATGTTTTGTATATCCTTATCCTTGTCAAGTGGGCATTCCTTTTGTTTGGTTTTTGTTTCTTTAAGTTTATATTTTGGTTTATGTTTTGTAACCTTTGTTTTCAAGAGGGTTCTATTATTAGTTTACTTTATGTTCTCTTTGTGTAGATGGATTCATGAAGCTGCCTTGTTCAGTGTTTAGTTAGGCTGTGTCTTCCCAGTGTCAGCCTTCTTGTGTAGTTCTTTGTCTGTTTAGTTATGTGTAGCCACATGAAGGCTTAGCCGCTAGCAGGGTTAGCCGCTAGTAGGCCTTGACTGCTAGTAGGCTTAGCCCCTAGTAGGGTTAGCCTCCAGTAGGCTAGGCTCTAGTGGGATTGACCGCTAGTGGTTCTGGTTGCTAGTAGGTTAGCCGCTAGTTTGGAATAGCCTCATGTGTGCCCTGCCTCTTGTGTTCTGTTTCCCTATTAGGTCAGTACTAACCCGGTTAGCCACTAACTCGGTTAGGTCAGCATCCAGCATCTCCATATTCCATGTAGCTACTAACCTCACTAACCACTAACCCATCTAGTCTCTGTGCTCCTGGTCCTGTCTTCAGTCCTGTCTCTAGTCTGTATCCCTGGTCCTGTATCTAGTCTCCAGTCCTGTCTCATGTCTTGTCTTGTCTCTCCAGTCCTGTCTCATGTCTTGTCTTGTCTCTCCAGTCCTGTCTCATCTCTAGTTCCCCTATGTTTCTTTAGTTAGCTCCAGCTCCATGTTTCCTCATCCCCTGTGTCCGCGCTCAGTCCCCTGTGTCTGCGCTCAGTCCCCTGTCAGTTTCCTGTGTTTCTCCTGAGCCCTAGTTTTAGTTTGGGTTTGTTGTTTTGGTTCCTTTGTTGGTTTGTTTATTTAAACAAACTCAAAAATAGACAAAGACTTTCTGTTTGAAAATCCCTCTGCCTATATGCCTGCCCTATTTTGCCCACTGCAACACCATCAACCTGTCTAGCCAAACCACCAGCTAGACCCATGACAATGTGCAACCAGAACCAGAGGTTGCTGAGATGGTCTCTCATCATTCAAAACTACAATCTTGACTTTAAGCAGAGCAAGAATTTGTTTAGAAACACTAGTTAGGAGTGGGAGCTAATAGTTGTACTTACGTTTGGTTAGTCAGTGTAGTTAGCAGGCATTCTATGCCCAGACTTTCTTTTTGTTTTGTTTATTAGATTACAATGACTGCCGCGTAAAAGTTAGGCATTTTGTTTTATTTATTTATTTGGTTTAAGCTCCACTCATGGCTTTGCTATTTGAATCTTTTGTATATTTTTGTAAATATTATTTCTTTATCTGAAGATTTATGTGAATAATTCTATTCTGATTTAAGTAAATGCTAGTTGCTGTGTTGTTTGGGGGGAATGATGTGCTGATGCATGTCTGTGTCCAACAGAAAAGAAAGGGCTTGAATAAAGAAACAAAAAAAGCCTTTTTTCACGTAAATATTCCTATACGCACATAAGAATCTTTCCCTGAGAAAATGACTTGTTGTCAGGGATAACCCCTAGAGGGCGCCAAAGCGCCCAAGGACCTTTTCGTTTGTAGTTTTCTTAAGTTTCGTTTTGTCACTTCATTTCCCAGTTTGCATCTCGGTCAGGTGACGTGGACGCTCACCTGAAACGAGTTGGCTATTAGTTTTATTATAAATAACTTGTGTTTGTGCTGTTCCGCTGTCTTGCATCTGTTGATTACACCCCGTAAATGTCTGTGAGTTTAGTTTGTGTCTCCGGTTACCTTTATACGTGTTTTAGTTTCGTTTTACTTATAAAGTCTATTTGTTTTGTTAATTTCCCTGTTTTTGTGTTAAATAAACATCGTTCCTTTAAAAACCTGGACCTCTGCGTTTATGCCTTGCACCCGAATTCATGACACTTGTGGCATGAATCCACATCTGTGTGCTTCAGTTTCAAATAATTATTCAATGCAAGACACAAACAGCAGAAAAGCATGATAATAATCATCATACTTTTTTTGCTGTTTGTGTCCAGGGTTGAATAATTATTTCACCACAAATGGCTGGAATGACTTAAATAAAGCTGCTCACATCATGCACGCTTTCACTTTTTAAAAAGTGCTATGTTGTTTTTCTGGGGTACTGATTTTATGTTTTGTCTACTTTACAAAAATTGCCCCTCTTTGTGATTTGTGGGGAGGCAACAAACAGCAGCTTTTTTCATTCATAAAATACTCAGATCACAAACAACAACACAACAGCATAGCACAATGCATGCTGTCTGTGAATGACTGAAATGTGGTTGTGAATAAGCCTTTTAGAGAATGTAAAATGTTCACATGAGCCTGCGGCGCGCATAATCTTTCACTGTGAGGAGTTTTGATCAAAAGGCAGATAAACGCATGTGTCGATATAGAGACTTATAAAAGATTTATTGTTTAAAATGCAGTTTTTCTTCACATAATCCCCCAGAAATACACCAAACACAGATTTACACCTGCTAAATAAGCACTGCCTTTGCGGCACTGCTTGAAACGTGTGTGATGTGAGCCGCTTTATTTCAGTCATAATATACTAACATTTTTGCTGTGTTTTTTTGTGTGTGTGTGTGTGTGTGTGTGTGTGGGCATAAGAATTGTATTTCAATTAATGTTTCAGAAACTATGCTTTATTTTTCTATCTCAAAAGAAGCCCTGTTTTTGTATGAGGAATCTAGGGGAGTTTTCTCACTGGGAACGATTGTTCTGTCCTGTACCCGAGCACGATTTCTCCCCCTACCGCAAGTGTTTATGTACACTGTGAATTAATCGTGTAAATGTAAACAATAAATAAATGCAAGAAATGCTACAAATAAATATAATGTCTGCTATAAATAAATAATAAATATCCAATCATGCATTTTCTGTTCTCCTCAGGATCATCTGGATTCAAGAGAGGAGTGGTGTGTGATGGCAATATGTCCTTGTGACCTGGAATGGCTGCCGAATTCTCCTATCATGAAGACAACATTCCTACAAGAGAGATGCTTGTGCTCGTTTTTCCTTACCTTGCTACAGTATATGTAGGTTTTCAAACTTAGCTGAGATGTTGAACCTATTAAATTTCAAACCTCACCATGTGTCAATGTTTTGTGTGCAGTGTGTTTATATTGTATTTTTTTAAATGTACAAATAAATGTATGCTGTAAAATCCAAGATGAGTGTGGGGGATTTGGAATAGAGACAAAATACTGGTTAGAGTGCAAAATGGTTTATTAAAAATTATTAAAGTAAAATTTGTAACAAAAGTAGCTGTCAAATAGATGAAAAATGTAAACATTAAAATGTAGCGTACAGTCGAACATCGGATTGCAAGTAACGCGGTTTGCGAGTGTTCTGCAAGACGAGCACAGATTTTTTTTTATAAATGTTGACTTGAAAAATGAGCAAATGTTGGTTTTTCGTATCATGACGAGTTCTGATGGAATTGTTCACTTGTGACGGAGAACCGTACACCTGCTCCGCTCTCTATTCAATCCCGCGCACCTACCAGCACTTCAGCACCAAGGACAGCAGAAAAGGGGCGGGGCGCAGTAACCATTTACGGCCGGCTTCCCATTTCCATTCACCGTCCTGGAGTACTCCACCAGTTATAAAAGGAGAGCGGAGCTCCAGTTCGGTGGTACAGATCTCGCCATTAAGAATGCGCGCTTTTTCCTGCGAGATCCCGCAATTTGGCTCGCGACATGCCGCGAAATCCCTCAAGCAACATTCGGGAATTTAAATAAATGTGTTGTGCTTCACTGAATATCCACCAGATGGTGCATGGAAGGACTTTATCTAAAAGCCAGACCAAGTACAACGAAGAATTGTGTATAATTAGTTATCCTAAAACAATATTGTTTCCAATGCTGAAGCAAACATGAATTTTTTGTTTTACAATAATAATATTTTATGATGAATGTGCGTATATCTGCTTCATATTATGTTCATAATGATGAAAAGAGATGCCCTAAACTGTGAGGCACCGTATAGGGCTTAAATCAAACTTCACTCATGCACACACAAGTGAAACACTTGCATACACATATATGAAACAGTCACACATCTATATATACTACTAACTGCTCACACAAATACATATGAAATGCGCGCGCACAGACACCTATGAGATGCGCGCACATATACAGTAATTATGCGAATGTCCTGATTCGTGAATATGTCAACATGTCTTTGTTAAAACGTAAAAATGTGTCGCGCACCATCAGAAAACATGAATGAACAAATATAAACATGAAATGCTTCAGGCTTTTTATAAAAATAATCATCTGGCTTTTTTGCTGTTTGTGTCCAGCATTGAATAATTATTTCACCCATTATTTGACCACGGCTGGAAATAATAGCTGGAATGTGATTGTGGATTTATGACTGAAATAAAGCTGTTCATCGGCGTGCGTGAACCTGCGGCTCTTACTTTCACTTTATAAAAGGTGCAGACATACTCGAATGTCCTGATTCGTGAATATGCCAACATATCTTCGTTAAAACGTAAAAAAGTGTCGACATTGAGCACCATCAGAAGACATGAATGAAGAAAAAATCTATATATTTTTTGTAAATATTCTTATATGTACACGAAGTGCTTCGGGCTTTTTATAATAATAAACATGTTTTTTTGCTGTTTGTGTCCAGGATTTCATCCATTATTTGACCATGGCTTGAAATAATAGCTGGAATGTGGTTGTGAATTTATGACTGAAATAAAGCTGTTCATCGGCGTGCGTGAACCCGCGGCTCGTAATAATCATGTTTTTTTTTTGCTGTTTGTGTCCAGCATTGAATAATTAGTTCATCCATTATTTAACCATGGCTGGAAATAATAGCTGGAATGTGACTATGAATTTATGACTGAAATAGAGCTGTTCATCGGCGTGCGTGAACACCGATTTGTCCGTAAACTTTCACTTTACAAAAAGGCAGAGTTTTGATCAAAAGGCTGATAAACCCGTGCAATTTATCGATAAAAAAAAAGTATCAACTCCAACTATGAAGACCTGTTGTTAGGTTGTTCCCTGCATGGAGAGTTTGTGTGCGTTTGTGCGCGCGTCTCATATGTGACGTTCATATGAAATGCAATTCTTGATAATTGCTGATAAATTGATGGTGTCAAAGGATTTGTGGGCATATAATTAGGAGAAAAATGTCTTGCATTAACTCTTTTATTGTAACAGTAATTCATTTTATTTATTTAAAATAATTAACATTGACTGAATAAAATGTGTAAAATTTACGTAAAATAGAAAATAGTTTTACTTAATTATATCAATTAATTACATCAGATCAGTAAGTAAATACTACTTAACATGATTTAAAGAGGCCATGTGATATGTAATTATTTATTTTGTTAGTTTTACTCACGTTCCTTAAGTAAATTTTACTTCTTATTTTTTCATTGTAGTGAAAGTACCATATCAAGAGTTTATATAAGTTATATATATATATATATATATCACTACGCTGAAGTACCATTTAACTAGAATTACTGACTTTTTTTTATTTTCAAGTCCGGAGGTGTTATTCACCCCTGATTTTCACAGTTCTTCAGCTTGATTCTCCTCCTGCTTTTGTTGTGCAAACCACCCTTTACCTGTGAGGTCTGGCACAATTGCATTAGTTTACTCAGAGTAGCTCAGATCCAAGGCAGGCCTTCGGTGTGGGACAGGTAATGGGTGTGTTTTGTGTTTGCACAACAAAAGCAGAAGAACAATAAAGCGGCAGGGGTGCTAGTCGGTGTCATGTCCAGGGAATTTACGCCAATTTGCGCAGGGTTAGTAACTCTAGTGTTAAACCTATTTATATTCATTTATCTTTTATTTGCTTACTCACAGAGAGATTATGTTTGATTTCAAATGCAGATTGCCCTGTATATCAACTTGATGACTAGCGAATGCTTTAGTAAAGGGCTATAAAACCGCGGCAACATGACTGAGCGAGTTGACGCCCATGCACCGATCACTAACCATTAAAATGTTGGATTTGAATATATGGCTTTTAAATTAATTAAAATCCAACATTTTAACACATTAAGGATTTCGTGTTTTATTAAATTCTTAAATCCTCGTGTTGCTGTGGTTATGCAGTAATTTTGTCATGTTCACCCATGGGGTAACACTATGATTATTCATTATTTATTATTATTACTTACTTTGAGAGATTCTGTTTGATTTTGCTAATTTTCATTCATTTTCAAATGCAGATTGACCTGTATATCAACTTGATAACTAGCGAATGCAATAAAATGCCACAAATTAAAACATAAACACCATACAGATGTGTGCAGACCAGTTTTCTAGTTTCGCCGTCGCACCTCACGGCGACGGTATGCAGTTGCTGGCTTTGACCACTGAGTGGCGCTATATAACTATAGACCAACACGTCAGACCTTATTTCATTCTCTCAAGGATTAATGACCCGCAGCTCCTTTAGCGCTGCACGTAGTAGCGCATAAAATCAAGTGTAACATTGTACTTAAACGAATTCATAATAACAATACTAAAATTACAGTACAAATGTAGAATTAAATTTTATTAGTATCGAATTTAAGCAAAGTAAATGTTAACACAGTGAGCCTTTAGATTTTATCATGTGTAATTAAAAAGCCTATGCATGTACACTGTAAACCCTAATGCTCAAAGTAATTAAACACATTGAGTACTGTTTACCTAAATAATTGTTTGAGTACGTAAGTTACAATAACTTAAGTAAAACTTCCACCAGCATATTCTCTATAGAGCTTTCGTGGTGCAGTGGTTAAGTGTCTCGCCTTCTATGCGGAAGACCCCTGGTTTGATTCCCGTGCAGGGTTGCAATAACAAACTCAAAAATTTATGTTTCCAATTTTAAATAAACAGAACTATCATTAATTTAAAAAAATATGTAACTGATTATCTCAAATATTTGGTGTTTTGCCAACTTAATCAGGTTTACAGTGTAGGGTTTTGGGTCATCTTAAATGTTGTGTTCTTTAAATTTGTAGTAGATAATACCGAAATAAATTAAACTAAATTACTATAAAATTAAAACATTGTCAGGACGTGCTACTGTGTAAGCAGATGTCGTTGTCATTGAGCCCCGCTTGTGTTTTTGTGGTACTATGGGAATGAAATGCAGTACAATGTTATGATCATAATTTTCTTTAATAAATAATGACCCCCGTTGTGCTGTACCACTGCTGACAAAACCTTATAAAATATAATCACAGTACTAAAATTATAGTAATACATATAGCCGTTTCTTATAGCGCCGATAGCTCACCAGTTGTGTCTAGTTAGGCGGCCCCGCTTATTCGCATACCTGCATTATTTATTAAAGAAAATTATGATCATAACATCGTACTGCATTTCATTCCCACACTACCACAAAAACACAAGCGGGGCTGAATGACAACGACATCTGCTTACACAGTAGCACGTCCTGACAACGTTTTAATTTTTAATTAATTTAATTTTATAGTAATTTAGTTTAATTTATTTCGGTATTATCTACTACAAATTTAAAGAACACAACATTTAAGATGACCCAAAACCCTACACTGTAAACCCGATTAAGATGGCAAAACGCCAAATATTTGAGGTAATCAGTTACATATTTTTTTAAATTAAATGATAGTTCTGTTTATTTAAAATTGAAAACATAAATTTTTGAGTTTGTTGAACAAATAAAAAAATATATACAGCAACCCTGCAAGGGAATCAAACCGGGGGTCTTCTGCATGGAAGGCAAGACACTTAACCACTACACCACAAGTGCTCTATAGAGATTAAACTGGTGGAAGTTTTACTTAAGTTATTGTTACTTACATACTCAAACAATTATTTAGGTAAACAGTACTCAAACAATTACTCAAACAATTATTTAGGTTAATAGTACTCAATGTGTTTAATTACTTTGAGCATTAGGGTTTACAGTGTAGTGTACTTGTTTTAATGTTCAACTTCAATGGTTTTTTTTACTCATTACACTATTGTACAGCAAATATCAATAGCTCTGATTAAGATTTTTCATGCTTGTTATATAAAATATACAGATGTGGAAATTACCATTACTGTAGTATTTCTTCGATACAGCATATTGTTTAGACTTTTTTATGACTTAATTATTTTTTTAAAAAACGAGATGACGGAAAATGTCACTTTGCGCCACCTGGCGGTCATTTCACGAATTGCCTTGAAATGCAACTGATTTATTTTGGCCGCTGCCGTTTTGTCGCGACGGTGAGGTGTGACGGTCTACACACATCTGTATATATTTTTTTCTCTCTTGCTATTGTACCTTTCCTGCCATTTTTAATTGTTTAAGTGGTGCAGAGGTATATAAAAACCGAAAAGAGAAACACAAAAAATGGACAGCTATTTATTTGATTATAATTTTAAGTATTTATCAACAACATTAGTAAATACTATAGTACTGCAGAGTAGAATAACATTGTGATTATCCACAACCCATTATCATTTTTCACCTCACCATGACATTTGTAGCCTGGATAAATACAGCCCATCCACACGTACAGTAGAGGCATTTCAAAATGACCAAGATCTCTAAGCTTCATTCTGAAGACATCAGGACAATGAATTCTGCTGGAAGTTCCAGTCGCGAAATACACCGCCATCTGAAATCTGTTGGTGTAGACGTACACTGAGCACCATCAGAAGACATTATAAATAACGAATATCACGCAAACGCAATCCTCGCAAAATTAATCGGTAAGTAGCTCTCCCTTATACCACTATCACAATTTATACACTGTCATGTGTTTGTTAAATGTCAAATATTTAAATTAATGTTATTCTCTTATTTTACAGAGCAGTTGTCGCAGCCATAGAAACCATCAATAGGGAAAACGACGAAATGGTTTCAAGCTCAGTGAAAAAACAACTGTGGGGAAAAAAAATTCATGTTTGGGGAGCCATTTCTAGACTTGGACCAGGACCTATTGCCATCTTTGAAGGGATAATGGACAGGTCTTTCTTCGAAGAAGCGATTATAAAAGGAACCACTGCCCCATACATTAAGGAAAATTTCGGTATTGATCACCGTTTTTTCCAGGACAATGACCCAAAGCACACCGCTGCAAGAAAAGTGATCGCAGAAGAGGGATTTATCTGGGTGTGGACTCCCGCCGAATCTCCTGACATGAATCCCATTGAAATGGTGTGGCATGCTCTGAAAGACTATATTCGAAAAGAAGCAAAACCGACTACAAAATCAGATTTAATTGCTGCCATTAATAAATTCTGGTTTGAGGTACTTACAGAACAGGCATGTAATAAATACATAAATAGGTTGTTTAAAGTTCTTCCAGTCATGGTTAAAAATCAGGGTGGACACACTGGAATGTAACTAAACACTGCATTTATGACCAAAAAAATAAAAGCTTTGAGATGATATATTTGTTGTATGTTGTGTTTATTTGATTAAATTTAAACAATTTTAAGTTCTTTAATAATGAACACAAATATAAAAAATACATAGAAATACACAAAATCATGTTTGCTTCAGCATTGGAAACAAACTTGTTTTAGGCTAACTTTATTAAAGATTATACATTTTCGTATTCAGAATTGAGGGGTTTAAAATGAATTAACAAGACCGAGCTGACGGTTTCGCCAGCAAAACATAGAATAAATAGAAATAAAATGTTTAATGGTTCCAATTAAATCAGACTTCATAGTTGGAGTTGATACTTTCAGTGTACTTCACAAATTTACTGAATATATTCAGATTTTGTAAAATAACGACAACCGTTTCCTTCTGAGACTTTAGTCTGCATCACAATGAACTGAAGCTCTGCACGTATTCTTTCCTTGTTTTAATCTGTAATATTTAAGTGAAATATATTTAGCGTACATGTCTAAATATTCCTTTTTGTTTATGGACATGTGTATTACGAAGTGAAGACCTTTTGTTCAGTTGCTCCCTGCACGGTGTATCTGCACGGAGAGTTTGTGTGTGCTTGTGCGTGTCTGATAGTGTTAACTAACTACCTGATTTGTGAATATATTTTATATTTTATATTCTATATTTTATATTTTATTTAATTTTATTCTCTTAGGTCAGGGCAGTTGCCTAAGCATTTCACTGCATATCGTACTGTGTAGGATTGTGTATGTGAAAAATAAAATTTGAATTTGAATTTGAATATGTCAACATATCTTCGTTAAAACACAAAAATGTGTCGACATTGAGCACCATCAAAAGACATGAATGAACAAAAAAATCCTTTTTTTGTATATGTTCTTATATGCACTTGAAGTGCTTCTGGCTTTTTATAATAATAATCTTTTTTTTTTTTTTGCTGCTTGTGTCCAGCATTGAATAATTATTTCATCCATTATTTGACCGTGGTTGGAAATAATAGATGGAATGTGACTGTTAATTTATGACTGAAATAAAGCTGTTCATCGCCGTGCGTTAACCCCAATTTGTGAATAAACTTTCACTTTACAAAAAGGCAGCGTTTTGATCAAAATGCTGATAAACGCGTGCGATTTATCGATAAAAATTCTTACCCAGAAAGTCATCGCGTCTCGCAATAATGCAGATAAAACATAATACACATGACCATAAATAAAAAGGAATATTTAAGCATATACACAAAATACATTCTACTTATTATTTCACAATATTACAGATTAACACAATGAAAGAAGAGGTGCTGGCAAAATAGATTTTAGGCAGAGACGTCTGCTCGGTCTTGTTTATTCTTTTTAAACCCCTCAATTCTGCCAATCTCCCATCAGTGAAACCGGTTTGATACTTTCACACCTATCATGAATGAAAGGTGAGAAGAGGGATTACAGTAACTGGGAGTTCTGTGGGTGTTCACCTCGGAGCGCGATGTCACGTCCTATTCAGTGAATAGACTAAAACAAAAACAAAATCATGTTTGCTTCAGCATTGGAAACAAAATTGTTAACTTTATTAATGTCATGCACACTCGTAACACGACCGGCACTAGGACCTGGAAGTAATACGGTCGGGTTTCCAGGAAGCATAAAAGGAGACAAAATGGCGCTTCACATTGCTCAGTCATTGAGTTCGCCCATGCCTTGTCTGACGCTTCGCCGACTATTCTGTGAGTACTCACCGATTTGGGTTGCTTCTTTGATTGAGTGTGTGTTGCTAGAACGCGGATTTATTTGTGTAGATCCTAGCTCTTTGTGTAAGAGAGTTCTTAGATAAATTGCGTGGTTATCCTGCCTACTCGCGTTGCTTCCGCGTTTGGGTTTACCATCCACGTTACACGGGCTAACTGCTAAGGCTTCTGTGCTTACCCTCCGATAGCTTGTGACAATTAAACATTATACACTTTCGTATTCTTTGTTGTACTTCGTCTTTTTGCACACGCGTGTGCATCTTTAAATTTGAACAGAAAATAATAGTGGGCTGGAGCACGTTATTTTTTCATGTAACTTAAACGGCTGAATGAAGTTAAATATACACAAAAATTTATAATTGCGTTTGCTTTACATTTGAGCACTCATGTGTAAATAGCTTTTTCATTGTATATACTACCATATCATTTATGTGTGTCTAATACTGTTTTATTCATATTTTACATTACATGCAGTTTGTAATTTACTTGCAATTGTACTTTTGAAATATAACCTACGTATCTACAGTATAAGCATATTTAACTACTTCAGCTGTGAATTAAAAATTTGGCCTGGCTTTTAGATAAAGTCCTTATTTGATATAATTTTATTATTTAATTAATTATCTTATTATAAATCCAATTCTTATTTTCTATATTCTTGTTGAATATAGTCCTTCAGAGCAAGCACTGTGTCAGAAGATTCTGCTGAATCTCTTCTCACCTTTCATTCACGATAGGCATGAATTTATCAAACTGGGTGCGCTGTTGACAAATACTGTAGAGGGTTTTAGATGAATTAACAGGACAGAGCGGATGTCTCTGCTAAATTTTATTTCCCCAGCAAATTAAATCAGACTTCATAGTTGGAGTTGATACTTTGAGTGTAATTCACGAATTTACTGATTATTTTCAAATTCAGATTCACCTGTATATCAATTTGATAACTAGCGAATGCTTTAGTAAAGGGCTCTAAAACAGCGGCTATATGAATGACAATGGAATATTACAGAACATGCGAGTTGACGATCACAAACCATTAAAATGTTGGATTTGAATTAAAATGCCACACATATTCGTGTTTAATTAAATTCTTAAATCCTCGTGTTCCAGTGTTTATACAGTAAGTTAGTCATGTTCACCCATGGGCTGACACTATGATGATTCATTATTTATTATTATGCTTACTTATTCTGAGAGATTCTATTTGATGCAGATTGACCTGTATATCAACTTGATAATTAGCGAATGCTATTAAATGCCGCATATGTTTAACCCATGGGTGAACATGACCAAATTACAGCATACAGTGTATATATAAATATATATATATATATATATATATATATATATATATATATATACTGCTACTGTATGGTACCTTTACTAACATTTAAAACTATTTATTATAATAGGTGGTGCAGAGGTGTCTAATAAACCGAAAAGATAAACACAAAAAGATGGACAGCTATTTGTTTAATTATCATTTTAAATATTTATCAACAACATCCATCCATCAATGCAGTATTGTTATCGATAAATCGCATGCGTTTATCACCTTTTGATCAAAATGCTGCCTTTTGTAAAGTGAAAGTGCGAGCTGCGGGTTTGAAATGAATTGTAGATTAATTTTAAAGCACAATCTCATTTCATTATTATAAACATAATTTATGAATTACACTCGAATGGGCGATAGAGCTCTGATTAGACTACGTCTACTAGTAAATAGGCTCAACATCCCGGAGCCCAAGCCTCATTTAAAGAAAAAAAAAATTAACAAATACTGTAAGTAAACAACAGTAGCATAAGTTTTAAAAAATATTTATAAATAAATAGATGCCGAATTATTTTCTAAGGTGTGCCAGCTGGCACTATTCTTATATTGCTCTTTGTCAGGGTACTGTAAATCGGTCAGTGACAACCCCGTAAAATTCCATGTACTGTAAATAGGTACAGTACTGTCTATCTGTATGAATTAACTGAGATGCCCACCCCCGTGAAAATGGCGAATTCAGGGAAAGGCTCCTCCACGAGAGGTTTTGTCCAGACCACTGAGCTTCTACGGATTCTAAAATTGACATTGTTACTGTTTTAATACCTGCAGTGGAAGAGTCTGAGAATTTATTTACCATAAGCTTTGTTGTATTGTTTTTAATCACTATACACAACCTATGATTTCACCTATGTTATTTTACAAATGGAATATTTTTATGTTACACTCTAAAACTGCTGGGTTAAATGTTAAAGTGCTGGGTAATTTTATCTATTTATTATTATTTAGTAGATTGCCTGTTAGAAATACCCCAAATGAAATTAATCCGCTGTTTTAACTACTGCAGAGATAGATACTACTACTAATGATAATAATACTGAATGGAGAAAGTGCAGTCACAGAAGTATCTTCATTGCAGGAGAGAAGAAAATGAAGAATAAATACATATCAGTATTTAAAGTTTGAGCTTGACACGTTTATGAGCTCTGTCGCTTCCTGTCAATGGGCGCCTAAGAGAGAAAACACATTTTTGGCTTCAGTAGACACACAATACTTCAGATTGAAACACGACTGCCCCCTACAGGCAATGAACGGCATTTTCACAGCTTCCTGCGAGCTGCCGCGGAAGCGTGCGAGATCCCTTTTCAAGAAACGTGCGTTCTTAATGGCGGGATCTGTAGGTATAAAACGTAGAATTAGAAATACTAATGCTGACTTTTTTTTTGTTCTCGGATTTTCTTTCTGCAGACACCGAGGAACCCGCTGAACCCAGAGCGAAACCGCATAGGAGGGTTGGTCAGCGCAGCTTGGACCCTTCGCTCGTAGCCTCACCGCCGGTGCCTTGCTACTGCCCAGCGTGGAAACACGGCGACACCCCCCCACTATTCTCCTACCTCCTGCACCGACCCTACCCTCTTTCACCTCCTCACACTCACGACGTTTATATGTAAAAAAGGACAAACTAATAATAAAGCTGCTCTACTTGGAACACCGCAACCACTCTGTCAGTTCACCGCTGCCCATAGGGCTTTACACACTATAACACTGTGACCACGTGTGTGTGTGTAAAACATATTTTATTTTCTGTCTGTATGCGTGTATGTGCAGCGTGTGTGTATTATAACGTGTGTGCGCGTGTGTAAATCAAAAGCAAGTCTCATTAGAGAAGTTAAAGATCCATTTTCTCTGTATTTTTATATTTTTCTAATAAAACAGTGTTCCCGTTGTGTGCGCGCGTATGTGTAAAAAGAGTAGAGGAAGGGTAACTGTGTAAGATGAGAAGGAGGAGAGGGGAGGGGCTCCTTACTTTAGCTTCACACAAACACATACACACCGCCTGCGCGCACAAACGGAAACACTTCTCTGTCTGGATTTATTTTTACTTTTTTTTTTTTAGCTAAAGTGCGGGTTAATTTGTTTTATTTTTACTTTTTTTTTACTTTGTATTAATTATGTTTATGTATTAATTTTTTTGGGCTGTGGAAAGAATAATTTGAGTTTACATTATTTCTTATGTGAAAATTTGTTTTTGTATTTGAAATACGAGCCTGCTTCCGGAATGAATTATGTTTGTAATCCAAGGTTTCACTGTATTTTTATATTTACTTGTACTTGCATAGCAAGAGGCTGTGTGTTAATGAAATTAAGACAACAGTTGTTCCATCGTCTGCATCAACATCCTATTCAATCTCTTGATGTTCCTTCCTCTGTATCTGTAGTCAGCGGTCAATCACAAAATCAGCCAATGCTGTAAATAGTTGATACAACAAATTATATACTCCGAAAATCAAGTTTTATTTGAACATTTTAAAACATATACAAGAAAACATAAATCAAACAATCACCATTTTTTTCACTCATTTTTATTCATATAACGCTCCTATGCTTTTACGCTGCATGTTACAGAAACTGATAAATTATATTAATCACATAACGCACATGTCATTTATTGTAGGCTATTTGTGTCGTAAAGGAGATCTCTCTTGCACACTCATGCGCAAGTACACGCCCACACACACAGGCTTCAGGATTTGTTTAGTAATATCGGATTTATTTATATATTGCTTTTAACAAGGGTTACTATCGTAAAGCAGCTTTGCAGAATTAAAAGACAATTAGAGAAATGAGAATGAAATGTGTGAGGAAATATATATGAATCAAAATGATCAGAGTGACACTGATGAACAAGCCAATGGTGAAGAGGGGTAAAAACTCTGAGATTCATCAATAAAGGCCGTAAAGCTCCGTGGTTTCGCTTCCAAGCTTAACTTTGCAGATACAAGTCGTTTTCTCAAACATGATTTTCAAAACTTGGCGTTTATACAGATTCAGACAGATTGAATTTAGGAATGCACCCCAAAGAACATAAAACACAAACACACACACAGCAGAGGAAAGTAGAGACATGCATTCACACCTCTGACCGTCTTTTGTCTTGTAAATGAGGTATTGTTCGAGTAGGCTAGGGATTCATCAATAAAGGCCGTACCGGACTTTATAACATACTAAGAATGATAGTGAAAAACTATGGGGAGGCACAGTGGAAAATCTTTCAATTCCCACACACTACGTTTGTACTGTACACTGTAGCTATGTTTGTTAATACACAATACTGTAATGCATCAAACACTTAATTCCTGGTTTGTTTTTAAAATATTGTTTAACAAATATTGTTTACACTGTTCAGCAAAATAAACAATGTCTGTGGCCAATTTACTGTGAACATATCAAAGTCTTGGTGTAACAGAGACAAACCTCTTCAGATCCTTCTGCACTCATGCTATCATGTAAATTATTAACGCATTGATGAATTTCAATTAAGGACAAAAAGTACTGACAAAAAAGGTTAACATGCCACATGTGAGTTTGTGTTTGTGGATGGTGAGGTATGTCTGTGTGTGCTCCTGGATTCATCAGTTGGCTTTAAAACAAAAGCATTTGCGCGTCGGCGAGTCGAAAGATCCCTCCAAAAAACACAGAGCAACTAGCACCATGTAATAGTCAGTACATTCTCTGTTGGTGTAAGGGATAACCCCTAGAGGGCGCCAAAGCGCCCTGAGTCTTTTGTTTGTAGTTTATTTTGGTACTTCATTTCCCGTTATACATCTCGGTCAGGTGACGTGGGCGCTCACCTGAACCGAGTTGGTCATTAGTTTCTTTATAAATAGCTTGTTTGAGTTCTTTTATGTTGTCTTGCATCTGTTGATTTTCACCTTGAGTAATGTCCGTTCCGTGTACTTCGTGTTTTGGTTTTATTTATTAAAGTATATTTGTTTGTTTAAGTTCCCTGTTTGTTATCATCAATAAATACATCGTTCCTTTACCATCTGGACCTCTGAACTTATGCCTCTCACCCAGATTCATGACAGAATGCAAGACCGTAAAAGGGGCATAGCAGAGGAGCCCTTCCCCCGGGAGATTCTTTTGGGGGGGGCAACGATGTATGCGTTGTGGGGAGCCGGCGCGAAAGGTAGCCGGATGACCCAGCAGGACTGGAGCAGCTTTGAGCGGTGCGCTAGGATTAATGAGGGGCGCATTCGTGACCTGCGAGAGCAGGTGGCCACGCTCCAGGTACTGCTAACGCAGCTACACCTCAGAGAAGGTCTAGACCTGCCCGCTCCTCTGACGGGTGACAGCGAGCTGCCACCGCTGCACCGCGTCGCTGAGAGCAGCGAGTTTCCTCCGCCTCCGCCTTCATGCGCTGCCAAGCACGGCGAGCAGCCGCCGCCTTCATGCGCCGCCGAGGTCAGCGAGCTTCCTCTTCCTCCGCCGCCGCCTTCATGCGCCGCCGAGCACAGCGAGCCACCTCTTCCTCCGCCGCCACCTTCATGCGCCGCCGAGGTCAACGAGGCTCCTCTTCCTCCGCCGCCGTCATGCGCCGCCGAGGTCAACGAGCCTCCTCTTCCTCCGCCGCCGTCATGCGCCGCCGAGGTCAGCGAGCTTCCTCTTCCTCCACCGCCGCCGTCCTACGTCGCTGAGGACAGCGAGCTTCTTCCGCCGCCATCTCTCAACGAGGAGGACAGTGAGCTTCCACCGCCGTTCTACGTCGCTGAGGACAGCGAGCTTCTTTCGCCGCCGCCCTGCATCAAAGAGGATGGCGAGTTTCCTCCGCCGCCCTGCACCGGAAAGGACGGCGCTCATTCTCTGCCTCCGCCGCCCTACTGCAAAGGGGGCATCAGGCCGTCGGGCCCGCCGGACATAGGTGCCAGCCTGGGGCTGAGGAGGGCAGACAGTGGACCCTGGGGGGAATGCCCGGGACCTCCTGTGGCGCCCCGGAGTTGCGCCCTTTGAAGGGGGGTACTGTAAGGGATAACCCCTTGAGGGCGCCAAAGCGCCCTGAGTCTTTTGTTTGTAGTTTATTTTGGTACTTCATTTCCCGTTATACATCTCGGTCAGGTGACGTGGGCGCTCACCTGAACCAAGTTGGTCATTAGTTTCTTTATAAATAGCTTGTTTGAGTTCTTTTATGTTGTCTTGCATCTGTTGATTTTCACCTTGAGTAATGTCCGTTCCGTGTACTTCGTGTTTTGGTTTTGGTTTTATTATTAAAGTATATTTGTTTGTTTAAGTTCCCTGTTTGTTATCATCAATAAATACATCGTTCCTTTACCATCTGGACCTCTGAACTTATGCCTCGCACCCAGATTCATGACAGTTGGGGTTTTTCACCTTCCGCTCCTCCTAAGTTTGTCTTTGTTCTTTTGATGTAGTTCTTAAAACCCAAAGCATTTATTTATGAGAAAAAAATAAATATGGGTCACATAAGTACAAAATAGCATAGCTATATATGATGTTCAGTGGTTGATTTTGTATGTTTCTATGATCAATAATAACAATAATTGTTATTATTATTTATTTTTTAGCCCAACTCTTTGACTATTTAAACAAAGTTGTCTCATATTTTAGCCCATTGATGTTGTTAGTTCGAGTAAATGTTTTTTTTTAATCAAATTGGCCTAACAATACCCCAACAATTAAAACACACAAACATGATGTGAAAAAAACTTTATTCTTCCAAAACTAGCCAAAGTTAAAACAGTAATTTGTATAAAACAGGTGAATAGAAGTTGTATTATGTTATTATGTCAAGTCAATCATCAGTTGGATCCAGTAGACTAGTACAGAGCTTCAGTATGGAAGTTATGAAAGTACCCATACATCGAATCCACATTCAGTCTGACATGATTACTGATTTTGTAGAGGTAAAAGTTTGTACTGCATTACCAGTAAAGGGGGTATCTTTCATCTTGGGTAACGACCTAGCTGGTGGGAAGGTGATACCCTCACTAGAGGTAGTAGATGAGCTACCAACTCAAATTAATGCAGATGAGTTGTTCCAAAAATACCCAAGTGCATTTCCTTCATGCGCGGTTACACGTGCACAAGCAAAGAAAGATACTGATATATCTTTATCAGACTCTTTCTTGGGTATAGATGCTGACTCTGGGGAACTTGCAGGACCTGAGGTTAGTGCCGGTGACCATGTGAGGGAAGTTGTAATGGGTGACATTTTACCCTTGACAGTCACTCGCGAAAAACTTATCGAAGCTCAAAAGAATGATCCTTCGTTGACAAAATGTTTTAAATCAGTTGAGAACTGTAAATTGCACAATGTTTCATTCTTTGTTAAAGATGGGTTACTTATGCGAAAATGGCATAAAGGTACTTCTACCGAGGATGGGTGGAATGTAGTGTATCAAGTGGTAGTTCCCACTGTCTTTCGTCCTCAAGTTTTGTCATTGGGACAGTATTGTAAGACTTGCCACATTTGTCAGTACGTGGGTAAACCTAATCAGGTGATCCTACCAGCTCCGTTAGTCCCGATCCCTGTTCTGGGCGAACCTTTTGAGCATGTTATAGTAGACTGCGTGGGGCCTTTGCCAAAGTCTAAATCTGGTAGCCAGTTTTTGCTTACAGTTATGTGTGCTGCTACCAGATATCCCGAGGCTATTCCACTACGCAAAGTTACTGCTAAAGCAGTAGTCAAAACTTTGATAAAGTTTTTTACCACGTTTGGCTTACCCAAGGTGGTACAAACGGATCGAGGTACTAATTTTCTGTCCAAGCTGTGTTCTCAAGTCTTTAACACATTAAACATTACACACCGTACATCTAGTGCTTACCATCCTGAAAGTCAGGGGATGTTGGAAAGATTCCACCAGACATTAAAGGCAATGCTGAGAAAGTATTGTATTGAGACGGGCAAGGAATGGGATGAAGGAGTTCCTTTACTTCTATTTCCAATTCGAGAGACAGTGCAAGAATCCCTGAGGTTTAGTCCATCAGAACTGGTTTTTGGGCATACCGTGAGGGGACCATTAAAAGCTTTAAAGAAGAGAATGTTTGGTTTTCTCACCTGTCTCAATACCTATGTGTTAGATTATGTAAGTAAGTTTCATGAAAGGCTACAGAAGTCTTGTGCTTCAGCTCGTGAGTCTTTGTCCAAAGTTCAGGGGAAAATGAAAGCGCGCTATGATAAAAGTGCCGTAACCAGATCTTTTGTAGTTGGTGACCAAGTACTGGTCCTACTTCCTATTCCAGGATCTACGTTGTCTGCGCGATTTTCTGGGCCGTACGAAATACTAGAGAAAAAGAGTGAGACTGATTATGTGGTCAAGACTCCCGATAGAAAGCGGCAAAAGCGAATATGTCATGTCTAGAGATGCTATAGAACCTCTCACTACTGGCAAGGGAAAGGATGTAGTTTCCCCAGTAAGTATTGCTTGTGACCAGGGCCTAACTGTGCAGAAGGAGAATGGTGACTGGGATGGTTTTGTGAAGTCTGAGGTAACCCCGTTGTCTGCCAGGCTACCAAACTCCGAAACTCTAGCAAACTTGGCAAATTTTTTACACTACCTTGATGCTGATCAAAGGCAAGATATAATTGATCTCCTTAACAGGTTTCCTTCTATTTTGGGTGACGTTCCCACGATAACAAACGTGCTACACCATGACATTATAATAAGCAACCCACAGCCCATTAAACAGCACCCTTATAGACTTAATGCTTTTAAAAGAGATTTAATGAAGCAGGAAACGCAGTACTTGTTGGAGAAGAGACTAGCTAAGCCCAGCAGTAGTCCTTGGAGCTCCCCATGTTTGTTAGTCGAAAAATCCGATGGTTCTAAGCGTTTTTGTACTGACTATCGGCGTGTGAATGCCGTGACGATACCCGATTATTTTCCAATGCCAAGAATGGAGGATTGTGTTGACAGCGTGGGGTCAGCTAAATTCGTCAGTAAGTTGGACCTTCTTAAAGGATACTGGCAAGTTCCGTTGACCGAGCATCTGAGATTTCAGCCTTCGTAACCCCAGATTGTTTCTTGCAGTATAACGTTATGCCTTTTGGGTGGCGAAATGCTGCTGCAACATTTCAAAGACTGGTGAATTTGGTGCTTGCAGACGTTCCTAACTGCAATGCTTATCTCGACGATGTGGTCGTTTATTCACAGACTTGGCCTGAGCATGTATCGTTGTTGGAGACTGTATTCGAGCGACTAGAGAGAGCATCTTTGACTTTAAACCTTGCTAAATGTGAAATTGGCAAAGCAACAGTGACCTATTTAGGTAAACAAGTAGGACAAGGCAAAGTGCGACTGGTAACAGCAAAAGTTACAGCAATTAATGAGTTTCCTATGCCAAAAACCAGGCGAGAATTACGCAGATTTCTGGGTATGGCTGGTTACTATCGGTGCTTTTGCCGGAACTTTTCGTCCGTGGCGGTTCTGCTGACCGCTTTGCTGAGCCCTTTAGCACCTTTTGTGTGGTCACCTGAATGTCAGACTGCCTTTGATAATATTAGAGCTCTGTTGTGCAGTGAGCCGGTGTTGTCTGCCCCAGATTTCAACCGTGGATTTAAACTGGAGGTCGATGCAAGCGAAGTAGGAGCTGGTGCTGTTCTGTTACAAGAAGACAAGGATGGAATCAACCACCCGGTTTGTTACTTTTCAAAAAAGTTCAGTAAAAGTCAGCGCAATTATTCAACAATAGAGAAAGAGGCTCTGGCCTTGTTGTTAGCGCTGCAGCACTTTGAGGTGTATGTTGGTTCTTCTACCCATCCTGTTGTTGTATATACAGATCACAACCCGCTAACTTTTATTTCTCGCATGTGCAATCAGAACCAGAGGTTGATGAGATGGTCTCTTATCATTCAAGACTACAACCTTGACATTAAGTATAAAAGAGGTATGGATAATGTGGTGGCAGAGGCATTGTCTCGAGCCTAAACATTTCTATATTGTTTTGGTTTTGTCAAACATGTATGTTTGTTCTTAAGGGGGTGGGTGTTACGTCCCGTAGTATTTTGTGGGAGGTCTTGTCTTTTGGCTCCCGTATCTTTCAGGTCCTGGGATTGGACATCGCTCCTGCCAATCACTGTTCCCAGCGCGACAACGAATCCCATGGGAACCAATGAGGCGGCCCCAGTCGAGTATAAGAACCCGGAAGTGACGCAGCCAGAGGCGCGGCTTCTTTCATTCATGCATATTGTTACGGCGATTCTGAAATAATTACTTCCTGTATTTCAATCATTGTGGCGGCGATTTGGTACGCTAAAGTACTAGCTGTGTGTGTTTTTGTTTGTCTACACCCAGCGTGAGTTCGTGGACGTATCTCCAATTCGCGGTGTGGAGTCAAGGTTAGTATGCCCTAGGGTGTACCTAAGCAGCACGTAGAAGATAGCGCTGTTTAGGCACACTAGTTAGGAGCGAGAGCTATTTGTTGTATTTATGTTTTGGTTAGCCAGTGTAGTTAGCGGGCATCTTACGCCCTAGTTTTGTTTTCGTTTTGTTGGTTAGGTAAGACACTGCCGCGCATTAGTTAGAAGGTGTTTTGTTTTATTTATTTATTTGCTTTAAGCTCTGCTCGTCTGTTGTATATATTTTGTAAATATAATTTCTGTTTGTACTTTTGGTCTCCACTGTAATTACGGAGCTATTGGGTGTGTGTTTTGTGCTTCATTCACTAAAGTTTGTCGAAGCTCATTGCCAGTCTTGAGTCTGCCTAATTTTTTGTAATTAGTGACGGTGTTTACTATATTTATATTTTTATTATTTTTCTTATGTCGGTTTCCTATCTCCCCTAGACACCTAGAGCTAACCTACCATCTGCGTAGGAAACCGTAACATATTAGTAAATATGTGGCTCCTTTATGACTCCAGGGCATCTGTATCCTGAATTACATAGACGTAGACGACTGGCTGATTCTGGCTCAGGAGCTACCACTTCGACATCAAAATGTCGTCCTAGCTCATATCTTTAGGATTGAGACTCAATGCCAGGAAAAGCATTCTCTTTCCTCCTCAGAGGACAACGTATTTGGGTGTCATATGGAATTCAATCGCAATGCATGCGCAGCTGTCTCCTGCATGTGTCAGATCCATTCTCAATATCCTAAAGGAAATTAAGCTAGGCCAGAAAGTGACTGTTCATTACTTTCAGCGATTTTTAGGTCTCATGGCAGCTGCATCCATGGTGATAGCCTTGGTCCTTCTGCACATGAGACCATTTCAGTTGTGGCTAAGTGCCAGGGGATTTCATCCAAGGGCCAATCCCCAGAGGCAAATAAGGGTTATGCACCAGGGGCTTCGTACCCTTTGTATGTGGTTCAGACCCCGGTTTTTGACTCTGCGTCCCAGTCTAGATCCGTGTTGTCATCGCAAGTTGCTAACGACAGATGCTTCCCTGATGGGCTGGGGTGCTGTCTTTGATGGCAGTCTAGTCCAAGGAATCTGGACAGGCCATCTTCTCTCGTGGCACATCAATTTACTCGAAATTATGGCTCTGTTTCTGGCCCTGAAATACTTCCTCTTTGTCCTAGTGCGGATGGACAACACTACGGTAGTCTCATATATAAACTACCAGGGTGGACTGCGCTGGTTCTGCTTTGGGCACAGGACAAGTTCCTGTCCCTCAGTGCGATTTACGTTCCGGGGCAAATGAATGTGGGAGCAGACTTGCTTTCCAGACAAGCTGTGACACACGGGGATTGGAACCTCTTTGCTTCGCAATGTCCCCTTTATTACTCTCTGAGTCCTCTAGCTCCCCTGGGTCTGGACGCGATGGCCCATACGTGGCTTGCGTCTCTTATTGATAGCGCCCCGTTGACCGACCAGTGAGGAGAGATGTTCCATCTCAGGCGCAGGGGACAATATTTCATCCCCAGCCTGAGCTTTGGAACGTTCATGTCTGGCCTCTGAAGGGGACCAATTAACAGTTGCTGGTCTTCCAGCCAGTGTAATTGAAACGATACTAAGTCCTAGAGCTCCCTCCACCAGAAAAACTTATGCCCGCTTAAGGCCCAAGGCCCAAGGCCCGGTTGAGGCCGCCCACCAGAGCGATGGCCCCTTCTTGGGACTTGAAGCTATTGTGCTTGAAGGTTTGGTTGATACCCTTTACGTACCACTAGAGTTGGCTCCTGTCAGGCTTCTAATGGCCATTACTTCTCTAGAACTAGGCATTTGCAGGCTCTGTCAGTTTCCCCATCCTGCCTAGACTTTGCTCCTGGGCTAGTCAAAGCTATTCTGCATCCTCACCCGCTTCTTATGAAAGTTCCATTCTCGACCATGCATTCAGTTGTTCTCGAAGCCTTCTGTCCTCCACCATTTACAGCTCCGGAGCAGGAAAGACTTCACTTACTGTGTCCAGTACGTGCCCTAGCGAGTGGCGTAAGTCAGAGCAGCTTTTTATATGCTATGGAGGCCGCAACCGGGGCTGCCACTAGACAAACACTGTCACATTGGGTGAGAGATGCTATTGCCCTAGCCTATGAGGTGCATGGTCAGACTTCTAGCCTTTTCAGTCTCTAGGAATTAGGGCCCATTCAACCAGGAGGCTTGCCTTATCAATTGCTCCAACAAGAGGCATTCCCTTGCAGCAAGTGTGTGATGCGGCAGGTTGATCCTCTACGCACACAGTTTGTCAGATTTTATAGTTTGGATGTCCATGCTACTCCAGGCTTGTGGGTCCTCGAGTAGGCATTCCAGGGTCATGAGACATCTTTGATGATTGTGCGCACACAACCCTGGGGGTCAAGACACTTTCAGTGCGGCGGCATTGGAATTCTTGTTCCCAATAGCGTTTTCACGCATCGAGTGTAGCTTTTGAAAGGGAATGTCTTGGTTTAATTTGCTGTAACCCTGTTCCCTGAAAAAGCGGGACCTTTCTTTATAATGAACTGTTGTCTTAGTCGTGTATTTTAAAATATAAACATTTACCCAGATCTTACGTTACCTTGCTCATGAATTGGTAAATACCTGATTTTGTATTATCATCATCGGCTGCGGGATAAACAAAATTGGTAAAATACACTAAATCGTGCTAAACGCTGGACAGATAGATGATTAAGTGTATGAATGTATAACTGTATAAATTTTGTTCTGTTTAATCAAATTAACTCGAATCGTTATGGATTCGATTCACCTCTGACTCACAATTGAAACCCTACATATATTGGTGGAGAATGAAAGCGAGCATTGTTTGGCTTAAAAGTTCATAAAACAAACACTGTATCTATATTTACTGTATCTCTTCTATTGTCCGGAAATAGATTAGAGAAAGAGAAACAGAGTTTTTGCGAGACCGTATATGCACTTGTTTTGCGGCACACCACTGTACGAATGAATGAAATGCAACACGAGTTTTTATTATACTGCAGTAAAGCTAAATATTTAAGTTGCTACAAAAAGTGCATCGAGAGAAAAGCAAGCATGTTCCTTTTGCCTGCATAGTGAGCTGGAAGTGCGTGTTCCACTTTTAAGCTCAGCTATAAGAGTTAACTATTGTCTGTGGAGACAGACTTAAGTCGCCATAGAAAAGTGCACCAAGAGAGGAGTAAGCGTGTTTCTTGCTCTTTTTCTTAAAGAGGCCTCCCATAGTGAATCTGTCTGTGCGTGTTCCACTTTCAAATTCATCTATGCCCCATTACCGAGCTTAGAGTACCTAACTAAAGTCTCGATACCTCAGATTCGCTGAAAATAGTGAATTTGACTCGTTGCTCAGAGAGAGCGTCCAAGCGCGTTTCAGTAAGTTGCGATCAAAGAAATTGTGTGGTTAAAAGCCACGTGTGTTTTCGTGTCTTATGTCTTTGTATGCTTTGTCTGACAAAGGGCTGAGAGCTACGTTGGTGTGTTAAATGCAGTAACAACTAATTTGTGTGCCCCACTCTAACGAGTGAAGTCGAGGTCGTTCAGCAATAAAGAGCTAACTAGTGTTTTTTTGGGTTGTTCAGTGTTAAAGGCGCTGCTGTCTTATTGACTACTCATAACTGTTGAACTAGCACACTCGTTTAAGCAGTGTACATAACCATAGCAATGACTGTGACTCAGAAACCCTAAACAACCTCTTCCGGGACAACTTTTAAGTGCCCAAGTGCTTTCCGCCAGCGAAGTCTTGAATCAATTGTAAACAAAACCTAGCATAAGCTACGCTAGTAAGCAGACCTAGCCCATTTACACAAAGGCTAGCACATTTCATCTTTCGGTTGTGGATGCACTGTTCGAAAGTGTTTAAGCGACTTAACCCCTTTTCATTCAAACTTTAACTCACACCAGCGGGTCTTTTCTTCTTTTCTCTTCTGACCTACTTTTCATTACTTTACGGATACTTGTTGGATTAATTAAAACTACTTTTATTGATTTTGATGACATTCTGGAATGTTGATCATTTTCTAATTGCTTTAATCTGGTGAGGCTGCCTTTTTCCGAGCTCCGGCAGACTGACCAATTTTCCAGCTTAATCCAGATTGACGTTCTAACTTTTTGTCTTCTTACGAAGAGCGAACATATAACAGATAAGTATTTATAATATTTTCACTCGAAACTCCTGTTATATCGCTAAGTTTTAATAGTTTTACCACGCGTCCGCATCTAGCCGGCTATCCCATTAGCATCGCTAGCCCGTTAGCCCGGCTATCACAAGTTTGTCTACGCGTTATCCACACCGATTATCTCAGTTTTTTGACACCATGTCGGTTGTGTGTCTGCCTCTGAGTGCAGGTGAGGACACACTGGAGCTTCACTCGGCGGATTTGGAGATGGAGGCCTTGGAGAAGCAGATCCGCGACCTACAGGTGAAGCGGGCGCAGCTACGACAGCGGAAAGCCGCGCTGGAATCGTCACGGACCGACGCTCACCTGTCCCAGGTAAATTCTCGGCATGACACACATCCTTCCACAACCTCTACTCCGCATGTTTCTCTGTCCAGGTCCAACGCACCACGAACGCAGCCCGCCCAGGTTTCCTTCACCCCGGCGCCGGGATACCACGAAGCCTGGATACAGCAGCAGCGGAAGACGCGCGCTAGGCCACGGGCGAGGACCTCTCCCCCTCCGCCGCCGCCCGTCTTCGAGATCTCGACCCGAAACCGCTTCGCTCCTCTTCGCGAGACGGTACACGACGCGCTGGTCATCGGAGACTCCATCGTCCGGCACGTCCGTGCTACCACGGCTAAAGGTAAGGTGTGCACTCGATGTTTATCTGGTGCTCGTGTTCTTGATGTTGCTGCACAGGTGCCTGCGGCCCTGAGGGAGAACTTTGGAGCTGTGGTCCTTCATGCTGGCACGAACGACACCAGGCTGAGGCAGACGGAGATCCTGAAGAAGGACTTCAGGAGCCTGGTTGAGAAGGTCCGCAGCACATCACCCACGACAAGGATCATCGTATCCGGACCGCTTCCCACATTCCAGCGAGGAATCGAGAGGTTCAGTAGATTGTTTGCTTTTAATGAATGGTTACAATCTTGGTGTCAACAACAGAGATTACCCTTTGTTGATAATTGGAATGTTTTCTGGGAGCGTCCTAGGCTCTACCACAGCGATGGACTGCACCCTAGCAGAGCTGGAGCAGCAGTCCTCTCAGACAACATCTCCAGGACACTACGAACCATCTGACTGGTGGTAAGTCGTGTCTTAGATTCCAAACATAATAGCCACATTGCAACTCACCATACTGATAGATGCGCACACATTGCTTGTCCTATAGAAACTGTGTTTGTTCCCCGAATAGTGAGAAAAAAGAATAAATTTCTTAAAATCCCTCGAAACAATCTAATAACTATAAAACCAGAAAAAGGCCAAATAAGTAATAAAAAAACCTTTCTAAAGTTTGGGCTTCTCAACATCAGATCCCTTGCGCCTAAAGCACTGATTGTTAATGAAATTACCTCAGATTGCTGTCTTGACGCACTCTGCCTTACTGAAACCTGGCTCAGACCAAATGAATATATTGGTTTAAATGAGTCTACTCCGTCAGGATATTTCTATAAGCACGAACCCCGTCAAACTGGTCGTGGTGGTGGTGTCGCAACTATCTACAGTGATCTCACCGTTACTCAGAAAACAAGGCCCAAGTTCAACTCGTTTGAAGTGCTTATCATTAATGTTGCACTCAGCGAAATACATAATAAACCCTTGCTACATTTTGTTCCGTGTACAGACCCCCAGGGCCATATGTCGATTTTCTTAAAGAGTTTGGACATCTGCTATCAGACCTATTGGTTAACTCTGACAAAGTGCTGATAGTAGGAGACTTTAACATTCATGTAGACGATGCTAACAACGCTTCAGCACTCGCATTTGTAGATTTGCTAAATTCCTTTGGGGTTAAACAAAATATAAATAGACCAACTCACCGCTTTAATCATACGCTAGATTTAATTATATCCCATGGTATAGATGTCTCTAATATAGACATTCTACCTCTAAGTGATGATATCACAGATCATCATCTCTTAGTATATACTCTACCTGTAGAACAGCGTAGCTGTGCCTCCCCACGTTATCAATTCAGTAGAAATATTAATCCGACTACTAAAGACAAATTCACAAGTAATCTGCCGGATCTGTCCCAATTTCTTATCAGACCCCTAAGTGCAGACGATCTAGATGAAGTGACTAGCAGCATGGGCACTATTTTTACCAGTACATTAGACACTGTTGCTCCCATCCGATTAAAAAAAGTCAGAGATAAAACACTTGCACCATGGTACAATAGTCACACTCGCGCCCTAAAGAGAGCAACCCGTAACCTCGAACGAAAATGGAGAAAAACTAAATTAGAAGTTTTTAGAATCGCGTATAAAGGTAGTATGTGCAGCTATAGACGGGCTCTAAAAGCGGCTCGGGCCGAGCATCTGAGCCAACTGATAGCAAGAAACCAAAACAATCCCAGGTTCCTATTTAGTACAGTGGCTAGCCTAACAAACCCTAAGATGCCTGCAGGGAGTATCAAATCAGTGAAGTGAAGACTTCAGGAACTTCTTCAATGAAAAGATTGATATTATCAGGAAGAAAATAATGGAAATTCAACCTCTAACAACATCTCATGCTCCAGTTCAGTCTAAAGCTTCACTAATAGATTTTCAATGCTTTACAGGTGTAGGGCAGGAAGAGCTGTATAAACTTGTCACCTCGGCTAAATCAACAACATGCTTGCTGGATCCAATCCCAACTAGACTTTTAAAAGAAGTGATAAATATAACTGGAGCGCCCCTTCTAAACATTATCAACTCTTCATTATATCTAGGTCATGTCCCTAAACCTTTCAAGTTGGCAGTTATTAAGCCTCTTCTTAAAAAATCTTATTTAGACCCAAATGATATAATAAATTACAGACCAATTTCAAACCTTCCGTTTATATCAAAGATATTAGAAAAGATAGTATCAGTCCAAATATGCACATTCTTGCAGGAAAACGATATCCTCGAGGAATTTCAGTCACGTTTCAGGCCCCATCATAGTACAGAAACTGCACTAGTTAAAATTGCAAATGACTTGTTTTTAGCTTCTGACCAAGGCTGCATCTCAATTCTTGTCTTACTTGATCTTAGTGCTGCATTCGACACTATAGATCATGATATTCTCATAGATCGCTTACAAAATCACACTGGTATTCAGGGACAGGCTTTAAAATGGTTTAGATCCTACCTGTCTGATCGATTCCATTTTGTAGATCTGAATGGAGAACAGTCTGGTGTAATGCCAGTGAAATATGGGGTGCCACAAGGGTCAGTTTTAGGACCTCAGCCGTTCTCAATATACATGCTTCCCTTGGGTAACATCATTAGAAGACATGGGATTAGTTTCCATTGTTATGCTGATGATACTCAGTTATACATTTCCACAAAACCAGATGAAATACCCAAATTGTCTAGACTAACTGAGTGTATTCAAAATATAAAAGATTGGATGACCGATAATTTTTTTTTTTACTAAATTCAGATAAGACAGAGGTATTACTTATTGGCCCAAAAACCAGTTCATACCAGCTCTCACAATTCAGCCTATGTTTAGAAGGATGTACTGTTACCACCAGCTCGACAGTGAAAGACCTGGGTGTAATATTAGACAGTAACTTATCCTTTGAAAATCATATCTCCAACATCACAAAAACATCCTTTTTCCACCTTAGAAATATTGCCAAGCTTAGGAACATTTTATCTGTATCTGATGCAGAAAAGCTGGTTCATGCATTCATGACTTCCAGACTGGACTACTGTAATGCATTACTGGGTGGCTGTCCTGCATCCTCAATTAACAAGCTACAGTTAGTCCAAAATGCAGCTGCCAGGGTTCTCACTAGATCCAGAAAATATGATCATATAACCCCAATATTATCATCCCTGCACTGGCTACCTGTTCAGTTTAGAATTAATTACAAAATAGCATTACTTACTTACAAGGCTCTAAACGGTCTAGCTCCCACATACCTAACCAGTCTTCTGATACGTTACAATCCACCACGCTCCTTAAGATCAGAAAACTCCGGACTACTGGTAGTTCCCAGAATATCAAAATCTACAAAAGGAGGTAGGGCATTTTCATATTTAGCTCCAAAGCTTTGGAATAGCCTTCCTGACAGTGTTCGGGGCTCAGACACAGTTTCCCAATTTAAAAGTAGACTCAAGACGCATCTCTTTAATCTGGCATACACATAATTGATTTCTTTACCTCATACTCCAGTACATCTATTCTGAATGGCAACCATGCTAATTCCTTTCACCTGCTCTTTATTTTTCCACCCATCCCGAGGCATCTGGAGATTGTGCCAGCTTCAGTAGACAGAGGCCAACCCTGCGAGGTTCCTGAGGCATCCAGAGAAGGACCTGCTCCAGCTGAATTCTTCTTCATGTTGGTTTGGATCTACACATGCTGCTCCTGAGCTCCCAGTGATCCAGACCCTCATCTGCCCTCTGAACCTGCTGACTCATCCCTGAGCTGAACTGGACTTTGTGTTAATTTAAATAACTTCTGTTATATCGAACTTTCATCTGCATAACACACATGATGTTCTACAATTTCTGTTATCTGTCATCACCCAGATGAGGATGGGTTCCCTGTTGAGTCTGGTTCCTCTCAAGGTTTCTTCCTATTGCCATCTCAGGGAGTTTTTCCTTGCCACTGTCACCGTCACCCTTGGCTTGCTCATCAGGGACAATCTCATTATCTAGACACATTTTTCTTACACATATATACATTTCCATAAGTCTTCTTTTCATTTTCTTTTCATTTCTGTGAAGCTGCTTTGAGACAATGACCATTGTTAAAAGCGCTATAGAAATAAAATTGAATTGAATTGAATTGAATTAAAACTTTAATTCAAGTTCATAAATTATTACAGTTGGTGTTCATCGTACAGACACTGATGGATTAATTTCATTCTAACTTGTTACTTGTATGATTTTGATGATAAACATCATTCAAACTTTATAGTTGACTATCATTATTACTTTGAAATTGTTTAATTCATTAAGTAATCAATTGCGTTGGGTCCCTAATTCAATGATAGGAGCAATTTGCAATCAACTTAATCGATCACCTATCAATTTTAGTGCTAATTAAAGCTCAATAATTGGCTTTGATTCATAATTTGACATTCAAATTTAAAAGTTTTCTTCTTATCCACTAGGTCTTACTTTTTCTCACTCAGTTTTAACTACCTCTGTCAACCCTGTTAAGTGTCCTAACATTGGGAGAAAACCCACACTCTCTTCTTCTCTTTTCCTCAGTTTCCTCTTCTGGTTTGACCACTGCTATTCTAGGATTGTACCTGTGAAAGTCACCAAAGCAGTGAACTGTAAAAACGTAACATGGTGAAACGTGAATTCTTAGGTTCAAAGGCGTCTGATTCTCACCCTTTTCATGCCGGGATCCTACCAAGCCAAGGCTAAAGCAGGTCAACTAGGAAACAATGTGTTTCAATTTGCGTTTCAATTTGTGTATGGTTGTCAACCCTAATGGTGAGTAAACCAATACCATCATTGTTATTGCTTTCTTTCACCCGGAGGAAATTTTAAATAACAATCACTTTCCTGATACTGAGAAATCCCCATTTCAAAACCTCTTCATTTAGGAGCACACTTCTAAATCAAACTTAATAAAAAACAAAAAGGGGAGAAGAAATTTGGTATTGAACACTTTCTGACACCAGAAATGAAGGTTCTTTGTTTTTGTTTCCTCAGCTTAGCATTAGCTCCAACCTTTCCTTACCAAAAGAGAGAACCTCTTCTTACAGTAAAGGAAGAGCTTACCATTACTACTCTATCACTTGCTCTGTGTGTTGTTCTTCTTCTTTTCTGCATGTTCTCTAGCTGTGTTAACTGTGTGTTCACTAGCTCTTCCCATAGAGACTCCCAGTTAATAGCATGCCCACCAGAGGACCACAGTCACAGAGAACCATGCTCAACAGTAGCCCACACAAACATTTGTTGGCTATGTTTGTTTTCAAGGAAACGACGGGAACAAACAAACAGACGGGGGCACCCATCTCATCCCAGCTAAGCAGGACCAGGCCCCCTGTTCTTGGGCCGACACGTAGTGGACGAAGTGAGGGAGTCAGAACAGGCCACCACCTCGGCATTCTCGCATGTCCATAAACAATGAATATACAGCAGTTGCGAGACCTGGCACAGAAAGCCTTCAGAAAACAGAAGATGGCTTCGGGAAAGGGCATCAAAACCACAGCAGTTTGTGACTTCAACACTCCAAGTCAGGACTGGCTATATAAGGCAAAGTCAAGAGAATACACCCTCGTCCAAAAAAAAACAAGATTCCTATGATGGTACCCGACCTGCCACTGGGATGGATCACGTGGACAACAACCCTCATCCATACCACATGAAAGTCAGTGGAAGAAATCATGTAATTGGCCAAACTCAAATGGGAAAAGTTCGTGGGAAACCAACGGGACCTCCAAAGGAAAACAACAAACACACTCTGGAGCAACCAGCCCAGAAACTCTTCAAGATTCCAAGCTAACCCAGCTCAAGCCAAAGCCACAAGAGAGTCAAAGAGATAACCATGCTTCGACCTCCAAGAATGTCTAGGTTACTTTGCTGTAACGCTGTTCCCTGAAAAAGACGAGATGCTGCATGAAAACACTATGGGAACATCTCTTTGTTCAACCAGTTGTGAAGCACGTGTGTATCAAACACGCCAAACTTTGGTTTATATAACCTCGGTCAGGTGACATCATCTGATGAGGTGCACCTGCAGGTTATAAATAGGACTGAACTGGAAACATCCTCAGGTCAATTTTTGTCTGAAAGGATGTCCGGTCACGCCTGCAGTGCGGCATTGGAGCACAGCATCTCGGGTTACCTTGCTGTAACCCTGTTCCCTGAAAAAGCGGGAACGAGAAGTTCCCTTTCAAAAGCTACACTCGATGCTGCGTGAAAACGCTATGGGAAAGAGAATACCAACGCCGCCGCACTGCTAGTGTCTGGACCCCCAGGATTGTGTAGTGTGTGCGCACAATCACCAAAGAGGTCTCAGACATAACTCTGGGATGATGACTCAAGGACCCGCGAGCCTGGAGTAGCATGGACATCCAAACTATAAAATCTGACAAATGTGTGCAGAGAGGACCAACCTGCTGCATCCCACACTTGCTGCAAGGGACACCTCTTGGCAGAGCAATTGATGAGGCAAGCCTCCTGGTTGAATGGACCCTAATTCCTAGAGGCGAAGTCTGACCACACGCCTCGTAGGCTAGGGCAATAGCATCTCTCACCCAATGTAGTTGCGGCCCCCATAACATATAAAAAGCTGCTCTGACTTGCGCCACTGGCTAAGCACGTACTGGAAACAGTAAGTGAAGTCTTTCCTGCTCCGGAGCTGTAAATGGCAGAGAACAGACGACTTTGAGAACAATTGGGTGCATGGCCGAGAATGGATCTTTCGGAAGATAATTCGGGTGAGGATGCAGAATAGCTTTGACTAGTCCAGGGGCAATGTCTAGGCAGGAGCCGACAGAGCCTGCAAATACTCAATTTCTTTAGATAAGTAATGGCAATTAGAAAAAACATCTTAAGAGTCAGAAGCCTGACAGGCACTGACTCTAGTGATTCCCTAGAAGGGACCGTCGCTCTATTACTTTCAGAATGTATGTACCCACCATTTCGGCTTGTCATGTTCTGACTGATGGGGTTTCTGTGGGAAAGTACCATTTAGTTGCCCGCTTTATCCGTGGAGCTAAAAGGTGGAGTGTGTGTGTGTGTGTAGCAATTAAGAGGGTTAATATTTGGGAAGTTATTTATTCAAATGTTTTGTTGGAGAGTTTTGTTAATGAATTGTTTTCTTTTGTAGAAGATTTTTGTTTAATCTGCAAGTTTGTGCTACTGTGTGGAGAGCAGGATTTTTGGAGTTTGGGTGCAGAATTGCAACTGCCCAAGAACTTTGCCTAATGGACTTTTGGCCTATCCCAAGGAGGGCATCCATTAAAAACTATTTTTTTTCACCATTTTATCAATCTACCCTGCAACAGATAAGACTTGTACACTTTGTCAATGGGTTTTCTCTCCTAAGATCTGAGGTGGACATTTATATGACCATACATACATGTTGGACATTGATCATACTGCTTGTGAACATTTCATATAATTGGATTTTGTATGTTTTTGTATTTATGTAAAGATTCAATATATGCTGGCAAATGACTTTCGTTAATCATTGTGTATTATATATTTTGGTAATACCCTTAACACTGCCTTATAGGTTATTGCAAAGTTGGCTCCCCCCTTTATTTTCTTATAACAAAACTGGCTTAAAGAGTCGGAACGGTTATAGTTTCGCTTTCCTGTCTCTCATTTTTGGATTGTCGCTTTGCTATTTTATTTACCGGTTTTGATCTCGCACTTCCTCGTTTTGACTAGGGCTTTTGTTAAATTTTTTTTTTTTTTGGATAGTCGTCTCGCTGGTTGATTTCCCGATTACCGTCCTAACGATTCCTATTTTGACTCATTTTGCACTTTGGCTTAGATGCTTCGCTGATTGATTCTCTGGCATTTGACCCGCTCCTTCGCTTTCCGACCACGCTTCTGTTTGACGTTGCGATCATCCATCTGCACTTGGATTCACCTCATTCCGCTCCGACACATGACAGAATAATCCATCCAGCAGATGTTTACCGCATGAGATCGACACTGAAGTACTTGGTGCAGGAGCTTCTCAGCAATAAGCAAGCCCTCGCTGATGTCACGACCCAGTTCCAATGGCTCCAGCTCTCTCCAACGTCAAGCAGGGACCCCAGCATACAATGCAAACCACTTCTCCCTGCCCCTCCCACCTATAAAGGAAATCCAGGAACCTGCTGCTCTTACCTCTCTCAGTGCTCATTGATTTTTGAGCTATAGACCTCCACTTTTGCTTTTGCACCCTCAAAGGTGGCATATGTGATCATGCTTCTTTCTGGGAGAGCCAGAGAGTGGAGCACAGCACTCTGGGAGGCCCATGACCCTTGTTGCTCAAACTTTGAGTATTTTTCTAAGGAGATGAGGAGGGTATTTGATTGCTTATATCATGGCAGAGAAGCTGGACTCAAGCTATTGAATCTCCGCCAAGGTTCCACTCGGCCTACAACTATGCCATTGAGTTCCGAACACTGGCTTTCTCAAGTGGATGGAACAAATAAGCACTGAGCAACATGTTTTTTGAGGGTCTGTCTGAAGCACTGAAAGACCAACTCCCCTCCTCGCTCCAGGAGCTCATGGATCTGGCTGGCCGAGTGGATTCACGTCTTCGGAAATCAGTCAGGACATCACCACTTAAAGTCACCCCAAGACCACGAGCCCATGAACAGGAGGAGCCCATGCAATTGGGCAGGACCCACATCTCCTCTGAGGAGCTACGATGACGCAGAGTGGAGGGGACCTGTTTCTACTCCTAGACCAGCGTCGCCTACTCCCCGTCTTCCTGATCCACGAACAGCAGTCCCACCTGGTGCAGGCATTAATCGACTCAGGCTCAGACCATAATCTAAATCAACGTAGCCTCAGCCAAGGCTCTGGGAATCCCCTTCCTGCCCTTGGAGAACCACCTCAAGGTCCAAGCCATCGACGGGAGACACCTTCTCACTCCAAGCAGATCCCCCTGTTCATCATGGAAGGATCCCATGCCACAGTCGCCCTGGGCCTGCCTTGGTTGATCTGCCATAATCCACATGTCTATTGGGCCAGGAACACCATCACTGCCTGGAGCCCTTCATGTTCCATAACCTGCTTCAGAGCAACCGCCGGATCTCACCCATGTACCCACTGAATATCACGACCTCAAGATGGTGTCGAACAACATTTTTGGTGGCCAACATTGACGGAGGATCTGTCCAGATGTAAGGTGCAAGCACGCCAACACTGCTCCTGCAGGCCTCCTCAGACCTTTTTAACGATGCGATCCCACCCATGGTTTTCAGTGGATTTTGTTAGAGGAGTACCTATCTCTGATAGACACACCTGTATCATGACTGTAGTTGACCGGTTCTCCAAGGCAACTTCATCCCCCTCACAAAACTTCCATCTGCAAAGAAGACAGCGGAACTTCTGATTCTCCATGTTTTCAAGCTACATGGCCTCCCCAAGGACATTGTTTCTGATCGTGGTTCACAGTTCACCTCTCAGTTCTGAAAAGCATTCTGTAAGCTCATCGGAGCCACCCCTAATCTGTCATCAGGATTTCACCCACAATCCCATGGGCAGATGGAGAGGAAGAACCAGGCTCTCGAGGTCGCGCTGAGGTGCATGACCTAACGGGATGTCACCTCTTGGAGCAGATTCCTGCCCTGGGTCGAATATGCCCACAACTCCCTAGTCTCGTCTTCTACCGGGTTGTCTCCCTTTCAATGCTGCCTGTTATCAACCACCCTTGTTCCCCTCTCAGGAGGAGGAGGTCAGCGTCCCTTCTGCCCAAGCCTTCATCTGCCATTGCAGGAGGACCTGGTTAAAACGCTGCTACGTCTAGGCAGAACCTACAAGAAGGAAACAGACCGTAAATGTTCCCAGTCCCCCAAATACAGGATAGAGCAGAGAGTCATGCCCTCCACCAGAGATCTCCCTCTAAAGACCTCCTCTCGCAAGCTTTCCCCTCGTTACTTCAGCCGGAAGTAACGAGGGGGAACCAAGGGGAAACCAAGATTCCTGCGCTGTTTAGCTCTTGCTCCCCTCTACTATGCGGCAGATCAATCCCACTTTCCACGTGTCCCAGCTACGCCGTCTTGCCTCATGCCCAGTATGGCTTTTGTTAAACTTTTTTTTTTTGGATAGTTGTCTTGCTACTTGATTTCCCGATTATCGACCTAAAGCTTCCTATTTCGACTTTTGCATCCATCTGAACTTGGATTCATCTTGTTCTGCTCATTCCTTCAGTTCAGCCTTCTGCTTGAACATTTTAAGATAGGCCTCCACAGTGACATGCATGATGAGTTTGGATAGCAGGTGCTGTGTATTTCAATGGGAACCTAGGAATGCAACACTGCCTGTGCTGTTGAAGCCAAGTGAGCTCAGCCATTGTAGCCTGGAGACCTCCAGGTCTCTTTTAGCCTGGAGACCTGGAGATGTTGGTCTGCAGGAGGTGGCTGAAGTTGAGCTGGCCTTGGTGCTGAACACATAAATTCTCTTCCGTTTTAATGCTGAATATAAAGCCTGTGAATAAATAAAGGCGTTCATGCATACCGACTATAATTTATGGCAAATAAATAAGTCCTAGTTTTTAGGTTAATGGCAGCAGTATATATATATTTACAGTATACAGTATGCTGCAGGTTTTCCCCGGTATTTGACCTCACGCTTCCTATTTTGAGTACGCCCCTTGTTTTGCGGTTTTGGCTCAGACGCTACACGGATTGATCCTCCGGTTTTCGACTTTGCTTTCGCTTTCCGACCACGCTTCCGGTTTACGTTTTATTTGTTAATCTGCGCTTGGATCCACCTCGTTCCACGACCCGCCACGTGACAGAATAATCCAGCCACGATATGGATCCAGCAGATGTTGACTGCATGAAATCGGCGCTGAAGAATCAAGGCGCACTTCTCAGAGCTCACCAGCAGGAGCTGCTCAGCACCAAGCAAACCCTTGCTGACGTCACGACCCAGCTCCAACGGCTCCAATTCGCTCCGACGACCAGCAGGGACCCCCACACGCGACATGAACCACATCTCCCTGCCCCCCCCACCTATGAAGGAAATCCAGGCACCTGCCGATCCTTCCTCTCTTAGTGCTCATTGATTTTTGAGCTACAGCCCTCTACTTTCGCTTCTGAACGCTCCAAGGTAGCTTATGTGATCACGCTCCTTTCGGGGAGAGCCAGAGAATGGGGCACGGCACTTTGGGAGGTCCATGACCCTTGCTGTTCTGACTTTGAGTATTTCTCTAAGGAGATGAGGAGGATCTTTGATCGCTCATGTCACGGCAGAAATGCAGGACTCAAGCTGTTGAGTCTCCGCCAAGGATCCCGCTCGGCCTACGACTACGCTATTGATTTCCGAACACTGGCGCCCTCAAGTGGATGGAACGAACGAGCATTGAGCAACATGTATTTTGAGGGTCTGTCAGACGCACTTAAAGACCAATTAGTCTCTCAGGAACTCCCTTCCTCGCTGCAGGAGCTTATGGACCTGGCAGGCCGAGTGGATTCACGTCTTTATCTTCGGAGATCAGCCAGGACTCCATCACTTAAAATCACCCCAAGACCACAAGCACGCGAACGGGAGGAGCCCATGCAATTGGGCAGGACCCGCATCTCCCCTGAGGAACGACGACGACGCCGAGTGGAGGGGGCCTGTTTCTACTGCGGAGGAGACCGATCACCAACTCAAGTTCTGTCCAGGAAAGAGGAGGAACCATCCAGTTCAACTTGGAGCATTAGAGGGTATGACTTCAAGAGGATTTCCTGACCAGCGTCGACTACTCCCGGTCTTCCTCATTCACGAACAGCAGTCCCACCTGGTGCAGGCACTAATCGACTCAGGCTCGGACTGTAATTTGATCAACGAAGCCTCAGCCAAAGCCCTGGGAATCCCCTTTCTGCCCTTGAGATACCCATCTCAAGGTCCAAGCCATCGACGGGAGTCACCTTCCCAGTATCTCTCACAGAACTCCCATTCTAGGTCTGCGGGTCTCGGGGAATCACTCTGAGCAGATCCCTCTGTTCATCATGGAAGGATCCCATGCCACAGTCGTCCTGGGCCTGCCTTGGTTGATTCGCCATAACCCTCATGTCGATTGGGCCAGGAACACCATCACCGCCTGGAGCTCCTCCTGTTCCACGACCTGCTTGCAAGCTGCCACCACACCACGCCTCAATCCCGTCGCCTCGGAGCAACTGCCGGATCTCACACATGTGCCCACTGACTATCACGACCTCAGGATGGTGTTTAGCAAATCCCGTGCCGTTTCTCTCCCACCCCACCGACTCTATGATTGCGCCATAGACCTACTCCCGGGCACCACTCCCCCGAAAGGCCGCCTCTATTCTTTATCACCCAAGGAACGCGAAGCCATGAATCACTATATCACGGAGTCCCTCGCGGCAGGGATTATTCGCCCTTCCTCCTCCCCTGCGGGGGCTGGGTTCTTCTTTGTGGGTAAAAAAGACGGGTCTCTCCATCCCTGCATTGATAATAGGGGCTTAAATGAAATCACGATAAAGAATCGGTACCCTCTTCCACTGATGACTACGACTTTCGAACTCCTCCAAGGAGCCAGGCTGTTCACCAAGCTGGACCTGCGCAATGCATATCACCTCATCCGTATTCGAGAGGGCGACGAATGGAAGACTGCCTTCAACACCCCAACGGGCCACTACGAGTATCTAGTGGTTCCATTTGGTCTGACTAACGCTCCAGCAGTCTTCCAGGCTCTAATAAACGACGTCCTCAGGGATTTTCTAAACTCTTTTGTCTTCGTTTATCTGGATGATATCTTGATATTTTCCCGGGATCTGGAAGAACATCAACGTCACGTGCGTCAGGTGCTGCAAAGACTCTTGGAAAACAACTTGTTCATCAAAGCAGAAAAATGCGAGTTCCACACTACGTCCACCACGTTTCTTGGGTTCGTCATAGGCCCCTCAGGCATCCAGATGGAGCCCGCCAAACTTCAAGCAATTACAGACTGGCCCACGCCTAACTCACGGCATGAACTCCAGAGATTCCTGGGATTTGCTAACTTTTACCGTCGCTTCAATCGCGGCTACAGCTCCATCGCCGCCCCCCTGACAGCCCTGACCTCTCCCAAGACACCGTTCTGCTGGAATCAGGAGACCGAAAAGACCTTCTTGGAGCTCAAGAAACGGTTCACGTCCGCTCCTATCCTCATCATTCCAGATCCGTCACGTCAATTTGTGGTTGAAGTTGATGCCTCCAGTACAGGGGTAGGGGGTGTGCTCTCCCAGAGATCGGCTCACGACAATAAGCTGCATCCCTGCTCCTTTTTTTCACACCGCTTAACGCCTGCTGAGGCAAACTACGGCATCGGCAACCGAGAGCTCCTAGCCATCAAGCTGGCCCTGGAGGAATGGAGACATTGGTTGGAGGGGTCGGAGGTCCCGTTTCTGGTTTGGACTGACCACAAGAACCTTGAGTACCTACGAGGCGCCAAGAGGCTCAACTCCCGCCAGGCATGGTGGTCGCTGTTCTTCGCCAGGTTTAACTTTACCCTCTCCTATCGCCCTGGGTCGAAGAACTCCAAACCAGATGCCCTCTCCAGACAGTTCTCGTCCACCCA
The DNA here is from genome assembly GCA_030347435.1 of Clarias fuscus. Lineage (NCBI taxonomy): Eukaryota > Metazoa > Chordata > Actinopteri > Siluriformes > Clariidae > Clarias > Clarias fuscus. Next base: position 24,025,345 of record CM059206.1, on the reverse strand, counting down.
AGACTCCACCATTTGTGACACTATCCTGCCTTCTCCCTGCTTGCTCGCAGCTGCAGAGTTGGACATAGAAACCAAAGTCAAGCAGGCCCTGTCCCACGAACCAGGGCCCAGTAACGTACCCCCAAACTGCCTCTTTGTTCCCCTTATCCTACGATCTCAGGTTCTGCAATGGGGGCACAGCTCTAAACTCTCCTGCCACCCTGGTGCTGCCCGTACACTGTCTCAAATTCAACAACGTTTTTGGTGGTCGACATTGAAGGAAGATTTGTCCAGATTTGTGGCAGCATGCGATGTCTGTGTAAGGTGCAAGCACACCAACGCCGCTCCTGCAGGCCTCCTCAGACCTCTACCGATTCCGTCCCGTCCATGGTCCGATATTTCACTGGATTTTGTTACAGGATTACCCACCTCAGACGGACACACCTGTATCATGACAATAGTTGACCGGTTCTCCCAGGCAGCCCACTTCATCCCCCTGCCAAAGCTTCCATCCGCAAAAGGAGACACCGGAACTCCTGATTTTCCAAATTTTCAAGCTCCATGGCCTCCCCAAGGACATTGTCTCAGATCGTGGCCCACAATTCACCTCCCAGTTTTGGAGCGGATTCTGTAAGCTCATCGGAGCCACACCTAGTCTGTCTTCCGGATTTCACCCACAATCCAATGGGCAGACAGAGAGGAAGAACCAGGCCCTTGAGGTCGCCCTGAGGTGCATGACCTCCCGAGATGTCACCTCGTGGAGCAGATTCCTGCCCTGGGTTGAATATGCCCACAACTCCCTAGTCTCATCCTCTACCGGGTTGTCTCCCTTCCAGTGCTGTTTGGGTTATCAACCACCCCTGTTCCCTTCTCAGAAGGAAGAGGTCAACGTTCCTTCTGCGCAAGCCTTCATCCGCCGTTGCAGGAGAACCTGGTCTCGAGCCAGGAAAACACTACTACGACGAGGCAGAACCTACAAGAAGCAGGCGGATCGTAGACGCTCTCAGGCCCCCAAACACAGGATAGGGCAGAGAGTCATGCTGTCCACCAAAGACCTTCCTCTAAAGACCCTCTCCCGCAAGCTTTCCCCTCGTTATGTCGGTCCCTTCACTATTACCAAGATTATCAACCCCTGTGCGGTCAAGCTCTTGCTCCCATCAACCCGACCTTTCACGTGTCCCAATTACGCCATCTCGCTTCAAGCCCTTCAAGCCCACGACCTGTTAGTGTGGGAAAATAAATAAATAAATAAACAGTCACTTCTCCATGTGCTCATGTTTTCCCCAGCCTGTCATGCTTCCGTTCCCACGCCCCCGTCTACTCACCTGTTTCTCATCTTCTTCGCTGATTACTCCAGTGATTTAAGCACGCGCTGCGCGCTGCTTAAATCGCTGGATTATTGATTGTTGTATGCTTCGATTTTCTCGCGTTTATTTTCTCGTCTTCATGTTGCCAAGTTCGTTTCGCTTTCTCGTTTTCTCGTCTCTCGCCTCGCGTTTTGGATTGTTGCCTCGCTGCTTGTTTTCCCGGTATTTGACCTCACGCTTCCTATTTTGAGTACGCCGCTTGTTTTGCGGTTTTGGCTTAGACGCTACGCGGATTGATCCTCCGGTTTTCGACTTTGCTTTCGTTTTCCAACCACGCTTCCGGTTTACGTTTTATTTGTTAATCTGCGCTTGGATCCACCTCGTTCCACGACCCGCCGCGTGACACTAAGAGGTCACAGCTTTGTTCTTTGTACAAGGTAAAGTGTGAAAATGTAACTAATGGACATAATAATTGGTTGTGCCACCCAGGCAACAACTGCAATTAAATTTTTACAATAATTGGCAAAGGCTGTAGAGGGATTTTGGCCCGGTCTTCTGGCAGAATTGTTTTAATTCAATCAATTAGATTTAAGTTTAAGGACTTTGACTAGGCCACTCCAAAACCTTAATTTTTTGGGGGGGGCTATTCAAAAATTGACTTGTTGGAGTGTTTCAAATCATAGCCCATGTGGTTTGAGGTCACAAACTGAAGGAATAAATGTCAGAGCACAAAATTCATGGTTCCATCAATTATGCAAGTACTGTAGTCCAGCTCCAGCCCATCACACTACCACCACCATCTTTGACTGTTGGTATGATGTCCTTTTTATGAACTGCTGTGTTGCAATCTTGTAGAAAAGACAACATCTTCTAAAAAACTTTTGTCCCATCATGCCACAGAATATTTGCCCAAAAGTCTGAACCTTTGTGTTACTTTTGGCCAGCAATGGCTTTCACCTTGGAACTCTCATGGATGACATTTACCCCCAGTCTCTTTCTTATTGCTAAATTATTAACACTAATAAGGCAAGTGAGACTTGCAGTTATTTAAATGTTGCTCTTCAAATAATTTTGTTAGACCGCCCACTCTTGGGAAGGTTCACCACTGTTTCAAGTTTTCTCCATTTGTGGATTATGGCTCTCGCTGTAGTTCGCTGGAACCCCCTAGGATTAGAAATAGCTTTGTAACTGTTTCTCCACTGATGCATGTCAATTACTTTGTTTCTCATCTGTTCTTGAATTTGTTTAGATCATAGCATAATCTGTTGCTTTTTGACTAGGGCCAGGTAGGTTTGGACAGCTTTTCCCTTTATAAATAAAATTGTCATTCAAAAACATTTTATATTTACGTTATCTTTGTGTTGTATTAAAATTTGTTTAATAATCTAAATCATTTAAATGTGACAAATATGGAAAAAAGTAATAGAAAGAATAGAAACCGAAAATCAAATACTTTTTACACAGCACTACATGGAAAAATTTAAGGGTATAATTCTTTCTGACGGAAACCACCCAGGTAAAAAAAAAAAACTCCTTTCCACTCCATTTAAAACATGATTGGGTAACCTGCACTGTAAATGTAACACCAGTGCTTCCTTACATAAGTCTCTTAAATACTAGAATTTACTCACTCATTGTATAACTCATTCAACTTAAATGAACAATTACATTTGTTAAGTACTGTTTCATTACTCACAACTGCATTTTTGATGGCGATTGTGATATACACACGTGGACAAAATTGTTGGTACCCTTCGGTCAATGAAATAAAAACTCACAATGGTCACAGAAATAACTTTAATCTGACAAAAGTAATAATAAATAAGAATTCTATGAATGTTAACCAATGAAAGTCAGACATTGCTTTTCAACCATGCTCCACAACAGAATTATTTAAAAAAAATGAACTCATGGAACAGGCCTGGACAAAAATGATGGTACCCCTAACTTAATAGTTTGTTGCACAACCTTTTGAGGCAATCACTAGTAGTCCAATAGTCCAATGTTTTCCTCTTAGCCATTCTTGGGGGGTTTTAGCTGTGTGTTTTGGGTCATTGTCCTGTTGCAAGACCCATGACCTGCGACTGAGACCCAGCTTTCTGACACTGGCCAGCACATTTCTCTCTAGAATCCCTTGATAGTCTTGAGATTTAATTGTACCCTGCACAGATTCAAGACACCCTGTGCCAGATGGAGCAAAGCAGCCCCAGAACATAACCGAGCCTCCTCCATGTTTCACAGTAGGGACAGTGTTCTTTTCTTGATATGCTTCATTTTTCCGTCTGTGAACATAGAGCTGATGTGCCTTGTCAAAAAGTTCCATTTTTGTCTCATCTGTCCATAGGACATTCTCCCAGAAGCTTTGTGGCTTGTCATCATGTAGTTTGGCATATTCCAGTCTGGCTTTTTTATGATTTGTTTTCAAGAATGGTGTCCTCCTTGGTCGTCTCCCATGTAGTCCACTTTGGCTCAAACAACGACGGATGGTGCAATCTGACACTGATGTTCCTTGAGCATGAAGTTCACCTTGGATCTCTTTAGAAGGCTTTCTGGGCTCTTTTGTTACCATTCGGATTATCCGTCTCTTTGATTTGTCATCAATTTTCCTCCTGCGTCCACGTCCAGGGAGGTTGGCTACAGTCCCATGGATCTTAAATTTCTGAATAATATCTGCAACTGTAGTCACAGGAACATCTAGCTGCTTGGAAATGGTCTTATAGCCTTTACCTTTAACATGCTTGTCTATAATTTTCTTTCGAATCTCCTGAGACAACTCTTATTTTCGCTTCTTCTGGTCCATATTGAGTGTGGTACATACCATGTCACCAAACAACACAGTGACTACCTGGAGCCCTATATATAGGCCCACTGACTGATTACAAGATTGTAGACACCTGTGATGCTAATTGGTGAACACACCTTGAATTAACATGTCCCTTTGGTCACATTATTTTCAGCATTTTCTAGGGGTACCATCATTTTTGTCCAGGCCTGTTCCATGAGTTTATTTTTTAAATAATTCTGTTGAAGCATGGTTGAAAAGCAATGTCTGACTTTCATTGGTTAACATTCATAGAATTTTTTTAAATGATTACTTTTGTCAGATTAAAGTTATTCATGTGACCATTGTGAGTTTTTCTTTCATTGACCGAAGGGTACCAACAATTTTGTCCACGTGTGTATACTGTTCTATACTTCCGTTAAGATTTTAGTATATAATTAAGAATTACAGTGGAGTCGTGAGTAGTGAACAATCTGACCTTTAGTCGTTTTCTTTATTTTCTTAACAGTATCCATACATCTGGGTTTTCTTTTTAACCCCTAATGTACCAAAGATCATTTAAAGGAACACAGAGTTATTGATACTCATTTCACAAAAACATAACATATACAACTAAGTAAAAATTTACAAGAGGCAAATGCTAACATAACTAATTTGATAAGCCACATAGCCAAATAAAGTTTTCTTGGCCATCAAATTCATATTTAACCTAAAAATGTACTTAAAACTTAAGTCAATACAGCCTGCATGTTACCATATCGGTTTTTACATTACATGTGCATGTTATTTGGAATTTGCTCCATTTGCTCCATGTTAAAATGTTATGAACTAGGTTATTTTAGAATAGAAATTAGATTTTTTTTTGCATTGTGTGATGTGTGTTGAGTCAGTCTAAAGAATGCATACCCGAGGGACCATGCTCAAACTGAGGGACTTAATGAACCATGCCCATAGCCTCTGCAAACTGATATCTTTTAGCACTGGCCATAGGCAAGGCCAATCTCTACATATACAGTTTGACAGGCAGGCCAAGGGAAAACAAAAGCAATGACCCAGATTGAAGCCTCTTTGAGCATTAGAGAGAGACTTGTTTTCTGGTTCTGCCCTTTTTCCTTTAGATTTTGTTTTTGTCAAAGTTATTTTTTTCCTTGTTGTTCTTAAGCTATTTCTAAGTCTGTCATATCTACTGATGCTCAATAACATATATGCCTAGATTAAGAACAGTGACCCATGGTGGAACACATCTGTTGTTGAATTTCTTTAGGTTGTGTTGCTTCTTTTGAAGATTTTTAGTGTGCTTCACTTTGTTTGACAGGTTCTATTTAATATTTTTTTACTTAACAGGTCTGGTAGTGATTGAGCCCGGGTGTAGCAAGTGAAAAATCACATTTAATTCAAGATTTAGCAAGGGGGCAATTGCTTTTTCACATAGGACCAGTTAGGTTTGGACAGCTTTTGTCCCTTGTTACATAAAATCATAATTGAAAAACTGTATTTTGTATTTAGGTTATCTTTTTGGAATATTAAAATTAGTTTGATGATTTGAATCATTTAAGTGTGACAAATATAAAAAAAAAAAATCAAGAAGGAGCAAATACTTTTTCTTTTTTTTGTTTGAGTTTTATTCATTCATTCATTCATTCAATTTCTATATCGCTGTAATTGACTGCCCCTAGAGGGCACTGTGGATATGTATGTTTGTTAGTTTTTGTAGTTCTGTTTGTAGACTTTTCCCAGAAGGCACCTCGGTCAGGTGATGACTGAGCTCACCTGAACCGAGGTAGCTCATTAGAGTAGTTATAAATAGCTGGTTGTTCTGGGAAACTGAGTCAAGCATTAATTATGTGAAGAGGGCATTATTTTGGTCGGCATTTGTTTTGTGTTTTAGTTTGGGTTTTGTTGAGTTTGGTTTTATGCTTTGAAGGCTTTATGTGGTTTGTGATGTGTTTGTGTTCTAAGCCTCTGTATGTCTCTGCCTGTGTGTGAGTGTGTCTCTGCCGGTGTGTGCGAGTGTGTCTCTGCCGGTGTGTGTGCCAGTGGGTTTCGCCCATAGGGGTGCGAGTGTGTGCGTGTCGCCTATAGGGGCGCGAGTGTGCGTGCGTGTCGCCCACAGGGGCGCAAGTGTGCGTGCGTGTCACCCATAGGTGCAAGAGTGGATCAAGCTCTGGAGCGCCTGTACGTCTTCCCTGTGATCCCTGTTTGTTTTAAAAGAGTCTGTATGTTTTGTTTGTAAGAGACTGTTTTATGTTGGGGAGTTTTAAGTTCATGTCTTGTCTTATTTTTTTATTAAAAGACTTTTTGATTTAACAACTCTCTGCGCCTATGCCCGCCTTATTTAAGCCCTTGGCGTTAACAACAGCCCGGGCTACCCTACAATTCATGACAATCGCTTAGCATGTATAGGGTCACGAGGTCCCAGGAGACTATGGTAGAAATGAAAGTAACAACACTGGAGTATTGTTAGTATCACAACAAGAGTAGAGATTCATTTAAACAACACTGGACATCCGTTACATACACGGCCCATTTAAATAATTAACACACTTGTAGCGGTCCACCTCACACACCGAATTGTGAGTCTGCTTGTTTTACTCGGATACTTTAAGGGGAAACGCAGACCAAACCAGTTTTGAATAGTGAGCCACAATGTCCGGCTCCAGTGCGGTCAGCCTTGAGGCCCAGCACACTCACTGTTTATACAGTATGTGTATTTTTAACATAACTAAACACTGTGCCGGCAGTAGTAGACAACTTAAACATATCAGCTGTGCATCCAAAAGCAGGAACACTGCAGAGCGCACAGCTCTGAGTTCAGCACAGCTCCAGTCATGTATTACAGTACAAGAGGGAGGCAGAAGACAGCAGGAAATTTAATTAGCAGTATAGTGTTGCGTAGCTTTATTGTGATGTGTAGCTTTTATGGTATCCTGACGTGAGGCTGACGTGATATTGAGCCGTCTACAGAATGCCTGCCATACTCTGGATGTAAACTGGGTTCTCTGTCAGAGACAATGTCTTCTGGGAGGCCGTAAATTTAGAACACTTGGCTGTCACCTCTGTAGCTGTGGGCAGACCCTTTAATGGTATCAGCTGACACAACCTAGAAACTTGATCTAAAGTAACCAAGATGGTTGTGAAGCCCTTGGAGCGGGAAAGGTCAGTACTGAATTCAGTGGCTAGTTGAGACCATGGAAGCTGTGGGATTGGTTCTAATAATCTGGCTGGAAGCTGTGTAAGGGACTTGGATTGGGAATAAAGACTGCATGATTTAACAAAGTTTGTAATGCCAGTGTTGAGCGTTGGCCACCAGAATGAATTTCATACCAACACTGTAGTTCTGTGAATACCTGAATGACCTGAACTCAGGGACGTATGGATCCATTATAAGTTCTGTGGAATGTACTGTTTTTGTGGAGGGCACTACGGAGGGGCAGGGTCATCTTGCTGAGCTTGTTGGATCTCTTCCATGAGGTCTCAACGAATGGGAGCAATAATAAGAGGATGGTATGACTGGTTCAGGGTTGCTAGGCCCGTCAACGGGGTCATGTGTCCTAGATAGAGCATCAGTGTTGCTGTTTTTAGTGCCTGGGTGAAAGTGATGCAAGTAAAAATTAAGGCCCAACGAGCTTGCCGGGTGTTTAGCCTCTGGGCGTTCTTAATGTATTCTAGATTTTTGTGGTCTGTGATCACCTGAAGGGAATACTTGAAGAATTTACCCAGGCCACCATGACATTGTGAAATAACTGCTCCTATGCTGCAGTTAGATGCATCAACGAAGCATCAACTTCAATGATACATGGAGAGTCTGGGTCTGGATGCTTGAGGATGGGGGCTATAGTGAAAGTGGTGTTAAGTTTGTCAAAAGCAGTTTGGGCATTACCACTTCATAGTAATTTCTTCAGTTTACCCTTGAGAAGAGCAATGAGGAGTGATGTTATAGTGCAGTACAGTGGAACCTTGGATTACGAACACAATTCGTTCTGGAAGCGGGCTCGTATTCCAAAACACTCATAAATCAAATAAAATTTTCCCATAAGAAAATTTCAATCACATTCCAGTTCCCATAATGGAAACTCTAATTATTCGTTCCACAACCCAAAAAAATAAATTCATAATTTTTTTTTTAATATATAAAAAAAATTAACCTGCACTTAACCTTTAAAAAAAAGTAAACATAAATCCCGACAGATAAGTGTTTGTTTGTGCGCGCAAGTGCTGTGAATGTGTGTGTGTGTTTGTGAAGCTAAAGTAAGGAGCCCCTCCCCTCTCCCTCTTCTCGTCTTACAGTTCCACTCATTTCGTACACACAAGCGCACACAACGGAAACACTGTTTTATCGGAAAAATAAACAAGAAATCTCTCTAATGACACTCGATTGAGCGACACACTAACAGAATCACTGCTGTAAAGTAAAAATAAAACAAATTAACCTGCACTTTTACCTTTGAAGAGTAGTGTTTCTGTGTAGAGCAGAGAGGGCAGTGTGTGTGTGTGTGTTTGTGTGTGTGTGTGTAAAGGCGAAAGTAGGAGGGGTCTTTGTGTGTGTGTGTGTGTGTGTGGGGCACAGTGTCCACTGACGCGTACACACAAAGAGCAGGCTGATACAGAGAGAGAAAAAGGATCTTTAACCTCTCTAATGAGACTTGCTTTTGCTTTACACGTGCACACACACACACACACACACACACACACACACACACACACACACACACACACACGAATACAGACACAAAATAAAATGTTTTATGCACACACGTGGTCAGTGTTATAGTAAACAGTACCCGCGTGCACGGATGTTGATTACACCAGTAAGAAATGCGCACTAAGACCCAGCAGGGGAGACCATTACCCACAATTCCGCAGCGCAAGAGAGAAAAACCATTGGCTCAGTTGTGTGAGTTGTGCTCGGCGTCAAAACAAGAAGCGCATGCATGCTATATGATACTTAAATGATACGTAAACCAAGACTTGCTCGTTTTTCAAGTTACGTTACTCGCAATCTGAGGTTCCACTGTACTTGCATATGAAATGCTGATTAAAGTTGGAGAAGCCTAGAAATCGTTGCACCTCTTGGACTGATGCAGGAACTGGCCATTTAGTGACCGCTTTGACCTTGGTCTGATCCACTTCCACCACTTGTGGCTGATGATGTAACCTAGAAATGTGGTGGTAGTGGGGTGGAATTGACATTTATTTAACGTATAGATGGTGTTGGAGTAGGCGGGACAAAACAGTTCTTGTGTTGTTCTCTTGACTGGGAATGTATAAGGATATCATTAATGTATGCAACCATGCACTGGTTAGGCAGGTCTCTGAAAATTTCATTGATAAAGGACTGGAAGACTGGAGCATTAGCCATAAAGTACTCATAGTGCCCTCTAGAGGTGATGAACACAGTTCCACTCATCTCCCTGTAGGGTTTACATGATAATGACGACGAATAACAGTCGCATTGTTCACCATTAATATGTAGACACAATGCCCAACGCATTCTCCACCAATATATGTAAGGGTTTTATACATAATGTTAGGACATTTTAATGTGGACAAAATACCTGATGCATTTTCCACCATTAATATGTTTGGTTTACCTGAAGTAGACCTAGAATGACTGTTGCATTCTTAATGTTCATTATGTAATGTTTAGCTCTGGGTCAGAGGTATATCGAATCTTTAACGATTTGGGTTAAAATTTATAGCGTACGCTTTAGCAACTACCCGTCCAGCATTTAGTATGATTTAATGTATCTTACCAATTCTGATTATACCGCAGCTGATGAGCATAATACAAAATCCGGTATTTACCAAATTAATTAAGATCTGGGCAAATGTTTAAACTTTAAAATACTTGACTAAGACAACCGTTCCTTATAAAGAAACAAGAATTTATTTGACTAATCTAACGATACATGAAGCTACTTGAACACGCGTACACACACACACGCGCACACACACACAGATCAACAGTTTGGAGGGTGGAAGATATTGAAGTTAATCTAGTACTGTTTACTAGATCAATGAAAGTTATCCTAATCGTACGGTTTTAGTTTTGAAACGAGCACCATTTTCAGGTATGCAGGTTTGTTTGGATACTTGGGTTATGTTTTGTTCGCATCCAGCAAAGGGAATCACGACGTTGCTGATTGGTTGGTGCGCTTTGGTTGAAATGACGTCTTTCGGGAAAGCCCTTCGGTGAGGCTTGGTTGCCTGGTTACCAATGGCGCGCTCTGGAACTTCTTCTGTGGGTTTCTTCGTTGCATTTCTCGTTGAGAGTTCTCGAGGAGCGAATGACGTCAGCAAAGGTGGCATGGCCCGCAAGGAGGGAAGCCCGAGCTGCGAGCTTGCTTCCTTCAGATGGTCATGACGACGACGTGTAGACGAAGACGTCCCTTGGACGTGTTTGGACCCTTTGTGTCAGTCTGTGAGTTTTGACCCTTTGTGTCAGTCCATCCCACGGATGATTGGTCCAATTTGGTTGCGGGGCTTAGCCACGCCTCACTTGGTTCCCCCTTTTGTGCATACCTTAGGCCGGGTTTACGGCTGTCACGTGGGGCCAAGCCGATTACGCTTTTAATACCTTTTATAAAGTAATTTTACATGAGCTCTTGTTCATGCGACCAATTTTCTGTGTAAGGGTGTAAAAACTGTTCTTTGAATAAAATAAGCTCTCGATTGATACCACACATCCCCTATCTTACACACTCATTTATAGCTTTGTTTAATAAAAAGGGTTTGTAAATGCTGATAATACCTTTAAAGTTATGCTGAATAATCAAACATAACACACAGACATAAAACATACTGAATATATGTATATAGCATTTTGCCCTACTGGCACACTTTACAGATTGTTTAAATAGTGTTCCTGCTGTATGCCTCTTTGTTCATTGAAAGGCAGAAACACAGGACATCCTGTGTCCTGGGCTCAATGAGATGGTCAAAGTGTGACTTGGTGGTTCCCCTGGTTAAGTTTCTTGCAGCTTAGTTTTACAAGCTCTCCTTTATGTTCATGAATGAGATAAGGTTATTGGGATGGCACCATGCTGTCAGGGGGAGAGGTTCTGGAATGTGATCGATTGTTTGCTTGCTTTGTGGCCTGCTCATCCCTACATCCCTCTTTGATCACGATCAAGTTGTAGGCACTTCTTAGATCCATCTTGGCCTCATGGAGTTGCTCGAGGACAGATGGAATCAGAGAAAGTGGATAACGATACTTGATGGTTAGGTGAGTTGGAAGGTCAGATGAAGCCTGATGCTAGAGCTTCTCATAGAATGTTGACTATCGTATGAGTTCACCTTATCTCCATGAGATTTGTGGGTTGTGAATTTTTAACCATGGATGCCCCAAGATCACGGGATGCATAGGTGTTGAGATTATAAATGGACTGATGTCTTCCACATGGAACAATCCCACTTTTGTTTAATGGGCATAATTTGGGAAATCACATTTGTGTGATTTTCTCCACGCCAATGGGTTTATTGTCAACAGCGTTGATGGGGGTGGACGCAAGGCAATACAGGGAGGTGAAGATCATGGACCAATTTGTGATGTATCAGATGAACAGCCGCTCCTGAGGCAACTAGAGCTGGAATATTGAAAGTCGGATTAGCCATGAGCACTATAACTGGTAGTGAAAAACAAGAGTTAGTCTTGCCTTTGTAGTGCCAGCCTTGTGCTTTTCTGGGCAGGAGCTGGACTGGTGACCTGGTTTGCCACAATGGAAATACAGATGACGAAGTAGTCAGCTTTGGCGTTCTTAAACCGAAATCCTGGTTCATCCAATCTGCATAGATTTATGAGTTTCATGGGCAGCGTGGCCTGGTCGCGCAACATTGGGGAAGAAAGCTCTAGGTAACCTGGATGTTCGTTGTTTCTGAATTAAATTGTCAAGATGGATAGCCAGGTGAATATATTATGACAGATTCAGTTTTTCCTTCTTATATGCTAATTCCATTCCATAGCAACAGGTTTATCCCCTCACGGAAAACCAACTTCAATGCTACATTGTTTCATCCACTCTTGAACGGCATAATCTGCTGTGGTAGACTTTCCCTGGCGCAAATGCAACAGTTGTATGGAAACATCTTGCCCACGGGCTGGATATTCAAAAACATTACACTAGGTATTTGCTGGGAAATTAAATGAACTGTGAATTTGTAGATCATGATCAGGCACACTAAATTGCTTCAGTTAATTGGTTCAGTTCTTGGTGGAGGCTAAGGTGGTCACCCATTGTGTGGGTAGCTCGAAAGGCATGTAACTGCTCCTGGTAGCCCTGTAGCATCTCACTTTGGTATGCAACTGCTCCCTCCTGGATTCATATCAGGCAAAGTATTTTGTAACGGTTCCATCACTGAAGAAGAGTTAGAATCCATCAGCAGGGTTTTATTGACTAAGTCATGAGGCAAACAATACCAAAAACACAACCGAAAGTTAAAGTCAATATCCAGGTAAAGTCAGGAAGCAAACAGGCAGTCAGTAGTAAACAATCCAAATCAGAAACCCAGAAAGACGGTCAAGAAATTTAGCAAAATGGGTCATACGCAGGAGACAAACTAACAAACGAACTTGAAAGCCTTGGTATACAGACGAACTTGTAACACTCGGCTCTTAAAACAAACCTAGTTACAATGCTACGGGATTGCAAATCTAAATATGGGCTAATAATACTTACTTCCAGTGCTGTATGAGCTTTGTGGAACAAGCAAGACGAGACACAAAAATATGTCAACAACAAACCAAAGTGTATTAAGTGAAGAAACCAACAAAAACAAACCAGGTGCACCAAAAAAAAAAAAACAATATATACAAAATATATACAAATATAAACAATGAGTGTGTGCGTGTATGTATGAACGTCCAAAGTCCGTGTATTTATTGTTTGTGTGTGTGATGTAGGCTGGGAGAGATGGCTCGGTCTCACCGGTAAAAGATGTTCAGTCTGGGAGCACGAGAAAACGGAATGAGAGGGGTATTGAATGTGTCCAGATTAACAGATTAATCCACCCGGGAAAAGTAATCCAGTGGCTGCGGCAAACAAACTCTCTCTCTTAGAAACAGCGCTGTAAATCCACATCTCTCCTCCTAGAAGCCTTTGCCATTTCCCCTTTTAAGTCCCCTTTTTATTCTCGCGAGAGCTGAAACCCTATGCCAAAATACTGTCATGGAACACTTTAAACCATATCGGGTTCATTTCCCAGTGCAGGTGAGCTTTATAAGCTACTAATTATTAGCCCACTGTATAAAATGAATATAAAAAATGTATTTAAAAAAGTAAATATAAGTTCATTGTGAAATGCAAAAAACATAAGTTCAGAACCTGGTGAAACCTGGTGAAGGGCTGCACAAGTCAGTACGTGATTCTGGCAAATGAGGCCTCGTTTGTTACTGCTCATGTGACTCTCAGGGAACCAACACACGCATCGAATCGAGGCTTCATTTGGACACACCAGCTCTGCTCAACACGAGCTTCAGAGCCTCGGTGTAACATGATTACTGAGACTACCTGTTGGGTTGTACAGTAAGCTCTGACTTTGGATTAGCTGTTAGTAAATAGCTAATACAAACTCATTTTTAATGAGATTGGATCCAGCTGATGTCTGTACAAACATTAGGACCTGAACAATTACTAGTTTCCATTGGACTTAAAGATAGCATGCAGGCTCTTTATATCTACATACTATTGATATTAAGTCTGGCCTTCCTGAGTCTATGAATTTTTCAGGTATCTGATGTGCTGATGCCCATGTCCAACAGTACAAGAAAGGCTTGATTAAAGAAACAAAAAAAGTTCTTATATGCATGTAAGAATCCTTCCCCGAGAAAATGCCTCATCGCATGAATGCACATGCGCATGCACGCATGCTTTTTTGCTGTGTGTGTCCAGCATTGAATAATTATTTGACAATGAGGACTGGAATGTGGCGGTGAATTTATGACTGAATTAAAGCTGCTCAAATCTCTGCACACTTTCCCTTTATAAAAGGCAGTGTTAATATAAATATATGCTTATTAAATAATGTTATTTTTCTGGGTACTGATTTTACATTTTGTACTGATTTTTATGACTGAAATAAAGCTGTTCATATCTCTGCGCGTTCATATCTCTGTGCATTTGCATCTCCCCTTTGATCAAAATGCTGTCGATATCAGCAGCTTTATTTTAGTCATAAAGAGTGGCAAATTCTGCAAAGAAACAAAATGTAAAATCAATAATACCCCAAAAACCAACAAAGCTCAAACATATATTAGCTAAATCAACACTTCCTTTTGCAAAATCAAAGTGTGCGCCGAAGATAAAAAAATCCAAGATGAGATCTCATATTGATCTCTTTTCTTCCCCCTCCTAGATTGACATGAGCCATCTTTGAGACCTAAATAGAATTTAGGCATTTTCTTCGTCTTCTCAAATGTGGCCCATTACCTCTAATCTCATATTTTTCTTGTACGCGACTCACATACAATGGTACTCAAGCGAAATTCTAGTTTTACCGTTGCACCTCACGGCAGCAGCATTTGGGTTTGTGCGTTTACTGGCTTTACCGCTGAGTGGCGCTATATAACTATAGACCGACACCTAAGGCCTTAGTTAATTCTCTCAAGGATTAATGAGCCGCAATTAATGAGCTCCTTTAGAGCTGCACGTAGTAGATAAATCAAGGTGAAACATTGTAGTTAAACGAATTCCTAATCACAGTACTAAAATTACAGTACAAATTTAGAATTTCAATTAGATTAAATCTTATGAGGATCGAATTTAAGCAAAGAAAACATCAACACAATGAGACTTTAGATTTTATCATGTGTAAGTAGAAAAGCTACGCATGTAGGTTTTTTTTTTTGTCATCTTATATTTTGTGTTCTTTCAATTTGTAGTAGATTTATTACCTGAAATTAATATAAACACTCGCGTAGCCAGAAAATTCTGTGTGTGCATCAGAAAAGGTGGGTGTGCCACAGGTGTTGTCAGATTAATATGCCAAAACTATAATATAATATAAATATATATAATATAATATAACTATATAAGATACATAGCCTTTATAAGACTTTTATTTAAGTGCACTCATAATGACGACAAAACATTATGATTTTGTAAAATAATGAAAGCAAACAGGGATACAGCGCTATTCTGTATCGTGAACTTGAGCGCCTCAGAAAATGAACCAAAACTCCATGTATGCTTGCCTCACAGACGTGAAAAATATATAAAGTGAAATGTCTGCTTTTATATAAACTAATGGAAAACAAATAGCAGATTATGTAATTCGTATGAAATGTGAATTATTCACTTTCTTAGCCCGACCCCCATTAAAATGGCGTATTCAGAGAAAGTCTTGCCCACTACACAGCAAAAATATGTTAGTATATTATGACTGAAACCAGGCGGCTCATATTGGCGTGTGTTTCGAACAGCGCTTATTTAGCGAGTATAAATTTGATTTGTATTTGTTGTATTTCTGAGGATGAATGGCGCGTGCGTTCATCTGCAATTTGATCAAAACTCCCAAAGTGAAAGAGCGCCGCGGCCTTTGCTAAAAGGCTTATTCATACCCACATTTCAGCCATTCACAGATATTCATTGTGATATGTTTTTGTTTCTAATCAGAGTATTTTATGAATGAAATGTAACTGCTGTTTTTGGTACACGCTTTCACTTTGCACTTTTCATCTCGCTGTCGATATGAGCCGATACGAGCAGCTTTGTTTTAGTCATAATATTCATCTATCATAAATAAGGGCGACTTTTGTACAGCAAACAACATTTTAAATCAGTACCCCAGAAAAACAACAGAGCACAAATATATACACACGTGGACAAAATTATTGGTACCCTTCGGGCAATGAAAGAAAAACTCACAATGGTCACAGAAATAACTTTAATCTGACAAAAGTAATAATAAATAAGAATTCTATGAAGGTTAACCAATGAAAGTCAGACATTGCTTTTCAACCATGCTTCAACGGAATTATTTAAAAAAATGAACTCATGGAACAGGCCTGGACAAAAATGATGGTACCCCTAACTTAATAGTTTGTTCCACAACCTTTTGAGGCAATCACTGCAATCAAACGATTCCTGTAACTGTCAATGAGACTTCTGCACCTCTCTGCAGGTATTTTGGCCCACTCTTCATGAGCAAGCTGCTCCAGTTGTTTCCGGTTTAAAGGGTGCCTTTTCCAGACAGCATGTTTCAGCTCCTTCCAAAGATAGAAGGCCACTCATAGAAGGCCACTTTAGAATAGTCCAATGTTTTCCTCTTAGCCATTCTTGGGTGTTTTAGCTGTGTGTTTTGGGTTATTGTCCTGTTGCAAGACCCATGACCTGCGACTGAGACCCAGCTTTCTGACACTGGCCAGCACATTTCTCTCTAGAATCCCTTGATAGTCTTGAGATTTCATTGTACCCTGCACAGATTCAAGACACCCTGTGCCAGATGCAGCAAAGCAGCCCCAGAACATAACAGAGCCTCCTCCATGTTTCACAGTAGGGACAGTGTTCTTTTCTTGATATGCTTCATTTTTCCATCTGTGAACATAGAGCTGATGTGCCTTGACAAAAAGTTCCATTTTTGTCTCATCTGTCCATATGACATTCTCCCAGAAGTCAACATGTAGTTTGGCATATTCCAGTCTGGCTTTTTTATGATTTGTTTTCAACAATGGTGTCCTCCTTGGTTGTCTCCCATGTAGTCCACTTTGGCGCGATCTGACACTGATGTTCCTTGAGCATGAAGTTCACCTTGAATCTCTTTAGAAGTCTTTCTGGGCTCTTTTGTTACCATTCGGATTATCCGTCTCTTTGATTTGTCATAAATTTTCCTCCTGCGTCCACGTCCAGGGAGGTTGGCTACAGTCCCATGGATCTTAAATTTCTGAATAATATGTGCAACTGTAGTCACAGAAACATCTAGCTGCTTGGAAATGGTCTTATAGCCTTTACCTTTAACATGCTTGTCTATAATTTTCTTTCGAATCTCCTGAGACAACTCTTTCCTTCGCTTCCTCTGGTCCATGTTGAGTGTGGTACATACCATGTCACCAAACAACACAGTGACTACCTGGAGCCCTATATATAGGCCCACTGACTGATTACAAGATTGTAGACCTGTGATGCTAATTAGTGGACACACCTTGAATTAACATGCCCCTTTGGTCACATTATTTTCAGTATTTTCTAGAGGTACCATCATTTTTGTCCAGGCCTGTTCCATGAGTTTATGTTTTTAAATAATTCTGTTGAAGCATGGTTGAAAAGCAATGCCTGACTTTCATTGGTAAACGTTCATATACTTTTTTTAAACTATTACTTTTGTCAGATTAAAGTTATTTCTGTGACCATTTCATTGACCGGAGGGTACCAACAATTTTGCCCACGTGTGTACTTGCTGAATAAACACTGCATTTTTAAACAATGTGACCAGCTTTATTTCACCCATTCCAGCCATTCGTGGTCAAATAATTATTCAATGCTGGACACAAACAGCAAAAAAAGCATGATGATTATTATGGTTATTATTATCATGCTTTTTTTTTGCTGTTTGTGTTCAGCTTTGAATGATTGAGGATTCATGCCACGAGTCATTTTATTATACAAAGATTATTGCGTTGTGCTCAGACCACTACATTTAAAATTTTACTTTGTTACCATTTTTTAATCACTGGAATGGAAGAGATGGAAAGTTTCCTTATCATGCTTGTATTATTTTTAAATCATTGATACAAAACCGATTATTTTTATGCTATTTTACAAATGGACAATACAAGTGGAATAATTTTATTTGGTTTATTGATTTATATATATATATATATATATAAATGTATATATATAAAATCTAATTCAAACGTTCTATAAAAATAGCAAAGAAAATTATTGTGGAGTGATTTAAAAATAGAATGTATGTTATGATAAGGAAAATCACAATTTCTTCTGGTCCATGGATTAAAAACAATAACAATGTCAATTTTAGAATCTAGAATCCAGAAGATTTTAAAATTACACAAATTGAAAATCTTCTTACACAAAGTGGGCTGAAGCACTGCAGATCTTCAGAAAGGCCCCAGATCCAAGAGGGTCTTAAAGTGGGCAGGGGTGCATTTTTTTTTTTTTTCTGAATGTATAGATGAGAACAGTTTAGTTTAGTTTATTTATATAGCACATTTACTACAGCCACAAGACTGACCAAAGTGCTGTACATCCCCATAAACAACATAAAAGAATAAAAGTATACAACTATAGCCTAAGAAAAAATAAATAAATAAATAAATAAACAAACACAGAAGCTTAAAAGGACAGTAAAGCCTAGTAGGCCAGTGAAAACAAATGAGTTTTTAAAAGGGATTTAAATGAAGTCAGACTAGGAGCCATTCGAATATTGATTGGCAGGCCGTTCCAAAGACGAGGCCCAATTACTGAAAAAGCACGGTCACCTCTACGCTTAAGTCTGGAGTGTGGAATTAAAAGGAGATTCTGGTCACAGGATCTTAAACTTCTCAGGGGGGTGTGTTGGTGCAGCAATTCGGTTAAGTAGATGGGTGCGTGATGGTGTAGCAATTTAAAAACAAATAGTAAAATTTTTAAATGTATTCTGAAATGAACAGGTAACCAGTGAAGGGCCTTCAAAAGCGGAGTCACATGATCCCAATTCTCACCTGGGGAGGGGTGAATTATTTGCATTTGAATGTTGTCTGACATTGTAAAGCACACACAGTAACACAAAGGGTGTTTTCTCACTGGGAACGATCTGTTCCATTCTGTACCCGTGCACGATTTTCCCCCCTCCTCAATCCCTCCGCAGGTCTGCGTGCACATTGTAACATCTGTTCCAGGCACACTTGCGTATTTACACAATCAGAAACAGTAGGTGGCGGTAGAGACGTATTTGGTTCGTCTTCCGCCAAAACGGACAGAGAAAAAAAGCAGCAACCGCTCTCTTCCTATTGTGCGACATGGATTCAATGCTGTTGTTGTTTTTACAAAGTTTGAGCCAAGAACAGCTTTCTCAAATAACTTCCAACTTGCACATCTATCGCGCAGCACAGAGGATGAAAAGAGCTCAAGCTGCGCGTGTACAACGATTTTTGAAGGGAAGGGAGGAAATGAGGAAAGTATGGAAGTATAATAGTGCCAAAATTCCTCAAAGCAAAATAGCAGGTTGAATTACATGAACTGAAAAAAAAACTTGCAATAAAAATGTTTGAATATTTCTGCATTGCAGTTTGATCTGAATTGAAAAAAATCCTTAAAGCATTTACAATGTTTTTAATTTTTTGCCACTACAGTTTATTGTGGTTGCATATTTCAAATGAAAATGTAATTCAAGCATTTAAAATTCAAAGCAAAAACATTCAAGTTACTAAATTGCAGTTTATAAATTTCAAGTGTTAAAAATACAATCTTCATTATTTTTCAATCTTACAAATTCAGGTAGACAAAATTCAGGTAATAAAATTCAGGTCGCTAAAATTCAGGTCTTCACATCCAGGATATCACAGAAAGAGCAGTGGCGTGCCGACTGCTGCTGTCCATGCCGCAGTGTACTAGTGTAAGTGTGCTTCCTTCTCCCTGTGCAGTCTACTTCTCAGAAACTACTTACCGATCAGCACGCAGCACTCTTAACTAACAGACTGGGTTGCCAGTTGTATAATAAACAGTTAAAATTAGCCCTCTGCCGTAAACGCTATATTCAAAGCAAAGCCAACGCTCTTCCATTCACACGCAAGGGCGATGGTTTCCTGTGCCTGCACTCGGTAATGTACAGTCACATTCAGTAACAAGATGGGATTAATTTCCTCAGCAGCAGTAACAACATACATGCTGTTTACACATTAATTTTTATTGCTTATAAATAAAGGTAACCATAAAAACTTTGTAATTAAGAAAAACGTAAAGTGTGGATAGTACGTTTTAATGTCAGTCTGATTAAATTAAAATAAAAAAGATTTTATTTTTGTTACAAAGTATTTTTTTTTTGCAATTACTCTACAACATTTCAATTTCAGGTTGACAGGGGCAACCCGGCGAAGCTGGGGCTCGAACCGCCGACCTTCCAAGCTGTAAAACACTGAGCTACTGCCTTCATTTAGTATGAAGTCCTAAGTCTTGGAACAATTAATACCATTCACACTGTGATTTTGTCACATATAAAATTGTACATCAATGGCTGCACTGCAATTAACCCCATTTCTCTTTACGATCTTGTACTTTTTGTCCATCATTGCACTAGTACCTCTGGTCAGTTCTCACATTACCCTGTGTATACTGACTGTATGTAAGATATACAGTGTGCAATCTATAAGCTGTCTTACTGTTACTGTCTCCATTGCTAATGGATATCTGGAATTTCCTTCAGGATCAATAAAGTATCTATCTATCTATCTACAACCCCTGGCAAAAAGTATGGAATCACCCCTCTTAGAAGATGTTCATTCAAATGTTTAATTGTGTAGAAAAAAAACACAAGCACATACACACGTAACTTTAATCTGACAAAAGTAATCATTTAAAAAAATTCTATGAATGTTAACCAATGAAAGTCAGACATTGCTTTTCAACCATGCTTCAACAGAATTATTTTAAAAAATAAACTCATGGAACAGGCCTGGACAAAAATGATGGTACCCCTAGAAAATACTGAAAATAATGTGACCAAAGGAACATGTTAATTCAAGGTGTGTCCACTAATTAGCATCACAGGTGTCTACAATCTTGTAATCAGTCAGTGGGCCTATATATAGGGCTCCAGGTAGTCACTGTGTTGTTTGGTGACATGTACCACACTCAACATGGAGCAGAGGAAGCGAAGGAAAGAGTTGTCTCAGGAGATTCGAAAGCATGTTAAAGGTAAAGTCTATAAGACCATTTCCAAGCAGCTAGATGTTCCTGTGACTAGAGTTGCACATATTATTCAGAAATTTAAGATCCATGGGACTGTAGCCAAACTCCCTGGACGTGGCCGCAGGAGGAAAATTGATGACAAATCAAAGAGACGGATAATCCGAATGGTAACGAAAGCGCCCAGAAAGACCTCTAAAGAGATCCAAGGTGAACTTCATGCTCAAGGAACATCAGTGTCAGATCGCACTATCCGTCGTTGTTTGACTACATGTTGACAAGCCACAAAGCTGCTGCGAGAATGTCCTATGGATAGATGAGACAAAAATGGAACTTTTTGCCAAGGCACATCAGCTCTATGTTCACAGACGGAAAAATGAAGCATATCAAGAAAAGAAAACTGTCCCTACTGTGAAACATGGAGGAGGCTCTGTTATGTTCTGCGGCTGCTTTGCTGCATCTGGCACAGGGTGTCTTGAATCTGTGCAGGGTACAATGAAATCTCAAGACTATCAAGGGATTCTAGAGAGAAATGTGCTGGCCAGTGTCAGAAAGCTGGGTCTCAGTCGCAGGTCATGGGTCTTGCAACAGGACAATGACCCAAAACACACAAAAAAAACCCCCAAGAATGGCTAAGAGGAAAACATTGGACTATTCTAAAGTGGCCTTCTATGAGCCCTGACCTCAATCCTATTGAGCATCTTTGGAAGGAGCTGAAACATGAAGGCACCCTTCAAACCGGAAACACCTGGAGCAGCTTGCTCATGAGGAGTGGGCCAAAATACCTGCAGAGAGGTGCAGAAGTCTCATTGACACTTACAGGAATCGTTTGATTGCAGTGATTGCCTGAAAAGGTTGTGCAACAAACTATTAACTTAGGGGTACCATCATTTTTGTCCAGGCCTGTTCCATGAGTTCATTTTTTTTATTTAATTCCGTTGAAGCATGGTTGAAAAGCAATGTCTGACTTTCATTGGTTAACATTTCATAGAATTCTTTTTTGTTATTACTTTTGTCAGATTAAAGTTATTTCTGTGACCATTGTGAGTTTTTCTTTCATTGACCAAAGGGTACCAACAATATTGTCCACGTGTGTACATGCCACAAAACTATTTTAACTCAACAATCCAAACTTCTAGCTGTATTAAAAAAAAAACATAACTATAATCAATGACCACTGTTTCTACAGCTCAAACAGAGCAAAAAAATATGGCCTCACAAATCTGAGAAAAAATATATGGAATCGCCAAATAAAAACACTACTACTACTTTGTTGCACCACCTCTGGCTTTTATAACAGCTTGAATTCTCTAAGGCATGGATTTAACTAATGATAAACAGTATACTTCATCAATCTGTCTCCAGCTTTGTCTTATTGCAGTTGCCAGAACCGCTTTGCAGGTTGGAGCCTTGTCTTTAATTTCCACCACAGATTTTCAATTGGACTGAGGTCTGGACTATTTGCAGGCCATGCCATTGACATTATATGTCTTTCCTGTAGGAATGTTTCCTGAAATCCTGAAAAATGATGCTACCATCACTAAACATCCTTTCAATTGATGGAATAAAAAAAGTGTTCAAAATCTCAACATAAATTTGTGCATTTATAGAAGATGTAATGACTGTCATGTCTCCCATACCTTTACCTGACATACAATCCCATATCATTAATGATTGTGGAAATTTGCATGTTTTCTTCAGGCAGCTGTCTTTATAAATTTCATTTATACCAAACAAAAGTTCCAGCATCATCACCCTGCCCAATGCAGATTCGTGATTCATCACTGAATAGAACTCTCATCCAGTCATCCGCAGTCCAAGATTGTCTCACTGAAATGTGGAGGTGTCCAAGTACTTTTGTTTTGAAGGGTAAAAAAAAAAAAAAACCTGGAGTCCGGAAGCGACGTGAGGCAGGGTGGAAGTGGGACGGCGTGGAAGAAACATTTTGTCCAGGTGCGTGCGTGGTAAAAACAGAGAGTGTAATAGCGGCACAGAAAAGAAGAGTATCAAGGTGAGCTGGCAAGGAGCTGGTCCGAGCTTGAGCTGCTGCAGGAATTTATTACGGAAGTGAAAATTGCTGTGGGACCGAACTGAACTCCCACTGGATATGAGAGCGGCGTCGCTCGGCAAGTTTTGCATAGAGTGTGTCGCGTGAGTGGTTGTTTGCTTCTGAGTAGAGTTGGGACACTGCGTTTGTGACATTTCTGCCTGAATACAGTTGACTTCTGACTGACATACATCAGACAGTATTTCTGTTGTACTTAAAACGAAGCTGACTTCAGAATGGGTAATTTCTACCGCTGTCGTTTCGAGAAAGTTCTCCAGATGCTGTTTGGCCTGTTGCTGCTGCCGTGTGGACGTGAACAGAATTGCGGACTCTGACGCTCTTGCTGACAGTTCTGTTTTTTGCCATTGTGGAGAGACTTGTATATATATTTTTTTGATCAGTCGATTTCACGGGGGACCTTTTTGACATTCTACAGTGTTTTGCTTCGAGTCTTGTAAGACGAAAATATTTTTGTCTTTCCTGGGGGGATTGTGGAATAGAATTTTTGAAATGAGACTAGAGCTTGCTTTGAATCGCAACTGTCATTGCTTTTTGTTTTTGCTTGGACAGTGAGCATTGCTGGATTATTTTCTGGGATTGTTCCTTTTTCTTTGGTTTTTGAGAGAAACTTTCTATTAGTTACCCTGACATATATGGACGTTCCAGCATCAGCCCTGTTCTTCGGTCAGGTAAAAATCTACATAGAGTTTTGACTCTAAACCGCTTTACCACTACAGAAACCTTGTTTTTTCTGTTTAGATGTTAATGATGGTTTTTGTTTGGCTTTTCTGTATGTAAATCCCATTTCTTTTAGGCGATTTCTTACAGTCCGGTCACAGACATTGACTCCACTTTCTACCCATTTGTTCCTCATTTGTTTTGTGGTGCATTTTCTGTTTTCAAGGCATATTGCTTTAAGTTTTCTGTCTTGGCGCTTTGATGTCTTTCTTGGTCTACCAGTACGCTTCCCTTTTACAACCTTTCCATTTGATTTGTACTTGGTCCAGATTTTAGACACAGCTGACTAGGAACAACCAATATCTTTTGCAACATTCCATGAAGATTTACCTTCTTCAAGAAGTTTGATAATCCTCTCCCTTGTCTCAACTGACATCTCTCGTGTTGGAGCCATGAGTTATGTCAATCATCTTGGTTCAACACATCACTAATGTGTGCAAGCACTCTTTTTTTAACTGCAGACTAATTAGGGCCCAAGCACTGTAGTGCGCAGGGCCCTATTGTTTTCGTTAGGATTATTATTTTTTTTTTTTTTATTATTTTTCTTTCAATCATCCGGGCACTTTCGGGCCTCTTAACATACTCAAAAACTCCCCAAAATTTGCACACAGATTGGAATCTGCGGCCAACAGGTCCTCAGTGGGGCTCGGCCCGGGGCGTCGCACACGCCCCGCACAGCGCCCCCTACAGAGTCTTGCCTTATAGCTCAGACACACTTGCACGTATACTTATAAAACTCGGTGAACATTTAGATCTCATCAAACTGAACAAGTTTCGCGCTGCATGTCATCAGGTCTAATCAACAGGAAGTGAGTTATTTTGAGTTGTTTGCAAAACGCACCCAATGGAATGTGATAAACTCCTCCTAGGAAATTTTTACAATTCGCACCAAACCAGCTAAATATGATCTAAACAAGTTGCCGATGCAAAATTGCAGAGATCTTTTTGATACCTCGAACGGTTCGGCCGTGGCGACGCTTTAAAATTATGGCGAATAAAATGAAACAGGAAGTGGCTAATAACTTCTGTGTACATTAAGTTATGCACATGAAACTTTACAGGTATGTTAAGAGTCAGAAGCTGATCACATCATATGACAATCATGAGTCTATGTCATAGCGCCACCAAGTGGCAGCAGGAAGTGTGTCACTTTTGGAAATCAGTAATATTTTGTCCTTTACTTTCACCTGATTTGGTTCAAAATCAGTCAGAATAATGAAAAGACATGGGTCATTTGAAATCATGAAGGATTTTTTTCTAATTTGAATCGTGTTGCTATGGTGACGATTTAACTCAAGAAAAAATCGAAGAAAATTATTCTTCTCATATCTTACGATTGGAAAGACCTACGGGTCCCAAATTTTATGGGTGTAGACTGTCACTGATTGTGAGGAAGCCCTGAGAGCCTGGAGCCCGGGCGTGGCACAGGGCCTGTACAGCGCCCCCTGGAACTTTGGAAAGTTTAAGCTGCATAACTCATATCCACTTTCACATATATGAATGAGACCCAGTATAAATTTAGATCTCATTGAGCTGAACAACTTGCATACCCCATGTCATGGAATCCGCTGAACAGGAAGTCGGTTATTTGGCGTTGTTTGAAAAACGCACCCATTGGAATGTGATCTACTACTCTTACAGGATTAATAGGTTTTTGACCAAACAGGGTCTAATATAATCTCAAGACATTGAGGATCTAAGATTATGAAGGGCTGGTTGATATCTTAAACGGGTCGGCCGTGGCGAGCCCTTAAACCTACGGCGAATAACAGGAAACAGGAAGTGGCTAATAACTTCTGTATAAATTGTGTGACGTTCATCAAACCTCAGCAGTAGGTTAAGAGAAGAGCCCTGCTCACAGTGACATGGGTCCCATGAGTCTCAGTCATAGCGCCACCAACTGGCAACAGAAAGTGTCTACTTTTAGAAATTAAATTCTTTTGGGGCTAATTTTCAGCTAATTGGTTTCAAAATCAGGCACAATAATTGGAAGACATGGCTGATGTCACCCTGTAAAGGACTTTTTGCTATATTAAATAGTGTTGCTATGGCAAGGTAAAATTTTAAGGAAAACTAGGATACTCATATCCAACTAGTGGAAAGTCCTAATGTCTCCAAACATTTTACATAGAAGGTACAACTGGTTCTGAGTAAATTTCTTGAGTTTCACGATTTTGTTATGCTCATACGCCTCCCAACAATATTTTATGTTTATTAACTCATTGTTTTAAAAAAGTGTATAAACTAACTCCTGCAGTACTAAACTATGGCCACTAGATGGAGGTATCACACCACACATCCCCCACACACGGAGACGCACACAGACACACGTGACCTCCCCCTCCCTCACAGATTTGAGTTTTGGTGAAGCGGACTGACACAAACGCTGCCGCTGAATAGTTGTTTATGGACTGTTTAATTGTTTACAAATCGCCCTTTGGACCAAGTTTTGTGCGTGAATTCAACAGTAAGTGTGAAGTCTTTAACTATATTAACAATGGACATTTTATCTGTTCCGGTAACAAGTTATTATGCCCGCGAGGTCGCGATATATATATAAATATATATATATTTACATGTGTGTGTGTGTGTGTGTATTCTTATTAAGTATGCCTAGAATCAATATGTTATTGTGACTGTCACTATTATCTTTTGCTGTTGTTATTTCGTGTTATAAACACACACACATTTGAAACACGGCCCGTAGCTTTAAGGGCTACGGCGAATAACAGGAAACAGGAAGTGGCTAATAACTTCTGTCTTAATTGTGTGACGTTCATCAAACCTCAGCAGTAGGTTAAGAGAAGAGTCCTGCTCACAGTGACATGGGTCCCGTGAGTCTCAGTCATAGCGCCACCAACTGGCAGCAGAAAGTGTCTACTTTTAGAAATTAAATTCTTTTGTGGCTAATTTTCAGCAAATTGGCTTCAAAATCAGCCACAATAATTGGAAGACATGGCTGATGTCACACTGTAAAGGACTTTTTGATACGTTGAATATTATTGCTATGGCAACATATAATTTTGAGCAAATATAAGATACTTATATCCACCAAGTGAAAAGTCCTAATGTGCCCAAACATTTTAGGTAGAAAGAACAACTGCTTCTGAGTAGATTTCTTGAGTTTCATGTTTTTGTGATGCTCATACAGCTCCCAACAATTTTTACAGTATATTTATCAGCCTTGGTCTGAACTGTCTCCACTGACTCCTGCAGTAAAAAAATACGTCCAGTAGATGGCAGTAGTAGGCAGGTATTCTGCAGTCAGGTCTTTCCCCTTTTCCTTTACTATGGCTTCATGTTTACAATTTAAACATATGCAGAAATTATAAAAAATAAACAATACAAACATTTAAATTGCCCACTGTACAACATTCAGTCTGGTGGACAAGCGCGGCGATATACACACCAGACCACACATTCTAAACACACACACACACACACACACACACACACACACACACACACACACACACACACACACACACCCCATACAAACACACACACTCTACACATTGGTCATGTACACATCCCAACAAATACACAATATGAACACACTAACTATCCTACATGCACACACACACACACACACACACACACATCACAAGCACACGTCACTAATGTTACCTGACTAAATAAAAATCAATATATCATGAAAAAGGAAAAAGATCCTTAGGAAAACAAGAGGCTCCTGCGCACCTATAGTGTGTGGGTGAGTTTTTAATTACAAATCAGTTTTGATATCTCAAATGTCTCAGCCGTGCTAATGTCTTAAACTTACACCGACAAATGATTAATAACACACACATCACTAATGTTCACACACAGACTCACACACCATACACACAAACACACACACACACTCCATATACACAAACACGCACAAACACAAGCACATTTACTCGTCACACACAGACTGACACATCTACATCTCACACACCTCTCTCCCTCACTCTCACACACACATCACATCACATCACACACACACACGGACACACACACACGGACACACACAAACACAAGCACACATCACTAATATTAACACACTAAATAAACACACACAAAGACACAAACACATCTCACACACACGCACACACATGCATGCACAAACACAAACAAATACACTCATACATCACACAAATGAGCACCTACATACACACACACATTATAACATCACAAATTATAACACCCACACACTCACATCTCTGTCTGACACACCCTCACGCAGAAACACACACATCCACTAACAAGTCACATGTCTTAGACATACTAACAAACACATCACTAATGTTAACACACAGACTCACACACCACACACACGCAAACACGCAAAAACACATTTACTCATCAGAGACAGACTGACACATTAACTAGTCACACACACACACACACAAATATTTAGGGCCCAAACTGATATTAGCCCAGTATGATGTGTGACGTTCTGTGTGCAAGTTCTGCGGTGCAACCGGGTGCCAATGACTTTTTCGAGGTTTTGACACACTCGAATATCACGCAGGTTGTGCGGTGCGCCCGGGGTGGGGACCGCGCCCCTTGCTTGGGCCCGTCATCGTTGCTTGCAACTATATTTAGCAGTTGTAATCAGATACAGGTGTTTGTTTTAGAAATGCAAAGTGCATGGTGATTCTATATAATTTTACTCAGATTTGTGTGATTCCATATTTTTTTCCTCTGTTTGATCTTTAAAACAGTTGTCATTGACTATAGTTATCTTTCTTTGTTTGTTTTTTAAGTGTTTTATACAGCCACAAGGTTGGATTGTTGAATGAAAATAGTTTTGTGGTATGTATGTGCTTTTTTTTTCTACACAATTAAACATTTGAATGAACATCTTCTGAGAGGGGTGATTCCAAAGGTTTGCCAGGGGTTGTATCTGCCTTTATTCTTTGTCTTGAATTGTCCCTATCAGTCTCTTTGCACAGCCGGAGAACAGAGTCAGACGTCTGCAGTACTCTGGTGTCACTCGATGAACTCATGCTGTTTGACTGCTTCCTAAATTTGTTTCTGCTGCTGTACAGAAATTTTCCAGAAATTTTCCACAGACCGTTGCTAGGGGTGATGCAGCAATTCAAGGACTGTGATTGGTTAATAAAAAATCACCTCTGACCTCTGCAAAGGTTTTGAAATGTGCTCTTTGTGAAAACAGAATACATGATAATAGAACCAACAGTAAAATCATAATTTTTGTATATGAAGAAATTGTATAATCATGACTACAGGCTACTACTATGCAAAGTTATCTTAAAGATAATTAAAAAGCTTAATGTTGAAAATGCTTTTGAAGCAACCCATTTCCACACACTTCTCACACTTATTTACCGTACTGATTTTATTACTTGTAATCCATTTTAGATTGATGGGAGCAAAATGTCTCAGCTTTTACAATTTACATGATTGCGGGACAGTCTGTTTAATTTGCACTTTTGGATCGTGGGTAGCCAACAATCCAAGAGAGATGGAAGGAAGTAAAACAACAAGAAAAACTAATTGGACAGAAAAGCAGTGTTTACTTTAGCTTTATGTTCAGTATTTGGAGAATATTTCTTCCTTTCACCATTTTGTCCTCTGCTATAGAAACTCTTAAGCCTCTTAAAAGTCCTCCTCTCTACTCTTAACAACTTAGGAGCTGTTTTTAGGGCTAAGATGTTTTGTGAAGCATTTTTATCTTTACTAAGATTTAATACTAAATTTAGGGAGAAATTCTAAGAAAAGGCCCTTATTCTAAGATTTTTCTTAGAATTTTGTCACTAGGAGCAACTTTTAGGCTTAAGAAGCTTTGTGGATACAGGTCCTGAATTTTATTACCTGAATTTTAGCGACCTGAATTTGTAAGATTGAAAAATAATGAAGATTGTATTTTTAACACTTGAAAACTGCAATTTAGTAACTTGAATATTTTTGCTTTTAATTTTAAATGCTTGAATTACATTTTCACTTGAAATATGCAACCACAATAAATTGTAGTGGCAAACATTTTAAACATTGTAAATGCTCTAAGGATTTTTTTTCAATTCAGATCAAATTGCAATGCAGAAAAATAATTTGTTTTTTATTGCAACAAGTTTTTTTTCACTTAATGTAATTCAACCTGCTATTTTGCTTTGAGGAATTTTGGCACTATTATACTTCCATAGGAATGCCTTTATAACTCTACTCGCAGACTGCAACTTGCGGTCAACCGTAAGGTGAGTAACCTGGTGTCGTCTAGATTCTCTTCTGATTTCCACAATAAAATCAAAAACAATAACTTGTTAAGTCTCTTGGAAACATGGTGGTGCATTATTATTTATATTAGCTTATATTTATTTATATTTAGCTTATAGTTAGACCATCTGTTTTAATAGATGCATATAGTGATTGAAAAGTATGTATTCCTGTACTTTGTATTCTCCCTCAGAGACATCTGGGTTCGGGAGAGGTCTGATGTGTGGTGGCATCATGTGCTCTTGACCCGGAAAAATGAGGAATAGCACCGAAATTTCCGCATGAGGAAGACAACGTTCCTACAATTGTGCAACATCCTTCAGCCACATCTCACAAGATGATGCAACCCAGCTTAGGCATCCAGTGCCTGTTGAACAACGTGTGGCTATATGCCTCTGGAGATCGGCCACTATTGTTGAGTATCAGACTCTTTCACATTTGTTTGGTATTGGCCTTTCTACAGCTTGTGTCATATCTAATAATGTAGTCTCGCTTATTGTGGACAGTTTACTTGCACAGTATATTAAAACACCATCGGAAGAAGAACTTAGTCATTATTGCAGGTTTTCATGATTAGTGGGGGTTTCCGTCAGTGTGGTGGAGCTGTTGATGGGACCCACATAGGCATTTTAGCTCCATCAGGTACTCCTTCAGACAATTTTAACCGTAAGGGGTTCTACTCTGTCATTCAAGGTGTGGTGGACCATTGGCTCAGGTTCTGGGACATTAATGTACGCTGGCCAGCCAGAGTGTTTGGTAATTACAATGTTTTCCAAAGAGGTCAGGATGGAGCACTGTTTCCCCAGCTCACAGAGCAGATCATGTGTGTGAATGTACCAGTGGTAATGTTCAGTGATACTGCATACCCACTCCTTGGCCGTCTCAAGGGGAGATGGCGCTGTTTGATGAAGAGGTACAATTGCCATCTCGAGAAACTAAATAATACCATCACAGTCTGCTGCATACATCACAATTACTGTGACGTAAACGATGAGGTTTATGTTGAAGACTTGAATATTGTTGGGGACCAGGAAGTAACTGAATGGAACCCCCTTAATGCAAACACCACTGCCAACACCACAAGAGATGCCTTGTGTGCATTTTTTCTGCTCCTTCTTAAGTGTGAACTTAGCTGCGGTACAGGCACCATTTGAGTTCAACACATTTTTACAGTTAGCCAAGGGGCACAAACAATAATGTGTTTCTTGTTATGTGTTACCACCATTGAAGTGTTGTTTTGTTTTACAATAAATTGATACTGAAATTTAAACATGCAACATGAGTGTAAACATCCAAGATGAGTGTGGAATTGAGTCATTTGAAACAGAAAAAAGGGCGGTTAAAAAGAGTGCAAAATTTTTATTTAGAGGAAACAGTATGTGCAAGAGTATAAACTGTTAACGGTATGTTCGGTAGAAAAAGTCCACAGTGCTGGTCACATGTAAAACTGTAAATGTTACAATAGGTCCACAAGGTAAACTGTTTGTACAACAGAACAGTGCGGGCAATATGTATTTTATATATATATATATAAAATATATAAAGTTCTATTTATATTAACTATTTGAACTATTATTATTTAATTTACTTCCAAATAAATTTAAGAACAAGAACAATCAAACTTTTTTTTTAACAAAAAAATCAATTGTTTTAACAATTACAGAGAAATCACAGCCAGCGGCAGTTTTCAGAAATTCTTTCCGCGGTGAGGCTGCGTTGGGCGGGGTACATGAGGCGTGTACATGGACATTGCTAAATCTGCGAAAATGTTGGGGCTTTTTTTCCTAAATAGTCGCCATCTTTAATAACCGATGAAGCTTTTGAACAACTCTTAAAACTACTCTTTGTGACACTATAACAGTAATATTTTGAACATTTTGCAGGCTGTTTGGAGAAACCAGAGAATAAAGAATAAAACAGTTGTTCTTGTATACAAAAAGTTAAATGTCTGCTTTTACATAAACTAATGGAAAACAAATTGCAGATTATGTAATTCATTTGAAAAGTTAATTATTGGCGCATCCACTGTTGCGGAGATGAAACCCTTCACTTCATTTCACTTTCTTAGCCCCACCCCCATTAAAACAGCGCATTCAGAGAAAGGTTTGCCCGTGAGAGACTGTGCGCTCCACTACACAGCAAATTCAAAAAAAAAACCTAAAATATGTTAATATATTATAAATGAAATAAAGTATCGGTGTGTGTTCACACAGTGCTTATTTAGTAAGTATAAGTTTGATTTGTGTTTGTTGTGTTTCTGGGGATGAGTGGCGGGAGCGTTCATCTGCCTTCCGATCAAAACTCTGCAAAGTGAAAGAGCGCATACGTGCTGCGGGTTCACGCAAAAATTTTACATTCACTAATAGGCTTATTCATAACAACATTTCAGCCATTCACAGACATACAATGCGCTATGTTATTGTTTGTAATAAGAGGATTTTATGAATGAAATGTAACTGCTGTTTTTGGTACATACTTTCACTTTGCACTTTTTATCTCACTGCCGATATGAGCCGATACGAGCATCTTAACATAGTCATAATATTCATCTATCATAAATAGGGGGCGACTTTTGCAAAGCAAACAAAATGTAAAATCAGTACCCCCAGAAATATATACGTGCTGAATAAACACTGCAGAAATGCAAAAGAAATGTTGCAAAAATGCAACAAGCAAATATATAGGCTACTCACTAGATAAACGCTGGCTTTTCCAACACGACAGCGCGCTCAGATGTGAGCCGATTTATTCATGTCATAATCTAATATAACATTTTTGCTGTCTAGTTTCTTTTTTTGTGTGCATAAGAATTGCATTTTAATGAATGTTTCATGGTGCTCCAGATGGCCAGTCCTCCACTGCTCAAGACTTTCAGGACAATCTACCGGCTTTGTTTATTCTCAAGAGAAAGCATAATACAACTTTCCATACAGTAAATAAAAAGAAAAGTATCTAAATCAAAAAGTATGAAATCCAGATATGAAATCTGATTGAACTGCTTTTATGAATCATTTTTAATTTTGTAATATATTTTATGTTTTTCTGGGGAAATAAAAGTTTAAAAAATTATATCAAATAAGGACTTTTTCAAAAAGCCAGACCAAATTTCTCATTCACTGCTGAAGTAGTTAAATATGCTTATACTGTAGCTACGTAGGTAACATTTTAAAAGTACAATTGCAACTACTTTATATATGAATAAAATAGCATTAGACACACATATATGATACGGTAGTATATACAATGAAAAAGCAATTTACACGAGTGCTCAAATGTAAAGCAAACGCAATAATTAATTTATTGTATAATTTATTCAGCCATTTAAGTTACATGAAAAAAAAACGTGCCTACCAGCCCACAATTATTTTCTGTTCAAATTTAAGGATGCACACACATGTAAAAAAAAAAAAAAAAAAGATGAAGTACAACAAAGAATACGAAAGTATATAATCTTTAATAAAGTTGACCTAAAACAATATTGTTTCCAATGCTGAAGCAAACATGATTTTGGTTTTATTTTAGTCTATTCGTTCAATACAACGTGACAGCGCGCTCCGATGTGAACACCCACAGAACCCCAAGTTACTGTAATCCCTCTTCTCACCTTTCATTCATGATAGGTGTGAAGTTATCAAACCGTTTTCAGTGATGAGGGAATTGGCAGAATTGAGGGTTTTAAATAAATTAAAAAGACAGAGTAGACATCTCTGCCTAAAATGTATTTCGCCAGTACGATGAACTGAAGCTCAGCACGTCTTCTTTCTTTGTTTTAATCTGTAATAATAATTTGTGAAATAATAAGTGCAATGTATTTCGCATATATGCTTAAATATTCCTTTTTACGTGTATTATGTTTGATCTGCATTATTGAGAGACGCGATGATTTTTGGCATATTTATCAATAAATCGCATGCATTTATCAGCCTTTTGGTTAAAACGCTGCCAGCTTTTAATGAACAGCTTTATTTCAGTCATAAATTCACAATCACATTCCAGCTATTATTTCCAGCCGTGGTCAAATAATGGGTGAAATTCTGGACACAGAACAAAAAAACATGATGTTTATTATTATAAAAAAGCTCGAAGCACTTCGTGTGCAAATAAGAATATTTACAAAAAGAATATAGATTTTTTTTTTGTTGTTCATTCATGTCTTCTGATGGTGCTCAATGTCGACACATCTTTACATTTTAACAAAGATATGTTGATTATATTCACGAATCAGGACATAGTTAACACCATCAGGTAGCCTACTATCAGGCAATTAAATACATTTTAAGACCATTTAAACTGAGTCTTTGCCATGTCTTTTATTGTTTTGTTTCCCTGTTAAGACATTACAAAAACTATGTAAAAAACTTTTTATTATGAATTTTAAAGCACAAATTAGGGCATCTCATTTCATTATTATGAACAAAATATGAAGCCATATACACACATTCATTATGAAAGATCTATCGTAAAAACAAAATAAAATTCATGTTTGCTTCAACATTGGAAACAATAGTGTTTTAGGCTAACTAATTATACACAATTCTTCGTTGTACTTGCGCCATCTGGCTATGTCTGGATTCAGCAGGATCAGATGGCAGACCAAAGGCAGATCGATTTGCTGTTAGTTTGATTCCGCTCAAGGTTTACCAGAACTGAGCAGTTTCGGGGAACTATGATGGTTCCAGGGGGAAAAACGCACTGCCCTCCAATCTGCGTCAAGCAATCTCTGATGCTGTTGCTAGGTAATTACACTGCACAGCCCACAACAAAAAGCAAATAAGAGAAAGAATTAACAAACTTCTTAGAATGAAAATATCGAGTTTTACTCTTTTTTTAAAATTCATACTACTCTTACTTTGCAAAGACTTTGAGTGACTATTTGCCATATACTGTCTGCTATATTCTATATTTAATAAAACTGTATTGAAACAAAATTGTGTATTTTCCTTATTTAATAATGCTTCCAGAACATTGTTGTCCATACGTTTTATGTATATGGAAAATGTCTCGGGTTACTTGGCTGTAACCCTGTTCCATGATAAAGCAGACGGCCCGTGCTGTGGGCCGTCCTATGGCTGCCATGGTATCCACGGAGAGGCATCTGTGGCTGAACCTCACGGGCATCAAGGATAAGGATTGTGCTGTCCTCCTCAATGCCCCCGTCTCGGCTTCGGTCTTTTTGGCGACGCTGTTAATTCCATCGCCACTAGGTTTCAGGAGGCGAAGCTATGAACTGGCCTTTGGGAGGTTCCTTCCCCGCCGTGCTCAAGAACCGGGACCGTTGGCCACCCGGCCCCGGCCAGGTCTGGCCCTTATAAGGCGTGAGGTCCAGAAGGAGAGCGTGACCAGCCGCGCACCCCCCCCCCCCCCCCCCCCGTAAAGACTGGGGTGGGGCTCGCCACTCTTCTCAAAAATCTGCTTCGAAAAGACAGGATCTGAGGAGCTTCCTCTCTTCAAAGAAGAAGCCCTGAGGTTCGTGCCTGAGGGGCGCCTGGATTTTCATCACAAAACAAGGCCTCCTCCCTGGCACTCCCGGGAGGCCGGTGTTCAATCCCCGCCACCACTGGTGTTTCGGGGAGCGCCGGTCTCCAATGAAAAGTTGGGTGTTCAGGCATCTCCTGCCACACTTCATCTCCCAACAGCCCCTTTCGGAGAAGCTGGCAGCGTGGAAACTACTGCCAGGTGCATCTCCTTGGGTACAAAGGACTGTAGGCACAGGCTACAGGATTCAGTTTGCACATCATCCTCCGCGTTTCAACGGCGTGGTCTCCACTTCCGTGAAACCAGATCGAGCACATCTGCTGGCCCAGCAGTTACAGACTCTGCTGGGCAAAGGGGCCATAGAACATGTTCCCCCCCCCAGACAGAGAGTCGGGCTACTACAGTCGGTACTTTTTGGTGCCCAAGAGAGGGGGAGGGTTAAGTCCGATCTTGGATCTTCGCGGCTTGAACCGCTATCTCAGGAATCCAGATTCAAAATGTTGACTGTCAAAATGATTGTTTTTCAAATCCAACTAGAGGATTGGTTTGTGACAATCGATCTCAAGAACCCATATTTCCATATAGAAATATTGCCACAGCACAGGAAGTTCCTGAGGTTCGCTTTTGGGGGCGAAGCTTACCAGTATTGGGTCCTTCCCTTTGGCCTAGCTCTGTCACCCCGCACATATACAAAATGCATGGATGCAGCTCTGGCTCCTTTATGAGTCGAGGGCATCCGTATTTTGAATTACATAAATGACTGGCTGATTCTGGCCCAGTCTCAGGAGCTAGCGCTTCGACATCGGGATGTCGTCCTAGCCCATCTTCATTCTTTAGGATTGAGACTCAACGCCACAAAAAGCGTTCTCCTTCCTGTTTAGAGGACAACATATTTGGGTGTCACATGGGATTTGGTCACAATGCGGGCACAGTTGTCTTCTGCTCGTGTCGAATCCATTCTCAACACCCTGAAGGAAATCAAGCTAGGCCAGAAGGTCACTGTTCATCACTTTCAGAAATCTTTAGGCCTCATGGCAGCTGCGTCCACGGTGATACCTTTGGGCCTTCTGCACATGAGAGCGTTTTAGCTGTGGCTAAGAGCCTGGGGGTTTCATTCAAGGGCCAACCCCCAGAGGCTAATAAGGGTTACGCTTCGTACCCTTTATGTGGTTCAGACCCCGGCTTCTGACTTTGGGTCCCACTCTAGGTCCGTCTTGTCGTTGCAAGATGCTAACGACAGACGCTTCCCTCACGGGCTGGGGTGCGGTCTTGGATGGCCGTCCAGCACAAGGGAGCTGGAGAGGTCATCTTCTCGCGTGTCACATCAATTGCCTCCAAATGATGGCTCTGTTTCTGGCCCTGAAACACTTCCTTCAGCAGCTGAGAGGCTACCATGTCCTAGTGCGGGTGGACAGCACTGCGGTAGTCTCGTACATAAATCGCCAGGGTGGACTGTGCTCGCGCCGCTTGAACAAGCTAGCGCACCAGGTTCTGCTTTGGGCACAGGACAAGTTCCTGTCCCTCAGGGCGATTTACATTCCAGGGCATATGAATGTAGGAGCAGACTTGCTATCCAGACAAGCTGTAAAACATGGGGAATGGAAACTCCACCCCGAAGTAGGAAGTCAAATCTGGGAAAGATTTTACGTAGCAGAGGTGGACCTCTTTGTCTCACAAGAGGCAGCACAATGCCCCCTTTACTACTCTCTGACTCCTCCAGCTCCCCTGGGTCTGGACGCAATGGCCCACATGTGGCCCAGATTACGCCTTTATGCGTTTCCACCTATAGTTCTGCTCCTAGGAGTCCTGGCGAGGGTCCGTCAACAGGGCTTGCGCCTCTTATTGATAGCGCCCCCCATTGGCCTACCAGAGTGTGGTTCTCGGATCTAATATCTCTCCTCGACGGCTCACCCATTCAGCCAGCGTAATTGAAACCATTTTAAGTGCCAGGGCTCCCTCTACTAGAAGAACTTATGCCCTCAAATGGAGTGTATTTGAAAATTGGTGCATGGCAAGACATGTAGACCCAGTTCACTGCCAGATGTTTCAGTGCTGGAGTTTCTGCAAGAAAAGTTGTCCTCGGGCTTATGCCCTAGTACGCTCAGAACGTACGTAGCCGCTATTTCGGCTTGTCACGCTCTGAATGATGGGGTTTCTGTGGGCAAGCACCATTTAGTTGCCCGTTTTATTTGTGGACCTAAACGGTTGAAGCCGCCCACTAGAGCGACGGTCCCTTCATGGGACTTAACTATCGTACTCGAAGGCCTGGCCGACACCCCTTTCGAACCACTAGAGTCAGCGCCTGTCAGGCTTCCGTCTCTTAAGATGGTTTTTCTTATGGCTATTACTTCTAAAGCTATTCTGCATCCTCACCCGAACTATCTTCCCAAGGTTCCATTCTTGACCATGCACCCAGTTGTTCTCGAGGCCTTCTGTCCTCCGCCTTCACAGCTCCGGAGCAGGAATGACTTCACTTACTGTGTCCAGTACGTGCTCTTCGGATCTACGTCCACCGCACTAGCCAGTGGCGTAAGTCAGAGCAGTTCTTTATTTGCCATGGGGGTCTGCCACTAGACAGACTCTGTCACACTGGGTGAGAGATGCCATTGCCCTAGCCCATGAGGCGCGTGGTCACACTCCGCCTCTGGGAATCAGGGTTCACTCAACCAGGGGGATTGCCTGATCGATTGCCTTGGCAAGAGGCGTTCCCCTGCAGCAGGTGTGTGATGCGGCGGGCTGGTCCTCTCCACACACGTTTGTTAGATTTTATAGTCTGGATGTCAATGCTACTCCGGGTTCGTGGATCCTTGAGTCAGCATCCCAGAGCTAGGTCTGAGACCTCCTCGGCTTGTGCGCACACGCTACACAACCTGGTGTGTGTGTGTGTGTTTGGGGGCGTGGAATTGTATGTAGATTACTCTGACTGTTTCCCTGTGAACAGCGTGTGGGCGTGTCCTGCCTCATGTCATTTATCAGATAATGAAGTGTGGCAGAAAGACTGTCTCTCTCCTTAGATTCATATGGATTACATAAACTGAGAACATTTATTTTTGATTAAGCTTGCTACATTTAAAAGTAGACACTTTAAGGTTTCTGTAGATATATATGTATAGATATATAGATATAGGGATATGTGTGTGTTCATTTTAGTTAATTTTAGTGACATGTTTCAAAAAGATTTTCGGGGAGACTGAGACAGCAGTAAGCGCACCCTGTTTATTTTCTTTATTTAACAAAAGCACAATGTTTTATTGATATGTGAGTGTACATTAACAAAAAAAGATATAAATCGATACATTACACATATTTGTATGGTTAAAAATGATGGAACATTTTAAGTTATTTTGACGGTTACCAAAAAAAAATGCAAGTGCCACCGCCAAAACAGCTGACCCCATGATACTGGTGCTGGTATACTGGTAACCCTGCTGGTATAACTGCTGGTCAAGCTGGTAACCAGCTATGATGGTCTATGCTGTTTTTTTTTTTTTTCAGTTTTAAGTGATTGCTTTTTTAAAAAAGTGCATTTATATAAAAGGTTTGTGTTGTGTTTTTAGACAACCCACAGATATTTAATAAATGTAAAATAATGTATTTACATGTTTTTGGTAAATGGATTATTTTTTGTCCCTTGTATGTAAATCCATTTAAAGATAACACTACACAGTCCATGTATTTACATCACACATTATTTTCAGTACTAGCTATGAAAAAAACAAGATAATGAGCTAAACTGGTAACCAATTTTAACTACCAAAACATTGCTGGTGGCCTAGCATATAAATCATGCTGACCTATGGTGGATTTTTCAGCAGGCATGCTGGTCTTCCATCAGTTATGCTGGTTCACCAGCTAAACCAGCATCAGACCAGCACTACCTAACAAGACCAATGCTGGTGGTAGGGTTTCATGAGTGTAGATCTGCTAGTCTTCCATCAGTTATGCTGGTTCACCAGCTAAACCAGCATCAGGCCAGCACGAACCAGTATTAACCAGCATAGACCAGCATATAAATCTGGTCTATGCTGTTTTTTTCAGCAGGGTAGAAGAGCCTGTTGAAGCCTGTCAGTGGCTTTTCCTCGGAGACATGTCCTATGGATGAGAGTTTCCAGCACAGGCAGACCCCAGGAGTGTGGAAAGATGAAACAAGTGTGAGTCTTGCACCCAAGACCCACTACGCATCAACCTGATATGTGGCTGGCTTTTTATATGCACAGATGACGATGCTGTTATGCTGTTTTCCCCATTGAGCCAGAAGTGTGAACAGGATAAGAGACACTGCCTGTAGGCCGACTGTCACAAAAGCTGTACTCTCTGCTTTAATTTCATCCAAATACTGCATAAATGATAGGACACTGCTTCAGATTGCAGAAACGTACAGAGAAAGCTAGCCATGGCAAGGAAATGGCATATTCTACATTGGCTAAGTAAGTCAGCTGCTCTCACCCCAAATAGAGCATGCCATTCACTTACTGAAGACAAGAATGAAAGATGGCAGAAAGATGCACAAACAAGCAACAGGTAACTGCAGCTGCAGTAAAACCCTGATAATTTCAAGGAAGGAAGCTCAGCATTTAGTCATGTCAGTGACTTAAATGTGATTTACAGGATTAATTATATGTATCTGGTGTGCTTAAAATTACTAGATCTGTATTCCGCTAAGATTTTTTGTGGACAAATTTAAAATTACCCAGTCAAGGTTTAAAAACAGTCTACTGTATGTTAAAAATTTTAATATAATGTACACCTTAGAATGATAAAATGATAAAATAATGTAGACTAATGCATGCAAGCAATTAAGCAAAAGAGTGACATTGAAGTAAAACCTTTATATGATAAATTATAGACCGTAACCTGCAATGTCTGTACCCTGTGTAATACAAAATTCAAGTGTAATCTTAATTTGATTGTGAAGAGAGAAGCCTCTAAATAGATAAGAAACCAAAATTTAGTTTAGATACTTTCATTGCGCTTCTGACACTATTTCCTTTATTTTTAAGAAGAAAAAAAATACCTCACTCTCCTCTATAGAGAATGAGTGAAAGATAGGTAAGAGTTATCAAGGATGGATTAGATACACACATGGACAAAATTGTTGGTACCCTTCGGTCAATGAAAGAAAAACTCACAATGGTCACAGAAATAACTTTAATCTGACAAAAGTAATAATTAAAAAAATATATATGATTGTTAACCAATGAAAGTTAGACATTGCTTTTCAACCACGCTTCAACAAAATTATTTAAAAAAATAAACTCATGGAACAGGCCTGGACAAAAATGATGGTACCCCTAGAAAATACTGAAAATAATGTGACCAAAGGGACATGTTAATTCAAGGTGTGTCCACTAATTAGCATCACAGGTCTACAATCTTGTAATCAGTCAGTGGGCCTATATATAGGGCTCCAGGTAGTCACTGTGTTGTTTGGTGATGTGGTATGTACCACACTCAACATGGACCAGAGGAAGCGAAGGAAAGAGTTGTCTCAGGAGATTCGAAAGAAAATTATAGACAAGCATGGGCAAGGGCTATAAGACCATTTCCAAGCAGCTAGATGTTCCTGTGACTACAGTTGCACATATTATTCAGAAATTTAAGATCCATGGGACTGTAGCCAACCTCCCTGGACGTGGACGCAAATTGATGACAAATCAAAGAGACGGATAATCCGAATGGTAACAAAAGAGCGCAGAAAGACTTCTAAAGAGATCCAAGGTGAACTTCATGCTCAAGGAACATCAGTGTCAGATCGCACCATCCGTCGTTGTTTGAGCCAAAGTGGACTACATGGGAGACGACCAAGGAGGACACCATTGTTGAAAACAATTCATAAAAAAGCCAGACTGGAATATGCCAAACTACATGTTGACAAGCCACAAAGCTTCTGGAAAAATGTCCTATGGACAGATGAGACAAAAATGGAACTTTTGCCAAGGCACATCAGCTCTATGTTCACAGATGGAAAAATGAAGCATATCAAGAAAAGAACACTGTCCCTACTGTGAAACATGGAGGAGGCTCTGTTATGTTCTGGGGCTGCTTTGCTGCATCTGGAACAGGGTGTCTTGAATCTGTGCAGGGTACAATGAAATCTCAAGACTATCAAGGGATTCTAGAGAGAAATGTGCTGGCCAGTGTCAGAAAGCTGGGTCTCAGTCGCAGGTCATGGGTCTTGCAACAGGACAATGACCCAAAACACACAGCTAAAACACCCAAGAATGGCTAAGAGGAAAACATTGGACTATTCTAAAGTGGCCTTCTATGAGCCCTGACCTCAATCCTATTGAGCATCTTTGGAAGGAGCTGAAACATGCCGTCTAGAAAAGGCACCCTACAAACCGGAAACAACTGGAGCAGCTTGCTAATGAGGAGTGGGCCAAAATACCTGCAGAGAGGTGCAGAAGTCTCATTGACAGTTACAGGAATCGTTTGATTGCAGTGATTGCCTCAAAAGGTTGTGCAACAAACTATTAAGTTAGGGGTACCATAATTTTTGTCCAGGCCTGTTCGATGAGTTCATTTTTTTAAATATAATTCCGTTGAAGCATGGTTGAAAAGCAATGTCTGACTTTCATTGGTTAACATTCATAGAGTTCTTATTTATTATTACTTTTGTCAGATTAAAGTTATTTCTGTGACCATTGTGAGTTTTTCTTTCATTGACCGAAGGGTACCAACAATTTTGTCCACGTGTGTATGCTGCTTCACCAGAGGACA
Organism: Clarias fuscus; assembly: GCA_030347435.1. Taxonomy (NCBI): domain Eukaryota; kingdom Metazoa; phylum Chordata; class Actinopteri; order Siluriformes; family Clariidae; genus Clarias; species Clarias fuscus. Next base: position 23,983,240 of record CM059206.1, on the reverse strand, counting down.
TTGGCTTATATTAATTAACCAGTATTTTTTATTTATTTATTTAAAGCGAGGGCCATCGAGATGGCTTTAATTCATGTGATTGTAATAAAAAAATTAATAAAAAACAATCAAGGTGGCTTGTAAATGTGGCACTTAATAAAAAAAAGAAGGAAAAACCAATACATAAGAATAAAAAATAGAAAAATAGAATAATTTAATGAATATTCATCTTGAATATTTTTTTTTTAAATACAAGCAAAATTATACATGAAATGTCAGGTACTCAACAGATTTTATATAGCATGGAGGAGTTGCTGGACGAGTAATATATCTCTGTTGTATTAAAACAAATCCAGGAGTGATACGGTCTGACTTAGCCACATTGGTCTTGGCATATCGAAGGAACATACCCTCCATTTCTATGATAGTTGTAAGAAGTACTTGTTCTGTTACAACTTGACCTTTCATGATAAATTTATTTCATTTCTTTTTTCTAATTGCCAACAAAATGAGGAGCATGATGTTTGTTAAAGTTGAAATAAATGTTTTGTCACTGTTTGTGACTACAAATCATAAGACTTTCCACACCAGGCTATGAACCTGCAGAGAAAAATTAAGAACAACAATCGCAACATGTTTAATTACTGTGGCTGATATTAGTGGTCCAAGATGGTGGCTTTGAAAGATGCCACTGAAATTGAAGTCAATCACCATGTTTGGCACAGAAGGAAACCACTTCATCTTTCTGCAATAAACATACACACTGTTTATTGGTAAGGTTTTTGACCTCCAGTGATCCAGTACAGTACAGTACAGTACATTAGAATCTCTTGCATAACTGTTCACCTATTGTCCCAGGATTCCAGAGTTATAGTCCAAGGATCTACACAAGAACAATAGCACATAATGCATTCAATATTTAAAAAATATATTGTAATTTTTTAAAATAATAAATACATGCACAATTTTATCAATAACTAACCATCAAAAATGACCAAGACAAGACACACTGAACTAAAGATGTATACAGTAGCAGTATACATCTTGATGTCTATTAACACATCATTTTAGGCAGAGGTAACAAAGTTATTAACTGCCCGAAACCAAGGTTAAGGGCAATAGCTCCATGGAAATCAAAGTTGGAAAAAAGGGACACTCTAGCTAAGGAAGGGCATTTTTTATCATATCTAGGCTCATGATGGATTATCAATGTCACTGTGAAGGGTGAGGCCATTGCTCCCTTATTTAAAACACTCATAAGTCTCTCATTTTTTTGTTGTTCATTCATGTCTTCTGATGGTGCTCAATGTCGACACATATTTACATTTTAACAAAGATATGTTGATTATATTCACGAATCAGGACATAGTTAACACCATCAGGTAGCCTACTATCAGGCAATTAAATACATTTTAAGACCATTTAAACTGAGTCTTTGCCATGTCTTTTATTGTTTTGTTTCCCTGTTAAGACATTACAAAAACTATGTAAAAAACTTTTTATTATGAATTTTAAAGCACAAATTAGGGCATCTCATTTCATTATTATGAACAAAATATGAAGCCATATACACACATTCATTATGAAAGATCTATCGTAAAAACAAAATAAAATTCATGTTTGCTTCAACATTGGAAACAATAGTGTTTTAGGCTAACTAATTATACACAATTCTTCGTTGTACTTGCGCCATCTGGCTATGTCTGGATTCAGCAGGATCAGATGGCAGACCAAAGGCAGATCGATTTGCTGTTAGTTTGATTCCGCTCAAGGTTTACCAGAACTGAGCAGTTTCGGGGAACTATGATGGTTCCAGGGGGAAAAACGCACTGCCCTCCAATCTGCGTCAAGCAATCTCTGATGCTGTTGCTAGGTAATTACACTGCACAGCCCACAACAAAAAGCAAATAAGAGAAAGAATTAACAAACTTCTTAGAATGAAAATATCGAGTTTTACTCTTTTTTTAAAATTCATACTACTCTTACTTTGCAAAGACTTTGAGTGACTATTTGCCATATACTGTCTGCTATATTCTATATTTAATAAAACTGTATTGAAACAAAATTGTGTATTTTCCTTATTTAATAATGCTTCCAGAACATTGTTGTCCATACGTTTTATGTATATGGAAAATGTCTCGGGTTACTTGGCTGTAACCCTGTTCCATGATAAAGCAGACGGCCCGTGCTGTGGGCCGTCCTATGGCTGCCATGGTATCCACGGAGAGGCATCTGTGGCTGAACCTCACGGGCATCAAGGATAAGGATTGTGCTGTCCTCCTCAATGCCCCCGTCTCGGCTTCGGTCTTTTTGGCGACGCTGTTAATTCCATCGCCACTAGGTTTCAGGAGGCGAAGCTATGAACTGGCCTTTGGGAGGTTCCTTCCCCGCCGTGCTCAAGAACCGGGACCGTTGGCCACCCGGCCCCGGCCAGGTCTGGCCCTTATAAGGCGTGAGGTCCAGAAGGAGAGCGTGACCAGCCGCGCACCCCCCCCCCCCCCCCCCCCCGTAAAGACTGGGGTGGGGCTCGCCACTCTTCTCAAAAATCTGCTTCGAAAAGACAGGATCTGAGGAGCTTCCTCTCTTCAAAGAAGAAGCCCTGAGGTTCGTGCCTGAGGGGCGCCTGGATTTTCATCACAAAACAAGGCCTCCTCCCTGGCACTCCCGGGAGGCCGGTGTTCAATCCCCGCCACCACTGGTGTTTCGGGGAGCGCCGGTCTCCAATGAAAAGTTGGGTGTTCAGGCATCTCCTGCCACACTTCATCTCCCAACAGCCCCTTTCGGAGAAGCTGGCAGCGTGGAAACTACTGCCAGGTGCATCTCCTTGGGTACAAAGGACTGTAGGCACAGGCTACAGGATTCAGTTTGCACATCATCCTCCGCGTTTCAACGGCGTGGTCTCCACTTCCGTGAAACCAGATCGAGCACATCTGCTGGCCCAGCAGTTACAGACTCTGCTGGGCAAAGGGGCCATAGAACATGTTCCCCCCCCCAGACAGAGAGTCGGGCTACTACAGTCGGTACTTTTTGGTGCCCAAGAGAGGGGGAGGGTTAAGTCCGATCTTGGATCTTCGCGGCTTGAACCGCTATCTCAGGAATCCAGATTCAAAATGTTGACTGTCAAAATGATTGTTTTTCAAATCCAACTAGAGGATTGGTTTGTGACAATCGATCTCAAGAACCCATATTTCCATATAGAAATATTGCCACAGCACAGGAAGTTCCTGAGGTTCGCTTTTGGGGGCGAAGCTTACCAGTATTGGGTCCTTCCCTTTGGCCTAGCTCTGTCACCCCGCACATATACAAAATGCATGGATGCAGCTCTGGCTCCTTTATGAGTCGAGGGCATCCGTATTTTGAATTACATAAATGACTGGCTGATTCTGGCCCAGTCTCAGGAGCTAGCGCTTCGACATCGGGATGTCGTCCTAGCCCATCTTCATTCTTTAGGATTGAGACTCAACGCCACAAAAAGCGTTCTCCTTCCTGTTTAGAGGACAACATATTTGGGTGTCACATGGGATTTGGTCACAATGCGGGCACAGTTGTCTTCTGCTCGTGTCGAATCCATTCTCAACACCCTGAAGGAAATCAAGCTAGGCCAGAAGGTCACTGTTCATCACTTTCAGAAATCTTTAGGCCTCATGGCAGCTGCGTCCACGGTGATACCTTTGGGCCTTCTGCACATGAGAGCGTTTTAGCTGTGGCTAAGAGCCTGGGGGTTTCATTCAAGGGCCAACCCCCAGAGGCTAATAAGGGTTACGCTTCGTACCCTTTATGTGGTTCAGACCCCGGCTTCTGACTTTGGGTCCCACTCTAGGTCCGTCTTGTCGTTGCAAGATGCTAACGACAGACGCTTCCCTCACGGGCTGGGGTGCGGTCTTGGATGGCCGTCCAGCACAAGGGAGCTGGAGAGGTCATCTTCTCGCGTGTCACATCAATTGCCTCCAAATGATGGCTCTGTTTCTGGCCCTGAAACACTTCCTTCAGCAGCTGAGAGGCTACCATGTCCTAGTGCGGGTGGACAGCACTGCGGTAGTCTCGTACATAAATCGCCAGGGTGGACTGTGCTCGCGCCGCTTGAACAAGCTAGCGCACCAGGTTCTGCTTTGGGCACAGGACAAGTTCCTGTCCCTCAGGGCGATTTACATTCCAGGGCATATGAATGTAGGAGCAGACTTGCTATCCAGACAAGCTGTAAAACATGGGGAATGGAAACTCCACCCCGAAGTAGGAAGTCAAATCTGGGAAAGTTTTTACGTAGCAGAGGTGGACCTCTTTGTCTCACAAGAGGCAGCACAATGCCCCCTTTACTACTCTCTGACTCCTCCAGCTCCCCTGGGTCTGGACGCAATGGCCCACATGTGGCCCAGATTACGCCTTTATGCGTTTCCACCTATAGTTCTGCTCCTAGGAGTCCTGGCGAGGGTCCGTCAACAGGGCTTGCGCCTCTTATTGATAGCGCCCCCCATTGGCCTACCAGAGTGTGGTTCTCGGATCTAATATCTCTCCTCGACGGCTCACCCATTCAGCCAGCGTAATTGAAACCATTTTAAGTGCCAGGGCTCCCTCTACTAGAAGAACTTATGCCCTCAAATGGAGTGTATTTGAAAATTGGTGCATGGCAAGACATGTAGACCCAGTTCACTGCCAGATGTTTCAGTGCTGGAGTTTCTGCAAGAAAAGTTGTCCTCGGGCTTATGCCCTAGTACGCTCAGAACGTACGTAGCTGCTATTTCGGCTTGTCACGCTCTGAATGATGGGGTTTCTGTGGGCAAGCACCATTTAGTTGCCCGTTTTATTTGTGGACCTAAACGGTTGAAGCCGCCCACTAGAGCGACGGTCCCTTCATGGGACTTAACTATCGTACTCGAAGGCCTGGCCGACACCCCTTTCGAACCACTAGAGTCAGCGCCTGTCAGGCTTCCGTCTCTTAAGATGGTTTTTCTTATGGCTATTACTTCTAAAGCTATTCTGCATCCTCACCCGAACTATCTTCCCAAGGTTCCATTCTTGACCATGCACCCAGTTGTTCTCGAGGCCTTCTGTCCTCCGCCTTCACAGCTCCGGAGCAGGAATGACTTCACTTACTGTGTCCAGTACGTGCTCTTCGGATCTACGTCCACCGCACTAGCCAGTGGCGTAAGTCAGAGCAGTTCTTTATTTGCCATGGGGGTCTGCCACTAGACAGACTCTGTCACACTGGGTGAGAGATGCCATTGCCCTAGCCCATGAGGCGCGTGGTCACACTCCGCCTCTGGGAATCAGGGTTCACTCAACCAGGGGGATTGCCTGATCGATTGCCTTGGCAAGAGGCGTTCCCCTGCAGCAGGTGTGTGATGCGGCGGGCTGGTCCTCTCCACACACGTTTGTTAGATTTTATAGTCTGGATGTCAATGCTACTCCGGGTTCGTGGATCCTTGAGTCAGCATCCCAGAGCTAGGTCTGAGACCTCCTCGGCTTGTGCGCACACGCTACACAACCTGGTGTGTGTGTGTGTGTTTGGGGGCGTGGAATTGTATGTAGATTACTCTGACTGTTTCCCTGTGAACAGCGTGTGGGCGTGTCCTGCCTCATGTCATTTATCAGATAATGAAGTGTGGCAGAAAGACTGTCTCTCTCCTTAGATTCATATGGATTACATAAACTGAGAACATTTATTTTTGATTAAGCTTGCTACATTTAAAAGTAGACACTTTAAGGTTTCTGTAGATATATATGTATAGATATATAGATATAGGGATATGTGTGTGTTCATTTTAGTTAATTTTAGTGACATGTTTCAAAAAGATTTTCGGGGAGACTGAGACAGCAGTAAGCGCACCCTGTTTATTTTCTTTATTTAACAAAAGCACAATGTTTTATTGATATGTGAGTGTACATTAACAAAAAAAGATATAAATCGATACATTACACATATTTGTATGGTTAAAAATGATGGAACATTTTAAGTTATTTTGACGGTTACCAAAAAAAAATGCAAGTGCCACCGCCAAAACAGCTGACCCCATGATACTGGTGCTGGTATACTGGTAACCCTGCTGGTATAACTGCTGGTCAAGCTGGTAACCAGCTATGATGGTCTATGCTGTTTTTTTTTTTTTTCAGTTTTAAGTGATTGCTTTTTTAAAAAAGTGCATTTATATAAAAGGTTTGTGTTGTGTTTTTAGACAACCCACAGATATTTAATAAATGTAAAATAATGTATTTACATGTTTTTGGTAAATGGATTATTTTTTGTCCCTTGTATGTAAATCCATTTAAAGATAACACTACACAGTCCATGTATTTACATCACACATTATTTTCAGTACTAGCTATGAAAAAAACAAGATAATGAGCTAAACTGGTAACCAATTTTAACTACCAAAACATTGCTGGTGGCCTAGCATATAAATCATGCTGACCTATGGTGGATTTTTCAGCAGGCATGCTGGTCTTCCATCAGTTATGCTGGTTCACCAGCTAAACCAGCATCAGACCAGCACTACCTAACAAGACCAATGCTGGTGATAGGGTTTCATGAGTGTAGATCTGCTAGTCTTCCATCAGTTATGCTGGTTCACCAGCTAAACCAGCATCAGGCCAGCACGAACCAGTATTAACCAGCATAGACCAGCATATAAATCTGGTCTATGCTGTTTTTTTCAGCAGGGTAGAAGAGCCTGTTGAAGCCTGTCAGTGGCTTTTCCTCGGAGACATGTCCTATGGATGAGAGTTTCCAGCACAGGCAGACCCCAGGAGTGTGGAAAGATGAAACAAGTGTGAGTCTTGCACCCAAGACCCACTACGCATCAACCTGATATGTGGCTGGCTTTTTATATGCACAGATGACGATGCTGTTATGCTGTTTTCCCCATTGAGCCAGAAGTGTGAACAGGATAAGAGACACTGCCTGTAGGCCGACTGTCACAAAAGCTGTACTCTCTGCTTTAATTTCATCCAAATACTGCATAAATGATAGGACACTGCTTCAGATTGCAGAAACGTACAGAGAAAGCTAGCCATGGCAAGGAAATGGCATATTCTACATTGGCTAAGTAAGTCAGCTGCTCTCACCCCAAATAGAGCATGCCATTCACTTACTGAAGACAAGAATGAAAGATGGCAGAAAGATGCACAAACAAGCAACAGGTAACTGCAGCTGCAGTAAAACCCTGATAATTTCAAGGAAGGAAGCTCAGCATTTAGTCATGTCAGTGACTTAAATGTGATTTACAGGATTAATTATATGTATCTGGTGTGCTTAAAATTACTAGATCTGTATTCCGCTAGGATTTTTTGTGGACAAATTTAAAATTACCCAGTCAAGGTTTAAAAACAGTCTACTGTATGTTAAAAATTTTAATATAATGTACACCTTAGAATGATAAAATGATAAAATAATGTAGACTAATGCATGCAAGCAATTAAGCAAAAGAGTGACATTGAAGTAAAACCTTTATATGATAAATTATAGACCGTAACCTGCAATGTCTGTACCCTGTGTAATACAAAATTCAAGTGTAATCTTAATTTGATTGTGAAGAGAGAAGCCTCTAAATAGATAAGAAACCAAAATTTAGTTTAGATACTTTCATTGCGCTTCTGACACTATTTCCTTTATTTTTAAGAAGAAAAAAAATACCTCACTCTCCTCTATAGAGAATGAGTGAAAGATAGGTAAGAGTTATCAAGGATGGATTAGATACACACATGGTCAAAATTGTTGGTACCCTTCGGTCAATGAAAGAAAAACTCACAATGGTCACAGAAATAACTTTAATCTGACAAAAGTAATAATTAAAAAAATATATATGATTGTTAACCAATGAAAGTTAGACATTGCTTTTCAACCACGCTTCAACAAAATTATTTAAAAAAATAAACTCATGGAACAGGCCTGGACAAAAATGATGGTACCCCTAGAAAATACTGAAAATAATGTGACCAAAGGGACATGTTAATTCAAGGTGTGTCCACTAATTAGCATCACAGGTCTACAATCTTGTAATCAGTCAGTGGGCCTATATATAGGGCTCCAGGTAGTCACTGTGTTGTTTGGTGATGTGGTATGTACCACACTCAACATGGACCAGAGGAAGCGAAGGAAAGAGTTGTCTCAGGAGATTCGAAAGAAAATTATAGACAAGCATGGGCAAGGGCTATAAGACCATTTCCAAGCAGCTAGATGTTCCTGTGACTACAGTTGCACATATTATTCAGAAATTTAAGATCCATGGGACTGTAGCCAACCTCCCTGGACGTGGACGCAAATTGATGACAAATCAAAGAGACGGATAATCCGAATGGTAACAAAAGAGCGCAGAAAGACTTCTAAAGAGATCCAAGGTGAACTTCATGCTCAAGGAACATCAGTGTCAGATCGCACCATCCGTCGTTGTTTGAGCCAAAGTGGACTACATGGGAGACGACCAAGGAGGACACCATTGTTGAAAACAGTTCATAAAAAAGCCAGACTGGAATATGCCAAACTACATGTTGACAAGCCACAAAGCTTCTGGAAAAATGTCCTATGGACAGATGAGACAAAAATGGAACTTTTGCCAAGGCACATCAGCTCTATGTTCACAGATGGAAAAATGAAGCATATCAAGAAAAGAACACTGTCCCTACTGTGAAACATGGAGGAGGCTCTGTTATGTTCTGGGGCTGCTTTGCTGCATCTGGAACAGGGTGTCTTGAATCTGTGCAGGGTACAATGAAATCTCAAGACTATCAAGGGATTCTAGAGAGAAATGTGCTGGCCAGTGTCAGAAAGCTGGGTCTCAGTCGCAGGTCATGGGTCTTGCAACAGGACAATGACCCAAAACACACAGCTAAAACACCCAAGAATGGCTAAGAGGAAAACATTGGACTATTCTAAAGTGGCCTTCTATGAGCCCTGACCTCAATCCTATTGAGCATCTTTGGAAGGAGCTGAAACATGCCGTCTAGAAAAGGCACCCTACAAACCGGAAACAACTGGAGCAGCTTGCTCATGAGGAGTGGGCCAAAATACCTGCAGAGAGGTGCAGAAGTCTCATTGACAGTTACAGGAATCGTTTGATTGCAGTGATTGCCTCAAAAGGTTGTGCAACAAACTATTAAGTTAGGGGTACCATAATTTTTGTCCAGGCCTGTTCGATGAGTTCATTTTTTTAAATATAATTCCGTTGAAGCATGGTTGAAAAGCAATGTCTGACTTTCATTGGTTAACATTCATAGAGTTCTTATTTATTATTACTTTTGTCAGATTAAAGTTATTTCTGTGACCATTGTGAGTTTTTCTTTCATTGACCGAAGGGTACCAACAATTTTGTCCACGTGTGTATGCTGCTTCACCAGAGGACATTGGCTTATATTAATTAACCAGTATTTTTTATTTATTTATTTAAAGCGAGGGCCATCGAGATGGCTTTAATTCATGTGATTGTAATAAAAAAATTAATAAAAAACAATCAAGGTGGCTTGTAAATGTGGCACTTAATAAAAAAAAGAAGGAAAAACCAATACATAAGAATAAAAAATAGAAAAATAGAATAATTTAATGAATATTCATCTTGAATATTTTTTTTTTAAATACAAGCAAAATTATACATGAAATGTCAGGTACTCAACAGATTTTATATAGCATGGAGGAGTTGCTGGACGAGTAATATATCTCTGTTGTATTAAAACAAATCCAGGAGTGATACGGTCTGACTTAGCCACATTGGTCTTGGCATATCGAAGGAACATACCCTCCATTTCTATGATAGTTGTAAGAAGTACTTGTTCTGTTACAACTTGACCTTTCATGATAAATTTATTTCATTTCTTTTTTCTAATTGCCAACAAAATGAGGAGCATGATGTTTGTTAAAGTTGAAATAAATGTTTTGTCACTGTTTGTGACTACAAATCATAAGACTTTCCACACCAGGCTATGAACCTGCAGAGAAAAATTAAGAACAACAATCGCAACATGTTTAATTACTGTGGCTGATATTAGTGGTCCAAGATGGTGGCTTTGAAAGATGCCACTGAAATTGAAGTCAATCACCATGTTTGGCACAGAAGGAAACCACTTCATCTTTCTGCAATAAACATACACACTGTTTATTGGTAAGGTTTTTGACCTCCAGTGATCCAGTACAGTACAGTACAGTACATTAGAATCTCTTGCATAACTGTTCACCTATTGTCCCAGGATTCCAGAGTTATAGTCCAAGGATCTACACAAGAACAATAGCACATAATGCATTCAATATTTAAAAAATATATTGTAATTTTTTAAAATAATAAATACATGCACAATTTTATCAATGACTAACCATCAAAAATGACCAAGACAAGACACACTGAACTAAAGATGTATACAGTAGCAGTATACATCTTGATGTCTATTAACACATCATTTTAGGCAGAGGTAACAAAGTTATTAACTGCCCGAAACCAAGGTTAAGGGCAATAGCTCCATGGAAATCAAAGTTGGAAAAAAGGGACACTCTAGCTAAGGAAGGGCATTTTTTATCATATCTAGGCTCATGATGGATTATCAATGTCACTGTGAAGGGTGAGGCCATTGCTCCCTTATTTAAAACACTCATAAGTCTCTCATTTTTCTCTGCCTCATGGAGAACTGCCAACACATTCAGATGAGCTGTCAAAAAAGCATTAAATGTGATTACTACACAGGTAGCAAAGTGTGAACAAAGGGGAAAGAGTACATTATAAAACAGGGATATTTCAAGTAGCATTCGTTAGTTTTGCTGTTATCATCTTTCAGCTTTGTCAACCTTTTCATACTCGATTGTGTTGGTTTTTATTATATTGTATGTTTATGGACTTTTGTGACCATATTATACTTCACATTATTCAAACAGACCTAATACAGTGGTACCTCAGGCAGTCAGCAGTCCAACAGACCCCAAGCTACACTCCTTGCTGCGTTTTATAATGTGGGGAGAAGCCCGGGAATCCCATTAATGGGGAGAGCTCACCCATGCTATTCCCGCAGCCCTGCCCCTTCGCACACCTACAGAAGGGGAGACCGCCTACCCAGTGAGCTTCGGAGTGAGCCAGGAGCGATACAAGATTTAGGCACATGCCATGACACTGCTAATCCCTTAGCTCTAAGCTCACTGTCATGCCCATGGTCCATGCCAGGAGCCAGGTGTCTGCATAGCCCTTTTAAAGGGCTTGGATGACAGCTGGATGGTAACTGATGTGGAGAACTGATCAGAAATGAATAAGAGTTAATTGTAGGGCAGCCTTGATGTGCAATCTTAAGTGTGGGAACAGTGACCACATTTGACAACAGTGCAAATAGTATTAATTGTGCAAAGAACAGCATTATGGCACCCCCACCCCTTTTTTGGATGTAGTAGATCTGTCCGTGGTGCTGGCTGCATCCTGTGTGCTCGTTCCTTTTTGATGAGCGGTAATTTATTCTCTTATTAGGTGCACTGACTGTAAGCCCGTCACCACACAGTTATAATAAAGTAATCTGGCAGGAATAGTTTCATATGATCAACATACTTTCATACATGGTAGGTGGCTGGCATGGGCATAAAAAATGGGACTAAGGCCTTTCTGCTTCTTAACACCAGTCTGTCTAACACACATTTTAACTGCTTATGAAACGAATTTCTTATGAAATTTCATACTTTTCCATGCTAAATGCTGTTTGTTTTCTCTAGCCTCTGGGGTCAGGGCCACTAGCCAGTACCCTTTTGTCAGGTCGAGAGTTGACACAATGCGGGCTTTTCCCAGCCGCTCCATAAGCTCATCCACCTACGGCAGCGGGTATGCATCAAACTCAGAGACCTGGTTTAATCGCTGAAAGTCATTACAAAGACGTAGGGACCCGTCGGGCTTGGGTGGGATCAGGCTGGACCAGGGACTCATTGATTCCTCCATTATACCCACTCGTAACATCTTGTCCACCTCGGTTTCCATCACCTGGTTGCAGGTGCGACACGTGCGGCGCCCTTTCTATCCATTTTTTTTTATTTTATCCCCAGCTGTTGTAGTCTGTAGTACACCAGCCCGATTTTTTTACGTAACTGTGAAGGGACCCTGCCAGTGGGCCAGGAACTTGCAGTTAGCATTGGGCACCAGAAGATATAAACTCGCGCGTCTGTGCCGGTCTGTTATAGGATGTGTTGTTCGGACTGGGCTGTGAATTTTCTCCTGCATGTCCCGTACATATTTGATGATGGAAACAGGGAGGGCTGTTCCTCCGATGCTTCCTTCACCACATCGAGCAGTCCCCGTGGTCTCCTCCTGAACAGAAGTTAAAACGGGGTGAACCCGGTGGAAGCTTGTGGTGTTTCCCTGATCGCGAAGAGCACGTAGGGGAGAAGTTGATCCCAGTTTCACGCGCTCTCATCCACCACTCGCTGCAGCATCATCTTGCGTGTTTGAAGCGCTCCACTAACCCATCTGTTTGCGGAAGGTATACTGAAGTTCGGAGCCGCTTCACCTGTAACAGGAGACACAGATCACACATTAACTTTGAAACAAATGCTGTACCTTGGTCGGTGAGTAGCTCCTTTGGTAACCCGACCCTGCTGAAAAGGAGTACCAGGTCAAGAACAATGTTCTTAGAGATAGCCTTACATAAGGGCACGGCTTCCAGATATATTGTGGCACAATCCATGATTACCAGGATGTATTCATGTCCGTGTGCTGATTTCGGGAGTGGGTCGACGAGATGCAGACCGATACGGTCGAATGGTACTCCTATTATGGGTAATGGAATGAGGGGGGTGGGTGACGGTTTCTTTGGCGACATTCTCTGGCACTTAGGGCACCTTTGACAAAAATGTTTTTACTTCTGCGGAAAGAATCCGGACGAAAATTAGCTATTTTTTTCTATTGTATTTTGTGTGCCAAGGTGACTGCCGGGGGGATGCGAGTGAGCTAGGTACATTACAGTGTCGATCTTTCCCTCAGGTACCACCAGGAGATCGCAGGGCTCACTTCTTCTATTGGTATGATAGTATAGAAGGCACTCTTTTATCAGGAAGTATGCATGTATTTATTTATTTTTTGGGCTGTGGAACAAATAATTTGAGTTTTCATTATTTCTTATGGGAAAATATTATTTGGTTTACGAGTGTTTTGTAATATGAGCTCGGTCGGAACAAATTATGCTCGTAATCAAAGGTTCCACTGTACAATTATTTTGAAGTATGTTTAAAGTTTAATTCCAAAATTTGGTAAAAGCATGATGTTAGTATACTTTTAACTATTAACTGGTACAACTTTGTTAGTATATTTGCAATGTACTATTGAAGATTTCAATATATTTGTAATACAATAAAGTGTATTTTTTTCACTGGGGTGGGGTTGTCGGTGTCCAGGCTTTTTTTTTATACGACATTTTTGAGGATAGCCAGTATTGTGACTACGATCACCATTTCAGTGTTGAAGCTACTGGCATCATCAAGTGGGTGCCATCATGATGGATTCTTTTCCCCTGATTTATCATGTTGCCCGTTATTAACTCTCATTTCCAAATCAATTAAGGTTTTTTTTTTATTTTCTAATCAGCAGTAGGGAAAGTGGTGGGTGGTGCCTCCTATTTTACTGAAGCTACTCCTGAACTCGCCTTTGTGCAACGAACAGGCCCGCAGAAGAAGACTCAGAGCATCATCATCGGTAACCAGGCAACCAACACGCCGGTAAGGGCTTTCCCGAAAGAGGTCATCTCAACCCAGCACACCGACCAATCAGCAACGCCGTGATTCCCTTTGCTGAAGGCGTACCAACGAGAACAACCATCACATAACGCAAGTAAAACAAACAAAGCTTCATACCTTGCTGAAAGTGGTGCAAAATTCATAACTAAACCATAAGATTAAACCCAAGGCTCTGCTCTTGTGACTTTCTCACTTCTAATAAATCCAAACAGAACTCCATTAACTTTCACCCTCTAAACTGTTCATGTGTGTGTGTGTGAGTGATTAAGTAGCGTAGATTCATGTATCGTAGATTAGTTCAATAAATTCTTGTTTCTTTATAAAGAACTGTCTTGGTCATGTATTTTAAAGTTTAAACATTTGCCCAGATCTTACATTACCTTGCTCATAAATTGGTAAATACCTGATTTTGTATTATCATCATTGGCTGCGGGATAAACAGAATTGGTAATATACACTAAATTGTGCTAAACGCTGGACGGATAGATGATTAAGTGTATGAATTTATAACTGTATAAATTTTGTAAAGTTTAATCAAATTAACTCGAATCGTTAAAGATTCGATTCGACTCTAATCCAGAGTTGAAACCCTACATATTAACGGTGGAGAATGCATTGGACATTGTCTCCATATTAAAATTACTACATATATTAGTTAACTTATCTGTATGAAGCCTGAATCAATTAGATACCCAGTTGTTTTAAAACATCAATCCCCCCATTTACTCCAGAGAATGACAAAGTAAAACCATTGAAAATATCAAACCCTTTTGAGTATGAAGCAATACATAGCTGTAACCCATCATTAGAATTCTAGATACTGTGTTTTACACTCTCTGGTAGTATATATCCTTATTAATATCTTTTATTTTTAACAAAACTAGATACGGAGTGACGGATGGCCTTTTTGGAGATACTGGAGGAGCATGAACAAGCTGATGAAGTTGCTGTAGTGTAGAAAGGGACAGTAGTCCTGGGGCGTTTTCTCACTGTGAACGATCTGTTCCGTTCTGTACCAAAGCACGATTTCTCTCCCTTCCTAATCCCCCGGTGGTCTGTATGTGTATTATACTTTTTATACTGAGACGGGTCATACAAGAGGACTGTATTTGGTAGGCACTATATAGCTGTTGTAGAAAATCCTTTTGTTTCCCACTAACCTTGAGTATCAGACTATTTCACATTTGTTTGCTTTTGGTCTTTCCACAGCTTGTCATAGCTAATAATGTAGCATCACTTATTGTGGACAGTTTACTCGCACAGTATATTAAAACACCATTGGAAGAAGAATTTAAAGTCATAATTGCAGGTTTTTGTGATCGGTGGGGTTTCCCTCAGTGTGGGGGAGCTGTTGGTGGGACCCACATAGGCATTTTAGTGTTTGGTAGTTCCAATGTTTTCCTAAGAGGTCAGGATGGAGCACTGTTTCCAAGAGCTCACAGAGCAGATTATGTGTGTGGATGTACAGATGGTAGATGAGCGGTATTCTACTTTCACCGCCACACCTCACGGTGACAGTATGTGTTTGCTGGCTTTTACCACTGAGTGGCGCTATATAACTATAGACCGATGCCTCAGGCCTCAGTTCATCCTCTCAAGGATTAATGAGCCGCAGCTCCTTTAGAGCTGCACGTAGTAGCGGATAAAATCAAGTGTAACATTGTAGTTAAATGAATTCATAATCACAGTACTAAAATTACAGTACAAATGTAGAATTAAATTTTATTAGTATCGAATTTAAGCAAAGTAAACATTAACACAGTGAGCCTTTACATTTTATCATGTGTAATTAGAAAGGCTACGCGTGTAGGGTTTTGGGTCATCTTATATTTTGTGTTCTTTAAATTTGTAGTAGCTAATACCGAAATAAATGAAACTAAATGACCGTAAAATTAAAACATTGTCAGGGCGTGCTACTGCATAAGCAGATGTCGTTGTCATTCAGCCCCGCTTGTGTTTTTGTGGTATTATGAGAATGAAATGCAGTAGGCTGTTTTTGATCATCATAATTTGTTTTAATGAATACAAGTGAATCATTAAACGAATTTACAATCACAGTACTAAAATTATAGTAATACATCACCATTTCTTATTTGCATCGAATTTAAGCAAAGTAAATGTATACTTGTGTCACGGCGTGCGCCCAAATCAATATCGCTCATCATTTACTTCGAAGCTCACTAGGTAGGGGCTTCACTAACTAGGCACAACTGGTGAGCTATCGGCGCTAATGATCCCGAGCTTCTCTCCATGCTATAAAACGCAGCTATAAAACAACATATTGTTTTAACTTTATGACTTAATTATATTTTAAAACTGAGACGACGGAAAATGTCACTTTGCGCCACGTGGCGATCATTTCATAAATTACTTTAAAATGCGACTGAGTTATTTTGCCCGCTGTCGCTTTGTCGCAGCGGTGAGCACGGCAACAATAGATATTCCCCTCGTCTACCTACTGTACCAGTGGTAATGTTATAGATCTGGCCACGTTTCGAGAAATGGGATCTCGCACGCTTCCACGGCAGCTTTCGCGGGAAGCTGTGAAAATGCCGTTCATTACCTGTAGGGGGCAGTCCTGTTTCAATCTGAAATATTGTGTGTCTGCTGAAGCCAAAAATGTGTTCTCTCTCTTAGGTGCCCATTGACAGCAAGCGACAGAGCTCATGAACGTGTTGAGCTCAAACTTTAAATACTACTACTACAAACATTTTATTTCTATTTAATCTATGTTTTGCTGGCGAAATACATTTTAGGCAGAGACGTCTGCTCGGTCTTGTTAATTTGTATTACAGTTTTTACAATTGCTATGACAGTTTTTTCAATGCATTTAACACGTTTGCTTTGATACAAAATGCATACAGTTTACTCCAATTTAAAATGCTTGAACTTCTTTTACACACAAGCTCAACCAAAACAATGTAATTTTACAGTCAAATTTACAAATGCTTTCACACTGTATGTCAGAATAGATAACATCATGTTCTAAACATAACTTATATAGGCTAAAGTCAAAGTGAACAGCTGTTCATATTGTGAATTGAAACACAAATATATTCCCTGTATGTTATTCCATTGCCAATGAGAAACAGCTTATTGCAGTTATGCAAATATATAAATCACAGCTGATTCTAGGAACCACACTCAGATGTTGAGATTTTTCCAAATCACATGATCATATGTTCTAAAAGAGGACTCTTTGTGGGCTGATCTTGTGTGGAAAAGGAACAATACAGAGAAACACAAAGAAAGAAAGAATGTGTCATGCGCACTCCTAACGCGACCGGCACATGGGATGCGATATGCGATTCAGGAAGCATAAAAGGAGACAAGATGGCTTTACACATCGCTCAGTCATTGAGTTTACCCATGCTATCGCCGATGCTTCGTCTGTCTAAACGTGAGTACTGACTTTCTTGGGTTTCGCTTTCGATTGAGTGTGTGTTATTAGAATGCGGGTTTATTTGTGTAAGCTCTTGCTCTAGCTCAGAGAGTTCTAAAAATAAACAGCATGGTTTTCCTGCCTGCAGGTGAACGAGTACAGCCAAATCTCAGCCGGGACACAGTGGCATCCATTGTCCGTATTTTCAGAGAAACCAACAGGATATTGCTTCTCCTACAGCAAAGTGTAAATACTTTTACCATTTACTATATTAGAGTGACTGTATGCCTCCGGTCTCTAATATGTAACTGTATTTTGTCCCTCTAAGGATTCAACGTCTACCTACCTCAGGGGGCAGAGGAAACCTCTTGAATGAAGAACAGGAACTTGCTATTGTCAACATGGTGATTGCTGACAATGAAATAAAACTGAAGGACATTCAGTCCAGAGTTGTAGAGGACAACCTTGTCTTTGGGAACATTTCAGCGATCAGCATAATATTTTTAGAAGACCTGCATGAAAGACTGGTGCCAGAGGTAGAAAGGGGACAGGTGGGAGACCACTTGTCAATATATGTTATTACATGGGACAATGTGGCATTCCACCATTCCTGTGCAGTCACAGCCTGGTTTGACACCCATGCAAGGATGATGTCCCATTTCTTTGCCCCTTACTCCCTTTCCTCAACCCTATTGAGGAGCTTTTCTCAGCCTGGAGATGGAAGGTTTTTGACCATCGTCCACATGACCAAATGTCAAGTCAAGTCAAGTCAATTTTATTTATATAGCGCTTTTAACAATTGACATTGTCGCAAAGCAGCTTTACACAATAAAAAGAAGTAAGTTTTTATGCAATGTATATGAATCAAAATGATAAGATTGTCCCTGATGAGCAAGCCGAGGGCGACGGTGGCAAGGAAAAACTCCCTGAGATGGTAATAGGAAGAAACCTTGAGAGGAACCAGACTCAACAGGGAACCCATCCTCATCTGGGTGATAACAGATAGCAGGAATTGCTCAGCATAATAATGTGTAAGACTGGAAGTTCAGTATAACAGGAGATGTTTTAAAATTAAAATGAGTCCAGTTTGTTCCCGGAGGCTCAGGTAGACTGTAGGGGATTCCGGTCCTGAGTTATCGAACAACTGAAGTCACAGGTCCCCAGAGCATCACTCGATGACAGGACAGTCTTCATGGAAACCATCCCCAGCCACCATACGAATCCAGGCAGACCACACGGGGCATCCATGCGACGAGATCTCCAACCAGAAGCAGGACTCCAGGATCGGTTAGACGGCTCCAGAGGGCAGAGGGGTCTGGATCACTGGCAACTCAGGAGCGAAACATGTATAGCTCGACAGAGAGACAGAGAGAGGGAAAAAAGAGGGGGAGAGAGAGAGAGGAGAGAGCAGAAAAGGAGAGAACAGAAAATAAGGAGAGATGGCAGTTAGGTATGGTCACAGTCAACATGTATAAGGTGAATGTATATTTAGTGCAAAGTGCAAGCAGAGACTCCGGCAGGACTAACTATAACAGCATAACTAAAAGGGAGAGCCAGAAGGAAACACAAACATGAGGGCTCCCTGAGATGTAAAGCAACCAATCACCTCACCGTCAACAAACCTGAGTGAACAACGAGAGTGGGGAGGACAGCATCTAAACATACCAGTTCACCAGAATACTCTACGTCTATGAGTCCCCCAGATCTGCTCCTTTACCTAAGGTTAATCTATTTACAAAAATGCTTGGCTAAATAAATAGGTTTTTAGCCTAGACTTAAACACTGAGACTGTGTCTGAGTCCCGAACATTAATAGGAAGACTATTCCATAACTTCGGGGCTTTGTAAGAAAAAGCTCCGCCCCCTGCTGTAGTTTTAATAATACGTGGTACTGACAGGCAGCCTGCATTCTTTGATCGAAGTAGGCGTGGCGGATCGTAAGACACTAGCAGTTCACTCAAATACTGTGGCGCGAGACCATTTAGTGCTTTAAATGTCAAAAGTAATATCTTAAAATTGATGCGAAATTTCACAGGGAGCCAATGCAGTGTAGATAAGATAGGGGTGATGTGCTCGTATTTTCTGGTTTTAGTGAGGACTCTCGCTGCTGCATTCTGTACTAACTGAAGCTTGTTTATACACCTAGTTGAACAACCAGACAGTAAGGCGTTACAATAGTCCAACCTAGACGTGATAAAAGCATGAACTAGTTTTTCTGCATCATTTAGTGACAATATGTTTCTTATCTTGGCAATATTTCTAAGGTGAAAGAAAGCTATCCTGGTGATATTATCTACATGAGCTTCAAACAAAAGGCTGGAATCTATAATCACACCAAGGTCTTTTACTGTTGCACTTGATGGAACAGAAAGGCCATCTAAAGTTACAGTGTGATCAGAAAGCTTACTTCTAGCTACTTGTGGTCCTATGACCAGAACTTCTGTCTTATCAGGATGAAGCAGAAGAAAATTAGTTAACATCCAATCTCGTATGTCCTGCACACACTGATCGATTTAAGCAAACTGGTTTTTCTCATCTGGTTTTGCTGAGACATATAATTGTGTGTCATCAGCATAACAATGAAAACTAATACCATGTTTACGAATTATGTTGCCCAGAGGAAGCATGTAAAGGGAAAAAAGCAGTGGGCCTAAAACTGAGCCCTGTGGAACACCAAACTCCACTTGAGAACATGAGGAATGGTCACCATCTAAATCTACAAACTGATAACGATCAGTCAAATAGGATCTGAGCCACAAGAGGGCAGTTCCCTTAATTCCTACTACCTTTTCTAATCTGTGAAGGAGAATACTATGATCAATGGTGTCAAAAGCTGCACTGAGGTCCAGTAACACAAGTATAGTGACGCAACCCTGATCAGAGGCCCATAGGAGGTCGTTTACTACTTTAACAAGTGCTGTCTCTGTGCTGTGATGAGGCTTAAATCCTGACTGATACAGTTCATTTATGCTATTTCTGTGTAGATGTGAACATAGCTGCTGTGATACTACCTTTTCCAAAATCTTAGAGATAAAGGGAAGGTTTGATATCGGCCTGTAATTAGAAAGCAGACAGGGGTCAAGGTCAGGTTTCTTGATTAGCGGTTTAATAACGGCTAATTTAAAGGATTTGGGGACATACCCACTACTGAGTGAACAGTTAATTACTTTCAACAGGGGTTCTATTATTGCTGGTACTATCTGTTTGAGAAAATGTGTCGGTATAGGATCTAATATACAGGTTGACGATTTTGAAGAAGAGATGAGTGAAATTAGTTCCCTCGCTTCAAGGGGAGTAAAGTGTTCTAAGTTCTGATGTGATGTGGTTAGATCATCTGAATTATTTAAATTGTCTGTTTTCAAAGCCTGAATTTTTTGCCTAATATTTATGATTTTATTATTGAAAAAGTTCATGAAATCCTCACTACTGCATGATGTTGTTGTGGAGATTTCTGCAGTGGTCTTGTTTTTAGTTAAGTTAGCTACGGTATTAAATAAAAATCTCGGGTTGTTTTTGTTATTTTCTATAAGAGTGGAGAGATACGTTGATCTAGCATCACTGAGAGCTTTTTTATAGTTCAAATGTCCCTCCTGGATGCAATGGATGCTGCATGTCAAGACATCACAGCTGAACACTGCCAGGGGTGGATAAGGCATGCCAAAAGATTCTTCCCATGATGCCTTGCCAGAGAAAATATCAGATGTGATGTGGATGAGAACATGTGGCCAAATGCAGAAGACCGGGCAGAATAGATTACATTTTTAAAATTATTATTATTATTATAATTCCAGTGCTTTTTGTGTTTATATATCTTGCAGTAATGTCCTTTTGCAAATAAAGTCTGTACTGCAGCAATTCTGTGTCTGTATTTATATATTTATATTTTTACATAAACTGTACATTTTATAAAGCTATTCTGAGATGGTCATTCATTTTTTGTATTGAATTTCTGCAGCAAAAGAAACAAAATGCATGCATTTACTAAACCCAACAAAACAAAAATGTAGAGAGGCTTCAAATATAAGGGCAGACCTGACACATAAAATAATGCAGTTTATGTAATTTCAGCTGATTTTCAGTGTTTTTTTGTCATTGTGTTATGATTGACTAAATGCTCCTGTTGGAAGAGAACATGTGTTAGTCTTTTAAATAATTATTTGATTTGAAAACATGTTTGCAGTATTTTGTTAGACATAGTGTATTGTGTTAGTTTATTATTGTATTTTGAAAATTAGTTTTGGGTGTCACGTTCGCCGGTGGTCTGGGTTGTTGGTCGAGCGATGATGGCCTTGGCCTAGTGATGAGGTCCATCCTGGATTCTATCTGTGGACCTGGCTGACAAGGCAGCGTCGGATCACAGAGGCCAGGCGGAGGAGGCAGCACTGGATTGCTGCTATTAGCAAAGCATTAGATGCAGCGCTGAGTTGTCCTCCTCGTCGGGCAGCCGATGCAGTGCTGTGTCTTCCTCGCCGCCAGGGCTTCCACTGATGTTCTCGGACGACAGTGGAGCCTCCACTGAGACTCTCGGGGCCTCCACGTGAGGCTCTCGACGAAGGGACTTTCACTGTGGTTCAGTCATGGGGCACCTCTGCTATGCCCTTAGTTGAGCATTCTGTCACGTTCGCCGGTGGTCCGGGTTGTTGTTAACACCAAGGGCATAAAGAAGTCAGGCATAGGCGCAGAGGGATGTTTTTACCGCAAAAAAGGTCTTTTAATAACATAATAAAACAAGGCATGGACAGCATAAACAAGCCAAACACATAACACTCACTCAACATAAAACACACCTATACAACCAACACACACAGGCTCTCATACACGACACACGCTCGCGCTTCTAATAGGGAACCATACAGACACACGCGCTCCTATGAGCGAACCACACACACTCGTGCTTCTAATAGTGAACCTTACATGCACACGCGCTCCTATGAGCGAACCATACACACTCGCGCTTCTAATAATGAAGCACACATACACTGGCTCCTATGAGCATACCACATACACACTGGCTCCTATGAGTGAACCACACACACTCACGCTTCTAACAGCGAACCAGACATCCACTGGCTCCTATGAGCATACCACATACACACTGGCTCCTATGAGCGAACCATACACACTTAACACAGGCTTAACATACATACTCCACCAACCATAACAAGCCTGCTTACCATCCAGCTGAACTTAAACCAAAACTCAATTAAAATAAATCAAAACCAAATCAAACAAAACTAAACATAATGCCCTCATTGACGTATTTAATGCTCGACCCAGTTTCCCAGAACAGCCAGCTATTTATAACTACTTTAATGAGCTACCTCGGTTCAGGTGCCTTCTGGGAAACTGAGTCTACAAACAGAACTACAAAAACTAAAACATACTCATGTCCACAGTGCCCTCTAGGGGCAGTCCTTTACATTGGGGTTTAGTTTACAATGTGTGATTTTGAGCATGAAATTAACCTTTTTGTCATTTGTTTTTTAGGTGTGTTGGTGCGTTAAGAGTTTAGGAAACTTGTTAAATGTATTGAAAAAACCGTCATAGCGATTGTAAAAAACTGTAAACCCCTCAATTCTGAATACGAAAGTATATAATCTTTAATAAAGTTAGCCTAAAACATTATTGTTTCCAATACTGAAGCAAACAGGGTTTTTGTTTTAGTCTATTTAGCTTCCGCTTCGCAAGCGCACTCCGGCGCTTCTTGTGAAGGAGCGGAAGAATCCTCCTCTCTCGCTTCCATGGAAGTAGCCTCCTCACAACGCTCCTCCAGTGCTGACAGAGCTTATGAGGAATTATTAGAGGTTATAACGCGTGCGGTCGAGCGATTGCATATCGACTGGCCACAGAAGCGAGATTCCCCCAAGCGTTCGAGATTGGACGACAGGTTTCTGTCGGGTGGCCGGGGGGGAGGAGCCTCAACGTCTCTCTCTCCCCTTCTTTGGTGACCTCCATGATGAATTAACTCTTTCATGGAGCAAGCCGTATTCATCGCGTGTTTTTGTCCCATCGACTTCGACTTATTCGAATATCGTTAATGCGAAACCACGCGGTTATTTGATGATGCCCCAGATAGAAGAGACGCTTGCGGGCTATCTCTCTCCTGGGACATCATCCTCCCTGAAAAAGCCTACTCTCCCCTCCAAGCCGTGTAGATTGACATCTGCTTTGGTGGGGAAAGCTTTTCAGGCAGCAGGTCAGGCTGGCACTTCACTGCACACCATGGCGGTTTTGCAGGCTTACCAAGCTGACCTGCTGAAGGACCGGAGCACCGGCGGGGTTATTGATGACGGGGTGTTTGCAGAGCTGCGCCGAGCCACAGACCTGTCTCTCCGTGCAACCAAGCAGACGGCCCATGCTGTGGGCCGTTCTATGGCTGCAATGGTATCCACAGAGAGGCATCTGTGGCTGAACCTCACGGGCATCAAGGATAAGGATCGTGCTGTCCTCCCTGATGCCCCCGTCTCGTCTTCCGGCCTCTTTGGCGACGCTGTTAATTCTGTCGCCACTAGGTTTCGGGAGGCGAAGCTATATGAACAGGCCTTTGGGAGGTTCCTTCCCCGCCGTGCTCAAGAACCGGGACCGTTGGCCACCCATCCCCGGCCAGGTCTGGCCCCTATCAGGCGTGAGGTGCAGAAGGAGAGCGTGACCAGCCGCGCACCTCCTCGTAAAGACTCGGGTGGGGCTCGCTGCTCTTCTCAGAAATCTGCTTCGAAAAGACTGGATCTGAGGAGCTTCCTCTCTTCAAAGAGGAAGCCCTGAGGTTTGTGCGACTGGGGCCGTGGGGGTGTCTCCCCCCAGGGAGGGGCGCCTGGATTTTCATTACAAAACAGGGCCTCCTCCCTGGCACTCCCGGGAGGCCGGTATTCAATCCCCGCCACCACTGGTGTTTCGGGGAGCGCCGGTCTCCAATGAAATTTGGGTGTTCGGGCATCTCCTGCCATACTTCAGGATACCCAACACGTAACACCCCCCCCCCCCCCCCCCCCCATCCAGCCGAAGTGTCAAAGCTCGTGCCCCTTTCGGAGAAGCTGGCAGCATGGAAACTATTGCCAGGCGTATCTCTTTGGGGACAAAGGACTGTAGGCACAGGCTACAGGATTCAGTTTGCACATCGTCCTCCGCGTTTCAACGGCGTGGTCTCCACTTCCGTGAAACCGGATCGAGCACATCTGCTGGCCCAGGAGTTACAGACTCTGCTGGGCAAATGGGCCATAGAACATGTTCCCCACCCAGACAGAGAGTCGGGCTACTACAGTCGGTACTTTTTGGTGCTTTTTGGAGAGGGGTGGGGTTGCGTCCGATCTTGGATCTTCGCAGCTTGAACCGCTATCTCAGGAAATCCAGATTCAAAATGTTGACTGTCAAAATGATTGTTTCTCAAATCCAACTAGAGGATTGGTTTGTGACAGTCGATCTCAAGGACACATATTTCCATATACAAATATTGCCACAGCACAGGAAGTTCCTGAGGTTCGCTTTTGGGGGCGAAGCTTACCAGTATCGGCTCCTTCCATTTGGCCTAGCTCTGTCACCCCGCACATATACAAAATGCATTTTGTAGCAGCTCTGGCTCCTTTACGACTCCAGGGCATCCGTATTTCGAATTACATAGACAACTGGCTGATTCTGGCCTCAGGAGCTAGCGCTTCGACATCGGGATGTCGTCCTAGCCCATCTTCATTCTTTAGGATTGAGACTCAACGCCACAAAAAGCGTTCTCCTTCCTGTTCAGAGGACAACATATTTGGGTGTCACA
The DNA here is from genome assembly GCA_030347435.1 of Clarias fuscus. Classification (NCBI taxonomy): domain Eukaryota; kingdom Metazoa; phylum Chordata; class Actinopteri; order Siluriformes; family Clariidae; genus Clarias; species Clarias fuscus. Next base: position 23,958,452 of record CM059206.1, on the reverse strand, counting down.
TGGGGTTCGGTCACAATGCGGGCACAGCTGTCTCCTGCTCATGTCAAACCCACTCTCAACACCCTGAAGGAAATCAAGCTAGGCCAGAAGGTCACTGTTCATCACTTTCAGAAATCTTTAGGCCTCATGGCAGCTGCGTCCACGGTGATACCTTTGGGCCTTCTGCACATGAGAGCATTTCAGCTGTGGCTAAGAGCCAGGGGGTTTCATTCAAGGGCCAACCCCCAGAGGCTAATAAGGGTTACACGCCGGGGGCTTCATACCCTTTCTATGTGGTTCATACCCCGGTTTCTGACTTTGGGTCCCACTCTAGGTCCGTCTTGTCGTCGCAAGATGTTAACGACAGACGCTTCCCTCGCGGGCTGGGGTGCGGTCTTGGATGGCCGTCCAGCACAAGGGAGCTGGAGAGGTCATCTTCTCGCGTGGCACATCAATTTACTCGAAATGATGGCTTTGTTTCTGGCCCTGAAACACTTCCTCCAGCAGTTGAGAGGCTACCATGTCCTAGTGCGGGTGGACAGCATTGCGGTAGTCTCATACATAAATCGCCAGGGTGGACTGTGCTCGTGCCGCTTGAACAAGCTAGCGCACCAGGTTCTACTTTGCGCACAGGACAAGTTCCTGTCCCTCAGGGTGATTTACACTCCAGGGCATATGAATGTAGGAGCAGACTTGCTATCCAGACAAGCTGTAAAACATGGGGAATGGAAACTCCACCCCGAAGTAGTCAGTCAAATCTAGGAAAGATTTTACGTAGCAGAGGTGGACCTCGTTGCCTCACAAGAGGCAGCACAATGCCCCCTTTACAACTCTCTGACTCCTCCAGCTCCCCTGGGTCTGGACGCAATGGCCCACACGTGGCCCAGATTACGCCTTTATGCGTTTCCACCTATAGTTCTGCTCCCAGTAGTCCTGGCGAGGGTCCGTCAACAGGGTTTGCGCCTCTTATTGATAGCACCCCATTGGCCGACCAGAGTGTGGTTCTCGGATCTAATATCTCTCCTCGACGGCTCACCCTGGGTGATTCCAGTGAGGAGGGATCTTCTGTCTCAGGCGCAGGGGACAATACTTCATCCCCGGCCCGAGCTCTGGAACCTTCACGTCTGGCCCCTGAACAGGACCAACTAAGACATGCTGGGCTTTCAGCCAGCGTAATTGAAACCATTTTAAGTGCCAGGGCTCCCTCCACTAGAAGAACTTATGCCCTCAAATGGAGTGTATTTGAAAATTGGTGCATGGCAAGACATGTAGACCCATTTCCTTGCCAGATTGTTTCAGTGCTGGCGTTTCTGCAAGAAAAGTTGTCCTCGGGCTTATGCGCTAGTACGCTCAGAACGTACGTAGCCGCTATTTCGGGTTGTCACGCTCTGAATGATGGGGTTTCTGTGGGCAAGCACTATTTACTTGCCCGTTTTATTCGTGGACCTAAACGGTTGAAGCCGCCCACTAAGTCCCCCTTCATGGGACTTAACTATCATACTCGAAGGCCTGGCCGACACCCCTTTCGAACCACTAGAGTCAGCGCATGTCAGGCTTCTGTCTCTTAAGATGGTTTTTCTTATGGCTATTATTTCTTTGAAGAGGATTGGGGATCTGCAGGCTCTGTCAGTCTCCCCATCCTGCATAGACTTTGCCCCTGGGCTAGTCAAAGCTATTCTGAATCCTCACCCGAACATCTTCCCAAGGTCCATTCTCGACCATGCACCCAGTTGTTCTCGAAGCCTTCTGTCCTCCGCCTTTCACAGCTCCGGAGCAGGAAAGACTTCACTTACTGTGTCCAATACATGCTCTTCGGATCTACGTCCACCGCACTAGCCAGTGGCGTAAGTCAGAGCAGCTCTTTATTTGCCATGGGGACACTTGCAGTGCGGCGGCGTTGGTATTCTCGTTCCCATAGCATTTTCACATAGCTTTTGAAAGGGAACGTCTCGGGTTACTTGGCTGTAACCCTGTTCCCTGATAAAGCGGGAACGAGATGCTGCATTCCGATGCTGCACTGCTGGCGTGCCTGGATGTCCTTCAGACAAAATTGACCTGAGGATGTTTCCGGTTCACTCCTATTTATAACCTGCAGGTGCACCTTATTCGGTGATGTCATGCCTGGCAGAGGTTGTAAGCCGAAGGTATTCGGCGGTTTTGACATGCACAGGCTTCACAACCGGGCAACAAAGAGATGTTCCCATAGTGTTTTCACGCAGCATCTTGTTCCCGCTTTATCAGGGAACAGGGTTACAGCCAAATAACCCGAGACAAACCCCCGGTTACTGTTCATCCCTCTTCTCACCTTTCATTCATGATAGGTGTGAAGTTATCAAACCGGTTTCACTGATTGGATAAATGGCAGAATTGAGGGGTTTTAAATAAATTAACAAGACCGAGCAGACGTCTCTGCCTAAAATGTATTTCGCCAGCAAAACATAAATATAAATAGAAACAAATAAAATGTTTAATGGTATCAATTAAATTAGACTTCATATTTGGAGTTGATACTTTGAGTGTAATTCAGAAATTTACTGAATATATTCAGATTTTGTAAAATAACGAAACCCGTTTCCTTTCTGGACCTTTTGTCCGCATCACAATGAACTGGAGCTCAGCACATCTACTTTCCTTGTTTTAATCTGTAACGTTTAAGTGAAATACATTTTGTGTATATGCTCAAATATTCCTTTTTATTTATCGTCAGGTGTAGTATGTTTGATCTGCATTATTGCAAGAGGCGATGACTTTCTGGGGGAGAATGTCTGCACCCTTTGTAAAGTGAAAGTACGAGCCGCGGTTTCACGCACGCCGATGAACAGTTTTATTTCAGTCATAAATTCACAATCACATTCCAGCTATTATTTCCAGCCGTGATCAAATAATGAATGAAATAATTATTCAATGCTGGACACAAACAGCAAAAAAGCCAGATGATTATTTTTATAAAAACTCCTGAAGCACTTCGTGTTCATATTTGAACCTTACATGCACACGCGCTCCTATGACCGAACCATACACACTCGCGCTTCTAATAGTGAACCACACATACACACGCACTCCTATGAGCGAACCATACACACTCGCGCTTCTAATAGTGAACCACACAAAAAAGCCAGATGATTATTTTTTATAAAAAATCCTGAAGCACTTCTTGTTCATATTGGTTCATTCATGTCTTCTGATGGTGCTCAATGTTGACCCATTTTTACATTTTAACGCAGACATGTTGACATATTCACGAATCAGGACATTCGCATAGCTAACACTATCAGATAGCCTACTATCAGAAAATATTTCAAGACCATTTAAACCAGGAGTCAACTAAAATTCCTTGTGGTCCAGTAAATGAACACTCCTCACCAGCTAAGGTCCGGACAACCGACAAACATGCACTGATGCTTTGAGTATAGATAACATTTTTATTGAACAAAATATAATATGTTCTCATATGGATAAACATGTCTTTACGTATGTACTGTATGAACAGACATAACAGTTCACATCCTTCAAAAAAACTGATCTCATATTACGCTGTTCTGTCCTTTATGTTGCTTTGGTACAAAATTATCAAATTTAACCAGTAACAATGTCTAACAAAAATATGATGAAGGAAAATGCCTTCATCTATAAATCTGCATAGAACAGAAATTCATTTCAACATTAACAACCTAAAAGGAAAACTAAAGTCTTTTTTCTGCTGAACTGAGATTAGTAAAAGAGATGGTAAAATAACAAATATTCAAAAACACAAACAGGCTGTCCGAGGTAAGGGCGAAGAAAATGAACAAACTTAATAAGTTTATTAAAAGTTTAGCTTCATAATGGCGTTTATAATGTTTTCACTTTAGACAACCGCAAAATAGCAGTTAAACTTTTGTCCGAGCAACTAAGACACACATACCTCATACAGCTTGATGCAGGAAGAAAGAATGCATTCTACCCCATTTATCTCGGAAAACTTGGTTGTCTGAGTCAACTGTTCAAATTTTCGAAAGTGAAATGTTTTTCACAGATCTTTCTGCGCGCCGCTCTCGCTTTCTGCTCTCTTCAATGCACGCATGACTGCACACCTGAACGTACAGTAACAGTTGGCATGGTAACTGTAGTAGCAACCAATGGCGCCGTAGGACCCAAATGGATCTACTGAGCTGACCTTGATGTGCCTGATATAAAAGTTATTTTATTAGAAAACAAACTGCCATGTTTATTTATTTAAGTCAAAAGCCTTTGTGGTCCGGAATGACGCATCTTGAGGTCCGGATTCGGACCGGAGTCCGCCAGTTGGCGACCCCTGATTTAAACCGAGGCATTGTCATGTCTTTCATTGTTTTGTCCCTGTTAAGACATTACAAAAACTATATAAGAAACTTTCATTATTATGAAGCATGATTTAGGGCATCTCTTCATCATTATGACCATAATATGAAGCATATATACACACATTCATCATGAAAGATCTATTGTAAAACAAAATAAAAGGCTAACTAATAATACACAATTCTTTGTTGTACTTGGTCCGGCTTTTACGTAAAGTCCTTCCATGTGCCATCTGGTGGATATTCAGTGAAGCACAACACATTTATTTAAATTCCTGAATGTTGCTTGTTGCATGGCGCACGCCGAATTGCGGGATCTCACGGGAAAAAGCACACAATCTTTATGGCCAGATATGTAGGTGATGGCGCTCACAGCCTCCTGCATACTTCACAATTACTGTGAAGTAAGCAATGAGGTTTATGTTGAAGACTTGATTATTGTTGGGGACCAGGAAGTAACTGAATGGAACCCCCTTAATGCAAACACCAGTCATTTGAAACAGAGAAAAGGATGGTTGAAAAGAGTGCAATTTTTTTATTTAGAGGAAACAATATGTGCAAGAGTATAAACCAGAAGGTAAACTTGCACAGTGTGTGCAATATGTATAAAACAAGAACTAGAACATAAACTGTATGTATAATAGAACAGTGTGCGAACTAGAAATGTATCAAATGTCAGGAATTATGCAAGTGTCAGCTTAAAGGTTATGATATGTTGAGGTATTTGGTTCCTCTGTGTGGGGCACACAGTAAGAGGTGTGTGGCAGCTGTTCCCTAGCTCTGGGAGGCAATGTGAAATTTGGTATTTCCCAAGCAGACTGGTGAATAGGAGGCCCCTGGTAGTAGCGGGGAAGAGGAACAGATTGCAGTTGTGAGGGAGTGTGGTGCTGGAATGAAGAAGAGGGTGCCATGACAGAAAAAACTCTTCCCATCATGTTCATCATCTCCACACGTTCCTCCCTCTGCATTTGGAGGCAGCGCTCTTCTATTTCCATCTGAGCCTTTGTCCATGCATCCAACGTTTCCTGCTCATGCTTTTGCCGGCTCCGTTCTTCCTGCATGAACTCCGTGAACTGTTTTTTTGCATGTCCATGAAACTGCTTAGAACAGTCATGATGTCCGTTTTTGCCTTCCTCTTATTCTGTTTTCAGTCGTCTCAGCCAGTGTATCCTCCAAAGTGCCTGCAAGACAAAATTAAAGCATTAAGCAAGAAATTAACCGAAGTTTACAACCATGTGGCTGAGAGGATGCTTGCACAAATTAAATTTTCAAAGTCATTTTGAAATTGTGTGAGAAGCTTTTGTGAATCATCACCATCTTGCTTTCTGCAAACGTCTTACTTGAAATGTAAGTGAAAAGCATGACGTATCTAATAAAGAGTAAAAGAACATGTAACTGCAATAGCTACAAAAACAATGCATTTCATTGCATTGGGCACTGCTCTTTTATTTTTTACAGGGAAATTATCTGCACTTGGGTCTAATCTTGTAAGATAACACAAAATACTCATCCTCTGTATTATATTATATGCATACCACTCGTTTTGTGGTTCAAACAGGCAAATTAACCAAGATCATGTATGCTGGATTAGAAAATTGTCTGGAAAACAAGAAAAACCTGAAAACAGGCCCTAAGCAAGCAAACACGAGTAGCATAAGTTAGCTTTGTTGGAAGCTGATGAAAAAATGTATCTTTTTCATCAGTGGAGCTGCCGGACTTTCCAAGCACATCCCTCACTTTGTGATACTAGAGTCGCATGAATCGTTCCCAAGACCACCTCTGCAATCGGTCCAGGGATTTGTTCCAGAGCAGGGAACAATTTGGAACGATTGCATTCTCACAGACAAAAATCAACTGGTCCCAGGGCCAAGTGTGCTCGGAAACAGATCCCAGATCCCAGTGAGAAAACGCCCCTGGATGGCCTGGGTGACTATACAACAGCTAGCTTTAGGAGTGATGTCTGGTCAGGTCTGTGAATTTCAGTCAGGTTTCAGGCCCCATCATAGTACAGAAACTGCACTAGTTAAAATCACCAATGATTTGTTTTTATCTTTGGACCAAGACTGCATCTCGATACTAGTCTTACTTGATCTTAGTGCTGCATTCGACACTATAGATCATAATATTCTCATAGATCGCTTACAAAATCACATCGTTATATGTGAGGACGGGCATTAAAATGGTTTAGATCCTCCCTGTCTGATCGATACCATTTTGTAGATCTGAATGGAGAACTGTCCGGTGTAATGTCAGTAAAATATGGGGTCCTACAAGGGTCAGTTTTCTGCATATACATGCTTCCCTTACGTAACATCATTAAAAGTCATGGGATTAGTTTCCATTGTTATGCTGATGATACCTAGTTATACATCTCAACAAAACCAGACGAAATACCCAAGTTGTCTAGATTAACTGAATGTGTCCAAGATATAAAAGATTGGATGACCGATAATTTTCTCTTACTAAATTCAGATAAGACAGATGTTATGAGGGGGTGCCTCAATATGGCGGCCCTCGGTATTAAATCGTGTATGGAAGCCCCGATGCAGGACTTGGAGGGGTATGGGCCGTGGATTGTTTATTTCGGTGGGAATAATCGGCTCGCGTGAACACCACGCAGCGTTACAAAGGGAAGGAAGGCACGCTTCTGTGGGCGTGTGCCACCGTGCTTTTGTCACAACGAACAGGTATTTTGTTTGTTATTCTTGTCTTTTCACTTTCCCTTTTCTCTTTTCTCTTCTCACTTTCCCTTCTCACTTTTCTTGTTTCTCTTTTCACTTTCCCTTCTCACTTTTCTGTTTTCTCTTTTCACTTTCCCTTCTCACGTTTCTGTTTTCTCTTTTCACTTTCCCTTCTCACGTTTCTGTTTTCTGTTTTCACTTTCCCTTCTCACTTTTCTGTTTTCTCTTTTCACTTTCCCTTCTCACTTTTCTGTTTTCTCTTTTCACTTTCCCTTTTCTCTTTTCTGTTTTCTCTTTTCACTTTCCCTTTTCTGTTTTCTCTTTTCACTTTCCCTTTTCTCTTTTCTGTTTTCTCTTTTCACTTTCCCTTTTCTCTTTTCTGTTTTCTCTTTTCTCTTTTCTCTTTTCACTCCCTATACCAGAGCCACGCTCTCGTACCTGGTGCTATCTAATGTTCGCACAGCGTGCGCTGGTTTCTGGGAGCTTAAATATCCTTCCGGCCAGGTGTAGCTCGTCAACCTTGATTGCCAGTGCTACGGGGTTGCCTAGCAACCGCCCGTCGCATGTGTGGCCGTGTTACAGTACCCCCCCTTCTAGGGACGACCCCTGGCGTTCCTGTGCCAGCCCCATGGCTAGCCCGGAATTCCCTAACAAGTTCGGGGTCTAGTATGTGCCGGGCTGGCACCCAAGAGCGCTCCTCTGGGCCATACCCCTCCCAGTCCACTAGGTACTGTATGGCGCCCTGGACTCGTCTGGTGTCCAGGATACGTCGAACTGTGAATGCTGGAGACCCATCAATGATACGGGGTGGGGGTGGGGGTGGTGGAGGTCTGGGAGCCAAGGTGCTGCAGAGCACTGGTTTCAGTCGAGACACATGGAATGTAGGATTGATCCTCATTGACCGGGGGAGAGCCAAGCGGTACGCCACCGGATTAATCCTTCTCATGATTTTAAATGGCCCGATGTATCGGGGGGCCAGCTTTCGTGACTCGAGTTTTAGTGGGAGGTCCTTGGTGGACAACCAGACTCGTTGTCCTGTACGGAAGGAGGGTTCTACCCGTCGTTTCCGATTCGCCGTGAGGGTCGCCCTGCGCCTAGCGGTTTGTAGGGCGGCTCGGGCCCTCCTCCAGGTCCGACGGCACCGCTGTACTAAACTTCGTGCAGCGGGGACCCCTACCTCGGGTTCCTCCTCTGGGAACATAGGGGGGGAGTACCCGAATTGGCACTCAAAGGGTGACATGCCCAGGGAGGAGTGCCACAGTGTATTGTGGGCATACTCGACCCACATTAGGTGGTCAGACCACGATGACGGGTTGGAAGAGGTTACGCACCTGAGGGTGCGCTCCAAGTCTTGGTTCCCCCTTTCTGTTTGCCCATTTGACTCAGGGTGAAAGCCCGATGTCAAGCTGGCCGTGGCTCCAATAAGTTTACAGAACGCCCCCCAAAACCGGCTAGCAAACTGCGGACCCCGGTCAGAGACCAGGTCGGTTGGGAGGCCATGCACTCGGGCCACCTGTTGGAGGACTAACTGCGCTGTCTCCTTGGCTGATGGGAGTTTGGGCAGGGGAATGCACTTGCAGGCTTTAGAGAAGCGATCTACCACTACCAAAATGGCCGTGTTCCCCTTGGATGAGGGCAGACCCGTAACAAAGTCCAAGGAGAGATGGGACCACGGGCGTGACGGTATGGGTAATGGGTGCAGTCGTCCGGCGGGCCGTGTACGTGGTTCTTTATTCTGCGCGCAGGTTGGACAGGCCGCCACATAAGCCCGAACATCTTTCTCCATGCCGGGCCACCACAGACGCCGGCGAAGAAACTCAAGGGTTCTCGTGGCGCCTGGGTGTGCCGTAAACGGGGACGTGTGACCCCATGCGAGAGCTTGGGAGCGGAGACTGGCAGGAACATATAATTTTCCGGAGGGTCCTCCTCCCGGATCTGGTTCCTGTCGCTGTGCTTGCCTGATTTGCTGTTCAATGGCCCAGCGCACGGGGGCAAGGATGCGGGGCGCTGGAATAATGCTCTCGTTTTCGGGCTCCTCTAACGGGGGGTCCCATTGACGCGAGAGGGCGTCCGGCTTGAGGTTTTTTGAGCCCGGACGGAACGAGAGCACGTAGTCAAACCGGGAGAAGAAGAGGGACCATCTGGCTTGTCGGAGGTTTAAGCGTTTGGCCGACCGGATATATTCTAAGTTTTTGTGGTCGGTCCAAATCAATATTTGCTGTTTGGCCCCCTCCAGCCAGTGTCTCCACTCTTCTAGAGCCAGCTTTATGGCAAGGAGTTCCCGGTCTCCAATGCCATAATTCCTCTCGGCCGGGGTCAGGCGGTGTGAGAAGTAGGCGCAGGGATGTAGTTTCTGGTCCTCCCCGGAACGCTGGGAGAGAACCGCGCCCACCCCCACATCGGACGCGTCTACCTCCACTATAAACTGGGTCTCTGGATCTGGCATCCGCAAGACTGGAGCAGTGGTGAGTTTTTTCTTTATGGCCTGGAAAGCTCCTTGAGCCTCCTCCGTCCATTTAAATCGTCCTGGGTTCCTCTTTGTGAGGACGCTAAGTGGGGCCGCCAAGTTGCTAAAATTGCGGATGAACCGCCGAAAGAAATTGGCGAACCCCAGGAAGCGCTGAACTGCCCGAAGCGATGTGGGACGGGGCCAACTGGCCACAGCCCTTATTTTGGCCGGATCCATTTGGAGATGACCCTGGGATACTACGAAACCCAAGAACGAAGTGGAGGTTGTGTGGAACTGTGACTTCTCCAGCTTAACGTATAGATGGTTCTGCTGGAGAAGTTGCAGCACCCGGCGCACGTGAGTGACGTGCTCTGGCATGGAGGCACTAAAAATTAAAATGTCGTCCAAGTAGACGAAGGCGTAGAGGTTAAGTGTCTCCCGGAGCACCTCATTAATGAACCTCTGAAAGATGGCTGGCGCATTAGTCAGGCCAAAGGGCATTACCTTGTATTCGTAGTGCCCTGACGGTGTAATAAATGCGGTCTTCCACTCATCTCCTGCCCTGATGCGGATCAAATTGTAAGCACTGCGTAAATCTAGCTTTGTAAACAATTTTGCCTTTTGCAAGCACTCAAAGGCAGAATTCATCAGAGGGAGGGGATAGCGGTCTTTCAGTGTCATCGCGTTCACCCCCCGATAATCTATGCAGGGGCGGAGACCCCCATCCTTCTTCTTTACAAAGAAGAACCCGGCCCCTGCGGGGGATGTAGACGGACGAATGAATCCAAGGGACAATGCCTCCTGGATGTACTCCTCCATAGCTAGTTGCTCGGGAGGGGACAAGGAGTAGAGTTTTCCCCTTGGTGGATTCGAACCTGGAAGCAGGTTGATCGCGCAGTCGAAAGGTCGATGGGGAGGAAGCTTTTGGGCCCCTGACTTGGAAAACACTTCCGCCAGGTCCCAGTAATCTTTGGGAACTGCCGAGAGGTCGACCTGGTGAGGTGATTGCGCGTCTAGGGTTCTGATCCCTTTTAAGCAGCTCTGTGCGCAGCGGGTGCCCCAAACCGAGACAGAGCAGGTTAACCAATCAATACGGGGGTTATGTTCCTGTAACCAAGGAAACCCCAGTACCACCTGAAGCTCAGGCACTCGGGTAATTAGGAAGGTAATCCGCTCTGCATGTTGTCCAATACGCAATATTAGAGGGTCTGTCTCATGTATAATTGGCCCGGATTCAAACAACTGACCGTCCAGGGCCGCCACTGAAATGGGCGCAGAGAGTGGGTGAAATGGCACAGCCAGTCTCCGCACCAGCTCTACGTCTATTAGATTCCCTGCTGCTCCCGAGTCAACAAATGCTTTCAGATGGGTAGTGGCGGCTCCCTCCCAGGTGATGTCCATGGGGAGAAAAAGCCCTGAACGCTGAGGGTCTGATTTTTGGGTCACTATGGGCCCCCTCCCGAGAGTGACCCCCCCCCCCCCCCCCCCTTTTGGCTTGTTCAGCGGACAGCGCCCCTGATGGTGACCGGACCTGCCACAACGAAAGCATCCCGAACGAAATTGGCGGGCCCCTGAGATCTCTGCTGCCCCTAGCTGCATGGGCTCGCCCTGATCTACCTCCCGTTCTAACTCTCGTTGGGGAGAGATCAGCTCTACCCTGTAACTCCCTGCGCGTTCCGCCCTACGCGCACGGAGGCGGTTATCTATTCGGATGGCCATACTATACAGGGATTCTAGGTCTTCGGGTGGTTCGCGTACTGCCAGCTCATCTTTGAGCTTCTCTGAAAGGCCTTGAATGTATGCGTCCCTTTGTGCTCCAGCGTTCCAGCCTGAACTAGCAGCTAGTGTCCGGAATTCGATGGTGTAATCTGCCACTGATCGTCCTCCCTGCCGAATGCGGAGGAGGGGCGAGACTACACCACTAGTCAGATGTGGATGGTGGAAAGTGGCCTTGAGGGCCTGTATAAAATCATTGGCTGTAGTGTGTGCTGCTAGGAGGTTTTGCCATACTGCGGTGGCCCACTCCAATGCCCTTCCCGTCAATAATGATATCATAAATGCAACTTTAGCTCTCTCAGTGGGAAATTGGGATGGTTGCATCTCAAATATTAAAGAGCACTGGAGTAGGAAGGCATTGCATTTCTCAGACTCCCCAGCATAAGGCTGTGGAGTAGGTAATCTCGTCTCGGCCACCAGGGGGAGTGCTTGTGCTACAGTGACGACCGCAGGAGCCGAACCCGGAAGTGCTTCCGGGTTCGCCGGCGATCCGGAAGTGCCCGGTGTCTCGAGGCGCTCATGGATTTGGTCTAAGCGCTGCGAAATTCCCTTTATCTCTGAAAATTATTCGGTCAGAGCTTATTCGTGTTTGCCGATCATCCCCGCCTGACCGGTTACTATCTCGCATACCCGCTCCAAATCCGCGGGCTTCTTCTCTGGTGCGAACATTCTGTTATGAGGGGGTGCCTCAATATGGCGGCCCTCGGTATTAAATCGTGTATGGAAGCCCCGATGCAGGACTTGGAGGGGTATGGGCCGTGGATTGTTTATTTCGGTGGGAATAATCGGCTCGCGTGAACACCACGCAGCGTTACAAAGGGAAGGAAGGCACGCTTCTGTCGGCGTGTGCCACCGTGCTTTTGTCACAACGAACAGGTATTTTGTTTGTTATTCTTGTCTTTTCACTTTCCCTTTTCTCTTTTCTCTTCTCACTTTCCCTTCTCACTTTTCTTGTTTCTCTTTTCACTTTCCCTTCTCACTTTTCTGTTTTCTCTTTTCACTTTCCCTTCTCACTTTCTGTTCTCTCTTTTAACTTTCCCTTCTCACGTTTCTGTTCTCTCTTTTCACTTTCCCTTCTCACGTTTCTGTTTTCTCTTTTCACTTTCCCTTCTCACTTTTCTGTTTTCTCTTTTCACTTTCTCTTTTCTGTTTTCTCTTTTCACTTTCCCTTTTCTGTTTTCTCTTTTCACTTTCCCTTTTCTCTTTTCTGTTTTCTCTTTTCTCTTTTCACTCCCTATACCAGAGCCACGCTCTCGTACCTGGTGCTATCTAATGTTCGCACAGCGTGCGCTGGTTTCTGGGAGCTTAAATATTCTTCCGGCCAGGTGTAGCTCGTCAACCTTGATTGCCAGTGCTACGGGGTTGACTAGCAACCGCCCGTCGCATGTGTGGCCGTGTTACAACAGATATATTACTTATGGGCCCAAAAACCAGTACACAACAGCTCTCACAATTCAGCTTGCGTTTAGAAGAATGTACTATTACTACTAGCTCGACAATGAAAGACCTGGGCGTAATTTTAGACAGTAACTTATCCTCTGACAATCATATTTGCAATATTACAAAAACAGCCTTTTTCCAGCTTAGAAACATTTTATCCATATCTGATGCAGAAAATCTGGTTCATGCATTCATGACCTTCAGGCTGGACTATTCTAATGCATTACTATGTGGTTGTCCTGCATCCTTAATAAACAAGCTACAGTTAGTCCAAAATGCAGCCGCCAGGGTTCTCACTAGATCAAGAAAATACGATCATATAACCCCAATACTATCATCCCTGCACTGGTTACCTGTTCAGTATAGAATTAATTACAAACTGGTTAAAGCGCTCGCCCTATCATCCGGAGATCGCTAGTTCGAATCCCGGGTGGTGCTGTAACCTCTCGCAGCCGGAGGTCTAGAGAGAGCTGATTGGCCGAGCTCTCTCAGAGGGGAGGGATGAGAGGTACTTAGTGCTCCCACATTAATCACGGCTCTACAGCCAGTCAGGGGCGTCTGTGAGCTCGCGCAACGGAGGGAGCGGATAGCGCTGTCCTCCGAGTGTGTTACGCCGCCCCCAACGGTGCGCGAGCGAGCAGTTCGAAAAGATGCGGTCGGCTGGCGTCACGTCGTTCGGAGGAAACATGTGATAGTCTTCGGCCCTCCCGGCTGAGTGGTAGTAGTAGCCTTAATGTGGGAGCCCCCTAGTGACGGGGAGGAATTGGACACGACTAAATTAGGGAGAAAATCGGGGAAAAATCCAAAAAAAAAAAAGAATTAATTACAAACTAGCATTAATTATGTACAAAGCTCTAAATGGTTTTACTCCCACATATCTAGCCAGTCTTCTGACACATTACAATCCACCACACTCCTTAAGATCGCAAAACTCTGGACTTCTGGTAGTTCCCAGAATATCAAAATCTACAAAAGGAGGTAAAGCATTCTCATATTTAGCTCCTAAGCTTTGGAATAGCCTTCCAGACAGTGTCCGGGGCTCAGACACATGCTACCAGTATAAAAGTAGTCTCAAGACACATCTGGCATCTGGTGGCATTCCAAGGCATCTGGAGATAGACAAAGGCCAATAGACAAAGGCCAACCCTGCGAGGAACTTGAGGCATCCAGAAAAGCACCGCCTCTAACTGGATTCTGCTTCATGATGGTTTGGATCCACACATTCTGCTCCTGAGCTCCCAGTGATCCAGACCCCCCTCTGTCCTCTGCAGCTGCTGATTCATCCCTGTGCTGAACTGGACTCCATGTTAACTAACTTCTGTTATACTGAAGCAGCCTAACTCACATGGTGTCGTTATATAATTCCTGTAATCCGACACAAATGAGGATGGGTTCGCTGTTGAGTCTGGTTCCCCTCAAGGTTTCTTCCTATTGCCATCTCAGGGAGTTTTTCCTTGCCACTGTCGCCGACACGCTTGGATTGCTCATCAGGGACAATCTCATTATTAGCTACATTTTTTCTCACACACACACTTCCATAACTTTTCTTTTCATTTTGTGAAGCTGCTTTAAGACAATGATCATTGTTAAAAATGCTAGATAACTAAAATTTGAATTGAATTGAAGTCCAAAAGTACTGGACAGACACCAATGAAGCCATCCAAACAATTTCTATTGGACATGCTCCCCTTGCTGATTTTTTATTATTTTTTTAAACTTTGACTAGTATTGGAAGAATATATATATATATAGTTAGGCTAACTTGTTTTTTTTTATAGAAAAACAATCATTTGAACCAACCACATTAATGGGCTAAAATGGGAGACAACTTATCTTCTTTGAGTAGATGAAAAATGATTAACTTTACCATTGTTTAGAAGTTCTTCTCTGCAGTATCTAAGAATGGTGTGTGCAACGCATAACAGCATTAAACACGCATAACAGCATTAAAACAGACAAAATTACATTGGTATCAGGAGCACGAAGCAAACATGGCATGGTGTCATGGTAATTTTGTTACCTCAAGCTTGGCCAAATACACCTGTGAAAACCCCATTAAAATAAGTTCAGTAGTTTTTACGTGATACATGCACAAACAAACAGACAGACATTCCTTAATGTGTTCTATTACTCATCTTGCGTCCCCCGCCCAACCAAATATATTTTTCAAGATATCTTCAATGTACAGACATGCCAACTTTACAGTTTTACATGTATTATACTGTATGTATAGATTTTTGAGCCCCAAAAACGTGTGTGTGTGTGTATGTTTATATATACAGTGGACTATTTAAAAGCAAAATAACATAAATCTTGCTGATAAGCAAGTGATCAAATACTTATTTGACACAGTAATTCACAAATAAATTGTTAAAAAAGCATACAATGTGATTTCCGGAGTTTTCTTTTTAGATTCTGTCTCTCACAGTGGAAATGCACCTATGCTGAAAATTGTAGACCAGTCCATGATTTCTAAGTAAGAGAAGTTGCAAAATCACAGGGTGATCAAATACTTATTGACTGTGTGTGTATATATATATATAAATGGCATTTGTTCTAAAATTCATGGATCTGAGCGCATATATATATATATATAAACAAAGAAATACCTTAGAATTAGTGCCTCAGGAACATGTCAAGGACAAAGTGCAGATTAGAAACCTTAAAACCCCAGCTGTTAGAGAGCTAATACAAGAGAGATGCGTCCAATTAAATTATGTCTTTAAGAGCTGGTCTCATTGCACATAGGAGACAGTTTCTTTTGTGTTTGTATGAAGCTATGGGATGAAAATAAATGAACTAAATTAATTGCAACGCAAGGCAAATGAATGGAGTTGCATGCCTACTCTCTGAGGCTGACCTGAATGAAAAGAGAAAAGCCAAACTAATTTTCTCTCAATTATTTTTCAAACAATAGCCACATGGACCATTTAACATCAAGCATGATCGACTGATGGTGAAGTGAGCTGAGAATGAACAAGATGTCCATTTTACAATGCCATATTTTTAAATCAAAATGAGAATGTAGGTGCATCATTTGCATATTAGTTTACAAAACATTCTATCCTATTTCCATACCATACTATACTATGGTATAGAACTTACATATAAAACATACAAATCAGCATTCTAAAATAGTTTTAACAAAAGCTGTCCCCTCTTGACAGTACTTGTGATTGACCGTAGCACCAAATCAATGTAAATATTAATCTAGGGTTTTTTTTTTTCACTTTTTAGTTTTTGACATTTTGCTACTGAAGGTTCTTATTCTATGCCCATTTCCCTATTTCCATTCTTTCCAGCCTGTTTTGATTTTTGAGGATGGCTTAGTGAACTGCAGGAAGGCCACATATTCTGTTTGTTTATGATTGCTGCCACTTCTGCATCTCGTTTCCCATCTTTCATTTTACACTTGACCAAGCATCTGAAATGAACCTCGGGGAGACAAACATAGGGCCATGCACAGTTATAATTTCCCAATAATGTGAAGAGGTGGTGCATTAACTGAATTAGCTATCTCCTCTGGCTTGTTGTCTTTTGCGATAAGAGGCTAGCAGAGCTGCCATTAGCTCTGAGCAGGATTAGAGATGGAGCAGGGCCTATTTCGAACAACATGCGAGCGCATCATAATGAGGCTGCTGAACAGGGCTGTAGACACACTTTTCATCAAGCTTTTTAATCATAGTCAAGGTGAATTTTCCCCTTCCGAATGAGTGTGAGGAGGGGATTTGCAAGTTCCAAATTT
Organism: Clarias fuscus; assembly: GCA_030347435.1. NCBI lineage: Eukaryota > Metazoa > Chordata > Actinopteri > Siluriformes > Clariidae > Clarias > Clarias fuscus. The sequence continues at coordinate 23,942,063 of CM059206.1, read as the reverse complement.
GATGATGACATTTAATCTCTGTAGAGGAGGACTGCAAGTTCTGACATTCATGCATGCAGAATGAAAAAGGACATACATGGAAACAAAGAACAGACTACCTATTTCAGTCACAGGATGCCATTTTTAAAGCTATTTATTCATTCTAAAACAGTACAGTGAAAATCTGTCCTGCATTATATATGAATACTGTTAATGATCACTTTGTTTACTGACAATATATATTTATACTGTAGGTAGTGTTATTTATGTAACGGTTGCAACTTCTAGGTAGGGCAAAACATAAACAAGGGTGTCTCCCTCCACTTTCCAGTTCACCATACACCAGACACAAAATAGCTTGGAGATTAAAAAAAAAAAAAAAAAAAAAAACACCATATCTGCACACTTTACCTGAAAATACCCATACCAAAACACAAAACATATTACATACTGTACCAATACCTAACAGAGGTTATTTATCCATATTGAGATACAAGTACACAACAAGTACACATACCAATACGGTGTAGGACCTAATACTATAATTACAATATATATTGGGGACATATCACAAATATATTAACATAACCATTTAAGTATAAATAAGCATGTTCTGCTACAATACATTACAAAATACATAATAAAATGTAAATACATTACTCTGCACCAATGACTCCACCTCTACAGACTCTACTGACCTTGAACTTTGAGCCAGGCCCTTTCCCCCTAGGCAAACTACCTCATAAACAGTTAAATGTTCTCCCAACTGTGCAAAAAAAAAAAAAAAAAAGATGTGCAATACTGTGGAATACCACTGATATTTAATTGCTATTAATTATATAAATATATAATTACTATTTTGTGTTGTGTGTTGTTGTCTCTGTAAGCTTCTGTCACCAAAACAAATTCCTTGTATGTGTACATGCACATACACATGTATGTGTACATGTAAACGTATGTTTACACATATGCACGTATTTGCACATGGCAATAAAGCACTTTTGATTCTTCTGATTCTGATTCCCCCCCCCACACACACACACATTCATTATTATTCCTAATGAGGATTGAGGAGAATTTAGTGTTTGGATCTCTTTATCATGACTGTTCAGGGTATGTACTGTACAATTAATCACTCCCTATGTTTGCATAAAGTTAAGGTTCCATGTATGAATAAGTGAGTCACTTCAGCCAGGATGTGCATGAAAAGATAACAGTAAAATCAATGTCATTTTGGCCAGGAACTGTAATTGTGGAATTATAAAATATTTAGGTAAATGTGATTAACTGGTAAAATTTTTTGGTGAAAATGGGTCTATTGTTAAGTGCTAATCAATCAACAATCACTAATGTTACTGTAGGTATCGTATCTGGTATCATGCTGAATCCCCGGTTATAGCCTTTTTGCTTTCAGAGTTCCCTTATTTCTTTATGGTGCTGTGTTGCATTCCACATGGTGCTGTGAAGAATCTCAAGGGGTTCCTTTGATATTCTTGTTAATGTCTGAGTTTGACTTATAACCTCCAAATCTGTTTCAAGTGCAGCACCGATCTAATTACTGGAACTAACTGTTGCATAAGAAGTGAACATAAAGGGTAGATACAGGGCACATTGAAATTGAATCCTTTACTTATATGAAGGTAGGTGTCAAGAGTCTGAGAACTGCCTTTCTGTATGCGTAGGTGGAGTTTGTTCTTCTTATGCTTGTGTGGTTTCCCATGGGTGCTTCCGTTTCTACACACATGCAAATTCATGCAGATTAGGCTAATTGGCATTTCTAGATTACCCACAGTGCGTGAAAGTGTGCATTCTTATGCCAAGGTGTGCCCTGGGTGTGTCCCGCCTTGTGCCCTGAGCGACACGCCTCCTGTGGCCCTGTTTATGATAAGCAGTATAGAGAATGAGAACATATAAAAGTTCAAGAAAATCTTCATAGAGATTGCTTTTTTACACTGATTTAAATTCATATGTAAAACGTGTGTGTTAAACAAAACCATTAAGCAATGATAGACTGAATTGTTTGCTGTTTAAATCTCTGTGACAGTGACTGACTCAGAGGCTGAAACAGGCCGTTCTGCTCAGCTAAGTCTGAATCAAAGGTTTAGTCTGGCAAGGTGCATATTTGACTTTGCAGCAAATATTTGTGCAGACCTGCCACAGGGTTTTATTGATTGAAGGTCTGTTGTAGAGCCAAAAATAAGAGATGACTGATGGTCAAAATGAATTGCATGGCAATAGGAAAAAAGATCTCCTTGCTTTTTCTATTCCTTTTGTCTTTTCTTTTGCCTTCATCTTTTCCTTCATCTATCCTTTTTTACCCTGGTGGCATTTCACTCTATTCTCTTACACATCTGCGCTGAAAGATAATTAATCCACATTGTGGGTCTGCATCTGGGTTGATATGCTGGCCATATTTCAGAGTGCTGATACATCTCCAGTGATGTGCGTGATGTCCCCATAACTCCATCTGCACTCAGATAAGCTTTGCATGTATAACATAAAGCTCCATAAATTCTAGATACTGAAAGAAATACAGCTCTTTTATTAAAACTGTAAATCTAAAGCTTCATCCATAAAAACAAGATAATGAAAAAAAAGACATCAGTTTTACCAGGCCCCAAGGTAAGAGCTTTTAGCTACTCCATTGTATTTGCTGATGACAGAATATGGAAAGAACATAAACATTTAATATGTCTATTAGATAGTGCAGGATAATAGAAGAGGCTGAAAGCAAGTGGAGGAGGGGTGCCAGTCATTGTAAGCAGTATACACAGTATATACTTTATTAATGCTCTCTCAGAAGGTACACATGCAGTGTTCATGCAGTGAACAACTGACCATGAAGACAAGAATGAAGATAATATTATTATTTAACCAAATGTACATGCAAGTAGTATGTGAAAAGAAAAAAATCTAATATACAGTACATAATGTATTTTTTATATTTTTTGTAGATACCATGGTTGTGATTTATATAATTACTATGCGTACTTTCTCACTTAATTAGACTGTACTAATTCACCAGCATATTTATTTTAAATGATTATTTGATCCTGAAAAGCAGCATTTATGGTACATACTTCATCAGTACATAACTCTTATTTTGTGCAGCGCACCTACAGTATTTTGAGAAATATTATTCCTTTGCAAAGAGTTCATTTCAGTCTAAAGTATTCTGACATTGATGGCATTAAAAAAAACATCCACTCTTCTAGGAAGACTTTTTACGAGATTTTGAAGGATGACGGGGGGGATTTTCCATTTAGCCACTAGAGCATTAGTGGGGTTGGGCAGTGCTGTCAGGTACAAAGACCTGGGTGCAGTCAGCAAATGCAAAGGCATTTTTTGAGGCTGAGGTCATGGCTCCAGACAGTTTGCTGGTCTGGAGGATTCAGATTAGTGCAACAAAATTCCAAGAGGAAAAGACATAAACAATGATCTTAGAGAAGCAATTGTTGCTGCACATTAATCTGTGAAAGGTTATACTGTAAAACCTTTTCCAAACAGTTTGGAAAAATTGGCACTGAGAAAGCTTATTCACAAATGGAAAGCATTCAAGACAGTTGCCAATCTTCACAGGAGGGAATGTCCCAGAAAGTCAGACCATGCAGTGCTCAGAGAAATACAAAAAACCCAAGAGCTTAGTGAGCATGTAAAATTTTAAAGTCCATGACAGCACAATTAGAAGAAGACTGAATAAGTACAGGTTTCTTTAAAAGGATTGCCAGGAGAAAGCATATTAGGTTTGCCAGCTACATCTGAACCAACCACAAGGCTTCTAAAACAATGTGTTATGGACGGATGTTTGGTGAAAAGCATGGTAGTGGAGGGGTTGTTTTGTTGGCACAGGGCCTGGGCACATTGCAGTCAATATGTCAATCATTAACTCCCCTGTATATCATAGTATTCTAGAAGCAAATGTTATGGCATCCCATTTCTCAACAAGCTAAATTATATTTATTTATTTTGCTTAAATTTTTGTTTAATAAATGAAAATGAAAAAAGTAATAGGCTGTTGTTCATCTGAAGCCGTATTTGGAGAACACTAAGATCACTATGATCAGATTATTTTTATGTTTTTTTTTGTTTTTTGTTTTTTACATGAAAACACTTAGAAATAAAAGAGAGGGTACTAACTTTTGAACATGACTATGTAATTGGCTAAGATGGATGTAAAAAGTCTTGATTAAAATGTTTTAGAGTAGGCAATCAATGCAGTCAATAATCACATACAGTAGGAGCCATGGACCATGGCATGTCCCATCGCGAACCATGACAACGTTTTTTAAACCACTCAATACAATCAAACATCTGATGGGGCATTAATCACTTATCACAACTGTGAATAGATGCAGCAACAGAGACAGATTAAATCCCCATAAACATTCACACTTGAAAACTAAAAAGTTCTAGAGGTTTAGCGCCTGTTATCACAGGACAGGGATCACCTACAGTATACTACTGTGTTTCTCACGGCTTATATTTTTTGCCCTTGTTTCATTTGGTTTTACGCGATTTCATGTGCTATTTGTGTGTGCGTTTGTATGTGAGCGTGAGAGAGAGAGAGCGTGTGTGCGCGAGAGAGGGCTTGTATTGTGATTTACCCAAGGTTACTAAAGCCTGGATTACTACTACTAATAAAAAATATTTCAATATAACCCATGAGTCTCAATCACAAAATCAGCCAACGCTGTAAACAGATGACATAAATCACAGAGGTGTGAAGAGGGGAATGTCTATTACCGCCACGCCCACTGCCGTGACAAAACGACAGCGGGCAAAATAAATCAGTTACATTTCAAAGTAATTCGCGAAATGGCCGCCAGGTGGCGCAAAGTGACATTTTCCGTCATCTCGGTTTTTAAAAAATAATTAAGTCACAAAAAAGTCAAAACAATATGCTGTATCGAAGAAATACTACAGTAATGGTAACTTCCACATCTGTGTATTTTATTCAACAAGCATGAAAAATCTGAATCAGAGCTATTGATATTTGCTGTACAGTAGTGTAATGAGTAAAAAAAACATTGAAGTTGAACATTAAAACAAGTACACTACACTGTAACACACATTGAGTACTGTTAACCGAAATAATTGAATGAGAAGTTATTGTTACTTACCTACTCAAAATTATTAAAGTAAAACTTCCACCAGAGTAAACTCCATAGAGCGCTCGTGGCGCAGTGGTAAGTGTTTCGCCTGCCATGCAGAAAACCCCTGGTTTGATTCTCGTGTTGGATGGTTTGCAATATTTTTTTTATGTTCAACAAACTCAAAAATTGATAGTTCTGTTTACTTAAAATTATTTAGGTAAACAGTACTCAATGTGTCTAATTACTTTGAGCATTTGGGTTTACAGTGTACACGCGTAGGCTTTCTAATTACACATGATAAAATCTAAAGGCTCACTGTGTTAACATTTACTTTGCTTAAATTTGATACGAATAAAATTTAATTCTACATTTGTACTGTAATTTTAGTACTTTTATTATGAATTCGTTTAAGTACAATGTTACACTTGATTTTATCCGCTACTACGTGCAGCTCTAAAGGAGCTGCGGCTCATTAATCCTTGAGAGAATGAAATAAGGTCTGACGCGTCTGTCTATAGTTTTATAGCGCCACTCAGTGGTAAAAGTCAGCAACTACATACCATCGCCGTGAGGTGTGGCGACAAAACTAGAAAACTGCTCGTCACACATCTGTATATACTGTGAAAATCACGTTTTATTTGAACATTTAAAAATATATACAAAAAAAACAAATATAAAAACAATTACCAATGATTATTAAAGCCAGTCCGTGACTGTATAGGATTAAGTTTACGTGGCCTTCTCAGTCTTTCGTTAATTTTACTTTTGACTCGAAACTAATATGGGTTATTAAAGATGTTTTATTGGACATGGCTGTTTTGTAATGTTCAACAAAATAAACACTGTCTATGGCAAATTTACTGTGGTTGTCTCAAAGTCATGATGTAATAGAGACAAGTCTCTTTAGATCCTTCTCCACTAATGTTATCATGGTGTATTAATGTATTGATGTATTTCACTTCACAAAATATACCATGCGTCTTTTTAGTATTTTCTTTGAACAGCTGTGTTCATAGATTTAATCAGCTATTTATAAGACAACGTTGATGCACTAACGGTTAAAGTGCCACAGGTGTGTGCTCCTGCATTCGTCAGGTTTGCCTGAGCTGGCTTTAAGACAAACACATTTGCGCGCCGGCAGGTCGATAGAACCCAACTTAGCACCATCTAACAGTCAGTAGTGGGGGGAGTCAGTACTTTCTCACATTTCTCACAGAAATACCTTTCTCACATTTTCACTCCTCCTAAGTTTGCCTTTGTTCTTTTAATGAAGTTCTTAAAACCCAAAGCATTTTTTTAAACTGAGAAAAAAATTAATATGGGCACTTAAGCACAAAATAGCACAGACACAAATAATCAAGTGTTTAACTGTTGTTGTCGTTTTCTCAAACATGATTTCCCCAACTTGCCATTTATAAAGATTCAGACAGACTGAATTTAAGAATGCACCCCTAGGAACCTACATAAAACACAAACACACACACATACCGAATAGCAAAGAGGAGATGCGTATTCACACCTCTGACCGTCTTTTATCTTGTAAATAAGGTATCCTCATTCATCTTCCAAACCCCAACAGCGGACATACTCTGTTTGAACTGTATACTGTAATGCTATGTTTGTTAGGACACTTGGTTATATGCAGTACTGTAATGCATGGAACACTTACTTCCTGGTTTGTTTCGTTTTGAATATTACTTATTACCTTATGCAGCAAAATAATGTTATCATTGTGTAAATTATTAACATATTGATGTCTTTTAATTAAGGACACAAATAGACCATGTGTTTGTGTTTATGACTGCTTCTGACCAGCTGTGTTCATAGGTTTAATCAACGATTTACAAGACAACAGTTAAGTGCTACATCTAAGCATTTGTGGATGGAGAGGTGTGTCTGTGTGCCCTCCTGCATTTCTCAGTTGGCTTTAACTCAAACACATTTGCGCACAGACAGGTCTAAAGAACCCCTCCCCCTGCCAAAAAAAAAACCCTGAGCAATTAGCACTATGTCATAGTCAGTATTCTCCATTGAGGTTTCTCACCTTCCACTTTGTCTTTGCTCTTTCAACGGAGTTCTTAAAACCCCAAACATTTATTTAAAAACGTATAATATAAATATAATATAACATATAAAAATAATCATAATTCACATAAGCACAAACTAGCACAGATACATATGATCAAGTGTTTAACTGTTGTTTTTGTTTGTTTCTATGCCCAATAATAATAATTGCACCCTTCTTGCAATCATTAGGTAGCACCAGTAAAGGTATAAGGGCCAGAGACCAAGGCAAAGGCCAAGACCCAGTCAGGTTTACGCGAGAATCCAGAGAACTAGAGAGAGAGAGCAGCGAAGCCACCTCTCAAGTGTGCGCTCTCAGTCCAAGTGCAAAGCAGAAAAGCACATGAATCCTCAGTAAGGGCGATTGCCCCAAGAGGATCAAGTGTGCTATTTTTAGTTTAAAAATAAGCCCTTAAGGAGACAGCACAGCCCTATTGGTGTTTTGTTTTTAGTTTTCTTTTTTTTCTTTTTTAGTTCCTAATTAATCATCCCATGCTATCCCCAAATGGAAAGGTCTTCCCGTGCGTGTCATAAGTGCTCTCATAAACTCCTATTTTGTTGATGTATTTTTGCATACAAAACTCAGCTTCCATTTTGTTTTGTTTTTCTTGAAAATTGGTTGCATATATAATGTGGTGCTTTCTTTTCTAGCAAGTATTTTTGAGTAACATTTAATTTCATGTTGGAATACTAATGTTTGTGAATGTGTAAAAAAAACCACACACACACACACACACACACACACACACAAAAACACAGGAACACAGGGTACCTGAGACTTCTGTATACAGTAATGTAGGTGCAGAGGTGGAAAGTAACGGATTACATTTACTCGCGTTACTGTAATTGAGTAGTTTTTTTGTGTACTTCTACTTTTTAAAGTAGTTTTTCAAATCTGTAATTTTACTTTTACTTAAGTATATATTGTTTTAAGTATTGTAATTCACTACATTTTTAATCATTTGCGCTACTGAATAAAACAAGTGAATGAAAATCCAAAAAATATGATACTTTGTACAAATGCTTCGTTGCGCGCGTGTGTATCGTGTCCTGGTCGTGCGCCGCTCCAGACTCCACTCCAGGTTTTCTGACTGTTTCCCCACATCGGCATCTACCTGACCTTCCACACGGTCCGCCCCGAGAGTGACGTCATCAACCAGCGCGACCATACGGTATATACACCGGAGAGAGACGCGGGAAAGAGGAAAGAGATTGTGATTTTGGCGTTTTGATATTTGGTTGTGACTTTTTGCCTCCCATTGACTTTGATTATTGCTTTGGTTGCTCTTTGTATATATTTGTAGATAATTTCACTGTATGTTTGTGGACTCACCAGTAGTTGGGGCGTGGCTGCCATTTATTTTGGGAAGAGGGAATTTATTCACTGTTTTTGGTTTAGGGAGTCAGGGAAGGTACCTGTATTTTTGTTTGTGTTGGGTTATTTTTTGCAGGTAATCTAGCTACTAAATATAAATACCATTTAGTTTATTATTTTGGCCTGGGTCCACCCTGAATCTGATCCAGGCTTAGAGCTTTACACAACAAACATGGAGCTGAACCTAAACAGAGACGAGGCAAAACCAGAGAGAGGCGAGACTAATGATTGAACGGGTTAGTAGTTAGTCTGGTTAGTATCTAAACTGGTTATTGTAGAAATGGGTGATGACTTAACCAGGTTATTAACTAGGAGGGTTAGTATCTATACGGGTTAGTAACTGACCCTAAATGGAAAACGAACACACAAGAGGCTAAATACACATAAGAGGCTAATCCATACCAGAGGCTAAGCCTGCTAGAGACTAAAGCCACTAGCAGCCAATCCTACTAGAGGCTAAACCTACTGGGGGCTAAGCCTACTTGCGGCTAAACCTACTAACAGCTAAAAACTAAAAGCTAGCAGCTAAACCTACTAGTGGCTAAACACTCACGTGGCTAAACATGGAAGAGGTAAACCTACACTGGAGACACACAGAACAGTCCTTCACATGACAAGAGACAAACTAATTGGTACACTTAACTGAACACAAACAACTCGACAACACAATAGCACGGTGAACAGAAACATAACAAACTAGAGACAACTTAAAACAAATGCAAACTAATACAAAACAAAACAAAAAGAATGCCCACTTGACATTATTAATGCTCAACCCAGTTTCCCAGAACTAACAGCTTTTTATAACGGATCTAATGAGCTACCTCGGTTCAGGTGAGCTCCCTCATCACCTGACCGAGGTGCCTTCTGGGAAAATGAGTCTACAAACAAAAACTACACAAACTAGATTATCAGGCACACAGTGCCCTCTAGGGGTGTTCCCTTACAGAAGGTATAGAAGTTGAACAAAAATAAATAGAGTATAATACATTAATATAAGCTCATTAAATAGAATTAAGTACAAAATTACAAACTTAATTTATGTTAATAACATATACCTACTATCAAGGCCTACTCAAGGCCTTTTTTTATAGCAGATCTTTATGTCCATGGTAATGCAAGTAAATAAGCAGGTCTTTTAATCAAATTCAAATTTCAAATTCAAATTTTATTTGTCACATACACAATCCTACACAGAACGATATGCAGTGAAATGCTTAGGCAACTGCCCTGACCTAAGAGAATAAAATTAAATAAAATATAAAATATAGAATATAAAATGTAAAATGTAAGAATATAAAATATAAAATGTAAGTAAGTAAAGACTATACATTATACTATACATTAAGTGTACAAATGGAAAATATTGCAATGAAAAAATTGTAATTGTACAAGTGGAAAATAAAAATATTGAAATGGAGACGGAATGTCCAGGGGTGTGCAAATATGCAGTAAAATGACATGTTAAAGTGGCTTGTGTGCATATTTAAAGTGACTTTTTAAAGTGACTTATGTGCATACTACCCATGAGTGAGCAGGTGTGCAGTGAGGACTAGTGAGCGAATGTCCTGAATGTCCAGAGTGTCCAGAGTGAGTGCAGAAGCATGTGTGGATGTGCAAAATGGATCAGTACTGTGTGTTGTACTGATTAAGAGACCGTATCGCCTGCGGGAAGAAGCTCCTCCTCAGTCTCTCTGTATTGGCCTTCAGGGAGCGGAATCGCTTTCCTGACCTCAACAGAGAGAACAGTCCATTGCTGGGGTGACTGAGGTACTTCATGATCTTCCTGGCCTTGGTCCAGCACCGCTTGCTGTAGATCGAGTGCAGGTCAAGGAGCTCGGTGTGGATGATGCGCTCAGCTGATCGCACCACCCTCTGAAGAGTTCGCCTGTCCTGCATGGTGCTGTTCCCGAACCAGGTCGTGATGTTTGCCGTCAGGATGCTCTCTATGGTGCAGGAGTAGAAGTTCCTAAGCACCTTGGAGGGCAGTCTGAAGTCTCTCAGGCGTCTGAGGTGGTAGAGACGCTGTCGGGCCTTCTTCACCACGGTGTTGATGTGACAGGACCAAGACAGGTCCTGCGTGATGTGTACACCGAGGTAACGGAAGCTGTCCACTCTCTCCACTGGGCTCTTGTTGATGACGGGGGTCTGGTAGTTCCTCTTCTGCTTTGTGCTGAAGTCCACTATCAACTCCTTTGTCTTGCTGACGTTGAGAAGGAGGTTGTTCGTCTGACACCAGTTCTCCAGATTTCCAATCTCCTTCAGGTAGGCCGTCTCATCGTTGTCAGTGATCAGGCCGACCACGACGGTGTCATCAGCAAACTTGATGATGGTGGTGGAGTTGGTAGTGGCTACGCAGTCGTGAGTGTACAAAGAGTACAGTAGAGGGCTCAGAACACAACCCTGTGGGGCTCCAGTGCTGAGGGTGATGGAGGCTGAGACATGTCCACCCATCCTTACTGCCTGTGGTCTCCCCGTTAGGAAATTGGAGATCCACTGACATAAAGATGATCTGAGTCCCAGGTGCTCCAGCTTGGTGGTGAGTGTAGAGGGAATTATGGTGTTAAATGCTGAAACCATGAAACCACATAATCCTTGTATGGTCCTAGTGGAGAGCCCAAGCAGGATATCCCAAGCAGGATATCTGTCCCCAAGTGATTTTACTTCATTAGTACTTTCACCATCTGTCCATAATCTATTTCAACAACAAACTTGATACCATCTAAGTTGTTGCAAGTTTATGAGCTTTTTATGAATATCATCTGAGATTCAGGTAGAGGTGAGTATTTACATTATCTGCTTCACAACTACTGCAATATTTAGTTTTCTCTTGTGGCAATGGTCCTTCAGCCAGCACATGTGCACACTCTGCCCCTGCCTGCTCATGCAGGAGAAAGTTTAGCATCATCGACAGCTCATTGGCAAATGCTCTAGTGGCAGGGCTTCCGAAAACAGCACAGCTGGCAAACTCTAATCACTCACTTTCCATGGGATGCCGTGGGCCTATAAAGGGTCACCAGATCATCAATCATCAATGAGTAGTTGGCTTTTTGCTTTATTGGCACTCTGCTCTTTCTGCCCTGTAGAAAGTGACCATGCCAAAAGTATCTCTTACCCCAGCAACCCACCACAATCCAATGGCAACTCGGCTGCCTGCAAACACCTAACTATTTACTCTAAGTATAAGTATATATAGCATTAAGAATCCACTGATTAACAGATTGCAGCCCCCGTAGCTGGGGTTTCCCTTTGGAAAATTAAACCATAGTTTTCTATATGAAACAAACAAGCTTACAGTCCCTTATTTAGGCAGTGACCTTTTATGTTTGAGGGAAGGCAAGTGTTTGTTTCCTGGTATGAAAAAAATTTTGTGCAAACTAATTATTTTTACTTAAGAAAACATTTTACCTGCAGCCCCAAATACACACCATGCTGCCTCAAAAATCTAATGGTCACCTACAATGATATAAATAAATATAATAAATATATAATATTTAGAATAAATATTTAGAATAAATATTAATAAATATATCTTAGCCTGACACATCCTCACAAAGATTACTTAAAGCCAACACATAAACAGCTCCAATAAATCAAGGCAAATACAACAGTAATAATGAGCCTCGCCCTCATCTCTGTTTCATTTCCACAGGATATATTGCCGTGCGATTCTCTCCTGATCACCTGTGTTAATGGGGATCACCAGGAGGTACAAACAGCTCTCATCGTCATAGAGGACTGGTAGGGAAAACATGCTGTCATGGTGTGGGTGTCCCCTAATTTACCTGTTCCCCATTTGCTAGGGAGTGCATGCTAAAGGAGGATGAGAGAAATAAAAAGTCATCCCGATGCTGCCAATAGTGACGACAATGTCACATTAAACAGTGACATTGTTTAACACTTCAGGTTGTTACATAATTCTATATATGTTACTCCTTAATTTGGACGTCTTCAGTATTAATGTAAAATGTTGAAAATACTAAAAATAAAGAAAAAACACTGAGGGAGAAGGTGTGTACAAATTTTTTGACATTTTTGTATATGGATTTACATTGGATGCCCTTCTTGGTGCAACCCTCAAATGTTATCAGGGCTTGGGACCGGTAGTATGCGTTTATATTTACACACAGATAAATATTGTGTTTATTTTACTAAAATAAATGAAGCTTGTAATGTACAATGATTAATTACATTTAATTAGTTAATCCTAAAAACATAATTTTACCATTATTATCATTATGTGTTTTTATTCAGCTTACATATTTTCCTTTACAAGAAATTCTGCCCATAAGTGAAATATGTTGGTACATTATTTAATTAATTAATTGATTTGTTTATTTATTTAATTATTTAGTTAGTTAGTTCCCTTTCAAAAGCTACACTCGATACTGCGTGAAAATGCTATGGGAACATCTCTTTGTTGCCCGGTTATGAAGCCTGTGCATGCCAAAACCGCCAAATACCTTCGGCTTATAACCTCTGCCAGGCATAATGTCACCGAATAAGGTGCACCTGCAGGTTATAAATAGGAGTGAACCGGAAACATCCTCAGATCTTTTTGTCTTCAGGACCGCTTTGTGTTTGCGTGTGCATGTGCAAGCCGTAACGAAAGCAAAAATAAAAGGAAAATAACAGCATTAACTCACCGATATGGCGGAGTTGCTTAAGAGATGCGTGCCTCCGTGCGATAGATCTCTTTCGGAGGGCGATCTTCACGAGTTTTGTCTCGAGTGCTTGGGGGAAGAACACGCTCGCCTCGGGCTTCAGGGAGACTGTGAGTACTGTGATCTTCTCCCTATTAAGGTGCTTTGCGCGCGGCTCGCTTTCTTTAAAGAGAAACCGCGAGCCGCGGCGCATTCCTGGGGCTCGCGTGCTGATCTGGCAGACGCGCACGAGACGGAATTTCCCCTTTCTCTCGCGCTCTCTCCGGATCAGGAAGTTTTAGCTTCCGCTTTGCAAGCACGCTCCGGCGCTTCTTGTGAAGGAGCGGAAGAATCCTCCTCTCTCGCTTCTATGGAAGTAGCCTCCTCACAACGCTCCTCCAGTGCTGACAGAGCTTATGAGGAATTATTAGAGGTTATAACGCGTGCGGTAGAGCGATTGCATATCGACTGCCGCAGCAGCGAGATTCCCCCAAGCGTTCGAGATTGAACGACAGGTTTCTGTCGGATGGCCGGGGGGAGGAGCCTCAACGTCTCTCTCTCCCCTTCTTTGGTGACCTCCATGATGAATTAACTCTTTCATGGAGAAGCCGTATTCATTGCGTGTTTTTGTGCTTTCGACTTATTCGGATATCATTGATGCGAAAGCTTCTCCATGAAAGAGTTAATTCATCATGGAGGTCACCAAAGAAGGGGAGAGAGAGACGTTGAGGCTCCTCCCCCCTTCTTTGGTGACCTCCATGATGAATTAACTATTTCAAGGAGAAGCCGTATTCATTGCGTGTTTTTGTGCTTTCGACTTATTCGGATATCATTGATGCGAAAGCACGCGGTTATGTGATGATGCCCCAGATAGAAGAGACGCTTGCGGGCTATCTCTCTCCTGGGACATCATCCTCCCTGAAAAAGCCTACTCTCCCCTCCAAGCTGTGCAGATTGACATCTGCTTTGGTGGGTAAAGCTTTTCAGGCAGCAGGACAGGCTGGTGCTTCACTGCACACCATGGCGGTTTTGCAGGCTTACCAGGCTGACCTGCTGAAGGACCTGAGCACCGGCGGGGTTATTGATGACAGGGCGTTTGCAGACCTGCGCCGAGCCACAGACTTGTCTCTCCGTGCAACCAAGCAGACGGCCCCTGCTGTGGGCCGTCCTATGGCTGCCATGGTATCCACGAAGAGGCATCTGTGGCTGAACCTCACGGGCATCAAGGATAAGGATCGTGCTGTCCTCCTCGATGCCCCCATCTCGCCTTCCGGCCTTTCTGGCGACGCTGTTAATTCCATCGCCACTAGGTTTCGGGAGGCGAAGCTATATGAACTGGCCTTTGGGAGATTCCTTCCCCGCCGTGCTCAAGAACCGGGACCGTCGGCCACCCGGCCCCGGTCAGGTCTGGCCCCTATCAGGCGTGAGGTGCAGAAGGAGAGCGTGACTGGTAAAGACTGGGGTGGGGCTCGCCGCTCTTCTCAAAAATCTGCTTCGAAAAGACCGGATTTGAAGAGCTTCCTCTCTTCAAAGAAGAAGCCCTGAGGTTCGTGCCTGAGGGGGGCCTGGATTTTCATCACAAAACAGGGCCTCCTCCCTGGCACTCCCGGGAGGCCGGTGTTCAATTCCCGCCACCACTGGTGTTTCGGGGAGTGCCGGTCTCCAATGAAAAGTTGGGTGTTCAGGCATCTCCTGCCACACTTCATCTCCCAACAGCCCCTTTCGGAGAAGCTGGCAGCGTGGAAACTACTGCCAGGTGCATCTCCTTGGGTACAAAGGACTGTAGGCACAGGCTACAGGATTCAGTTTGCACATCGTCCTCCGCCTTTCAACGGCGTGGTCTCCACTTCCGTGAAACCAGATCGAGCACATCTGCTGGCCCAGCAGTTACAGACTCTGCTGGGCAAAGGGGCCATAGAACATGTTCCCCTCCCAGACAGAGAGTCGGGCTACTACAGTCGGTACTTTTTGGTGCCCAAGAGAGGGGGAGGGTTGAGTCAGATCTTGGATCTTCGCGGCTTGAACTGCTATCTCAGGAATCCAGATTCAAAATGTTGACTGTCAAAATGATTGTTTTTCAAATCCAACTAGAGGATTGGTTTGTGACAATCGATCTCAAGAATGCATATTTCCATATAGAAATATTGCCACAGCACAGGAAGTTCCTGAGGTTCGCTTTTGGGGGCGAAGCTTACCAGTATTGGGTCCTTCCATTTGGCCTAGCTCTGTCACCCCGCACATATACAAAATGCATGGATGCAGCTCTGGCTCCTTTATGACTCCAGGGCATCCGTATTTTGGATTACATAAACGACTGGCTGATTCTGGCCCAGTCTCAGGAGCTAGCGCTTCGACATCGGGATGTCGTCCTAGCCCATCTTCATTCTTTAGGATTGAGACTCAACGCCACAAAAAGCGTTCTCCTTCCTGTTCAGAGGACAACATATTGGGTGTCACATGGGATTCAGTCACAATGCGGGCACAGTTGTCTCCTGCTCGTGTCGAATCCATTCTCAACACCCTGAAGGAAATCAAGCTAGGCCAGAAGGTCACTGTTCACTTTCAAAAATCTTTAGGCCTCATGGCAGCTGCGTCCACGGTGATACCTTTGGGCCTTCTGCACATGAGAGCGTTTCAGCTGTGGCTAAGAGCCAGGGAGTTTCATTCAAGGGCCAACCCCCAGAGGCTAATAAGGGTTACGCGCCGGATGCTTCGTACCCTTTCTATGTGATTCAGACCCTGGTTTCTGACTTTGGGTCCCACTCTAGGTCTGTCTTGTCGTCGCAAGATGCTAACGACAGACGCTTCCCTCACGGGCTTGGGGTGCGGTCTTGGATGGCCGTCCAAGGGAGCTGGAGAGGTCATCTTCTCGCGTGGCACATCAATTGCCTCGAAATGATGGCTCTGTTTCTGGCCCTGAAACACTTCCTCCAGCAGTTGAGAGGCTACCATGTCCTAGTGCGGGTGGACAGCACTGCGGTAGTCTCGTACATAAATTGCCAGGGTGGACTGTGCTCGCGCCGCTTGAACAAGCTAGTGCACCAGGTTCTGCTTTGGGCACAGGACGTTCAAGTTCCTGTCCCTTAGGGCGATTTACATTCCAGGGCATATGAATGTAGGAGCACACTTGCTATCCAGACAAGCTGTAAAACATGGGGAATGGAAACTCCACCCCGAAGTAGGAAGTCAATCCAGCTCCCCTGGGTCTGGACGCAATGGCCCACATGTGGCCCAGATTACGCCTTTATGCATTTCCACCTATAGTTCTGCTCCCAGAAGTCCTGGCGAGGGTCCGTCAACAGGGCTTGCGCCTCTTATTGATAGCGCCCCATTGGGCGACCAGAGTGTGGTTCTCGGATCTAATATCTCTCCTCGACGGCTCACCCTGGGTGATTCCAGTGAGGAGGGATCGTCTGTCTCAGGCGCAGAGGACAATACTTCCTCCCCGGCCCGAGCTCTAGAACCTTCACGTTCCGCCCCTGAACGGGACCAACTAAGACATGCTGAGCTTTCAGCCAGCGTAATTGAAACCATTTTAAGTGCCAGGGCTCCCTCCACTAGAAGAACTTATGCCCTCAAATGGAGTGTATTTGAAAATTGGTGCATGGCAAGACATGTAGACCCAGTTCACTGCCAGATTGTTTCAGTGCTGGAGTTTCTGCAAGAAAAGTTGTCCTCGGGCTTATGCCCTAGTACGCTCAGAACGTACGTAGCCGCTATTTTGGCTTGTCACGCTCTGAATGATGGGGTTTCTGTGGGCAAGCACCATTTAGTTGCCCGTTTTATTCGTGGAGCTAAACGGTTGAAGCCGCCCACTAGAGCGATGGTCCCTTCATGGGACTTAACTTTCGTACTCGAAGGCCTGGCCGGCACCCCTTTCGAACCACTAGAATCAGCGCCTGTCAGGCTTCCGTCTCTTAAGATGATTTTTCTTATGGCTATTACTTCTAAAGCTATTCGGCATCCTCACCCGAACTATCTTCCCAAGGTTCCATTCTCGACCATGCACCCAGTTGTTCCCGAGGCCTTCTGTCCTCCGCCTTCACAGCTTCCGGAGCAGGAAAGACTTCACTTACTGTGTCCAGTACGTGCACTTCGGATCTACGTCCACCGCACTAGCCAGTGGCGTAAGTCAGAGCAGTTCTTTATTTACCATGGGGGTCTGCCACTAGACAGACTCTGTCACACTGGGTGAGAGATGCCATTGCCCTAGCCTAAGAGGCGCATGGTCACACTTCGCCTCTGGGAATCAGGGCTCACTCAACCAGGGGGATTGCCTCATCGATTGCCTTGGCAAGCGGCGTTCCCCTGCAGCAGGTGTGTGATGCGGCGGGCTGGTCCTCTCCACACACGTTTGTTAGATTTTATAGTCTGGATGTCAATGCTACTCCGGGTTCGTGGATCCTTGAGTCAGAATCCCAGAGCTAGGTCTGAGACCTCCTCGACTTGTGTGCACACGCTACACAACCTGGGGGTTCCAGACACTTGCAGTGCGGCGGCGTTGGTATTCTCGTTCCCATAGCGTTTTCACGCAGCATCGAGTGTAGCTTTTGAAAGGGAACGTCTCGGGTTACTTGGCTTTAACCCTGTTCCCTGATAAAGCGGGAACGAGATGCTGCATTCTGATGCCGCACTCCTGGCGTGCCTGGACGTCCTTCAGACAAAATTGACCTGAGGATGTTTCCGGTTCACTCCTATTTATAACCCGCAGGTGCACCTTATTCGGTGACGTCATGCCTGGCAGAGGTTCTAAGCCGAAGGTATTCTGCGGTTTTGGCATGCACAGGCTTCACAACCGGGCAACAAAGAGATATTCCCATAGCGTTTTCACGCAGCATCTCGTTCCCGCTTTATCAGGGAACAGGGTTACAGCCAAGTAACCCGAGACGTTTTTCCATGAAGGCAGAAAAACAAATGTTGTATAAACCTGTTTTTTATAATTTTTGTTGAATTTAATTTTGTACCACATATTCATAGTTAAGTAATTACATTTTCACAGCCTCATTATAAAAAGACAGACAAAGAAGGAAAAGATATATTTAATTATTATGAGTTTATTCCTAACATTATTGAGAGCTTTGGAACGAAAATAACTGACACTGTGCTCAGTCAGAACTTGACAATAGAGACATGACAGGGCCTGTGCCAGGAAGAAACCAGAGCCAAAAACTAGCTGTAAAAAAATCCTGCAGTTTACTGGGGGATTTCTTGGGTGGCCTAAAGGGATTTAGACAAGGACTGATCAGGTCCTTGGAAAGGCAGAGTGTCTCAAGAAGACTGAAGACTTAAATAGGTTTTTTTCAGTTTCTAAAACTGTCTTTTGGTACATCTTATCTCATTCTGTTAATCCCTATTAACAGAAACCACAGCCAAGCTAACCTTAGTCTACACACTATACAGTAAAATAACTTTTGGTATTGCTTCCTCATTGTCTTCAGCTAAAAGGAAATATCTCACTGTATTAATTTTTAGACAACAGAGGTGACTAGTGGCTATTAAAAAATGCGTGACCACAACTGTATGCTACACACACACACACACATAACATACATATAACATATATATCATAGGTAGCATAAATTATAAGATTATACTGTATTAATATGAATGTTCTAACACATTATTGCTTAAATAGAAACAGCTCATTCACAGGTATTTGAGACACTCCACATAAACTAAAATTACTTGTAACTAAACAAGGCCAATCATCTTTAGCATAGCATGTGGGATAAAGGGACATTTTAACCACAATAACCCACAAACAACATTATTTTTATTATTATTATTAGTAGTAGTAGTAAATAATTATCAAATTATTATTATTATTATTATTATTATTATTATTATTATTCAATATGATGAATTTATAATTCATTTTTATATCCAGTACCCTTCTCTCCCACACACTGGGTATTTGAATTCTGTAGCCATTCTATTAAATGAGTAATGGCATAAAGCTTTAACCCTTAGGTGCTTTCAGTTCAGCTAGCTGATCTGATGTGAAATGTATGCAACAGACCTTAATTTCCACAGAAATGTTAAAATTGTCATTGACCTACGTTTGCTTACCATTGTCTCTAAAATAATTTACTTTTTAGCCAGGAAGCAGTGAGGAAGATTATGGGCTGATTCAAGACATCTCTTTAAGCATTTTATGATATTGTGTGTGCACACACATTGGGAGAAATATTAATACTTGCATGTATAGTAAGTTGTTACATTTTGAAGATAATGGGGAAAGATAGACACTGCATTGCTCATGTTATTATTTCCATTGTCATTTAAAATAGTTTTAAATACCTTATGGCAGACATTCGTTTAAAAAGACAGATCTGACAAATTCAAATAAATAAATCTTAGCCTTGATGGAAAGTAGCTCATTTAAGGACCTTGAAGGTCATAATCATATCTCCAGACCTCAGACTCTGCACTAGAAGGCGAAGAAGGTGAATCTATTTGAGGTGAACCTATTTGGTTGTAGACCAATTAAGTTTTGTGATACATGGAAAGAGAATTAATTCGTTCTCCATCACTATATTATATTTAACTTTTGAAGTATTTTGTGTATATCACAAAATATAAAACAAAGAAGCCTTAATTATACACAAATTATACAGCACTAAATACCAACCGTACAGGAAAGAGTGAACACTTCATTTTTACATGTATTGTTCATGCACCTTTCTTAGGGAGACTCTGTGAGGAATGGAGGAGTGGAAGATGGGTGGAGAGGAGTTTAATTTTGTGTTTTGTTTCTTCTGCGGTCCACAAAAATTTTGAGTATAACCGATTTGGTCATACTCTGGGGTGTTGTACTTGAGAGTATATACTCACTGGTCACTTCATCGTTAGGTACACCTTACTAGAACTAGGTTGTATGCCTTTTTGCCTTCAGAACTGCCTTAATTCTTCGTGTCATAGATTCAACAAAGTAGAAACATTCCGTAGAGTTTTTGGTCCTTCTTCAATAGATTTCGTCATGCAGTTGCTACAGATTTGTCGGCTGTACATGCATGATGCAAATCTCCTGTTTCTCCACAACCCAAAGGTGCTCTAGTGGATTGATAGGCCACTTGAGTACAGTGAACTCATTATCTTGTTCAAGAAAGCAGTTTAAGATTATTTTAACTTTGTGATATGCCGTGATCCTGTGGTCATAAAGGGATCGACATGGTTAACAACCTACTCAGATAGGTTGTGGCATTGGCAACCACAGTCAGTTGGTACCAAGTAAAAATATCTTTGAAAATGAAAAAGTAACAAAATATTTTGACCCTACCATTTTGATGTTGCAGCAAAAATACATTTAAATCTCCTATTGTTCAATTTTGGTGAATCTATGTTAATTGTAGCTTTGTCTCCTGTTCTTAGCTGACAGAAGTGGCACTCAGTGTGGTCTTCTTCTGCTATAGCTGATCTGGTTTAAGTTTCATTGTGTTGTGCATTCATAGATGTGCTCTGGCATGCCCTGGTTGTAACAAGATGTCACTTGAGTTACTGTTGCCTTTCTATCAGTTCAAACCAGTCTGGCAAATTTTCCTCCAATCTTTGGCATTAACAAGGGATTTTTGCTCAGAGAACTGCCACTCACTGGATATATTTACTTTTTCAGACCATTCTCTGTAAATCCTAGAGATGGATGAGTGTAAAAAATCCCAATGGTTCATTTGTTTCATCAGGGGGAAATGCTTTAGCTGATTTATATAGCATAGATATAATAGGTGTCTGATCAGAGGCAGTGATTTAACTAATCATTTAATCAGAGTCAAAGACTGGGGTAAAAATAAGCCTAAGACTTCAGCTGAGGTAAAAGCAAAGTTATATCAGCAAGACTGAAAATGAACAAAGTACATGCACTCTTGTAATGTATATGAGTGCCTGGTTTACTGTAACATTAAAGTTAATTGATTGTAATTAAATCATAACTTTGCTACATTATTATTTGATCACCGTTACAAAAACAGCTGTGATGAACCTGGGCATCAGCACAGGGCCAGAAACTGGCATGAATACTGGGGCAGAACTGGACATCAGTAATGTAAACATAATGTGGCACCAGCAGATATGATGTCCTCAATGATGATTTTTAAATCTGGTGGCAGAGTCAACACAGCTTTTTTGAAGCCAGGTAGTGGAAGAAGCACACTGATTTCAAACCCATCTGGTGGAAACAGCAATACATACTCTGTACAACAGGGCACTGTTGAGCTAGCCTGAAATGGTGCAGTGTATGGCTGAAAGTGTACATTGCAATGCATGGGCAAGGCAGAGAAAGGCTCAGGTGATGCTGGGCAAATCTCTGGCAGAACAGAGCATATGTCAAACAGCATGGTATGAAGCACGGCATGGTTCTGGGTCTAGAAAACAGAGCTTAGTCAAAGCAGAAGAGGGTTCAGGTAAAACGGATCTAACTGGATCAATCTCTGGTTAAAAAGAAAGCATCTCTGGGCTAACATGGCAAAGAGGTACCATTTCTGGGCTAACAGGAAATAGCTCAAAGTTAACATAGAGAACAGGAAATATCTTATATCTTCCTTGCTCTATGCCATAATAGGTGTTAACACGTGTTAGTATTTTTTTTATAAATTATCAGTGAGATAAACACATTTAATAATTCATTATTCAACCTTCCCTTGTGCCTATTTCCCCTGTTTGACTTACAAATACAAACTTACTAATACAAAAAAAGAGTCAATAGATTAAACCTCCATGTGTGCCTATTGTTAGAACATTCAACAATAGTTAGTCAGACGCACAAAATATGTAATATCTACAATAAACAAATACACACATCTCACTCACTCAAATTCCTGTGCTCTCGCAGACAAGGTAAATAGTTTTAAATAAAATATTACTTGAATCGGTTTGCCATGCATTTTTCTCACAAAAACAACACAATTTCAGTTAATACCTTCAGTTGAATCTCCAATGTCCTGCCTATGATCCAACCCCCTCGAGGCCCTTCAGCTTCACCGAATATTCATAATTTACTAAAAATATGAAAAAACTTACACACAGCATCCTAGCTGCCCAGGGCATTCGGAGTGCACAAAGGATTGGCTTAATCAGAGAATCATATTCTAATTGGAGAAATCCTTGAAGATTTTTGGTTTTTGCTTTTGCTAGGTTTATTATTCATCATCCTATTGTGTGTATATCTGGTGCCCTTAAGGGTGCTGCAAGCGAGTGAAACACATTCTCATTAGTGACATAAGTGATACAGTATGCTTCCTGTCACCTAGCACAGGAACATAGAGGGCATTTGCATTTACAGCAGTTTACAACAACAGGGAGGCTACGATCTTACAAGAGCCAAGTTGAAAAGTTTTGTTAAATTTGACCACAATTCTGTCATTAGTTATTATTTTGTATAACAGGTTTTACTATTATAAACACATTATTTCATGTTAATCAACACTTTGTCTCCTTTATAACTGCTTCTAAGTTGTTCTTAATCACCTCTGAACTGTGTTCTTTTTTTACGGCTACAAAGCTAACTAGCTTTAAACATAAGGCTGTATCCCAGATCACTCTCCAATCCCCTGATCAAGGACCCTACTTGGTCTGTGTGGCAAAGGATTGTACACCCTAGGTCACTACCTTTCCTTTTAACACTATTAGGGATTTAACCTCAGAATGTAAAAGTTAACCCTGTCCTTTGTTGAGCCCAGTTTTTTTCTGTTGTACATTGACCTGTGCCTGTTGTTTTAGCTTCTGTATTTGAAATTAAATATAGATAAAAATAAATCCTACAACTTTAAGATAATTTCTTATCTTAAAAAAAATCTGAAAAAAAAACTACTTAAAAAAATTACTTTTAAGCACAAGTCAAAACAAAGTCAACATTCCCTGTCCAGATAACAATATACTAACAAATTAAATTCTAATTCATTTTACTAAGATTACTAATCAGATAGCATTTTCCTGTTATATCCTAGCAGGGTAGCATGGTAGTACAATTTATTTGTAGATACACTGATACAAAACATTAAAATACAAAATATTACATTCAATAGGAGGCACAGTGGCTATTTATTAGCACTGTTGCCTTGCCGTGTTACGACCCACTGGCCATTATGAGTACTTGGTTGTCCCGTTCGGCCTAACCAATGCGCCAGCAGTCTTCCAGACGCTCATCAATGATGTCCTCAGAGATTTTCTCAACATCTTCGTGTTTGTATACCTGGATGACATCTTAATCTTCTCACGATCTAAGAAAGAACATAAGCTCCACGTCCGTCAGGTCCTGCAACGTCTCCTGGAGAATAAATTTCACTGCACATCCACCTCATTTCTAGGCTACTTTATTTCTCCGACTGGTATTCAAATGGACCCCACCAAGGTGAAAGTGGTCACTGATTGGCCACTACCATCATCCAGACGCGAACGCCAACGCTTCCTGGGATTTGCCAATTTTTATCGACGCTTCATCAAGAATTACAGCATGGTGGCCATCCCACTCACTGCACTCACATCGACCAAGATCCCGTTTCGTTGGAATCCCCTGGCAAACAACGCCTTCGAGGAGCTCAAGCGTCGGTTTACCACGGCACCCATCCTTACCTTCCCAGACCCCTCCCTCCAGTTTGTCGTGGAGGTAGATGCTTCTGAAGCTGGTGTAGGGGCTGTCCTTTCACAAAGATCGCCTAAGGACAACAAGCTTCACCCTTGCTCCTTCTTTTCCCGCCAACTCCCACCCCCTGAACGAAATTATGACATTGGGGACCGGGAACTCTTGGCAGTCAAGCTGGCCCTCGAGGAATGGAGACACTGGCTGGAGGGAGCAGAACACCCTTTTCTTGTATGGACGGACCACAAAAATCTTGAATATTTAAAGACAGCCAAAAGGCTTAATTCTCGTCAGGCGCGGTGGTCCCTTTTTTTCTCCCGCTTTCTCTTCACATCATCATACCGGCCAGGTTCAAAGAATGTCAAACCCGACGCCCTCTCCAGGCAATTCTCCACGTCCCAACACACACCCACGGTACAAACCATTCTTCCCCCTCCATGCCTTGTGGCTACTACGCGGCTCGATGTGGAAAACCTGGTCCAGCAGTCCCTTGAACAGGAACCAGGCCCAAGTAATGTTCCTCCCAGGATGCTCTTCGTCTCTGCGTCAGTGAGATCCCAAGTACTCGACTGGGCTCACAGTTCTAGATTGTCTTGTCACCCTGGGGTGACACGCACACTTTCACTCCTGCAGCAACGGTTCTGGTGAAGGAAGACGTTAAGCAGTTTGTCGCCGCTTGTGACGTCTGTTCAAGGAACAGAACGACTAAACGCCCCCCCCCCCCCCGAGGGCCTCCTAAGACCCCTCCCCATCCCACATCGTCCCTGGTCTCACATTTCTATTGATTTTGTCACTGGCCTTCCACCATCTGACAATAACACTTGCATCTTAATAGTTGTAGACCGGTTCTCCAAATCAGCCCATTTTATTCCACTACCCAAACTTCCGTCCGCCAAAGCCGAGCTTCTCATCAACCATGTTTTTCGGCTCCATGGACTTCCACTAGACATTGTTTCGGACAGAGGACCTCAGTTCTCAGCTCAGTTCTGGAAGGCCTTTTGTGGTCTCATCGGCGCCAACCCCAGCCTCTCATCTAGTTTTCACCCACAGACCAATGGACAAACGGAGCGCATGAACCAGGAACTGGAGAAAGCATTAAGATGCATGGCCTCTCGGGATGCAACCTCCTGGATTCGCTTCCTACCTCCAAAACGGGGATGTCCCCGTTCCACTGCTGCCTTGTGTTCCAGCCACCGTTGACCCCCCCCCCCCCCCCCCCCCACCCAGGAAGAGGAAGCTGCAGTTCCATCTGCCCAAGCCTTCGTCCCCCGCTGCAGAAGAACCTGGCAGCGGGCTCTTATCCAATTACAACGCAGTGGCAGTTCTTTCCAGCGTCAAGCCAACCGCCGCCGTTTACCAGCCCCCAGATATGACGTCGGCCAAAGGGTCATGTTAGCAACTCGCGAACTCCCTCTCAAGACCACCTCTAGGAAACTCTCGCCAAGGTTCATCGGCCCATTTACAATCACTCGGGTCATCAACCCATGCTCTGTCCGGTTGGCGTTGCCTCTATCCATGCGGCGAATTAATCCCACGTTTCATATGTCACAGATTCGCAGACTAGTCTCCTGTCCACTATCTCCACCCGCCCAACCCCCCCCCCCCCCTCCTCCTCGACTTATAGACGGTGGTGAAGCCTTCACAGTCCATAGACTCCTTAAATCTCGCCACCGCGGATGTGGTCTCCAGTACCTGGTGGATTGGGAAGGCTATGGCCCTGAGGAGAAAAGTTGGGTACCAGCCAGGTTCATCTTGGACCATTCCCTAATCACTGACTTTCACAGACTCCACCCTGAGGCACCTGCCAGAACGCCAGGTGGCGTTCATAGGCGGGGGGGGGGGGGGGGGGGGGGTACTGTCACGACCCACCAAGCCACAGCTCTGCCATGAATACATGAGCACTCCTGTTCCACATTCCCAACCATCCCTTATATCCCACCGCCTCACCTTCCGCTCTCCACACACCTGTGAGCCATCATTAATCATCTCCATTCCTTATTTAAACCACACACTGACACCACCACATTGCCAGATTATTGAGTGCCTTCCATAGCCCAATATTCCAGTGTTTTTAAGCTTTAAACTCCTAAAATCTTACCTACTATTGTTTAAAAAATCTCTGTAGTTTTACTTCTCTTAAACATGTCCAAATCTGTGAAAAAAACAACTTAGGGAACCCATCTTCATTTGGGGTATATTGGGATAGCAGGAATTGATCTGCAGTCATACTGAGTGTTAAGCAGCTGAAAATTCAATATAACAGTTGAGTTAAGTTAATATGGAGTCCAGTTCATTACTGGAGGCTCAGGTAAAGTGGAACCGTTCCCATTCACCACATGCAACCCAAACAGACCACACAGGGGTCTCCACCAAGAAGTGGGGCATCAGAACGAGTCAGACAGGTCCAGAGGGCACAGTAGATCTGAAACACTGGTAGCTCAGGATCGATATGTGTAGCTCGACAGAGAGACAGGGAGAGGGAAACTGAGAGAGAGAGAGAGAGAGAGAGAGATCCTAAGACACTAGCAGTTCACTCAGGTACTGTGGCATGAGACCATTTAATGCTGTATATGGCAAAAGTAGTATTTTAAAAGCAAAACTACACAGGAGCCAGTGCAGTGTGGATAAGATAGGAGTGACATGCTCGTATCTTCTGGTTCTAGTAAGGACCCTCGCTGCTGCATTCTGGACTAACTGAAGCATGTTTATGCACCTGGTTGAACAACCAGACAGTAAAGTGTTAGTTTTATTACCTCTAGATAGTCCAATCTAGAGGTGATAAAACCATGAACTAATTTTTCTGCATCGTTTAGTGACAATATATTCCTTATCTTGGCAATATTTCTGAGGTGAAAGAATGCTATCCTTGAAGATGAAAGAATGCTATTCACTTGAAGCACGTTATCTACATGTGCTCCAAGTGAAAGACTGAAATCTATAATCACATCTAGGTCTTTTACTGTTGCACCTAATGGAACAGAAAGGTCAAATAAAGTTACAGTGTGATCAAAAAGTTTGCTTCTAGCTAGCTGCATGTGGTCCAATGACTAAAACTTAAAACTTGATTAAGCAGAAGGAAGTTTATTAACATCCAGTCTCTTATGTTTTCACATATTGCTCAACTTTATTAAGCTGGGTTTTCTCATCTGGTTTCACTAAAACATTTATCTGTGTGTCATAAGCATAACAATGAAAACTAATACCATGCTTATGAATTATGTTGCTCATAGGTAGCATGTAAAGAGAAAAAAAGTAATGGGCCTAAAACATAACCCTGTGGAACACCAACCTCCACTTGTGAACAGGCAGAATAGTCAACACTTGAATCTACAAACTGATAATGATCATTCAAATAGGATTTAAGCCAGGAGAGGGCAGTTCCCTTAATTCCTACTACATTCTCCAATCTGTGAATGAGACAGTGTGCACAACGCTGCACTGAGGTCGAGTAACAAAAGCATAGTAACCCTGATCAGAATAAGAGTTCATTTACTACTGTAATAAGTGCTGACTCTATGCTGTGATGAGGATTAAATCCTGACTGATACAGTTTGTGTATGCTATTCCTATGTAGATATGAACATAGCTGCAGGGCTACTATTTTTCCCAGAATCTTAGAGATGAATGGTAGGTTTGACATTGGCCTGTAATTGGACAGCTGACAGGGGTCGAGGTCAGGTTTTCTTACTGTTGTTTAATGATTGTTAATTTAAAAGATTTTGGAACATTCCCACTGCTGAGTGAAGAATTAATTATTTTCAACAGGGGTTCCGTTACTGCTAGTACTATCTGCTTGAGAAAATATGTCGATATAGGATCTAATATGCAGTTTGATGATTTTGTTATTCATTCTCTTCAAGGGGAGTAAACTATTCTAGGTTCTGATATGATATGGTTGAAAAAGAAGTCCTCACTACTGTAGGTTGTTGTGGAGATTTCTGCAGTGGTCTTATTTCTAGTTATTTTTTGCTACAGTATTAAATAAAAATCATAGATAATTACAGACTGTGGAATTGTGATTTATATTTCTTATACTTAATCCGAAGGATATTATTAAACCTAAAGTGTGACCTGCTTTATCAGTGTATCCTACTACACACTGATGTACTCCTACTGTAAATGACCTCAATACATTGTGTAGTTAATTTCTAACATCTTTAAGATTTGCTTTTAGGTAATTTAATATATTGCTTTTATTTTGTTACTTCCTGATAAACTGAACTTTTATTTTGAAATAAAGGTGCGAAAAGGTACTGATGGTAGTAAATGCATTAAATTGAGAAATGTTGTAAGGTTAAGCATGGACAACAAGGAGATTGTCATGTCTTCCAGTAACGGGGGCGGACACAGATGCAGGGTTTGCGTAAAAGAGAGATCTTTATTATTGTTTCCAAAAAAAAATATTAAGAAAATAAACAAAAAAAGAGGAAAAGGACAATG
The DNA here is from genome assembly GCA_030347435.1 of Clarias fuscus. Lineage (NCBI taxonomy): Eukaryota > Metazoa > Chordata > Actinopteri > Siluriformes > Clariidae > Clarias > Clarias fuscus. Next base: position 23,913,899 of record CM059206.1, on the reverse strand, counting down.
CAGTAGCACTGCAGATATCTCCCCGGCTGGGTTTGCAGAGAGACTGGTGAACTCAGTCCTGGGGAGGAAGAGAAGAGACAACACGTATCTCGTGGACAGCGTGAGAACCGACAGAAACAACGTGCACAACGGAGAACAGACAAAGAGCTACGGGTTCGACCGGAATAAATAGAGACACACAAGGAAGACATAGGTGAACTTAATTTGGTTTGACAGAGAGAGCTAGTACCTACGTAGACACACTAGGGGGGGACAAGGAGCCAGCTCAGTAATCCGGTGAACCAGATCTTATTCCCCAGGGCTGAGTTGGCACAGATGTGACAGAAGGACCGGCTTCCCGAGGGAGGAGTGGCCGCTCTCTCCGCGTTACCGGAGGGAGTAGGGGCCCACCGGACTGATGGGATTGTCGGTGGGTGGGTCGGCCCGGAGGTCGCGGCACTAGGCGATCCGGCCAGTGGAGGGACCCCCTTCTCCTCCGGGAGTCCAGTAGTTCCTTGACTCTGAACGCGGGGGCGCCTTCTATTTCCACAGCCCCGGGGAGCGAAGGCTCTGCCATGCCTCCGTCCAGCGGCCCCCGGATTACTGGCCTGAGAAGTGAAACATGAAATACAGGGTTAATACGTAGGTGGCGAGGAAGTTGTAATTTAAATGAAACTGGGTTTATTTGTGCTATAATAGGGAAGGGGCCGATGTAACGAGGGGTAAGTTTGCGACAGGGGAGGTTGAGGTGAAGGTCCCGTGTTGAGAGCCATACTCGATCCCCTACCTGGAGCGGAGGACTTTCCCTTCGTCGTCTATCGGCAAACTTTTTAAATCGACGAACTGCTTGGGAGATGTTTGTGTGCGCATTCTCCCATACTGTTTCCGCTCTTTTAAACCACTGATCCACCATGGGGACATCGGTGGGAGTGGCATCCCAAGGACAGAGCGGGGGCTGGTGCCCGAGCACTGAAACGGCGTTAGGCCGGTTGCGGAGTGTTGTAAAGAATTTTGCGCATTTTCCGCCCAGATTAGACAGTCTGCCCATTCATGTTGTCGACTGTTACAGTATGCTCGAAGGTACTTTCCGAGTTCTTGGACAGTCCGCTCAGCCTGCCCATTAGACTCGGGGTGATAACCTGACGTTAGGCTCACTGTGGTCCCCAATTTCTGAAAGAAAGCTTTCCAGACTCTAGCGATAAATTGGGGACCACGATTTGACACTATGTCCTCCGGGATACCATAACAGCGAAACACCGTTTCGAATAGGGTTTCTGCCACCTGGACGGCTGATGGGAGAGAGCTAAATGGAATGAAACGACATCCCTTGGAGAAGCGATCTACCACTACAAGGATTGTCGTGTACCCTTTCGACTCGGGCAGATCCGTTACAAAATCCACAGCGATGTGTGACCACGGCCTGTTAGGCGTCGGTAGGGGCATTAGTTTGCCAACAGGCAGACAACGAGGGCTTTTCGTTGCTGCACAGACAGCACAAGATTAAACGACTGCTCTCACGGTGTCCCGCATATTCGGCCACCAGAACTTGGGTTCCAGTATTTTAAACGTGCGGGAGACCCCGGGGTGTCCCGACGCTAAACTACAGTGTGCTTCTATTATCACTCGTTCGCGTAGTGACTCCGGAACGTAGGTTCGACCCAGAGGACAGCTCCTCGGCACGGGGGTGGACCGTGCCGTTTGAGCTATCTCCGAGTCGATGTCCCATACAATCGGAGCCACCACGAGAGACGAGGGTAAGATGGGTTCGGGATTTATATTTTGATCTGGCATCGGAAAACAGCGTGACAACGCATTGGCTTTCTTATTCTTTGAGCCGGGTCGATACGTGATGTGAAAGTGAAACCGCGTGAAGAACAGCGCCCATCGGGCTTGGCGAGGGTTTAATCTCTTTGCTTGTTGGATGTATTCCAGATTACGATGATCGGTTAACACCGTAAACTGGTGTTTAGCCCCCTCCAACCAATGCCGCCACTCCTCTAACGCCGCTTTTACTGCTAGCAGTTCGCGGTTACCGATATCATAATTGCGTTCGGCAGGTGTTAGTTTACGGGAAAAGAAAGCGCAGGGATGGAGTTTTTCTGGGTGGCCTTGGCGTTGTGACAGCACGGCTCCTATGCCCACCTCTGACGCATCTACTTCCACTACAAAGGGCTTCTCCGGGTTGGGTATCTTTAAGATAGGCGCAGTGGTAAAAGCTATTTTGAGACAATTAAATGCCGCGCGCGCTTCCGGTGAGAACGCGCGCAGCAGTTTTGGTTTCCCTTTTAACAAGCTAGTGAGCGTTGCTGCCACCATGCTGAAGCCCCAGATAAACCGCCGATAAAAATTGGCGAACCCAAGAAAACTCTGTAGCGCCTTGACTGACTTGGGTTCCGGCCATTGTTGTACCGCCGCGACCTTGCCCATCTCCATCTCGACCCCCTGTGGTCCTATGCGATAGCCGAGAAATGCAATCTCCTTCTTGTGGAATTCACATTTCTCCGCCTTCGCATAGAGCCCATGTTCGCGCAGACGACAAAGGACGGCGGATACATGAGAGACATGTTCGGAATATGACCGCGAGTATATTAGGATATCATCCAAGTATACTATAACGTAACGGTTCAACATATCCCGGAATACGTCATTCATGAACCCCTGAAACACCGCAGGTGCGTTTACCAGTCCATAAGCCATCACGTTGTATTGGTAATGACCTGATGTCGTGCTAAACGCAGTCTTCCATTCATTGCCCTTGCGAACACGAACGAGATTATAAGCGCTGCGGAGGTCGAGTTTGGTAAAGATGGAGGCGCCTCGGAGTTGGTCGATAGCGGCCGGCACCAGCGGCAGTGGGTGCTTATACTTTACTGTCACCGCATTGAGCCCACGGTAATCAATACATGGGCGTAAACCCCCGCTTTTTTTTCAATAAAAAAGAAACCTGCCGAAGCTGGTGACGTGGACCTGCTGATGAGTCCCTGCTGGAGAGCCTCACTCACGTATTCCTCCATAGCCCGGGTCTCCACCACGGACAAGGGATAAATACACGAGCAAGGCGGTGTTTTCCCCGGCAGGAGCTCGATCGCGCAGTCCCACGGCCGATGAGGGGGAAGTCGTGCTGCTGCCCTAATACTAAATACGTCCTTAAAATTACCGTACTCGGATGGTACCTGGACCGAAACTAGGGGGCGCGGACTTTCTATGGATGTCGTTTGGACCGTCAATACCGATGGTGTACATAGTTTGGCGCGTCGCGGTGCCCAGGAGGTGATGCGAGATTCTGCCCAGTTGAAATTAGGGTTATGTGAGCTGAGCCAGGGAAGACCCAGCACGACGGATTGATCAATCCGAGGAAGCACAAAAAATTTTAACTCCTCGGTGTGACCGGGGAAAGTTAACCGTAAGGGTGCGGAGATGAATTCAATAGGCGAATTGTTTCAATTTTTTACCATCCAGAGCTCTCACTGTGATCGGGTACGGAAGCTTCGACACGGGAACTCGCAGCGAGGAAAGGATAGTAGCAGAAATGAAGTTTCCGGCCGACCCTGAATCTATAAGGGGGAAAACAGACACAGTGCAGTTATTATAAGACAAAGAGGCATGTAAACAGAAAGAATGATGTGTACGAGGTGGTGTGTGTGATGTTTGTCTTAATACTGGACAGTTTCTGCCTGAGTGTTTCCCCTCCCCACAGTATAGGCATAACCCCGCTGCCCTCCTTCTCCGTTTCTCCCGCGCCGAAAGGCAGGATGAGCTCACGTGCACGGGTTCCGCTTTCGTACCCTCGCAGGGTTCGAGCGGTGGTTGGCTGAGGCTGGTGTGGTTCCCAAAATCGGATCGTCCCCCAGTTGTTACGGCGGGAACGTGACGACGTTGGCCGCGGAGGTGCTGGTCCAGCTTGATCGCCAGGTTGATGCACTTGTTCAGTTCCATGCCCGTGTCATGACACGAGAGTTCCAGCTGTACCTCCGGTTGTAAACCATCCCGGAACCTGGCTAGCAAGCTTTTCTCGCACCAGCCGCTTTCCGCAGCTAGGATCCGAAATCTCACCGCATAATCGGCAACAGTGGTGTTACCTTGCCTCAGCCTCAGCAGTTGCTGTTCTCCTGACTTGCCGTGGTCCGGGTGATCGAACACCGCTCGAAAGGCGTGGATGAACCCATCGTAATTCGCCGTGACGTTTCCACCTGCACTCCAGACCGCGGCTGCCCAGTCCATCGCTGGCCCCGTGAGCTGTTGGATTATGAAGCTTATCTTCTTGTGTTCCCGCATATCTGGCCACTCAGCCAGGTAGAGTTCACATGCCAGGAGGAAGCGCTTACATCCTTCCGGATCCCCTGCATATCTCTCGGGGGAGCTGAGCGTGGTAGTGACGGCGCCGAGCGCCGGGGCAGAGGGGGTGAGGGAGACCGGGCTGTCGCGAGCTGGCTGACGCTCCCTGCTAGATCTCTGACGGCTCGCGCCAGACTTCCGATCTGCCTTCGCTGACAGCGGAGATACTCATGGATCAGGGGGTCTTCCTCGAGTAGGGAGGTCCCTGCTGCATCCTGGTAGGTCTGTTCTTCTGTCATGTCTTCCAGTAACGGGGGCGGACACAGATGCAGGGTTTGCGTAAAAGAGAGATCTTTATTATTGTTTCCAAAAAAAAAAATTAAGAAAATAAACAAAAAAAGAGGAAAAGGACAATACAGTAGCACTGCAGATATCTCCCCGGCTGGGTTTGCAGAGAGACTGGTGAACTCAGTCCTGGGGAGGAAGAGAAGAGACAACACGTAGCTCGTGGACAGCGTGAGAACCGACAGAAACAATGTGCATAACGGAGAACAGACAAAGAGCTACGGGTTCGACCAGAATAAATAGAGACACACAAGGAAGACACAGGTGAACTTAATTTGGTTTGACAGAGAGAGCTAGTACCTACGTAGACACACTAGGGGGGGGACAAGGAGCCGGCTCAGTAATCCGGTGAACCAGATCTTATTCCCCAGGGCTGAGTTGGCACAGATGTGACAGAGATAGAGAAAAGGTTTTTCCTTATAAGGCCTTCATGGTGAGCGGGAAGTGCGTGTTCCACTTTTATGCTCAGCTATAAAAGTTAACTATTGTCTGCGGAGACAGACCTAGGTTGCTATAGAAAAGCGCACCAAGAGAGAAGTAAGCGTCCCTTGCTTTTTCTCTTAAAGAGGCCTCCTATAGTGAATCTGTCTGTGTGTGTTCCACTTTCAAATTCATCTATGCCCGGTACCGTGCTTAGAGTAGCTAACTTAAGTCTTGATACCTCTTGATTCGCTGAAACTTGTGAATTCGACGCGGTGCTCAGAGATAGGGTCCAAGCGTGTTTCAGTAAGTTGCGTTCAAGGAAATTGTGTGGTGCCACGTGTGTTTTTGTGTCTTATGTTTTATGTCTTGTCTGACAAATGTGCTGAGATCCGCCGAGATCTCAGCAATGCTGTGGTGGGTTAACAGCCAAGTTGTTAGCCTCACTCTAACGAGTGAAGTCGAGATTGTTCAGCTATAAAGAGCTAACTAGTATTTTTCGGATTGTTCAGTGTTATATGCGCTGCCGTTTTACCGACTACCCATGATGTTTTAAAGATCATGTGAAGGATGTGATAAAAGTCTTACAAAGATTGAGGCAGTATGAAAATAAAGTTAAAGCCTAGCAAATGTGAACTGTTCACGCGTGAGGTGTGGTACCTTGGGAGGATTATATCTGAAGAGGGGAGTAAGATGGACCCAGCCGATACAGCCATTATGAGGGAGAGAAAAGAGAAAAGACTTAACTCAGTTGGACAGTTGAGAGTGGGACTGTTAAGTTATTATAGACAGTATATAGAAGATTTTTAAAAAATTGCAGGTCCTCTTTATAAATTGCTGAAAGGGAATGACACTAACAAAGATGAACACAAGGAAACGAGAAACTGTCAGGCAAAAGGAAAGAACAGGGGCGTGCCTTCCCACAGACCAATTGTGTAGACAGACAAACAGCAAGAGATACTGGTACGACTGAATGAGCTTATAAACGTGTCCAGCTCAAACTGTAAATACTGTATTTTCTTCTCTTCTTCAATGATGATTCTTCTTTGACTGAGCTTTCTCCATTCAGTAGTATATAGATACAGGTAGTAGTAGTAATATTATTGTTATTATTCTTATTATCATTGTAACGCACCTGTGGGTGTGTGCAAAAAGACGGAGTACAACAAATATTACAAAACTATATAAGTTAGCCTAAAACAATATTATTTTATTGTGTATATGCACTTTAAATATACACTAAACAATAAACACTGACTTTTGCAAAGTGAAAATGAGTTTTTGATCAAAACGCTGATAAATGATATGAGCAGATTTATCGATAAAAATGCAGAAATATTCCCCCAGAAATGCAACAAACACAAAAATATATGCTACTCGCTGAATACAATGCGACAGCACGCAGAATCCCTTTGCTTTGACTGCGCTTTCTCCATACATTATTATTATTAGTTGTAGTACACTAAAAATGTTGGGTTTCTGTAAACATATCGTTGGGTTGTTTATTTTGGGTACTTTAATCACACTGTTGGGTTGTTTTTGCTATGAATAAACGTGCTACATGATTAAACTCAATGCAAAAAAAGGACAAAGAAATGTTTCCTCCCTAGACCTTTTGCCTTCATCACAATGAACTGAAGCTCAGCGCATCTTCTTTCCTTGCTTTAGTCTATAATATTTAAGGGAAATATAAATGTATAGGCCTAAATATTAATTTTTATTTATTGTAGGGTTTCAACTCTGGATTAGAGGTAAATCAAATCTTTAAGGATGCGGGTTAATGTTATTGAATTGAATTAAAATGTATAGAGTACACTTTATCAACTACCCGTCCAGTGTATCTTACCAGTTCTGCTTATCATGTGGCCACCGATGATAACACAAAATCTAGTATTTAGCAAATATCAGCAAGGTAAAGTAAGATCTGGGCAAATGTTTAAACTTTAAAATACATGACCAAGACACAGTTCTTTATAAAGAAGCAAGAATTTATTTAACTAATCTACGTTACATGAAACTATGTTCAGAGTTCAGAAAACGTGCCAAGACTGTTCAGACCTTAGGTTTTTAATCTCACCATGAAGGTCTGTCCCACAGCCGTTTGTTCCAATCAGAGATGGTTGTGGGCGTACTCAGAAAGAGGTGTGGTTCCTCTTTTTTGTGCATACATTTAACTTGTGGTTTGCTCTGTCACGTGGGAGGCCATCTCAATGGAGTTTTAGTAATTTAGGTAAAGTTTATTAACATGAGTCTGGTTCATATGACTAAGATTTTATGCACATCAAGTCAAATCAAGTCAAATTTTATTTATATAGCGCTTTTAACAATTGACATTGTCGCAAAGCAGCTTTACTTTACTTCTTTATAAAAAGAAGTAAGTTTGTATGCAATGTGTATGAATCAAAATGATTGTCCCTGATGAGCAAGCCGAGGGCGACGGTGGCAAGGAAAAACCGTGGCAGACCATATGGTGCATCCATGCGACGAGATCTCCAACCAGAAGCAGGACGGGTTTGACGGCTCCAGAGGGCAGAAGGGTCTGGATCACTGGCAACTCAGGAGCGAACATGTTTAGCTCGACAGAGAGACAGAGAGAGGGAAAGGAGAGAGGGAGAGAGAGAGAGAGAGGAAAGAGCAGAAAAGGAGAGAGCAGAAAATAAGGAGAGATGGCAGTTAGGTATGGTCACAGTCAACATGTATAAGGTGAATGTATTCAGTGCAAAGTGCAAGCAGGGACTTCGGCAGGACTAACTATAACAGCATAACTAAAAGGGAGAGCCAGAAGGAAATACAAACATGAGGGCTCCCTGAGATGTAAAGCAACCAATCACCTCACCGTCAACAAACCTGAGTGAACAATGAGAGAGGGGAGGACAGCATCTAAACATACCAGTTCACAAGAATACTCTACGTCCATGAGTCCCCCAGATCTGCTCCTTTACCTAAGGTTAATCTATTTACAAAAATGCTTGGCTAAATAAATGGGTTTTTAGCCTAGACTTAAACACTGAGACTGTGTCTGAGTCCCGAACATTAATAGGAAGACTATTCCATAACTTTGGGGCTTTGTAGGAAAAAGCTCTGCCCCCTGCTGTAGTTTTAATAATACGTGGTACTGACAGGCAGCCTGCATTCTTTGATCGAAGTAGGCGTGGCGGATCGTAAGACACTAACAGTTCACTCAAATACTGTGGCGCGAGACCATTTAGTGCTTTAAATGTCAGAAGTAGTATCTTAAAATCGATGCGAAATTTCACAGGGAGCCAATGCAGTGTAGATAAGATAGGGGTGATGTGCTCGTATCTTCTGCTTCTAGTGAGGACTCTCGCTGCTGCATTCTGTACTAACTGAAGCTTGTTTATACACCTAGTTGAACAACCAGACAGTAAGGCGTTACAATAGTCCAACCTAGAGGTGATAAAAGCATGAACTAGTTTTTCTGAATATGTTTCTTATCTTGGCAATATTTCCAAGGTGAAAAAAAGCTATCCTGGTAATATTATCTACATGTGCTTCAAACGAAAGGCTGGAATCTATAATCACACCAAGGTCTTTTACTGTTGCATTTGATGGAACAGAAAGGCCATCTAAAGTTACAGTGTGATCAGAAAGCTTACTTCCAGCTACTTGTGGTCCTATGACCAGAACTTCTGTCTTATCAGGATTAAGCAGAAGAAAATTAATTAACATCCAATCTCTTATGTCCTGCACACACTGCTCAATTTTAGCAAACTGGTTTTTCTCATCTGGTTTTGCTGAAACATATAATTGTGTGTCATCAGCATAATAATGAAAACTAATACCATGTTTACGAATTATGTTGCCCAGAGGAAGCATGTAAAGGGAAAAAAGCGGTGGGCCTAAAACTGAGCCCTGGGGAACACCAAACTCCACTTGAGAACATGAGGAATGGTCACCATCTAAATCTACAAACTGATAACGATCAGTCAAATAGGATCTGAGCCACAAGAGGGCAGTTCCCTAAATTCCTACTACCTTTTCTAATCTGTGAAGGAGAATACTATGATCAATGGTGTCAAAAGCTGCACTGAGGTTCAGTAACACAAGTATAGTGACGCAACCCTGATCAGAGGCTCATAGGAGGTCGTTTACTACTTTAACAAGTGCTGTCTCTGTGCTGTGATGAGGCCTAAATCCTGACTGATACAGTTAATTTATGCTATTTCTGTGTAGATGTGAACATAGCTGCTGTGATACTACCTTTTCCAAAATCTTGGAGATAAAGGGAAGGTTTGATATCGGCCTGTAATTAGAAAGCAGACAGGGGTCAAGGTCAGGTTTCTTGATTAGTGGTTTAATAATGGCTAATTTAAAGGATTTGGGGACATACCCACTACTGAGTGAACAGTTAATTACTTTCAACAAGGTTTCTATTATTGCCGGTACTATCTGTTTGAGAAAATGTGTCGGTACAGGATCTAATATACAAGTTGACAATTTTGAAGAAGAGATGAGTGAAATTAGTTCCCTCACTTCAAGGGGAGTAAAGTGTTCTAAGTTCTGATGTGATGTGGTTAGATCATCTGAATTATTTAAATTGTCTGGTTTCAAAGCCTGAATTTATCAACACATCAATGTTCATTGAATATACAGAGCTTTCATTTGATACCAAACATCCCATGTCTTGCATACCCATTCATACTTTTATCTATAACAAGGGCTGTACAGGTTTTTTACACTCCTTAAGTTTATAGTAAACATGTTGAACACAACACAAAGACATCATACATTCTACATGTACACACATATATAATTTTATATCTACCCTAGTGGCATACTTTAATTGATTAACATTGTATGTATCCCTAAAGCTTTATATGTTCTCTGTTCTGGGGCCCAGAGGAAAAACACATTCCTGGGGTCAGCAACTGCCAGGGGGTTGTGAAACTTCCCTATTCAAGGATGCTCTACACCGTTTTGAGTGGAGATGTGAGCTGCTTTTCTCTGGTGCAAGGAAGTTGTTTGTGTAGATCTGCAGCATCTGGGTTGGGAAAGAGTAACCGTTTCTCTCTTTATTTGCTGATGTCGTGAACTGTCTCTTCCTCTTCCAGAGGCCCTCTTTGAGGTGGCCTGCCACTCCCTACATTATGGACAGGTGTAGTGTGTTTTATCTAGAAGCGCTGAAATTTTCGCTGGTTTCAAAACACGTTTACAGAGATTTGATCTCCAGACAATCCCCAGGCGCTGTGAGCTCACATGGCTGAGCGCAGCCGCACCTCCGAACGGACTTCTGAAAACTAACACTGGCTAACTATCTCTGCAGTGGTTAAAACAGCGGATTAATTTAATTTGGGAATTCCTAACAGGCAATCTACTAAATAATAATAAATAGATAAAATAACCCAGCACTTGAACATTTAACCCAGCAGCTTTTAGAGCATGACATAAAAAATTTTCCATTTGTAAAATACTGTAGCATAATGAAATCATAGGTTGTGTAAAAAGAGATTAAAAACAATACAAAACAGGTTATGGAAAAGAAATTCTCAGACTCTTCCATTGCAGGGATTAAAAAACAGTAAATGTCAATTTTAGAATCCGTGGATCAGTGGTCCGCACACAACCTCTCGCAATGGAGCCTTTCCCTGAATTCGCCTTTTCATGCGGGTGGGGCTAAGAAACACACATCTCGGTTTATTCATACAGATGTACCTGTTTTACAGTACATGGAAATTTACGGGGTTGTCACTGAACGATTTACCCTGACAAAGAGCAATATAAGAACAGTGCTAGCTGGCACACCTAAATAGATGACGAATTATTTTTTATAGTCCAAATTGTTTTTTTCTAAACCTGTGCTACTGTTGTTTACTTACAATATTTGTTAATTATAATTTTTTATTTAAATGAGGTTTGGGCTCTAATATAGTACAGGGTGGGCCATTTATATGGATACACCTTAATAAAATGGGAATGGTAGGTGATATTAACGTCCTGTTTGTGGCACATTAGTATATGTGAGGGGGCAAACTTTTCAAGATGGGTGGTGACCATGGTGGCCATTTGGAAGTCGGCCATCTTGGATCCAACTTTTGTTTTTTCAAAAGGAAGAGGGTCATGTGACACATCAAACTTATTGGGAATTTCACAAGAAAAACAATGGTGTGCTTGGTTTTAACGTAACTTTATTCTTTCATGAGTTATTTACAAGTTTCTCTTTGTTCACAGCCATTGACATGTCGAAGAGATTAACACGTGATGAGCGGATCGAAATTGTGTTGATATCTGGTGAGCACAGTCAACCGGGTCATTGCAGCAGATTTCAATGCAAGACACCCTACGAGACCACCCATCTCCCATGCTACAGTTAGCAAACTGCTTGCTAAGTTTCGTGAAACTTGGTTCAGTGTTGGATTTGCCAAAATGTGGACGCATGAAAACTGTCACTAATGAACAAACATCAGTGGCTGTCCTAGCTTCATTCAGCAAGAGCCCACAGCGTAGCACTCGCCGCATGTCACTGGAGAGTGGCAATAGTCGAACATGCCTTCGGCGGATATTAGCTACTTACAAATGGCACCCTTACAAACTCCAGCTACTTCAGCATCTCAACGAGGATGAACCAGATCGGTGCACACAATTTGCAGAATGGGCAAAATAAAAATTGGAACAGGACCCTCAGTTCACGCAGAAGATTTTGTTCAGTGATGAGGCAAACGTTTATTTGAATGGTGAAGTTAACAAACAAAACCACCACTATTGGTCTGATACTAACCCACATTGGATAGATTCCTCCAAGACTGTTGGAACAAAAAAAGTGATGGTATGGTGTGGTATATGGGGTACAAAGATAGTGGGACCATTCTTCATCAATGGAAACCTCAAGGCCACTGGATATTTGAAAGTGCTACATGATGATGTGTTTCTCTCTTTATGCACTGAAGCTGGCACGTTCCCTGAGTTTTTCCAGCAAGATGGTGCACCACCACATTATGGGTTTCTGAGCATTCCTAGATGAATAGTTTCCTGAAAAGTGTATTGGTCGTCGTGGGTGAGTTGAATGGCCCCCAAGGTCTCCCGATCTGACCCCCTTAGACTTTTATCTTTGGGGTCATCTGAAGGCAGTTGTCTATGGTGTGAAGATACGAGATGTGCATCACCTGAAACTATGGATACTGGAAGCCTGTGCTGGCATTTCTCCTGCGGTGTTGCTATCAGTGTGTGAAGAGTGGGAGAAGAGGGTTGCATTGACAATCCATGGGCAACACATTGAACACATTTTAGAAACTTGTAAATAACTCATGAAAGAATAAAGTTACGTTACAACCAAGCACACCATTGTTTTTCATGTCAAATTCCCAATAAGTTTGATGTGTCACATGACCCTCTTCCTATTGAAAAAACAAAAGTTGGATCCAAGATGGCCGACTTCCAAATGGCCACCATGGTCACCACCCATCTTGAAAAGTTTGCCCCCTCACATATACTAATGTGCCACAAACAGGACGTTAATATCACCAACCATTCCCATTTTATTAAGGTGTATCCATACTGTATAAATGGCCCACCCTGTAGTCTAATCAGAGCTCTACGGCCTCTCAAGTGTAATTCATAAATTCTGTCTATAATAAACAAATGAGATGCCCTAAATCGTACTTTAAAATTCATCTACAATTCATTTAATATTGGCGTGTGTAAACCCGCGGGTCGCACTTTCAGAGCGTCAAAGTTCTGCCGCCGACGGTTGTCGCCGCTCTGACGTAGACTGAATGCGTTTCTTGTATTTAAAGGGGCCGCAAAGCAATCAATCTTGTTGATCTTATGGAGACTTACAAAAATGTGAAAGAAAACAAGAAATTGATTGATAGAAAGAACTGTACTGTAGAAATAAACAAATTATAAGGCATTTGTATGGTGTGGCTTCTGTTCATTGTGAATTGCTAGTCTAATTTAATATTTTTTTATTATATTATATTTCATATTATATTTAAACATCAACAATTTCAGACACCTTTGTCCACGCATCATTTTTTTAAATTAATGTCCCTGTACACAAATAGGGATATGTCATAAATAACCGGGAAATCCGCTACCGCAATAATTAACCTCTCCTCCATTTTGCTTGGGAACTAATGTCGCCAGAACAAAAGTTTACAGGACTGCGTTCCGCGGAATTCGCTCAAGCGGAGGACCTCTACTTTTTTATTGGTTGCCGCTCAACCGCGTCATAGCTCATTACCATAAAGTTGAGCTGATTTCAACTCCCTTCGCCGCTCTCGCCGCGCCGCTGGCTCCCATTGAAAATGAATGACTTCCGGCCGTTTTGACGCTCTCGTCGCATTCGGTGTGAACGCAGGGTTAGCCTTATGCCACCAAGTCGTCACTCACTCGCACCGCAGTGAGGGCTCTAATGCCGCAGTCAGGGGCTGCCTATCTCCTACCTACGGATCTACGAACGCTGCTCTCACACTCATTAACCCTCTCTAAAGTCTGGATGCACTCCAGCTAATGCTAATATTTTCTCCGTCAGAAAGCTAATTAATACACACCTGTCACAAAGTTATTCCCACATACAGTACGTCTAAACTGCACTCCACACACTGAACAGGCTGGATATTAGCCATTATAGCGTACCTGAGTCGTTGTTCTGTTGTTTGGGGATGGATTCCACTTGTTGATCTTAGACCAGTGGTTCTTAAACTGGGGGTCGCGGAATAATTTCAAGGAGTCGCGAGAGGGATTAAAAAATTGTCTTTTTTTTGTGATTATAATACACACTTTTCAGTATTACAAGTAAATGCTATAAATAAATATTTTCTGATTTGTAAAGATATTACTGATTGAGTGTGAGTGTTTAAAAAAAATTAGTTCGCAACTCAAAGATATGACATCACTGTGCAACGACTGGCTCACTCATTATTGCTTCAGTGCACAACTGCATGTGAAAACCGAAACTGCCGAGATGGCTAAATTTGTTATTCGCAAATAGGGCTGAAACGATTCCTCGAGTAATTCGATTTTAATCGAATTAATTTTAAAATAATTTTTTTAATTAAAATTAATTTTAATTAATTTTAAAAGCTTGTGTTATGTTTTTGCACAATTATTTGTTTGGCGTGACAGCGCGTTTCCGGGTGCAAGCCGCCAGTAAACCCCGCCGAAGTAGAAGTGCTTACGTCACTCACAAAGCGGAAGAAGACGCAAACAGTTAGCTGTGTATTGATTTGAAGGAGCGTTCTGTTGCGGGCTGCAAAATGGAAGGGAGCAATAAAAATATATTATATTTTATTTTAATGTGTGCCTTAGTTTTTTTATAATTAAAAAAAAAAAGGTATTTCAAATGACTTTAAGTTTTTGCATCTGAGAAAATGCTTTAAAATAAGAATGTATGGCTGTAATGCACTCAGTCAACTTTAAGCTCTTCCTTGTATTGTGAATAATGATGTTTATTTTTGATCAAATGCTGTATGCATTTAAAAAATAAAAGTAGATTTTTCTAAAAAGAAAACCAATTAATCTTTGTTTCTCTTATATTTAAAAAAATATATATAAGATTACATTTTTGGTAGAATACTCGATTACTAAAATATTCGATTGCTACAGCCCTATTCGCAAATCTAAAAAAGTTAAGGAAATTGTGGACAGTTTGCCCGAGTCATCGGAACCATGTACATCGACCAAGCATAAGAGCAAGACCCCATCAGACCAAAGTAGGAAACGTCTGAAATATCAGGAGGAATTCATAAAGTATAGATTCACTTGCTCTACTGTCGACTGTCGAAGCTTTTGTGCTGACAAAAACAAGTACACCCTTCCCATTGAAAGTTAAAACCAAGCACTCCATTGTTTTTCTTGTGAAATTCCCAATAAGTTTGATAAGTTTGACCTTCTTCCTATTGAAAAAACAAAAGTTGGCTCCAAGATGGCCGACTTCCAAATGGCCACCATGGTCACCACCCATCTTGAAAAGTTTGCCCCCTCACATATACTAATGTGCCACAAACAGGATGTTAATATCACCAACCATTCCCATTTTATTAAGGTGTATCGATATAAATGGCCCACCCTGTGTGTGTGTATGCATGTATGTGTATATATATATATATATATATATATATATATATATATATATATATATATATATATATATATATATATTTGTGTGTGTGTGTGTGTGTGTGTGTGTGTGTGTGTGTGTATGTATATATATATATATATATATATATATATATATATATATATATATATATATATAAATTGGATTACAGGAAAAAAAAAAATATATATATATATATATATATATATATATATATATATATATAATATACAAAGTGTAAAGTCAGCAGAGATGGATAGATATGTACAGAATAATTGTAAATCTGCAGATATGTCTAAATATAAATAGTGGAATGAAGATATACAGAAACTATATATAGGTGAGTACAGTATGTGCAATAGTATGAATATGCATACGAATAAATATGAGTAATTGTAAATATACAGATATGTCTAAATATAAATATGTGGAATAAAGATATACAGAAAATATAAAGGCGAATTTACAGTATGTGCAATAGAATGAATATACTTATGAATAAATATGAGTAATTTAACAGCTGGATGGAAATGCAGAGAGTATACCTATACACACACATCTACATATATGAATATACATATATTAGTATACAGTCTATGTGCAGACTATACAAATTAATGTACAGGAAGTATTTGAAAAGTGGTCTCTTACATAATACAGTGAAATCTTGCATTGCGAGTAACTTGGTCTGCAAGTGTGTTGCGAGATGAGCAAAATTTTTAAATACATTTTAACTTGATAAACGAGGTCTTGAAATACGAGTGCTGTGGTACGTATACACTTTGTCTGCTGAGTGTCACATGATTACAACTGCCAATGGTTTTTCTCTATCTTGTGCTGTGGGATTACGAGTAATCGTCTCCCATGATCGGCCTCAGTGCTCATGCCTCACTCATATAGTCAATATCCGTGCGCATACTGTTTTTGATTTTTTATTATATTGTGTTCAAGTGTACTGACTGATCTTTAGTAACTGTACAGCAACAATGGCCTCTGTTTAGCCCATTACAGCAACAATGGCCTCTGCAATGTCGCACTTAAATCCTCAAAAGGAGGCAAAAGCAAGAGTCATTAGATGGGTTCCTTGTTTCGAGATTTCAGTTTCCAAAGGTTTCCAAAGAATTCCATTCTTTTCAAAGGTAAAGTGCATGTAAGAAGCTACCGATTTCAAACAATCGTCAATGTAAAAGTTTTGCAGAACAGTATCGACTGCTTCTGCTGTTGTCTCTGTTTTTGCATCTATTGCAGTCTCTTGTAATGCCAAGCATGAACAACTGGGAGAAGAAGTTGCTCCGAACTGATGCACCGTCATCCTGTATTCTGCAGTAGGCTTACTAAGATCTCCTTCAGGCCACCACAAAAATCTCAAAAGATCTGCATCAGCATCTGGGACTTTCACTTGGTAGATACATTGATTCAATGTCTGCCATAATAGCGATTGGCTCTTGTCTGAAACGATTCAATACGCCAATGAGAGTGTTAGTCAGATCAGGTCCCTGCATTAGTTGCCCATTCAGTGAGAAGTTCTGGTAGGTTGCTGTGCAGTCAAAAACAACTCTAATTTTATTCTTTTTAGGGTGTGGGATGTACCACACTCTGTTTGGGCGTTCCAGTTGTTCAGAAGGCACTTTTTCTGCATCGCCTTTGTTAATTATGTCGGACATGAAAGCTTTGTAGTCTTCATAAAACTTTGGGTTCTTAATGAGTTTCATTTTAAGTCCAATGGTTCTTTGCTCTGCTACGCATCTGTTGTTAGGGATCTTGACCAGATCATTCTTGAAGGGTAGTCTTATACAATAATGTCCATCTTTATACTGGATTGATTGTTCAGCAGAATGCATGAATTTCTTATCTTCTTGAGACATTTCTGGTTTGTCACTGTAATTGCGTTCAGGGAAATCTGCATTGAATTGCTCTACCAACAGCGTTTCAATGTCTACAACCGCAATCCTGTTCACAGTGACACTTGAAGCTCCCTCCTGATCTGATTCTGTGTTCGCGTCAGTCCGTAAAGGCCCGTTAACTATCCATCCTAAGGCTGTCCTAATAGCATAAGGTCCGTTTCCTTCGCTATTTATTACTTGCCATGGTTCTATTGCTTTGTGCACATTGGCACCAATAAGCACACCTATATCAGCCTTGAGAGGATGAAGTCTAACCTGATGCAGGTAAGGCCATTTTCCTAAGTCTTTTTGTTGGGGGATATTCTCTTGTTTCACTGGGATCTCTTTCTGGGTAAACACCCTAGGAAGTTCTATGTAGTCCTCACACTCTAAGCCACATATTTCCAGGTCTGACAACATGTTGCTATGAATCGATTTCTCTTGTCCCATAGTACGAAGGAGAATCTCCGTCCTTCTGCCTTTCAGGTTCAAATCTCTCATTAAACCCTCTGTGCAAAAGGTTGCAGAACTTCCTGGGTCAATGAAGGCATATGTCTTTACAACTTTGTAAACTTTGTCACATTTCTTTGACTTAATCTTTACTGGGACAATGGCTAGGATACATTCACTGTTTCCGGCCCCAGTATATCCACACGTTTCATGGTCTATCGAAGATAAGCTTGCTTTGAATTCATTCTCATCACTACTACTGGATCTGTTCTTATTAGGAATGTGCAAAATACTTGGATGCATTTTAAAACATTCTTGACAAGTAAGTCTTTTCTTGCAGTTTTTGCTTAAATGTCCATGGGTGAGGCATCCATAGCATAGTCCCTTTGATTTCAAAAACACAATTTTGTCCTTGTGTTCTTGCTCTTTAAACTTGAAACATGAATTCAAAGCATGGTTCCTTTGACAGAATGTACATGCTTCTGACACTATCTTGTCACATTGAGGTTTTGTTTCTTTCTTTGTCTCGACTTGTTTCATATGTTCACTTGTGACAAAACTACTACCTTTGGAAGTAACCTTTTTGTACCTCAGGTCAGGAGTCTGGCTTTTCTTCCCAGCATTTCCACCGGTTGACTCTAGAATGTCTCCAAACAGTGGGTCATTTTTTACTCTGGCTTGACGATCAATATAATCCACTATGTCTGAAAACCTGGCTCTTCTGCCAGACCTTTCATGAATGTCATATGCAACATTTCTCCAACGCTCTCTCATCTTGTATGGGAGTTTGGAGATGACAACTCTCATATTAGTAGGGTTGTCCATTTCAGCCATGTAATCCACATCCTGCAAAGAAAAGAGCATATGAGTTCAGCATCTTCCCATCCTCTGACTTGATCTGAGGCCATTTCAATGCCTTTTCAATATACGCTGAAGCAATTTTAAGTTCATCACCATAATGATGTTGCAGTAACCTCCTTGCCTCTTTGTATCCACTTTCTGCACTCATGTGTCCACAACTCTTTACCAGTTCTTGTGGTTCACCGCTGGTATATTGCTCCAAATAGAACAGCTTATCTTTACCATTCTCAGTTTTATTGTCAATAGCATTGTCAAAGGCTCGTAGGAACGATTTAAAGTTAATAGGATCACCATTGAAAACCGGAACATCTCTTTGAGGGAGCTGTGCTAGGTTTTGTTGCTTCACCATCATTTCCGTGATGTCATTCTGCCTTTTCATTATTTGAAACAAGCTGTAGTCTGAATCTTCAGATTTAACAGTATTCTGAATGGCATGCACAGCTGTAGGCTTTTGCTTTCGTCTGGCTACAGATTGAACATCAGTGTCACATCTGTACCAC
Source organism: Clarias fuscus (assembly GCA_030347435.1). NCBI lineage: Eukaryota > Metazoa > Chordata > Actinopteri > Siluriformes > Clariidae > Clarias > Clarias fuscus. The sequence goes on along the minus strand of CM059206.1, from coordinate 23,895,129 downwards.
CGCGGTCCCGGGGGTTAAGATCTGGCTCGCCGGATTACTGAGCCGCCTCTTTGTCTCCCCCTGCTGTGTCTGCGTATGTATGTATTGCACAATTAGCACTTGATCAAGTTCACCTGTGTCCCCCTTGTGTGTCTACTATATATGCCAGCCACTCCCATAAGCCCCTGTCTGTTCACTGTCTTCCTATGTCTAAAAGGCTCTCTATGTGTGTATTTGTGTGCATACTCTCGTATCTCTTCCACTCAGGACTGAGCTGGGGCTGTCAAGCGAGGCGCACCCGGGGAGGGTGCCATTCCGGACCTGAACGAGGTCAAGTTCACGGCTCTGTCGCTCAACGGTGCATGCTGATTTAGTACGCCGGCTCGGCGCCATTTAGTAACTTCAACACTTTGTGACTCTACGTGCCCGCTCGCAGCTCCGGCCAGGAGTTCCTTTGTTTTTGGTTTAAGTTCTGTTTCGTTTGTATTTATGAGAGCCTGAAATAAACTTTTCTGTTGAAAAAACCAACCCCCCTGCATCTGCATCCACTTATTCGGGAGACAAGGCAACATGACAATCAGAGACTCCATCATCAGGATTTTCGTTTAGTCCCAGATTTATTTGACCTACTGGATGCTTTGGGTCCACAAAATTATCATGTACACCATAAACTTTAAGCTTTGCATCAGAAATTGCAATTGCTGTTTGTAGCTCTAATTCCTCCAATTTAGTTTTCACGTTAATCTCTTCTACTTGCAAGGCTTGCTTCTTTTTTAAGGCAGCAACTTTGGCCAACAGTGCAGCTTTCTCTGCTTCCTCCCTCATCCGTAGAACTGAACTTGATGTGCTGGCTGAAGATGTTACAGAACGTCCTGCTGACGAACTTGCTCTGCTCTTTTTCCTCGCTGCTGAAGCAACCTCAGAAACACTGTCACCTGGATCAATGTCCTCATCCTTTGCTGCTTTATTATCCCTTACAGTTTCAATCCACTGTTCTGTGGCAAGAACAAAGTCACTTATTTTTGATGACTTGGGTTCAAACCAGACATGCTGATCATTCTCCCTTTCTTCATCCGGCAACAACTCCTGAATGCTGTCGTTTAATTCCATGAATTCCTGATACAACTTGGTAAGCTTTGTAAGCGCTTGCTGTTCTACTTCTTCAACATTTTTATCATCTTCTTTGAGTTTATCAATCCTTTTCATGTGAATGGTAATTTGAGCCATTCTTGACCTTCTCAAATTAATGAGCCTGTCCTGACGCTCCTCTAGCGCTTCGTGCGCATACTTGACCGCCTTTTGGTCACTCTTATCCGAGTCAGCTGTTGCGTCATCCATGATTCAACAATGGTGTCGGAACAATGACTTTGCAAACTGCGCTGGCAATAATATTTCTTTCACTAATAGACAATATTTTAAACTGCAGAGGCAAGTTTACATATCCTTGAATGGCCAGAATATCACAGGAAGTCCGTGCGCTGTTCTGACCTACTTTCACTTTCGCCCGTCGCGATAATTCTGCACGAGCACCTCTCTCATTTCGCTTATCTTGTCATGTCCATAATACACAAGTCTTGTTCAATGACAAGTGTAGCATCAAAATTGGTAATCCAGTTTCCACTTCGCGTTGGATCCAAGTCAATGTGAGAAGTCTTTTGACTTAAGTGTAATGGCGATCTATGTTTTCCTGTTCTTCGCCATTTCCATAAGGACCGGCACAAGGATTTGACGCGCAAGACCACAAAACTTGTAGTGTATCAGTTTAATCTTCGTTTGTCTGGATACAAGACACTCAACAAATTAAACTTAAGAACTATTGACACCTTTTCAAGCTTCAAATTAAATATGGTTTCAAAGAACTGTCAAAAGACTGTCTAACAACGAGTCCTTCCTTCCTTCTAATAAATCAAACACTACTGCTACCGTAAACATACGAAATTGACCTATGACCTTTACGTGAGCCAATAGTCACAAATATGTCACAAAAAAGGTTACGTTTACATCTACGTAATAATGAAGTCAAATACCACAGAGATCCACCCAAAATGTACTTTATGGCTCCAACAGTGCAGGTTAATTTGTTTTTATTTTTACTTGTATTAATCATTATTATATGAATATTTTGGGGTTGTGTAACAAATCATAGTTGTTTCCATTATTTTTTAAGTGGAAATTAAAAAAATGTGGTTTGATATTTGATATGAATTATGCTCGCAATCCAAGGTTTAACTGTATGCTGCGTTCTTTACTTACTCATATACATTCGTTCTGCAACATTTAAACATTTGCTGGAAAACAATGAATTTTGGAAATATAAAATGTTTTTAATGACTTAATGACTTTAATGACAAAAGTTATACCAATTTATACCAGTTATAGTTTTCAGTAAAATACAAAAAAAAAAAAAAAGACTTTTGCACAGTACTGTATATCATATGTCTTTTCCATATATTCTGATCAGGAAATGTTGTATGTTGACATTGATATGCAGTGTTTAAATTACAGAAGGTATCTGTAAACTTCATTTGCAGATATGTGGCATTGCATTGAAATCACATGTGCAGTGTGACCACCAATTCAATCCATACCACACTTACTTAATTTTTATCAGGAATACTAATGCACAAACGTACAGTGGTGTCAGTGAATTGTGGCAGATGGAGCCCTTTGGACAAAAAATGCGGCATAAAATGGGGTGGCAATAAATAAACATCCATGCATATTACCATTTAAATGTTTTGCACAACCATGAGATCTTTGTAGTTTAATTCAGAAGCGGCTTTATCTTGGGTTAGGTGGATCCTTGTCCTGTCCTCGGAAATTGGGTGTGAGGCAGGAATACACTGTAGGTCAGATGACAATGTATTACAGGGGCACGACACAAATTTACACACTTAATTACACCTAGGGTAGTTTAGTATAGTCTACTGGTATGTTTTTGGACCTAGACAAGCTGGACATGAAGAGAGCATGCACAAAACCTCAACACAGATAGTAACCCCCAAAATGGGGACCCTGGAACTCTAAGGTGGAAACACTATTGAAGAATGGGTTGCACATTTTGTATATAGTTTTGTAGATAAAATTCAAGGTTGATATGAGTTGGAACTGTGTAATTTCATTTGATTTCTATGGAATTTATTCATCATGCATGTGAGTGAAAAAGAGATGGCATGCAACACAATGATAATATTACACAGCACCACAATTATGCTTGTTAAATTGCTGTGTTGAACTAAAGCTACAGATTTCTTAGCCTGGTTGAAGCCTAATATTTAATTTTTGTCATTTTACTTTATTCTCCTGATTGTAGCCCTTTGGCATTACAAGCAGAGCTATTAAAATTCAGTTCCTCAACCTCAGGCATAAAATATCAGTCCTAATTAGACTGAATAGTGGACAAAGGCCATTGGCCATTAACGTAGGGTGGTCACCAACCAAAAATCCTTTGCATCAAAATAAACGTGAAATTACATTTGAAGGTCAAGAAGTTTGAGGGAATGTAGTAAGTCTTCGCTAACCTGACATATGTCTGCTGCCCCCACAGGTGATGCTTAAATTATTTTGATAACCTGATAGTGTGAGTAATTGAAGAATATGAAGAGGGTAAAATGTCTGAGAAATAAAATTCTTTTGAAAATAATATCCCTGGTTTGATAAATATGTTTTGGATGAAACTGGCTTGTAGGAAACAGACATTTGACCATTTTGTATACACCCTCATATTGTTTAATTCCTAGTCCATTTATTATCTATTCCATTTTTGAAAATAAGACTGGGTTAAAATCTCACAGGAAATAGGTGTAAACAGACACATACTGCACAGAAATGCCTTATTTTAAAACGCAAAAAAATTCAAGCTAGTGAATATCCAAGCCAATTTTTTTGTTGTTGACCATACCATTCTGGTAGTCTGTCAGAAGACACTTGGCTGTAAAACTTCTGTCATTCAGTAGGACCTTCAGTCATTCAAAATTTTTGCTATGTAAAATAATTAATGGCTAAAAGAAGCACATATATTGATGTGTTAATGAAAGTATTTTTAATTGGTAAATTAAATATTTATTCCAGAAGTCAGTTGGAAATAAAAATTAAGAATTAAAACATACAGTAGTATCACTGCACTGTGTTAAGTGTTTTATTTGAGGCAAACACCTTAATTCAAAATATAGCATGGCTATTTTCTAAATCATAAAGAAAACATACTGATAAACTATGAACATAACTTGTGTTAAGTTTAAACTCATACTATGGAGTGAATAACAGTACTAATAGTAATATAAGATTCGTTAATTTAACTCTTTAATTTTTACATTAATGGTACAGTACTGTATACAATTAGTTTCAACCAAGCATTTTAATTGGAACAGAGGCATTCCAGGAGTGGTGATAATGCACTGTAACACCATTGGGATATTTAACTATGTATATGTATCACTCCATGTCACCAGTGTTCTTCAATCGTAACCCTAACTGTTGGTCACCGCCTGAGTGAAAGTACACTACCGCTCAAAAGATTGGGATCACTTTCTAACTTCATGGTCGTTCCTGATTTTTAATCCTTTCTGCATTGTAAAGGAATGCTGAAGGTGTCCAAAATATGCAATAATGTCCTTTGAACAGTTAATGTTGAGATGTACCTGCTACTCATGATCTGTGAAGCATTCATAACGACTCTAATCTGAAGTGCTGTTAATTGTTTTGGTTTTTTGAGGGTGGTAACTCTAAATGAGCTTCTCCTCTGCAGCAGATGTAAGTTTTGGTCTTTCCTTCCTGGAAAGGTCTTTCGTAATGGCGCTTGATTGGTTTTGCAAGAACTTGTCATCACTAAACATCACTACACGGGCTAACTGCTAAGGCTTTCGTGTCTATCCTCCAGTTGCTCGTGAAAGAACTATTCCATAAAGGCTGTGTATAAATATTGTTCGATGTTGTCAGGTAAGTGCAGGTGGCAGACAATATGAACTAGGCAAGAGAACATTCAGCTACATTAAACAAAGATAGGGTTGATCAACTAGATGAATGACTAGTTACAAAAGACACAGAATGTATTGGGGTGTGTGAAGGGTCCTTATAAAATATACTGCGTCTAGTGTCGGTTGTCAGTGAGAAAGCAAATTTAAATGGACCACATATGGGAATTGTAGTATGCCATGTTTATAGGCCGTGTTGTGTTCTACTGTAGGTAGTACCAGTCAAAAGATCCGCTTCTCAGTTTTTAACATAATGGTACTCTCGTGTTCTTACAAAATAATAATAATAATAATAATAATAATAATAATATGCCACTTATGTTGTTCAAATGCCTTTTTTCTGTAATATTTACATGTGCCTTAAACCTGAAGAAAGTACATCTTTCTAGGAGATGAACAAAACGGCCATCTGATTCCTACTGTACATCCTATTTGTTTCTTTTTGATCGTCCTCACCATTGTCAATAAGAAATAAATGGAAGAATTGATGACAAATTAACGAGTTTTGCACAAAGCAATTTGCTGACAGCTAAAAACCTTTCTCTCCAAGATTAAATGTTATTATACCAGTTCAGCTCTCAGTATGATCAGCATTGATAATTTTACATTGATTAATTTTTTTATGTCTCTGTCTCCACTACAATATTTGAATATAATGTGTTTGAAAGTGTCATCTTTTTTACTTTATGTAAAAAAGATGAGGGAATTTTGATGGACCGTACTTAAATACACACAACCTCTATGAGGGAGGTTTCAGTGGAATGGATGAATATATGAGTAGGAGGGAATAGGGTCCATGTTGTGTATGATGTATGCTTAATTGTAACCTCTATGAGTTGCAGGAGCAATGCATCAGTATAAGCGACACAGGTGGATGCAAGTGAAATCTCTTTAATAGATATTGTGTAGTCACAAACAATACCAAGACTCAGAGTGCAAACACAACTTTTAGACAAGGACTATTAACTGGAGCTAATCGCTAATATGCCTTAAACCCAGAAAGAAATTGAAAATCCAGAACTGAACAAGACACAGGTGCATGAATGCATCATGTCCAATTGATTACCAGTGTTGTGCTAGATACTTAAAAACTTGTCACTCTATTGCTAGTTAAGTTAAAGTAATATATTACTAATTACTTTCTATAAAATATATATTCAGCTGGTATCAAAATAATACAGTATTTAATTTTGAGTTTGAGTAAATGACTATTTATACAGTATAAATACCATGTATTTCTGGGTCTAATTCAGTACAGGCAACAGCAAACAGTTGTTCAGATGATAATAATTGACACCTTCCACAAGGAGAGTAAGCCACAAAAGGTCATTACTAAAAAAGGCTGGCTGTTTGCAAAGTTCTGTATCGGAGCATACACACGAAAAAAAAAAAAATTGGCCTAACAATTAAGATTTATGCATTTTGATTGCATATAAAATTTCAATCCATTTGGATTACATATTTTTAGCATAACCAAACTAATAAACTTTACGTGATTCTTATTTGCAAGTTATATGTAAATAAAATGAGCAAGAATGAGATTTATGTATATCGGACCAATAAATCCGAGTTTTACATTCATAATGAAGAGAATTATGTATTATTACATAAACCCAACTGATTTTAAATACCTTTAGATAATTGTTAATAATTTCTAAAAATATATTAATTTATTAACATTAATTAATTAACATTTTTTATTCCTCCAAAATCCCAATATACAATACAGTACGCAATGCAAAAACAACAGACCACCTTGTTTCATATTTTATTTATTTCATACATTCTGTGCATATTTTAAGAATAACAACTGAAAACCGGATGCAAAACATACTAGCCAGTGCTAGAGAGAAGTTTCCTCAAGAACTGTAATTAAAAAATGTGGAACCAGTTTTATCTGTCTAACAGCACTGCTTACATTACAATAACATTAAGAGCCATAAGCCTCAGTCGTGTCTTTGCACTTACACTTTTCTATGCATGTTTAATTGTGAGGTTTAATTTCAAGCATTAAAGTTTAAAAGTTAACTTAAACAGTACAAAGTACAGACATTTAGAACAAGTCAATCCACTTGCATTGAAAAAAGAAAATATCTGTTAATTAATCACAGAAGCATCTTAATTTTCAGTGTTTGGACCTTTGGTGACAGTATGGTACTCTCTTCTTCCACCATGATTTTCTGAACCACTTCAAATGTGCACCCGAGTTCCTTAGGGTAGTGCAACTTAAATGCATAAATTAGTCCTAAAAGCATCACATTCGTATGTGAAGGTTTTGAGGAACTCCAAACCCTCAAGTATCACACCAACATCTGTAGGTTAATCTCCAGGTCCAGTACCCACTGCTCGAATGGCATAGGTGTCCATCATCTGGGCAATTCCAGACTCAGCATTTGAATTTTCACAGTTCTGGAGGATAAATAAAAATATTGAGTTGTCAATACCAATACCAGCCACAGTGATATTCATTTAGGTTGGAAAATCGGGATTTTAACATACTAATTAAAACATATAGGGATGTTTTTTTTCTGTAATACATCTAATAGTAGCCAATGAGAAAAATGCTAATTGGCTAAAGTTAGCTTATATTTATTAGGGCCATGTGCAAGCTAGCTAGCTAGTGGACTAAACAAAAAATGTATAGTCATTGCATTGATATGTGTTTGATATGATATCAACAATGCTAAAATATTTACATATGCAGAAACCAACAAATTATGAAGGATGACTACAAATGTAACTTACCATAAAATTAGGTCACAATCCAGCTTGCTTCAGTGGAAAATGTTAATGAAAGTGTTGCTTCATCTGCTGCTGCTATCGCCCTCTACCAACTGGGGTGTGGAACAGCTTCATTTCCGCTTCTAAACGATTTCATTTGCAAGATTTGCATGTAAATCAGTCTCATTCAATTTAATTTATTGGATCTTGTTCCGCAGACATTTTAACTAAATTCATACCTTTTAACTGATGAAATTAAATAGTTTTCATAATTAACACATTTAAATTAATTGTAAGTAATCTGATTACATAATTTTAAAAAAGGTTATTTAAATAAAATCAAAGGCATGCAAATACTTAATAATAAACTAAGCCATGATAAATTTTTTTGAGTGTATTCATGGAAAGTTGACAGGGAGAAAAAAGTGTGGTAGGAAAAGATGCACATTGATATTAGTATGCTTATTCGATAAACTATAATTATGGATTATACTTGAAGTTTACTTAAAATTACATGCAAAAATTACTTGTACCTAATCAAAAAAAAAAAAACAGAAACAGTAGAGTATTCAACAGCAAATCCATTTAACACGATTCTGTAGATAAGCACATTGTAGCCTTTAAAGCTGTAAAGCTGAGCAAATTAGGATAAACAAGTACTACATTTCTGAATGGTCCATCTATGTTCACTGACAGTGGTGAGAAGAAAATGTGCATAGAGAGTGGGTGTCCTTCGCCACCTTCTTCACAGCTGGCTTGTATGCCTGGTAGCAAGTGAAAAGTATGATTGATTACCACATTATTAAACAAAGCAATTAAGACAAAGTAGGGAGAATGTGTGTTGTAAGGAGGTATGGGTTCTTAAATGACACCTGAGTGTCAGAGAATTACTCAAGTAAACTACTAATTACAATTGATGATTTGAAAACAAGCTACAAGGACTTTGCTCGCCATGATAATAGGGCTGCATGATTAATATAAAATTTAAAAAAACTCAATTTATGCACGTGATCTCATTTCTAAATGATACCTATTCACTTGCATGTATTTCCCTGCATTCAGATCGCACTGTATTTAAACTCAGCATTTTGCACTCAAATTTTATTTTTGTTCACTCGCATGCTGAAGCACTATTACACTTGTCCAAATTGTATTTCTGCTGACTCAAACTGTATTTTCAATATAGAATGCTCAATATCAATATGAGAATGCTGTGCTCGCTCAATTACCCAATTAGAGGCTAGAGGAGGGACTATACCAGCCAATCAGAATCAGTGGAGGCCCAGAGCTGCCAGCCTCAGTGGAGGCCCAGCTAGCCTCAGAGAAGGCCCAGACCGTCCAGCTAGCCTCAGCTGGACGGTCTGGGCCTTCTCTGAGGCTAGCTGGACGGTCTGGGCCTTCTCTGAGGCTAGCTGGGCCCAGACCGTCCAGCTAGCCTCAGAGAAGGCCCAGACCGTCCAGCTAGCCTCAGCGGAGGCTCAGACCGGCCAGAGAGCCCCACTGAGGGCCCAGTTTACCCAGAGAGCTCGGCAATGCTTGAACCACTGCTCGTCCCTCTGCCCGGCTTCGGGGACATCGTGCCAGCTCCGCGACCTGGCTTCGACGGCGACAAGCCCTTCTCTCCGCTGCCCAGCTTCGACGGCGACGAGTTTCAGTCCCGTCTCAAAGGGGGCCTGCCTGTCCTGTCATCCTGCCCAAAGGACACCATCGACAGCCTCGGGGGGGGGTGTTGCCCTGGATGTACTGGTGCTCCGGAGTAGTGCTCTTTGAGGTGGGGTTATGTCAGGGATAACCCCTAGAGGGCGTCTGGCACCCTGGGACTGTGTGTTTCTTTTGTAGTTTTCCTGTTTCCTTTTTAACTTCATTTCCCAGAATGCACCTCGGTCAGTTGATGAGATCCCTCACCTGAACCGAGGTGACTGGTTAATTAGTGTGGCTATAAGAAGCCAGGATTTTCAGTTAAGTTTGTCTTGCATTTGTGGGATTTTACCTGTGAAATGCTGCTTAGTTGGTTAAGTTTCATGTTTGTTTGTAGAGACTCTTGTTTTTCTTTGTTTTTCAAGTAAAGTCTGTGTGTTTTATGTTGGATTTCGTTCTTTATTAAATACATCTAAAAACCATCTTCACCTCTGCATCTATGCCTCGCCTACACCACCGTAAGACACGTGACACTTGCAGCCTGTTTCTGATTGGCTGCTTTCAATGCTCTGTGTCTCCTCAACATGAATGTCAACCATTACAATTTCTTCTGCAATATTAGTTTATATAATTACTATAAACTTATCTGCTGTTATCAGTGTTATAAGATGTTTAAAACATAATAAAATCATCTGATCATACAGGGTCTTAGTAGTAGGCAAAAACAACCTAAAACTTTTTTCACTGTGACATTATTATTTATTTAACAAAAAATCTGTCATCATCCATGGCACACACATTTAAATAATCATATTTATATATACATTTTCTATACCTATATTAAATTAAGTGTACACAACTGTTTATATGAGATTCTCTGTTATAAGCAGCACTTCATCACTTCATTAACACGGCATATCCCCATGTTTCACAGTCCTTGGGGGTAGTATGCAGCAAACTGACAGGTGGCACGGATGCTTTCACAAATTGCCTCCACTCACTTTTTATCTTTAGAGGGCAGAATTTTGCTTTAATTATTTCTTTACATTTACTTCCTCCTCCACAAGCAAAATGCTTTCATTCTCTCTCCAGTTTCGATTTCTTTTTTAAATAATTTTGATCAGATTATGACAGTCCTACACAGCTTAATTATAGGAGCTTGAAACAGCTGTGAGTGGAGGAGTCAGATTAGAATAATGTCATGCAGCTGAGTCACGTATATATACGTTTTGTCTGTGTGCATAAAGCTTTTACACAACTGCCATTGATTTCACTTTTCCACCTTTTAAAACTACAAAAACCTGTAAAAACTGCAAAACATTACCTATTATAATGTGTAGCAGTGTCATAAAAAGTGACATCAAACACTTTCCTCTGTGATTCTGAGATGCTTAATAAATATGGGCCCAGTTCAAATACCTTCACTGGCATGCTCATAATAAGAAACAGAATTGGCAAAGCGTGTAGGCTAATTTTGACAATAAAGGTAAAAAAAAAAAAAAAGGATTTCTTTACATTTACGAACATAGTTTGTTTTGTCCTATCTGGCCAAAGAGTTGTACAGTGGAACCTCGGATTGCGAGTAACATGGTTTACGAGTGTTCCGCAAACCGAGCAAAGATTTTTAATAAATTTTTAATCGGAAACCGAGCAAGTATTAGTTTACGAGCACAGAGTATCATGTATCACGCATGCGACTCTCATTTCTCCACCTCCCCGCCTTTGCAAACACACAGAAACTCACAATTCGCAGGACCTCTGCAATTTGTCTCACACACAAACACACGCACAGACACTCTTTCGCCTTTTCTCCTTCTCCCTGGCTTCACAAACACACTGAAACTCTGCTCGGTTGCGATTCTTTTCAAAGGTAAGGTGCTGGTTCATTTGTTTTTTTGTTTTTTTTTTTTTACTTTACAGCAGTGATTCCCTTAGTATGCGCTCACGCCAGTCTCAGAGAGATTTCTTTTTTTCCTGTTAAAACTGTGTTTCCGTTGTGTGTGTGTGTGTGTGTGTGTGTGTGTGTGTGTGTGTGTGTGTGTGTGTGTGTGTTTGTTGTGAAACTTAAAAAGCGAGGTGGGGAGAGGGAGGAGGAGTGTTGCTGTGTAAAACGAGGTGAGTGAAGGGGCTAATTCCACACGCACACCAACGGAAACACTTATCTGTCGGGATTTATTTGTACTTTTTTTTAAAAAAGTGCAGATTAATTTGTTTTATTTTCATTTTATAGATTGTATTAATTATTTTTATGTATTTATTATTGGGGGCTGTGGAATGAATAATTTGAGTTTTCATTATTTCTTATGGGAATTTTGACTATAAAGGTAAAAAAAAAAAACAGGATTTCTTTACATTTACGAACATAGTTTGTTTTGTCCTATCTGGTCAAAGAGTTGTACAGTGGAACCTCTGATTGCGAGTAACGTGGTTTAGGAGTGTTCCGCAAACCGAGCAAAGATTTTTAATACATTTTTAATCGGAAACCGAGCAAGTATTAGTTTACAAGCGCCGAGTATCATGTATCACGCATGCGACTCTTATTTTGACACCGAGCGTCACTCTCTCACCTTTTCAACTCCACCCCCCCGCCTTCGCAAACACACAGAAACTCACAATTCGCAGGACCTCACACACACACACACACACACACACACACACACAAACACACACACACACACGCACAGACACAATTGGTCAGGGATGGTTTGCGAAAGATGACAAATACGTAACTCAGATTTGGCCTCAAAATTCCTAAGATTTTAATATTTCAAAACTGTTCAAATATCTGTGGAAAAAGCTGGACAAACTATGCTCATCTGTATTGAACCTACTTCACAATCCCTCGATAGGTGAGATCTGTTTTATCTTGTAAGAAGGCATTTTCCATAGTGAAAAATACATTTAAGGATGGTCAAGTTATTGCCCAGCATCAAGCAAATAAAACAATTAAGATGTTGCTACTTTTCTGGAATTGTGTTAAGAAGTGTCTAACACTAGTAAAATTTGGAAAGCTAGTAACATTTTTTGCTTTGTGGAAGAAATATTATAATGTTATAATAGATACACACACATTATACACACACACATTTTGGACACAAGTCACACGTTTGGATTTATTTTTGTAAATTCTGCACAATGCAGTGTTTTTTTTTGTTGTTTTTTTTTTTTTTTTCAAAACAATGAAATAATATATAGGCTGTGTGCATGAAAATTGCATGTTCTCCCAATGCTTGGTGGGTTTCCTCCCATGGACATGCAGATTAGGCTAATTGGCATTCCCAAATTGCATGTAGTTTGTGAATGAGCATGTGAGTACTGCATGTTTATTGGTGTGTGCCCTGCGATGGATTGACACTCTGTCCAGGGTGTACCCTGCCTTTAGTCTCCTGGGACAGGCTCCAGGACCCTGGGACCCTGTATACAGGATAAAGCAGTGTAAATGATGAGTGAGTGAGTGAGTGAGTGAGTAACAACAAAAGACCATCCGAGGAAAGCAAGACCAAACCTTTCCTCTGATGCAGAGGAAAAGTTCACTAAACATCACCATATGTAATTTGGACACACTTTCCCTTCAGTAGATTTTCTTCATTTTTATTATTTTCAACCTTGTATATTACTACTGAAAAGACATACAGACTACAGTATGTAGCTGCTCGTATGGAAAAAAAAGTGTTAAACAATCCAAAATATTTTTAAATATTTTAGTTTGTCCAAAGTAGCTACATTTAGCTTTGAGGGCAGGTTGGCACACTCACTTTGTGAGTCAGACCTTCATGGTCAAATTACAGCAAATAAACCACTACTTTGGAAGAAGAACAAGCAGAAGAGACTTGCTTGGGCCAAGATCAGTACAAAACTGTTCTTTGGTCTGATAAGTACAAACTAGAATTTTTTGGTTCTAAATACCATGTCTTTTTTTTATGTTTATGCACACACAGAAAAAGTGTTGATGTACTTTTGGATATGTTATCAAAGTGGCCTTTCTTACAGAACCTAATTTACGACATTGCACTTCAAGCAAGGTACAGTAAATGCAAAATATAAGTTACAGCTGTGCTCAACCAACATATAACAGACTACTATTTTCAGAAGCAGTCATAAGAAAGATGTTAGGAAGACATGATTTCTATTTCATTCGATTTATCTTTGGTTAGCTCAATTTTGCAGTATTCTAAACACAGTACTTTCTTCTGCTGCCTGAGGAAATTAATTTCCATCTCAAGTTTTTCTCCAGCAGGGCCGGTGTTAACAGCAGCAGACAAACACTGAGGCTCAGCCATCTGTGATGATGAAGGTCCCGGTTCCACTGCTGAAGGCTCCATGCTAAATGAATGACTATTTAGTCTCACTCACTCACTCATCATCTATACCACTTAATCCTGGACAGGGTGACAATCCATCGCAGGGCACAGACACACACGTACACTCACTCATTCACACATTACAGGCAAGTTGGAAACGCCAATTACCCTAAACTACATGTCTTTGGACTGTGGGAGGAAACCGGAGTACCCGGAGGAAACACACCAAGCACGGGGAGAACAAACTCCATGCACACAGAGATGGGAATCGACCCTGGCGGTGCAAGGCGACAGTGCTAACCACTACACCACCGTGCTGCCACTATTTAGTCTAGTTTATTTAATCATTGTTGAGTTTTGTTAAGCCATTTGTTTTTGTTAACATCATAAAATGCCATATAGAAAGATCTAATCCGTCCTACTGTACATCTTTTGTATATATTTTTTATTATATTCTGTTAACTTATATTCTTTAACTATTCTGTTACATGTGTCTTAGTGTTAGGTTTAAATGAAGAAGAAGTGTGTCCCAGATAAGTTTTAAGCTAAGAGAAGAAGAGTTATTTCTTGGTGTGTCCACCGCACCTTGATACACTTACCGGTCTGGGCCCGATCGACCAGGAGAGACCATCCACAGGCATGATATCTGAAGATCTCTGTTTATTCTCAGCAAAGAGAGCACATTTAAAGCGGTGCTGTGTCCTGAACATCAAAAGAACCAGTCATGTCAGTCATAAAGAGACCCGGAGACAGACAGGAGAGGGGAAATATATTTGCATTCTCCTGATTAAACAAAATGGTTCTAGCGGACAAGAGCCATTTGGATGTATATTCGTCTGGATACAAGATATACTGTAGAAGGTGTTGCCACATAAGGCATAAGGAAGCACAGTGAGGGGGCTGTTCTCAGGGCACATGAATCTTCTTATTAGATTATAATGTCTTACAATATTATAAAACCTTACACTTAGTTCATGAAAATGACATTTTCTGCATTTCCATTAGCTAAAACATTAAACTGTCGGTACCCTCTTTCTATTATTAAAATAGAAAGGATGTTACTGTAAATACCATCTGTGCGAATTGAGACAGATGTTTAGCTGGTGGTGCACACTCTAAATGCAATTCAGCCACCCACATTGATACATATAATTAGTTAAGATAATTCTCCAAGCAGTTGTAAATAAATTGTATTGTAAGAGGACACGGCACTGTGTGCCCGATAAGTTTGTTTGTGTAGTTTTTGGTCCGTAGACTCTACACAAACTACACAAACAAACTTATCGGGCACACAGTGCCCTCTAGGTCCCGGATCCGTTTCCGAGTACACTTGGCCCCGGGACCAGTTGATTTTTGTCTGTGAGAATGCAATCGTTCCGAATCGTTCCGCGCTCAGGAACGAATCCCTGGACCAATTGCAGAGGTGGTCATGCATCGTTCCCGAGCATGGAAGGCGGGACATAAGTACACGCTGGTGCTCAAAAGAGGAAGTGACGTAATTCCACTTCGACTCCGTACGTAAGTATTTAGACGCGCACGTACAGCAGCACTGAGCAATGCTGTGCAGAGTTAAACAAACTTCGGCTTGCGCAGCACAATGCACGCGGTACGATACTGAATTGAGGAAAAGATAAACAATAGGATAAAAAACCATCCAGTGTGATCGAGTCGGAACCCCTCTGACCCACGACAACATCTACCTTCATCATCCGAACCGGATAGCGTGGAGCCTGGTCCAGCAGAGAGCCTGCGAGTGAGCGGTGAGTTAATATTAAATACTATTAACTCCTGTTAATGAGAGTCTCATATTATCACCACATCTCCAGGTAATTGTCTGTGGATCTCGTGGTGACATTTAAATGCATATAATAAGATGTACAGGATGATCCTTTCACATTAGCTCACAACAAGGTTAACTTTGAATGCTCCTCATGTCTGCTCACTGTAAGGCCTCAGATAATTTCCCTGTTCTAAAGAGCAGAATGTGATGTGAGAAACTCCAGTGTTGTGCTTATGTAGCTATTAGAGTTACAGGTACTTTACTCTTTAATCATATTTTATGTATATTCTCCAACACATCTCAGACACTAGACACAAAAAACTGAGATGCTGATGAGCCACTTAAGCTCCACACACAATTTCAGGTTATCTGTGATTGCTATGACAAAATTGAAATGTTGGAAAAATGTCATTTGTACAAGCTGTTATGGTTGCAACTTTCAGCTAATTTCTTGCTTTTATACTTTCTTGCAGACAGGCACTGGAGGAAACACAGACTGAGACCTCTGACAGTAGCACAAGACCAGCTAACAACAGAAGAAAGACGCAAAACCAGACATGCAAGAGTAGGAGGCTCATAATGCCGATGATGGGCCAACTGTTGTCTTAATTTCATTAACACACCCTCTTGCTATGCAAGTACAAGTAAATATAAAAATATGCTACATTTTAATGTTTATATTTTTTGTCAAATTTGACAGCTACTTTTGTTACAAAATTAACTTTTATTATATTTTTATTTAATAATGTTTAATAAAACATTTTGCACTCTATCCAGTACTTTGTGTCTATTCCAAATCCCCCACACTCATCTTGGATTTTTACAGTACACATTTATTTTTACATTTACAAAAATACAATATAAACACACGACACACAAAACATGTTAAACACTAAACCTTGATGCATTGTTAGGTTTTAAATTCAATCGTTTCAACACCCCAACTAAGTTTGAAAATCTACACATAGCAATGTAAGGAAAAAAGAGCACAAGCATCTCTCTTGTAGGAATGTTGTCTTCTTAATAGGAGAATTTAGTAGCCATTCCTTGTCTCTCCTGGTCACAAGGACGTCCTGCCATCACACACATCACTCCTCTCTTGAACCCAGATGATCCTGAGGAGAACAGAAAAATGCATGATTAGATATTTATAATTTATTGTATGTATCTATTCTATTTGTTGAACTTTATTCTAGCAGGCATTATATTTATTTGTAGCATTTCTTGCATTTGTTTATTCATTGTTTACATCTGTGATTAATTTACAGTGTAGATAAACACTATTTTTATGATAGTAAATCAGTAGAGAATGTAGACACACCTGATTACTCATCTTACAGAGTAGAGTTGTAAAGTCATTCCTCAGTGCCTCGTGCTGTATCCATGCAGCGCACGCTCATTTCACCCTCTGAGCGCGTGATAGATGTGTCAGTAGGCATGTTGTTTACAGTGCCGTTGTTTTTGTCACAAAAATAAAAACATCCACACGTAGATTTAACAGGTGTCTCACAGTTCATGACCCGAGTGGGCATTTCTTCTACTTTTAGTTTTTTCCCGGCGAAAAACAAACCAAATACCTCTCTACCGTCACCTACTGTTTCCGGTTGTGTAAATACGCAAGTGTGCCTGGGATCTCAATCGCTATTACAGTGTGAACGCAGACCTGCGGGGGGATTGGGGAGGGGAAGAAATCGTGCTCGGGTACAGAACGGAACAGATTGTTCCCAGTGTGAAAACGCCCTCAGTTTCCCAGAAGACACCTCGGTCAGGTGATGAGGGAGCTCACCTGAACCGAGGTAGCCCATTAAACCTTCAATAAATAGCTGTTTGTTCTGGGAAACTGGGTCGAGCATTAATTATGTCATGTGAGCATTTTTTTGTTTTGTTTTGTTTTGTTTGAGTTATGTTGTGTAACATCTGTTTTAAGTAGGCTCTAGTTTTGTTGTGTTTTCTCATGTTTATTTTGTATTAGGATTCATGGAGCTGTGTTTGTTAAATGGGTAGTTAGTTTGTTTCAAGATTTGTGTAAGTACTGTTCTGTGTGTCTCCAGGGTTTGTTTAGCTCCTTGAATGTGTAGTTATTAGGATGTGTAGCCACTGGAGTACTTAGCCGCTATTAGGTTTAGCGGCTAGTAGGGTTAGCCTCTTAATTGCATGGAGTGAGCTAACTGGAGGAGGGAGGGTTGGTTGAGAGACGGTGGAGCTAAAGCAATAGGAGATGTTTGTCACGAACTTTGGTGCGAGGCATAAACGCAGAGGCAGATGTTCCACAGAAATTGATTTTATTTTATAAATGAAATTCAGGGAAAACTACAAACAAAACACTTTACTGTAAAATAAACCAAAACACGATTAAACAGACGAGACATATCCTTTCAACTTAATGTAACAAATCCAAGACACTAACTTCAACTCAAACACACCTTTTATAATGAGATTAATGATCAACTCGGATCAGGTGCGCGCCCACGTCACCTGACCGAGTTGCGAACTGGGAAATGAAGTATTAAACTGAAACTTAAAAGAACTACACAAAAATGTCTTAGGGCGCTTTGGTGCCCTCTAGGGGTTATCCCTGACATAACCCCCCCTCTACGGGCGCAACTCCTGAGGCGCCCCAGGGGGTCCAGGGCATCCCCCCCAGGGTCCTCTGTCTACCCCCCTCACCCAGAGGCTGGCCCCCTTGTCCAGTAGTTCAGGTGGCCTGATGCCCCCATTGAGGCAGGGCGGCGGAGGACTAGGAATCTCACCATCCTCTGTGATGCTGGGCGGCGGAGGCAGGAAATGTTCACCGTCCTCTATGATGTCAGACGGCGGAGGCAGAAGACTTTCGCCATCCTCTATGATGCAGGGTGGCGGTGGCAGGAAATGTTCGCCGTCCTCTATGATGCAGGGCGGCGGTGGCAGAGGGAGCTCGCCGTCCTCTGTGATGCCAGACGGCGGAGGCAGAAGACTTTTGCCGTCCTCTATGATGCAGGCCCCCTTGTCCAGTAGTTCAGGGGGCCTGATGCTCCCATTGAGGACGGCGGAGGACTAGGAATCTCACCATCCTCTGTGATGCTGGGCGGCGGAGGCAGGAAATGTTCGCCGTCCTCTGTGACGCGTGACGGCGGCGGCAGAGGAAGAGGAGGCTCGCTGTCCTCGGCGGTGCATGAAGGCGGCGGCGGAGGAAGCTTGCGATCCTCGGCGGCGCATGAAGGCGGCGGCGGAGGAAGAGGAAGCTTGAAGTCCTCGGCGGCGCATGAAGGCGGCAGTGGAGGAAGAGGAAGCTCGTTATCCTCGGCGGCGCATGAAGGCGGTGGTGGAGGAAAAGGAAGCTCAAAGTCCTCGGCGGCGCATGAAGGCGGTGGCGGAGGAAGAGGAAGCTCGTTATCCTCGGCGGCGCATGACGGCGGCGGCGGAGGAAGAGGAAGCTCGCTGACCTCGGCGGCGCATGAAGGCGGCGGCGGAGGAAGAGGAAGCTCGCTGACCTCGGCGGCGTATGAAGGCGGCGGCGGAGGAAGAGGAAGCTCGCTGACCTCGGCGGCGCGGTGCAGCGGCGGAAGCTCGCCATGCTCGAAGGCATGTCTCTGCCCTCCGGTCGGTGCGGGGACACATGTCACCCCAAGCTGCATCACTCCTGAACGGCGTGCACCGTATCGCCAGCCGGCAGCCACCCCAGTTCGGCTGCTCTCTCAGCTCCTCCTGCTCTGCCATTACCTGAGCTACCTTGCCAGGTCTCCTCCTTCTCCTCTTTCCGCTACGCCGCTTGGGAATCCGCTCGCCTCCCCACAACGCATATATCGTTGCCCCCCCCCAAAAGAAGGGCTCCTCTGCTATGCCTCTGGTTGGGTCTTGCATTCTGTCACGAACTTTGGTGCGAGGCATAAACGCAGAGGCAGATGTTCCACAGAAATTGATTTTATTTTATAAATGAAATTCAGGGAAAACTACAAACAAAACACTTTACTGTAAAATAAACCAAAACACGATTAAACAGACGAGACATATCCTTTCAACTTAATGTAACAAATGCAAGACACTAACTTCAACTCAAACACACCTTTTATAATGAGATTAATGATCAACTCGGATCAGGTGCGCGCCCACGTCACCTGACGAGTTGCGAACTGGGAAATGAAGTATTAAACTGAAACTTAAAAGAACTACACAAAAATGTCTTAGGGCGCTTTGGTGCCCTCTAGGGGTTATCCCTGGCAATGTTGGGCAAAATGGAATTTGGCCCACACCGGATGTTGATGCCACAGGTTTTTTCAATTCAATTCTGTTTACCCGCTTGAAAAACTAAAATATTTTTCACTAAAATATGAAATTAACTTTTATTATTATTACCTTTTATAAGTATATTTATTTATTTATTTATTTTTACTTTCACAATTTGTTTCATGGCGCGGTATGGAGAGCTGCACCACGAGATGTTTTTAATGATAAGAGCCCTCACGCAGGGCTTTAGAGGATGTCAACAAAATAGGAGTTAGTAAGAGTGCTTATGATACGCACGGGAAGACCTTTCCGTTCAGCGATAGCGTGGGATTATTAATTAGGGAACTTAAAAGGAAACAAATGAAAACTGACAACACTAAATAAACCGAGCTCCGCCATCTACGCGAGAATGGATGGGGCTCTGGAAACTAAAACAAAATCTTATGATCCTCTTGAGGCATATGCCCTTACTGAGGATTTATTGAGAAATGGAGAGTTTGTGCTCGGTGCACTTTAACTTAAACTGAACGCGCATGCTAGACTGATGCATGCCACTCTCTTTCTTTCTCTCTCTTTTGCCTGCATCTTAGGGACGCATAGGCTGGGGCTTTGCCTCTGTCTCTTAACTTTCTGCACGCTTGTCTTTTACCTTATTTTCTTTCTTTCTTTTCTTTGTCTTTGGCCCTGATACCTTTACCGGTGCTACCTAAATGATCGCACGAAGTTCGACGGTCTCATATAGACACACCTTCAGGTGCCGCTCATTCAGGCTGATTGCCTGATGGCGGCGGTGCCTGGCAATCACGTGTATAACTGGCCGCGTTTTTGCTTGTTCAGAACTCCGCGTGGTAGCAGCCTGTGGATCTGCCCATTCTGAATAATTTAAGCACAACTTTGCCCCTCGCGTGACTCACATCATTACAGTACCCACCCCACCCCCCATAAAAAATAAAGTAGATACACTGGAACATCGGATCGCGAGTAACGTGGTTTACGAGTGTTCCGCAAACCGATTTTTAATTTTTAGTTGGAAACCGTGCAAGTATTAGTTTACGAGTGCCGAGTATCATGTATCACGCATGCGACTCATATTTTGACACCGAGCGGCAAGTGATCACGACTGAGCCAATGATTTTTCTCTCTCTTGCCTTGCCTTGGAATTGTGGGTAATCATCTCCCCTGCTCCCCTGGGTCTTAGTGCTCATCCCTTACTGGTATAATCAACGTTTCATCATGTCTCATATGTGTGCGCGCGCGTAATTTGACCCCGACACACACACGGACACACACACACTCTCTCGGCTTCACACACGCACACGCAGACATGCTTTCTTCACACAGAAAACTCAGCTCTGTCGGGATTCTTTTCTAAGGTAAGGTGCTGGTTCATTTGTTTTATTTTTTTTTTACTTTACAGCAGCGATTTCGTTAGTATGCGCTCAAGCGAGTGTCATTAGACAGATTTCTTTTTTTCCCCCGTTAAAACAGTGCTTCCGTTGTGTGTGTGTTTGTTGTGAAACTTAAAAAGCGAGGTGGGGGGAGGAAGGAGGATTTTTACTGTGTAAGACGAGGCGAGGGAAGGGGCTAATTCCTGTCAGGTTACAGTGAAGGAGGACGCAAGTGCAGGTAAGAGGCAGTGTTTAATCAGTGTTGTAAACAAAACACGGGTAAGCAATAATCGTAGTCAGAAGGACAAGCAAGGGTCGGTCGATCGGCAAATCACACAAACTAGGGTAGTCAAAGAATCGGAAACAATTAAATGGAGCAAGGTCATACACAATAAGATAATAATGAGAATAAAGGCTTGGTAACGTCCGGAAAACTCACGAGAGCGTATACTTTGCAAAGTCCTTCAGTTGCTGAGCCCTATTTAAGCCTCAGGTTAATTGGTATCAGGTGTTCTAGAATTCCGGTGACCTGAAACGAGACTGTTGGGAATTGTAGTTTGTTTCCGCCCTGATTGTAGGCGGATGTGGGTTCACCTGCTCTGTCGCTTTGGCTGGTCTGACAGAGCCCCCCCCTCCTTAAGGAGCTACCTCCGGGAGCGATTCTCCTCCTTGGTCTTCCTCTAGGTCGTGGAGCTGGCCGGTTTGGATGGTTGTTGTGGAACTCCTGTATCAATAGTGGGTCCAGTATATCCTGTGCTAGAACCCAGCTTCTCTCCTCTGGTCTGTACCCCTCCCAATCAATTAGGTATTGCATCTTACCCTGTCGGTGACGTGAGTCTAGTATAGTCCTGATCCTGTAAGCTGGTTGACCTTCTACCTGGATAGGTTCTGGGGAGTCGTCCTGATGTGATGTTTCGTCCAATGGGCCTCTTCTGACTGGTTTTAGTTGGGACACATGAAACGTGGGCGCGATTCGACAGTGCTGAGGTAGTTCTATTTTGTAGGTTACGTCGTTGATTCTTTGTAGAATTTTATATGGTCCAATGTACCTGTATAATTTCCTGCTCTCCTCGTTTACCTGTAGGTTC
The DNA here is from genome assembly GCA_030347435.1 of Clarias fuscus. Lineage (NCBI taxonomy): Eukaryota > Metazoa > Chordata > Actinopteri > Siluriformes > Clariidae > Clarias > Clarias fuscus. The sequence continues at coordinate 23,873,058 of CM059206.1, read as the reverse complement.
CTAGTGGAAAGCCAGACTCGATCTCCCGGTTCATATGTTACGTTGTGTCCTCGATGTCGGTCTGCAAACCTTTTATTCGATTCTGCTGCTTTTTCAAGGCGCTGGTGTGTCTGTTCCCATACCTGCTCACTTCTCCTGAACCAATCATCTACTGCTGGGGAGTCCGTGATGTTGGCCTTCCATGGAAACAGCGGAGGTTGATATCCCGACGTCAGACTGACGGTGACCCCCATTTTCTCCATAAAATTTTTCCAGACTCTAGAAGTGAACTGGGTCCCTCGATCACTTACTATATCCTCTGGTATACCGAAGTTTCTGAATATGTGCTGGAACACTAATTCAGCTGTTTGGAAAGCTGTTGGGAGCTTGGGTAGTGCGATTAAACAAATTGATTTTGAAAAGCGGTCCGTTATTACCAGAATGACCGTGTCTCCCTGGGATGATGGCAGGTATGTGATAAAGTCTATGGCTATATGTGACCATGGTCTCTGTGGTACGAGTAGTGGTAATAGTTTACCTGCTGGGAGGGCACGGGGTGTCTTGGCTTGTGTGCAAGCTGAGCAGGAGGCTATGTACTGGTTTATGTCCCTTCTCATGCTCGGCCACCAGTACTTTCCCTGGAGTAAACTGAATGTTCGTAGTGTGCCAGGGTGTCCGGTAGCTGGTGATGTATGTGCCCAGGTAATCAGCTTATTACGTGTGTGTGTCGGTACAAACTTCTTGCCTGCTGGACACTGTCTTGGGGTTCGTGAGGCTGGGAAATTCCTTATCTCCCTTTCCACTTCCCACAGTATTGCTCCCACCACTTGGTGCTTGGGTATGATCTCTTCACTTCTGTCCTCCCGAGGCGGAGCTTCATGTATGCGGGATAGGGCGTCAGCCTTTGTGTTCTTTGATCCAGGACGGTAAGATATGATGAAATTAAATCTCGTGAAAAATAGTGCCCATCTCGCCTGTCTGGCATTCATTCTTTTGGCTGCTTTGATGTATTCAAGGTTCTTATGATCAGTGTAGATGATAAATGGGTGCTCTGCTCCTTCCAGCCAGTGGCGCCATTCCTCAAGAGCCAGCTTTATTGCTAGTAATTCTTGATTGCCCACATCATAGTTACGTTCAGCTTGAGTTAGTTTTCGAGACATAAAAGCGACTGACTGCAGTTTGGGCCTGTGATAATACTGCTCCAACTCCTGTTTCCGATGCATCAACTTCCAGGATGAATGGTTTTAATGGGTCAGGATGTTTTAGAATGGGGGCAGAGATGAAGGCCCCTTTTAGCCTGAAAAAGGCTTCTTCTGCCCCCTGGTTCCACCTCATTTTCTTCTTGACTTCCTTAGTTAGATTGGTCAGTGGAGCTGCAATTTTACTGAAATTTCTGATAAAGCGTCTGTAGAAGTTTGAAAATCCTAGGAAGCGTTGTAGCTCCTTTACTGACTTGGGCATTGGCCAGTCTCTGACAGCTGCTACCTTTTCCTCATCCATTTGCACTCCCTCAGAGTCTATAATGTAGCCCAGGAAGGAGATTTTCTTCTTGTGGAACTCACACTTTTCTCCTTTTACATACAGGTGATTATTGCGCAAGCACGTGAGAACGCTCTTGACATGACTAATGTGCATGGGCAAGTCTGGGGAGTAGATTAGGATGTCATTGATGTAAGCAATTACGAACTTTCCCAGTTTCTCTCTGAGAATAGCATTGATAAAACTTTGAAACACTGCAGGTGCAGAAGGTGTGAACACTTTTTTGCTTCTCTCAGTTGCTCCAAGGCTGCAGGTACTAGAGGTAATGGATAGCGATACTTTACTGAAATTTTGTTTAATTCTCTGTAGTCCACACAGGGCCTTAAACCGCCCCCTTTTTTCTCCACAAACAAGAAACTGGCTGATGCTGGGGATGTGGATGGACGAATATATCCCTGTTGGAGGGCTTCTGAAATGTATTCCTCCATTGCGCGCGTTTCCTTCTGTGATAGGGGGTAAATTCGTGCTCTGGGAAGATTTGCTCCTTCCAACAGCTCAATGGCACAGTCATACGGTCGATGTGGGGGTAGTCCACTTGCCCTTTCTTTACTGAAGACTTCTGTGAATTCTCTGTATACTGTGGGTACAGCTGTTACTGTGGTGGGTTCCGGGCTTTCGACTGACGTGGAGGCTGCCGTAATGTGAAGCTTTGAGATGCAGTGGGTCTGGCACCATGTTGACCATTGGATGATTTCTCTTCCCCTCCAGGAAATGAGTGGATCATGTTTCTGCATCCAGGGAAATCCTAGTATAACTGGAAATTTGGTAGATATAGTGATCAGGAAGGATATGCTTTCGTAATGGGACGCACCCACACAAAGTGAAACTGGTCTGGTGCATTGAGTGACAGTCCCTCCTCCGATTGGTCCGCCATCCAGTGCCTCGATGTTGATTGGACGAGACAGGTTGAGTAGCGGAATCCTCAATCTTTCGGCAGTTTCCCGATTCATAAAATTTCCTGCAGCTCCGGAATCGATTAATGCTGAAACGACATCGGCATTTTCTGAGTGTGTTATTCGAACTCTTAAGCACATGTTAGGTGAAGAGTGGTTAAGTATTTTACTCACCGGGCTTTGGGGTGGGGCAGTGCCAGAGCGCTCCCCTCCTCTCTTACTCTCTCGTAGAGGACAGTCGGCGATATTGTGCTGAGCGCTGCCACAGTAGTAACACAATCGTTCCTTCCTGCGGTGTAGACGCTCGCTCTCCGATACTCTCATTCTCCCCAGTTGCATGGGTTCATACTCCTTGGTCTCGTTTGAGACATAACTTTCCATTTTCCCCACCTTTCTGGACATTAGTGCATCTAGACGAATAGTCATGTCGATTAATTCATTCAATGATGCCTTCTCATCCCGACACGCGAGTTCAGTCAGGATTTCCTTATTGAGTCCTCTGCGAAATGCCCCTTTTAGAGCCGGTTCATTCCATCCACTTCCAGCAGCAAGTGTGCGAAAATTCAGTGCATATTCAGTGACACTGTGTTTTCCCTGATGGAGAGTCAACAACTGTTCGCCTACTTCTTTACACTTCGTAGCGTGGTCAAAAACTCGTTTAAAAAGTTCGAGAAAATGTTGAAAGGAAGTGGTGTTCTCCCCCCCTTGATTCCACACCGCCGTGGCCCACTTAAGAGCCTTTCCAGTCAAAAGAGTGATGAACTGGGCAATTTTCCCTTGTTCATTGATGCTTTCTTGTCCCGCGAAGTAAAGAGAACATTGGAGAATAAAACCCTGGCATTCTGCTAGGTCTCCGGCATACTTGTCGGGACGTGTGACGAGCATAGCAGTGGGAGTGACGGGTGGAGTTATCACCTGGTTCGGGAGCAGAGCAGGTGGGCTCGTAGCCGTCGCCTGGCGTAGTTGTTCCAGGGTCTCCTTCATGCGATGTTGTTCCTGCTGCATCTGCATCATGTCCATCCGAATCTGCGCGATGTCCTGGCGCAGTTCGTTTAGTACGCGGGCATGACTTAGGAGTGCTTCTCGCACGTTTACTTCCCCCGCCGCATCCATGGCGGCGAAGTATTCTGTCAGGTTACAGTGAAGGAGGACGCAAGTGCAGGTAAGAGGCAGTGTTTAATCAGTGTTGTAAACAAAACACGGGTAAGCAATAATCGTAGTCAGAAGGACAAGCAAGGGTCGGTCGATCGGCAAATCACACAAACTAGGGTAGTCAAAGAATCGGAAACAATTAAACAGAGCAAGGTCATACACAATAAGATAATAACGAGAATAAAGGCTTGGTAACATCCGGAAAACTCCCGAGAGCGTATACTTCGCAAAGTCCTTCAGTTGCCAGTTGCTGAGCCCTATTTAAGCCTCAGGTTAATTGGTATCAGGTGTTCTAGAATTCCGGTGACCTGAAACGAGACTGTTGGGAATTGTAGTTTGTTTCCGCCCTGATTGTAGGCGGATGTGGGTTCACCTGCTCTGCCGCTTTGGCTGGTCTGACAATTCCCCACACACACACAAATACACGGCGCCTGCCCGCACAAACAGAAACACTTATCTGTCAGGATTTTTTTTTTTTTTTAAGGTAAAGTGCAGGTTAATTTGTTTTATTTTTACTTTATATATTGTATCAATTATTTTTATGCATTTATTTTTTGGGCTGTGGAACAAATAATTTGAGTTTTCATTATTTCTTATGGGAAAATTAGATTTGGTTTACGAGTGTTTTGGAATATTTTTATTTCCTTCTACATTTTAAAGCAATGCTGAAGGCATCCAAAATAGGCAATAATCTCCTTTGAACAGTTGATGTTGAGATGTATCTGCTACTCATATCTGCTACTGAGTGCAAATTCTTTGCCTTCATGTATAAAACTAATCCCTGTCAAGTGGTTGTATTAAAGCTGAACAGAGGCAAAAACATGAAAAGTGTGGCACTGTCCAAATACTTAAGGACCTGGTTGTATGATTATACATCTGATCCCTTTGCTTGCTAAGAGAAAGTAAAGAGAACACTGTAATGAAAGTGGCATAAAGCTAAAAGCAGATGTTTGTGAAACAAGCTCCTACATGCGTTTTGTTGTCATGTCTGGATACCAAGCTTTGCTGTAATAAATTGTGCACTGCTTACTGTTAACCCTGTTTTGGAAAGTGGTTGAATGTTGGTAATAAACAGGAAATAATCAAGGCACCTCCCATGATGCATTGTCTAATGGCCATTATTTATTTCAGCTTTCTCCATTTACAGTACAATTCTTTCTTACAGTGATCTATTTACCACTGGATTTAAATGAGAATGTCATTAAAATGGAATGTGTGTGTAATTACTGTGTCTTGTTAATTGTGAATAAAATAGCAATTAATATCCTCCTTGAGTGCAACTAGGCACAAGAAGTGTTATTTAAAGAGACAGTTGACACCAAGCTGGGTTATTGTGCAGATGCTTTTTAATTACTATGTTTCATCAAGACTCAGTGACAGAGACCCCAGTGAAATCTTTGCTCTAGTATGCAATGCCATCTTAAATTATGTTAATGTTTGACTGGGCTGTATAAAAAACAAAGTGTAAATATTATAGTTTAACAGAAAATTACTTTTTTACTTTTAATTATACATAATAATAATAATAATAATAATAATAATAATAATAATAATAATAGGAACCTCTTTAGTCCAACTAGGGACCATGGAGTCGAATTATGAATACCATTGTATTAATTACCAATTTACAACCATGTAGTTTTGAGATAATGACAGTTATGCATATTGAAAAATAACAAAAAACAAGTCACTGTAATATGGCCACAAACCACATTCATAACATTTGTCTTTTTTGTATCCAAGACTTTTTGCTTCAAATGATGTGACAATCATTCTGCTCACTCATTCACAAAAAATATATATATATTTAATTACATTTTCTAAGACACTTTTTGTTTAAAAAGGCCATATGCAAGGGGGTGTGAATGATCATGAATAATGCTTTATTTCACACCAGGGAAGAAAAAGACCCTCATAATGTGCTGCATAAAGATTCTTTCAGTCAGGTGAAAAGAATTTATGGAAAAAAAAATTTGTTTGTAGTTTATTTAGAATATAGTTAACTGGCAGGCAAAATATCTCTTACTACCTACTTGCTCACATGGGCCAAAGATGATTGATGGCAGAGGGACACAGATGATCTTACTTGAAATTCATGCTTGAATTTACACATAAAACATGTGATCCATATGAGATTAGCACCTAGAATATTTTACTTATCTTCAAAGAAATGAACTTATTTCACCTATCTCTTTTGCAAAATCATCAACCTACAGTATGCACTAGATTCTATACTGACACATTTTCTCAAACAAATAGTACCAACAATAACGGAAGCTATGTTCAAATCTTCAGTACAGACCAAAAGTTTGGAGACACCTTCTCATTCAAAGAGTTTGAATTTGTATTAATGCAAGCAAAAAGCAGCTAAGTGAAGAAAAAAAAACGAGTGGCCATCATTACTTAAAGAAATGAAGGTCAGTCAGTCCGAAAAAATTGGGGAAACTTTGAAAGTGTCCCCAAGTGCAGTCACAAAAATCATCATGCGCTACAAAGAAACTGGCTCACATGGGGACCGCCCCAGGAAAGGAAGACCAAGAGTCACCTGTGCTGCGGAGGATAAGTTCATCCGAGTCACCAGCCTCAGAAATCGCAGGTTAACAGCAGTTCAGATCAGAGAGCAGGTCAATGCCACACAGAGTTTTAGCAGCAGACACATCTCTAGAACAACTGTTAAGAGGAGACTGTGTGAATCAAGCCTTCATGGTAGAATATCTGCTAGGAAACCACTGATAAGGACAGGCATCAAGCAGAAGAGACTTGTTTGGGCTAAAGAACACAATAAAGAAAACTCTTTGAATGAGAAGGTGTGTCCAAACTTTTGGTCTGTACTGTACATAGGAATAGGAAATTGTATCAGTCAGGATTTAGGCCTCATCACAGCGCATGTTAAAGTAGTAAACAAAAAAGTAGACCTCCTACTGGCCTCTTATCAGGGTAGCTTACCCCATTTTGCTTGTGTTACATGCCCCATGTGCAGCTTTTGACTCTATTGATCATAGTATTCTCCTTCAAAGATTAGAAAATGTAGTAGGAATTAAGGGAACAGCCCTCTCCTGGCTCAGATTGTATTTGACTGACCATTATCAGTTTTTAGATTTAAATGATAACTATTCTGCATGTTCTCAATGTTAGTTTTGGTTCATGTTAGGTTTGGTGTTCCACAGTGTTCTGTTTTAGGCCCACTGCTATTTTCTCTTTACATGCTTTCTCTGGGCAACATAATTCGCAAGCATGGTATTTGTTTCAACTTTTATGCTGATGACACATAGTTATATGTCTCAGCAAAGCCAGATGAGAAAAGCCATCTTAATGACGTTGAGCAATGTGTGAAGGACATAAGATACTGGATGCCAAATAACTTCCGTAAAGACAAACAGAAGTACTGATACTTGGAGCAAATGTGGCTAGAAGTAAGCTTTCTGATCACACAGTAACTCTGGATGGCATTTCTCTTTAATCATGTACAACAGTAAACCAGTAAACAGACCTTGGTGTTATTATATATTCCAGTCTATTATTTGAACTACATGTGAATAATTTTTATCTGGATAGCATTCTTTCATCTCAGAAGTATTGGCAAGATAAGGAATATACAATCACTCTAATATTTGTGACTAAGAAACAGTTTCAACATTTACTTTAATGCTAAAAACCTATTTACTTAGTAAAGCATTTTTGTGAATAGACTTGCCCTCTTACTGATCCTGGTACCACGCTTCTAGTTGGAGATCTCGTTGCACGGAGGCCCTGTATGGTTTGCTTGGGGTCCACTTTACCCCATTACTCATGGCTTCTGCTAACACAAACAGTTGTTCTTTGAGGACTTGTAACTGCTGTCGCTCAATCGTTCAGGACTGGAATTTTCTACAGTTTCTTCCTATTGCCATCTCAGGAAGTTTTTCCTTCTCACCGTCGCCCTCAGCTTGCTCATCAGAGGAAATCTGATCGTTTTAATTTATACATATTTTTGAGCTTTGTTGCTCCTTCCTAATAAATTAAACTTTATGTGACGGAGCGGTCTAGGCTTTTAGAAGAGACAATCAATAACTAAATTAATTCCGATTACGCCACCACAGATCTAACCCGGGGAAATGTTTACCTATATTACTACAGGATTTTGATGTTAAAAAGGAGGTTAAACACACAGGTTCAGTCCCTTAGAATAATAGACAGGAGATGTGGGTAAACAATCAACAAATACATCCACTTTATTAATATATAAAAATCTTCTAAAAGAGGTAAAAACACTTCCGCTAAGGCAGATAAGCGGTATCTAGCACACACAACACAAACAATTACTTCAACCAAAAAGATAAATAAACTACAAGGAAAGAGGAAAGACAATCAATGAAACACTAACCAAAACTGAAAATAAGATTTTCAGTTTGGAGGCACTCCAAACCTACAGAACCATTCCCCTACGAGAACCTGGGCTACAGTCTCTGCTCTTTGATCTCTTGTGGGTATTGCCACGGTGTACTTAGTAAAAATGTCAGTTAGAACCAACACATTCTCCAGACCAGAAAGAGAGGGCTCTAACACCGTAAAGTCAACAGCCAAGATTTCATTTGGCCGAGCAGCCAACAAACGCCCCATAAAACTACTAGGAGCCGAGCCACCACCCTTAGCACACTGGTACCTCTCACACTCCTGGCACCAATGGGTGATATCGGCAAACATCCCAGGCCAGTAACATCGTTGGCGCACTAGCTGGAATGTTCGCTCTACCCCCTGGTGGCCATGGTGTTGATGGAGCTGAGTGAGGACCTCGTGTCTCAAAGTCTCAGGTAGTAACACTTGAAGGAACTCTTCCCCACCATCAGGGCGACAAACCCTACGATAGAGTACCCCATCCCGCTCCACCAAACGCGTCCACTGCTGCAGGAGGACAACCCCCAACCTTGACAGGGTCTGGCGTTCCTCTCTACTCGGGAGTGACTTACGTTTCCAGAACACCAGCAGTTCTGCAATAACCGGGTCAGCTGCCTGCTGCCCTCGTAGATCTCTAACGCAACCGGGAAACACCATAACCAGGTCCATCTGTGCCACCATTTCACCTCGGCCTGCTTCCTGCACAGCCCCTGGAACAGTAACACCAACAAACAAGTTAGGCTCATCTAATGGAAAAGGCTGCCGCGACAAACCATCAGCATTGCGGTTGCTTCTACCCGATCGGTAATTGATATCAAAGTTAAACGAAGCCAACTGGGCAGCCCAACACTGTTCCATAGCACCCAGCTTTGGAGAAGTCAGGTAGCTAAGAGGGTTGTTATCTGTGAAAACCACACACTTATTGCCCATTAAGTACTCCCGAAATTTCTCGGTCATAGCCCACTTGAGCGCCAAAAACTCCAGGTTCATGGAGCTATAGTTGGAAGTGTTGCGCTCCGTGGACTTAAGACTACGACTCCCATAAGTGACAGGTCGCACCTTACCATCCTGTTCCTGGGAGAGGACTGCTCCTAGCCCCCCATAGCTGGCATCCACCTCCAAGATAAACGGCAGCGAGAAGTCTGCATACGCGAGTACTGGGGCTGTGGTCAACTTACCTTTTAAACCCTCGAAGCTACACTGACATTCCTCAGACCAGGCTTCCGTAAAACTCGGCAACTGCCGATGTGAACCCTTTGGGTTCGTCAGTTGAGCTACACACCTATGGAGGGGAGCAGCCAACTTGGCAAACCCCTCCACAAACTGTCGGTAATAGCTGGTGAACCCAAGAAATGAACGTAGCTCTTTAACACAGGTGGGACGGGGCCAATGCACAACCGCCTCTACCTTACCTGGATCGGTGGCGACTCCTTCTGAGGAGATAACATGTCCCAAGTAGTGCACTTCTTTTTGGAAGAACGCACACTTGGACAGTTTCACCTTCAACCCTTCCTTATGCAAACGGCTCAAGGACAACCTCCATCTGAGCAAGATGTTGATCTACAGAGGCAGAAAAGACAACAATATCATCTATGTACAAGAGAAGCGACTGGCACTGCTGGTCCCCAAACACACGCTCCATCAACCGTTGGAACGTACTTGGGGCATTACACAAACCGAATGGCATCCGATTCCATTCGAATAAGCCAAAGGGTATGCAAAATGCTGTTTTTGGCCTGTCCTTCTCAGCCACAGGCTGAATGGCATCCCACTGGATGCCATCCAGTGGGTTATACCCACTGGCCAGGTCCATGGTGGAAAACCAACGGGCCCCAGTCAGCAAGTCCAATGTCTCCTCGATCTGCGGCAAGGGAAAAGCGGCAAGGGAAAAAAGTGGCAAGGGAAAAGCGGCAAGGGAAAAGCATCTTCTTGTCTTGGCATTTAAGCGACGATAGTCCACGCACATGCGCAGACTCCCATCCTTTTTCTTCACAAAGACAATCGGTGACGCATACGGGCTACAGCTCTCTCGAATTACCTGTGTTTCTAACAGCTGGTTAATGTGTGCTTTAACTGCCTCATATTCTGATGGGGGAAGACGCCGAAACCGCTGCCTAACTGGGATCTAATAAGGGGATATCATGGGAAATTAGGGTGGTACTCCCCAAATCTTCCTCATACCTGGAAAACACAGAGGAATACCGCAGCAACAATGCTTGAACCCTACCCTGATCTTCCTCTGACAGGACTGACAAGTCAAGTAAGGCTATCTGTTCTTGGACAATAGAAGGACCCTGCACTTGTGTGCTTACTGTAGCTGACACTACCGGGACCTCAACCACCTCAGGGGGTAAACTAACCACATTTGCCCTTTTCACTGAACCAACCAGGGTACGAGGGTACAGTAACACGTCCACAGTGCCAACATTTACAACAGGCACATACACTGTACCACCACTCACACTCAGCAACGCAGGAGCTGTGATCAACACCGCTGGCAACCCAGAAGCAGGTGGCTCAAACAGCACTGCGCAGCCAGAATACTGGGCTGAACAAGTTGCAGCCACAAACCTCATGGTGCCCAGAGGGATGCAACACGCATAACATCCTCTAACCTTAACACGGCCCTTTATTTCTAATACTGGCTGAGCACTAACCTGATGACAATGTTGAAGCGCTTGAAACACGGCACTAGGGGCCTGGGACACTATAGGCAACTCAAAAAGTCTAGTGCCATGTTGACCAAAGAGCTCCTGGTAGCAGCGACTTAGGATGTTCATACCTAAAACACCCGGCACTTGCGCACACACTCCACCAGGAGGATCCTTGACCACCAGGACACCACAACTTACCACCATTCGACCACACAGCTGTACATCTAGCTCTAAATAACCAATATAGGGGATTGAGAGGCCATCTGCTGTCCTCAGCTGCAACCAATGACACATTTTGAGCGGCGTCCTACCCCACGACTCAAAATTAGCCCTAAAGCAGCTTTCAGTGATGGTGGACACCATGGAACCGGTGTCCACCAAACACGGTACCTTAACCCCACCTATGGATATGACGAGCTGTGGACAAGTAGACATCAGACATGCTAAAGAATCAGAATCTGTTAATTTTGAGCCTACCGTTTCCCCAACCGAACTGTGGCCCTGCAACTCAGTGGGGATTAGTTTTACGACGGCTGCACAGCCGGGAACTGCTCACCCCTCACCAAACCAGAGTTTAAATTGGCCTGCGGAGCTTGAGGTAACAGACGCTCCCCATCGCAATCCCTGACAAAATGGCCAGGTCGCCGACACCTTCTACAAATAAAAGCGGTGGCGGACGCTGGGGACCTTGAGATTTTACCAAACTTCTAGTGAGTTCAGTTATCTGCTGCTGCTGTTTTCGTAGCATATCCCGAAGCTCATTCATCTCCGATTTTACTAAATTATCACTACGCCCACCGTGCTGATGTCCCTGCACCCCATACTGAATGCCATAGGCTGAGGGAACAGACTGACTTCGACCCCTAAACACACCCGGCATGCCCTCTCTTTCCCATCGCAGGGCTTCACTACGAACATCAAACAACGTGGCCAGGGGCTGGTGACGCACTAATTGTTTAAGTTCACGCCGCAGCGCTCCATCATAAACATATTCAACAAACTGATCTCGCAGTAACATCTCGGAGTTAGGCATGCCGTGGGGTGACTGTCTCTTAACCCACTCCAGAAGGTTCATCTGGGCTAGGGAGAATTCTACCAAAGTCTCCGCATCCTGCTGTCTTCTGGAGAAAAATGATTCTTGTAGCGCAACATATGAAGTGTTACAACCATACAACTCACGCAATATTCTAATAATCTGATCCGGATTCCCCCTCTCGCTCTCAGACCGATAGCGAATCTCTTCTCTGGCCTCTCCCTCTAAATGGTCAAACAAAGTGCCTCTGTTACATTCACAAGGTAAGAGCCAACACCAGCAGGCTCACCCACACATCGAGAAGTGACTTTCCTGGGATTTGCCATGTTCAGTGTTTTAACCTTTTAAACTCTCCACTGTTTCACAACTTCTACCTATTGGAATGAAATAGAATTTTATTTAATTACATACAATATTTATTTACTGAAATTAAAGCTAAGGTGGACATTAATCATAGAATACCTTATTTTCAAGAGTTCTCAATCATTTGTTTACATATCAAATCTGTAGGAGTTCAAATATTACATCTGACCTCCTTGACCTTATTTCATTAAGTTTTGTGGAACTTATATAAGGTTAGGTGTAATGAAATTTGGTATATGAGGAGTCTCAATGCAACGTGCGGAGGACAAAGAATGAATGACTCTTCCCTGCACATGTACTGTACAGTATCTGATGTCCCTGAAGAGGTTTGACCAAACCCGTTGACATATTAACAGCAAGACAAATGATAGCAATGCAGTTTTTGGCTTACAGCTTTATTCACTCTTCTGCTTGTGTCTATAAATACAAAAGAGCCATTTTTATCATCAAAATCCACAAGAACCTTGGGGTGGACCAAAAACAGAATTAAATGCAAGGTCATCTTTTTTAAGTAGAAGTATAATTGACATTACAATAGGTACAAAATATAACATTTACCTAAAATACATATTGCAGTACACTTACATATTGCATACACTGCGGTACTGTATTATAAATGGCAGGTGCAGGGTCAGTTTGTATTTAAAGTAAACTAAAAGGGGCTAAGCAATGCTCAAACTTTTGGACAGATACTAAGTGAGTTTATCATAGAACAGGCATGTACTGGCATAAGCAATATAGAAACATATTTAATAGAATAAAACCCTGCATTTGGATTCATTAATTCTAATTTATTTGGGGTTTTCTGAAATCAATATAGGGTATAACATTTGGTCTTGCCTTCCTAGGAAGGTCTTCATGAGAGCCAGTTTCATAATGGTGCTTGATTTGATTTGAAAATGCACTTGATATTACTGTTCTTGCAAGAATTATTCTAGAAAGGCTGACCTCCGTTTGTTTTTAAATAACAAAGATATATAAAGTTCTTCCACACCAAACTTGCTCATCTATGTCTTTATGGACCTTGCTTTTTGCATTGTGCACTTATGCACAGTCATGTTGGAACAGAAATGAAATTTCCAAAATGTCTTGGTATGCTGAAGCATTAAGAGTTCGTTTCACTCGAGCCCAACTCAAGCCCAACTCCTGAAAAACAACCCCTACATCATGATCTCTCCACCAAAGTAACAGCACCAAACTATGCAATAAGCTGCAGGCCCCTACTCTTCATATTTTTAAATCTTACTTTAAGACATTTTTATAATTCAAGACCATTTTATCTTTAGCATTTATTACAGTGTAAGGCCTAGGTGACATTCTCTTTTCCTTGTTTTTATTCATATTAATTAATTAATTTATTATTGTTTCAATTGCTTATTTCATGCAATGAGGGTGGAATTCTTATTGTTATTTATTCTTTTATTTGGATTTTACTTTATTTAATTTTCGTATTGTTGTTTGATATTATGTCTGCAGCTTGTTTAGGATTGTACAGTACTTTGGTCAACTGTGTTAACGTCCTTTATAAATAAGTCTGACTGACACTTTTTTTTTACTGTGATTTTGGAGAGAGGCAAACAGAAAGTAGTTGCAGCAAATTAGATTAAGGGAAAGTACTGAATTTTGGTGCACACAAAATTTTTAATTTCATTGGCGTTGTCAGCCACGTGCTAGGAGTTTTAGTTTCACGTCATTACATGATGATAGCTCACTTATCATAGTGAATGTATGCTAACATTCGAACGATAGCTAAATTACCAGTCCATGACGAGGAAATAGTTTTTAGAAGTAGTAAAAAGGTTAAAGCTAAAAATAATCTGATCAGTTTTAAGATAATCAGTGATATTATTATTTCAGGTTTACTGTAAGCTCATGTACAAATCTGCCTGTTTTTCTGTACATCAGAACTCCCAGCCTAACTTTTTAATACAAAGAAATAAAATTAAAAAAAAAAGAAATAAAAAACTTGCGCCTTGTTTACGCTAAATTGTACTTCTTTCACCATCAGGCAAATATACTTGCTGTTCAGTAATCGGAAAGTGAATCACAGATGAGAAATTAAACAAGTAAATCAGGTAAAAAATAAGTTTTGTCTGAAAATTACTCGAGCGCATTAAATTCACATATACCACTTTAGCGCTGTGTTATTTTAGCTGTAAAAATATTAAGTAACCCTAGTAAAAATGTTCAGTTTAGTTTTTCTAATTGATATCTATTGGTTCAGGTGTTTGTTTACATTGTGCAACTATCTTATTTTAGATAGTAGGTGATAAGTAGGTTTTTAAATCTGGTACATAACTGTTCAAAACATCACTTTTACACAGCATTTTGATTTCACTTATGGTGCAGGCTAAACTTAAGGCAGATCAATGTACTGCAAAAATGTATTAAATTTTGTCCCCTGGATTATTTAAAATGCACCCACAGATTAACGCATGCACAGTACGCTGTTAAAACCTCCAGTTCATAATATGGCAAAAACTGCTCATAACTTCCCTTTTATTTAACATTTTGATTTCATTTATGGTGCAAGGTTCAGTTTTCATAGTGTACGTCCCATTTTTTGGAGAAATCCATGATGAGTCGCACTGTTGTACAAGTTTCATGAGGATTTGAGCACCTTATCTGTGCATTATGGTACTTTCTGTAGGTTCCTTATACTCTTGGTAAACTATCACGTTGATTGGCTCTGTTGAGTGATGCATATAGCCACACCCTTTAAGGCAAAAGTTCAAAATGAGTTAAAAAAAGTGACATGCTGTGACATAATCAGGCTGGCAGAAACTGCTTTCAGGCCCTCCGATTTATGAAACGTAAAGATATCATTAAGAGAGCAAGTGATGACCTATGTACAGACAAACACACACACACACACACACACACACACACACACACACACACACACACACACACTAATGGAAACACTGCTCTGTCTGCAAACTTCTTCTACAAGGGCATTTTTGAGGAATTCATGGAAATGTGACATTGCATTGTTATTAAGCAGGAACATCTCCCGCACTGCTACAGCCTTTTTAACCTTTTTCTTTACAGGGCCCGCTGTTGCAATACAGTTACTAAAAAACAGTCACTACTTTATGTGTACTTTATGTGTGTGCACATACGTGGTCACAATGTTATAGTAAAAAGTACATGCGTGCATGGATGTTGAGTGACGCGCCACGTGCACTGAGACTGAGCATGGGAGATGCTTACCCATAATCCCGCAGAGTGAGAGAGAGAACCACTGGCTCAGCTGTGATTACGTGATGCTCGGCAGACAAAGAACATGCATAATACTCCTATGTCAAGACCAAATTTATTGTTTTGTGTGTTCTTCCTACCATTTGCTCTGTTCCTGTCAGTGGCTGACAAATGTAAATATTAACTTTAAATATTTTAATTAACACCATCTTTTCTGTTCATGTAAGTCTGTTTTGATTTCATGTAAGTTTGTAAGCCTTTAGCTCCTGTTTTATGAGTTGTTCTGGGTAATTTTACAGGTTCTGAAGGCTTTCAGAAAAAAATTAAGTTTTAATAAAAGTTTTGTTATTTTGCATTCCTGACCCTTTCATCTACCCTGGTCTTATTTAACAGGTGAAAGGAAACTAATGAAATGTTAATGAATTTTGAATTTAACAACAATCCTGGTCTCATTTAAAGCACATTATAATATGCATAACTTGCAAAGCTGCTGCTATTATTATTATTATTATTATTATTAATAATAATAATAATAATAATAATATATTGTACCATAAATTATTAACATTTTATTCGTTGGCAGTTAATGTCTGTAATGTCATTTGAGTACAGAATGTTGTGTCCGTGATTGCAATTAATTAGTATTTTTCAACAACAAAATAAAATTTTGAGGAAGGTAGGTGTGGGTAGGTTTGTATAGTGGTCTACTAAGTATTCAGGGTAACTGTTTATAAGTTTAGACATGTTTCATATATTGTAATTGGCTATTTATTGTAGTTGGTTCCGAACACAAAAATAGGTATTGATGTGGTGCAAAATAATACAGTTATTATCTTCAGACTCTAAATTAAAAGCCCAAACATTAATGCTCTAAATAGATCATCCTCTTTCTCACTTTCTCTTTCTACTGACTTTTGTCTTTAATCTTGTGTGTGTGTGTGTGTGTGTGTGTGTGTGTGTGTGTGTGTGTGTGAGTGAGTGAGAGAGAGAGAGAGAGAGAGAGAGAGAGAGAGAGAGAGAGAGAGAGAGAGATCCTGCTATGAAGGCTTGATTTAATCAGTTTACACCTCCTGAATAATTTTGTCCCTCTCACTCCCGATTTTATTTACATAATAGGGAGCATGGCATATATACCACATCCCAGGTATAATAATTAAGATTTGAAGATAAACTTTGTGATATTTCTGTGATTGACAGCTTATGATGAGAAATGGGAGAGAGAACTTTGCATCAGGTCAATCCTTTACATCAATCAGGTAAATTATTGTCTGTATGGATTTATTATAAAACTCTCATGGATATGTGACTAATTTGACATCAATTTGCGATCCTTGGTTTGCTCCAGGGTAGACAAGACCCCTCTACCATCCAATTCTACTACCTTCTTTTCTGCCTTTGTCCCCTGCCTCTCCAATTTTTGCTCAAATGAAAATAATTTGCATAATGAAAGGATACAAAATTTACTATATGGGAGGGCATAAGAATTTTCTACTTTTAGAGAGCATGATGGAGAGTGGAAAGAGAACAGAGTTGAGAGCAAGAAACAATAAAATGTAATTATGCAGCACAGATAAACCTCCTTAATTCCTCAACTGTCAAATAGCAAGATAGCAGACTCACATTATTTCATTGTAGCACAGCCACAAAGTTTCATTGAAGGCAGTGAGGGATTCTAATTGAGAAGGACATGTTTGTTAAGGGGTAGAAATAAAGATCTAATAATAATAATAATAATAATAATAATAATAATAATACAAGGTTGAATATTGCATTTGGATGTTTGTTGGTAAGACATTCAGCCTTTTGCAGGTCAGCTAGTTTCAATTCAGAATCAATAAGGACGTTAATTGAGACTTCAGACTTTCTTGTAGTTAGTATTTGTATTTAGTCTTACTGAAGACTTTTTATTGTATTTTTTATGTATCTCATTTTTGGCAAGGTTTTCAGTCTCATTTTCAGTCCAGTTATTGACCAGTTTCAGGGGAATGTTTTTTGTTTGTTAAACCAGATTAAAATAAAAGGACATGATCTTGCTAGAAACTGCTGCTGATATTGACTGACACTTAGGCTGGTAATTAGTATACTGGTAATGCTAAATGCTGAGTAGTTAGAACAGACCAGAGGGGAAATGGGGTTGCTGCTGTTACATATTAATAATAATTTTTTTAATTGTATCTTTAGATACTGTGCTTTAACCTGTTGCAGTAAAACATTTGACCATTGAATTATGTTGCATATAAAATATTTTAGAGCCTTGAGCTGAACAAGCCAGAACACAGAACCCAGGAGACAGAGGTTGGGGGAAAATGTGCTTTTTCATGTAACAAAAATGGTGGTGATGAGGATGGAAAGAAGGGGAAGAGAGGTGAGGGTCCTTACCTTGACAACAGGTCCAACTACAGGCCAATATCAAACCTGCCATTTATTGCCAAGATCACATAAATAGTAGTAGCACAGCAGCAATGTTCATATCTACATAGGAACAGCTTACACAAAATTTATCAGTCAGGATTTAGGCCTCATCACAGCACAAAGATATCGCTTATTAAATCTCCTACTGGCCTCTGATCAGAGTTCTGTCACTTTGCTTGTGTTACTTGACCTTAGTGCAGCTTTTGAAACCATTCATCATAGTATTCTCCTTCATAAATTAGAAGATGTACTGTAGGAATTAAGGGAACAGATCTTATTTGACTGATCGTTATCAGTTTGTAGATTTAAATGGTGCCTACTGATGCATGATTTCGTCACGTGAAGGATTGTGTGGTCTTCTTGAGATGCATGTGGTGACTGGGGACAGTTAAATTTTACCATTGAGACAGTCCTGCCCTCTACTGATGCAGACAGCTTTTCTTTGAGGACTTGTGACTGGTGTCGCTGAACAGTTCAGGACTGGAATTTCCTACCTGAGCCTCCAATAACAAACTGGACCCCATATTAACTTAAACACATATGTTATATTGAACTCCCAACTGCCTAACACACAGTATGACTTCAAAGCAATCCCTATTATCCGGTATCACCCAAATGAGGACGGGTTCCTTGTTGAGTCTGGTACCTCCCAAGGTTTCTTCCTTACCACTGTCGCCCTCGGCTTGCTCATCAGGGAAAGTCTGATCATTTTGATTCATACATATTTTCTTACAGATTTCATACACATTTCCACAATTTTAAGTCAATTTAACGAAGGCACACATAACCAGTCCGAACAGAAAATCAAGAGAGTTTTAATACTTAAATAAGGTGAATGTTTCCAAATAGATTTTAATGATTAAATTTTATTCTAAATATTTCATTTGTCCTTATTTTTATTTAATTTATGTTTTAATGTATGATTGCACAAATATTGGATATGCAGTGTAATATACACTATTTGGACAAAAACAAATATTTAAATTTAATCACCATTAGTTTTGATTACAGCACACAATGTGGTGGCCAGTTCATGTGTTAAAATTATTCCTCATACCCCCAGAACCACTTTCAATTTGAGTCCTGGAATATGCTTGTGCCATCAGGGAAGAAAAGCAATTTGTAATTGTTGTCAAATCAAAGTGGTATAAGAAAAAAATTAAGTTTTCAGGATCTGTCCAAATGGGAAAATTATCCATTTTGAGTGGTGACATATTATACATCCATGTTGAAGATTTCTTTCTTGAAACAGATCATCCCAAAGTAATATGTTCCATCAAACATTTTACTCATCATACCCCAACAGTTTTTGAAAGGGCTGAAAACAGATCAGACACTTCCTGCAATCAGTCTTCTTTACTCTGCCATTTTATGAGGAGCCATCCTTTACTTTATACCTTAACTTTTTTTTACCTGAAAATGAAAGGCCAGAGTTACAAGTGCGTCTAAGCTGAAGGAACAGTCACTGGCTCTTTAATAATGCATGAGTTCCTTCATCTTTTCTCTCCCGTCTCTTTTGACAAATGTCAGAGGTGAGAGGAGGAAAAGTGTGAACAGAACATGTCTTCACATATCTAAAGTGCTCACAGCACGGAACAACCCAAATCCACCCCCCACTATACACACACGCATGCGCACCCACACACACACACACACACACACACACACACACACACACACACACACACACACACACACCACTTGAAACATAATAGTAGAAATATTATTGTGAGTAAAATAATAGATTGTATTGGCAATATTTGCTAATATTGGAACAGCTGTTATTGGAAAAGGAAATGTTGATATGTTTCATTTGAGCAGTGGAGTGGTGGATAAAAAGAGTTCACATTGATTCAAACAGAATTAAACCACTAAATGACTAAAGCTATTAGTGTTACCTACACACTGTGGATTAGTGTAGACTCTATCTATCTATCTATCTATCATTTTATGAGACTTTATTACAGTCATATATGTTTATTGTTGGAGTTGAATTTCAGGTCTTTTTAAATTCCATAACAAGCACTGACCGCAGGCTGGCCTAGGGCACGCATCTACTCTGCTCCTGACTTAAGCCTCCCCAATACACAATAATGCATCACTGGATGTTTGGATGCTAGGTGCACCATGCATGAAATTCCCAGAAGCTTTTGTATAAATCACCACAGTCAGAAGGACGTCAAAGGGGCAGCTTTGGCATTTCCTAGAGTTCCTCTGGGAAAGAAGTGAAGCATGAAGTCCAAGCTGTCAGCAAACACGACTGAAGCATAACGTGTGGTGAAGAGTGTCACTGTGAGTAAACAGCCAGTCCTCTTCACAGCGTTGGTTAACATTTTCCTGCTCTTATCCCATTTAGCCTTTGAGAACCGTCTCAAAGAACAACAGTAAACAGGAATCCTGTGGGATTTTTTTCTGATTTATACAGACTTTCTCCCAGACAGAAAATACTTGCATGCCTAGAGGGTATTGATGCAATACAGATAACGACTAGGAAGGCAGCAAATTTGGAAAACAAAATCCTTAATGGTTGTAAAATATTTACATCTACACCTAGAATATATAACATATTAGAAATACTATCTTGAGACTATGGTTTAGAATATAGTTCTGAAATCTAAATGTTTCTTTCAGTTCTTGAACATAATAACAAAATATAACATGTATATTATTACATATATAGTATTTAAGGACAATTATGAGCTAAAGCAACATATCTATGATATGTTTATTATGATTATGTAGGCCCTTTTTTAATTTAAATTTTGAAAAAGTAGTGGAAAGTTAGGGGTTGTATCAACCCCAAGTGACAGCCAGGTAGGCCACTAAAGGGGACAGACACAACTGGCAGGAAAAGTGATCAGGAAAAAAATATCAGGCTTTTCTGAAAAAAAAAGTGGAGTGGCTATTTCAAGACACACAATATAAATGTACTTATTGTACTTACAGTATGTACATGAGCTGTATGGTCAAGTTGCCAGAAAGAGCTGTTACTGTGCCAGTGCCACAAAACAGCACAGACAAGCCTGACAAAGACGTTTTGGCACATAAACACTATCTTTGGAGGGGCATCAACAGGATAATAAGTAGAACATCCCTAGTTACGCAGATACACTATATAGTAACAAGTACACTGCCTGTTTGGATTTACATAAGCTAATACACATTTATTTTATAATTGGATAGTTACTGCAGTGATATATATCACTGAAGAAAAATATATCACTGTGCTACAGAAGGGACACTTTATTGGCCTGCATCAAGCAAAGGATATCACTGAAATATGGAATAAGATGCATTGTAAAAATCTAGAAAAATGAACTATGAACTTCATGGAAGCAATGTGGCTGGAAAGAAATCATGAGTGATAATTTCTGGCAATCACATAAAATCTTGTCGAAGTTGTATCTGGAAAACAAAAGACAGTTAAAACCACAGCTAGGTGTAATAATAAAATTAAGAGCATACACATGTACATAAATACAATTCCAAAAACTACAGGTGCATCTCAATAAATTAGAATATCAAAATATTATTTATTTCCATAATCTTATTCAAAAAGTGAAACTCATATACTATATAGATTCACTACACACAGACTGATATATTTCAAGTGTTCATTTCTTTTAATTTTGATGATTATGACTTACAGCTAATGAAAACCCAAAATTCAGTATCTTAGAGCCTTTAAATGCCTTTAAATGGTCTCTCAGTCTGGTTCAGTGGGCCACAAAAGGTCTTTGGTAAAGAAGCTGGCTGTTCACAGAGTGCTGTATCCAAACATTAATGAAAAGTTGAATGGAATGACAAAAATGTGGTAGAAAAAGCTGCACAAGCAACAGGGATAACCACAGCCTTAAATGGATTGTGAAACTAAGCCCATTCAAGAATTTGGGGGAGATTCAACAGGAGTGGACAGCAGCTGGAGTCAGTGCTTCAAGAGCCACCTCACACAGACGTATGCAGCACATGGGCTATAACTCATCACTTCGCACACCTGCAGAAGGGGTGGCAGCCTACCTAGTGAGCTCCAGAGTAAACAAGGTGCAATAGGAGATTTAGGCATGTACCACACCACACAGAGACCATTAAAACATCACATCATTAAAATGCACTCATGCACCAATAGTTCTAGACCTCCCATAGTTAAGACTGCCTACCCCCCCCCCCCTCCCCCCATCGACTGGAAATGGAGGAGCATCCTGGATTCAAGTTCACCTGCCATTTCTCATGCCTTCATTCTGTCGCCAGAAGAAAGACCTTAGCTGTCTCACAGGAGGAGTTCCTTGTCTTATCTAGGGTTCCTTCTGACTATAATAATTTCAGCCAGGTTTACAGCAAGACTTTCGCCAGCTCTTTACCTTCTCACCACCCGTATGACTGTGCCATCAATATCCTCCCTGGCACTACTAAGGAGCGACTTTATGTTGTAGAGTTTTACATAATGTAGACATTTTAGTGTGGACAAAATGCCTTATGCATTCTCCACAATTAATATGTAGGGTTTACCTAAAGTAGACCAAGAATGACTGCTGCATTCTTTACATCCATTATGTAGTGTTTTAGCTCTGGGTGAGAGGTACATCAAGTTAAAATTATATACTATCCGTCCACCGTATAGCACAATTGAATGTATCTTACCAATCCTGTTTATCCCGCAGCCAACGAGGATAATACAAAGTCTGGTATTTATCAATTACAAGCAAGGTAATGTAAAATCTGGGCGAATGTTTAAACTTTAAAATACATGACCAAGACAACAGTTCTTTATAACAAAATAAGAATTTATTTGAACTAGTCTATGATACATGAAACTACGCTACTTGAACACATGCACACACACACAAACATACCAACAGTTTGAAGGGTGAAAGTTAATTGAGTTTTTCTAGTACTGTTTACTAGATCAAAGAAAGTCACAAGAGTAGAGTCTTGGGTTTAATCTTACGAGTTATGAAACGAGCACCAATTTTCAGCAAGGTATGCAACTTTGTTTGTTTACTTGCGTTACATTTTGTTTTCATCCTGTGGTTCACCTTTAGCGAAGTGAATCACAGCATTGCTGATTGGTTGGTGCATGGAGGTTGAGATGACATCTTACAGGAAAAGCCCTTCGTGAGGTGGTGGTTGTCTGGTTACCGATGGCGGCGCTCTGTAACTTCTTCTGAGGGATTCTTCATTGCAGGTCTTTGGAGTTCTGGCGCGAAGTCTCATTGAGAGTTCTTGAAGAGCGGATGACGCCAACAGAGACGGCGTAGTGCCCGCAAGGGCGGAAGCCCAAGCTGTTTGGAAGAGGTTGTTGAGGTTACTCTTTGGGGGTTCCTTCCATGATGAATGAGGTTTGTGACCGCAAGGGTGGAGAAGCGCACAAGCTTCTTGCCAGAGGTTTGGAGGTGTCATTCTCTACTGAGCTTGCTGGTCACCTTAGGGTTTTGGTCCAATCGGATGTGGTTGCTGGGCTTAGCCACACCTCACGTGGTTCCCCCTTTTGTGCATACATTAGCCCGATGCTTTGGCTATCACGTGGGGCCTATCCGGCTGGAGTTTTAATACCTTTTATAAAGTAATTTTGCATGAGCTCTGTTCATGCTACCAATTTCCGTGTACACCTGTACACCCGTGTACACAAGCTTTTGATTGATATCAGACATCCCTTATTTTACACTCATACCTACCTTTATTCAATAAAAGGGGTTTGTAAATGCTGATTATACCTTTTGGTAATCAAACATAACACATGGACATAAAACATACTCAGTGAATATATGTATATAGAATTTTGCCCTACTGGCACACTTTAAAGATTGTTTAAAATACTATCCATGCCGTATGCCTCTTTGTTCATTGAAAGGCATGTGCTCTGGAGGTCAACGAGAGTGTCAGTGGTCTGAGTTAGGGAGGGTTTTCCCCCCACTCAAAGGTGTAAAACTGCCTCCTTTGTTTATCGAATTGCCAATTTATAAAATTGTAGTCGAGGTCAACTGGACATTTTATGGTTCCAGGTGCAGCAGACTTCCTTTCCCGAGCTTGGTTAAGTTTCCCGCTTCTTCATGTCACAGATGCTGCTTTGTGTCACAGATCAGATAAGATTATCGGGTTGGCGCCATGCAGGGTGGGAGAGGGGTTCTGGAATGTGATAGATTGATTGCTCTATTTAGGGGCCGGTTCATCCCTACACCTTGCAAATAATTGTTTATTGTTATTTGTCACATCTGTATCCCCACGGCCCCGGGGGGTAAGATCAGGCTTGCCGGATTACTGAGCCGCCTCTTTGTCTCCCCCTGGTGTGTCTACGTGTGTATGTCCTGCACTATTAGCACTTAATCAAGTTCACCTGTGTCCCCCTTGTGTGTCTGCCTATTTAAACCAGCCGCTCCCAGGAGCATGTGTCCGTTCACTCATTTCCTAAACCGATGCTCTGTGTGTGTGTGTCTTAAGCGTGCATGCTTGTCTGGTTATTTCCCTACTCAGGACTGAGCCGCGGCTGGAGAGCGGGGCGCGCTAGGAACTGTGGCACGCCTGTGCAGTTAAACGTCAAGTTCATGGCTCTGACGCACCGTAGCGCCTTCTAGTTTTTGGGAGCCGAGGAGGCTCCATGCAGTTTCGTTGAACTAATTTACGATACGCGCCCACGCCCGGATCCAGCCCGCCAAAGTGTACTTGTTTATCTTGTTTTTCTTTAGCCTATTTTGGAAGGCGAACATTTTCTTTACAAGAGCATTGAAATAAAAGAATCCTTGACACGATTTTCCTGCATCTGCGTCCACTTATTAGGGAATATCATGACATTATTGTGCATCTCTTGTTCTTGTTTTCTAAATTCTTTTAGCATTTTGCTTCCTAGTTCTGAACCATGTCATATTATATGTCATGGCTACATATTAACTTACCATTACTTGCACTTACTGTATATCTTTCCTTGAACCTCATTCTACTAATTAAGTATTGTTAATTAAAATTTTTTTTTACAATAATCTGCCCAGTGTTGGCAGTGTTGCTAATATCTGATTATTAAATTAAGTTTATTAAGCACAATTCATGCCAGGATCATGGTTGCAATGCACTGAACTTCAACCACTTTGATTCGTGATGAAATTGAAGCAGCCAATTTATACGTCATAGTCCTATTAATGATGCCCAAGCTTTGATGTTGCTCAGAATATGCTTACTCTAAGGTTGTCAATTTTAGAAGACATGAGGTAAATTGGATCCTGTGATCTCTCATTTTACTGCAATGTGAATTTTTCACATCATAATTTTTAATGAAATACATTCATTACTGCATGCACACAGTTCATGCGGTTCTCCATTAATCTTTAATGTAAAAGACAATGAATGCTGAAGTAAACATAAGATAATTAATAAATGGGTAGCTTTTTACTAAAATACTTTTCATACTTTTAGCAGTTTGTTTAATATGAATGATATTTGTTTTAAAAGACGGTTTGACATAAGAATGCTTGTGTTTTTCACTAATCTAAGTAAACACACATTCGCATGGTGTATTCCCACCTCGCACCCAATGTTCCAGGGATCGGCTCTGTGTCCATAGCAAACCTGATAACTCATCAGGTTCGATCCCTCAAACCTATGACTCATCACATACTTTGTGAATATGCACTTTGCTATCCCTCTTCACAGTGCAGAATGAGTGCATTTAATCAATAATAATAATAATTATTATTATTATATAAAAAGTCCTAGTGAAAACCGCTCTTTGGCCTATGAAAGGGAAAGGGAAACAATTACAGTCTTGATATTTTTGTGCAACATTGTGATATATTTGTAAATACTGTATAATGAGAAATGAAACTATTAAAAACTAGTCATACAACATCTTTAACCATTGTCCCAGCTAATAAATTACATAAACAACAACAATAAATCTGAAAAAAAAAAAATAGATAATTTAAAAAAAACTCAAATTAGCATATGTACAGTAGGACATTATACAAGTGTGTGTAGGGGCAGAATTGCCATCTTCTCCCTTTACCTGCCCTAGTTGCAGCATTAGGTAGATCAGGATAACAGTCAACCACCTGAACAGCTTTCACAAATGCTCCAAAGGCTGTTCTGAGGTGGAGGTTTCAAGTGCCTTTACCAACTGCTCAAGAAAAACTGCTCTTGTTCTGCTTACCAGGCTTCCAGATAGGGATGATCTTGTTCCATATCATGAAGGCACTGCATGAAGACACTTCAATGAAGTTATGGAAGATGAACGGGGAATGTTCCACCAGCTGTAAGTTCCAATCACCAGGTCCAGGTTGTCCACGCCTTCTTTCTTGTGATTGTTCTCCAGGATGATGGCTGACCTCATGATCTTGAATCTCAGGCATCTTGTGTACTGTGTTTGAGAGGACAACAAGTAGTGGTAGGGGTGAAAACTTTAATGAGAAGGCCACTGTCCCCTCCTTTGGAAGTAAGTGTGGGAGATAACTTGTTCTTTCTAACTGTAACAACCATGTTTATCTGCCTCATCTCACTCCTGGCTGAATTCATAAAATGTGAATAAACTATCACCCATGACAGACACAAGACTGCATATAGCCCCTCCTCAGGACATATTCATACCCACTAAGATTATCAGCCCTACATAGGCCTGTAGTTAAATCCTCTACAAATTTGTAGATTTTCAGTTTTTCCCATATTTACAGAAACCCTCCTAATTTGTTATCTCCAGGATGCCCTTTTAAATGGCCGGTATGATGAACGTGCAGAACATTGAGGCAATGTCCTGGGCATGGGCATCTGCATATTTTGTGGGCCCTGTCTCATCCTTGTGTGTGTGTGTGTGTGTTATTTATGGCTTGTAAACATTTTTCCATTTGACAGGTCAAAAATTACCCAAAGACAATCTTTTTTACCCTTTTGGTGTACAGCTTTAGTCAAGATAAAAAACAAAAAAACAAAGATGATATCTCACTTCTTCTAATGGTGGGCTCATTCGAGGCAAAGGTAATTTTAGGTTGAAACAATACAATTTAGGGTTTTTTAAACATAGTTGCAGGTCTTTTTTTTTATCCAGAAGACAACAGAAGAGGTAATAATGCACTGGGCTGCAACTGATCCTATGCTTGGATTATGCATATGAATTATAATGCTTTTTAAACACTCTTACAGTTTTTTTTCTTTTTGTCTGTTATTTTTTACTTAAACCTATGTTAATTGCACAAGTTGTGTGCTGGAAAATATGTTTGTACTAATACAAAAAATATCATCTTTACACAAATAACACTGCCAAAACAGCTCAGTTACCATTCGGAACAAGTAGGGAAGAAGAAAATCAGAGAAAACATCTGGTTCCTCACTGTTTGCACAGTCAGACCAGATTATGACAAGAGGCATACTGTCCAATTGAGCCATTTCAGTCTCATGTGACTACAAAAAGTTTAATATTTATTGATTTGAACTGTACATATAATCCATACACTGTTGGTGATATGATTGCCAAAAGAATGTCTCCGTATATTGGCTGTGGGTGGTGAAAACCTCCTGCATATGTATTAATGCCAGGACACAATGCTGGTCATGGGTCAGATCAAGCCATTTTTAGTTTTACAAAAGTTCATAAAGAGATGGTCTTTATGGTGGAAAACATTTAATCTTTTCTATGAATAAGAAAGTAATTCTGATTGGCTTAATTACTGTTGAGTTAAATAATTGCAGAGATCACTCTAAGCAATCACCTCAACACAGTTTTCATGAATGGTTTAGTGTAATCAGGCATTCAAACCATATACTCATTTCTTTTCATCCCCCACAACCAATACCAAAAAGTAAAAACCAATCAAATTGTTTGGTCTTCAAATCAGTTTAGAATATAAACAACACAGTCACAAATCTGGAATGAGCGTGGAGGCAAAATGCAAATACTGATATGTTCATGAAAATTAGGAATATCTGACTCTCCCCCCCCCCCCCCCCCCCCCCCAAAATGACCACTGAAATACAGCTTCTAAAGAAAAACTTAAAAAACACAATAAATATCTGATTGCCCACAAAGTGTGACTTGGATAATCAATCAAAGAGTATCACAATGCATGAAATGTATGATAGGACAAAAACAAACCTCTGAGTGAATACATAATATTTATACAATACATCCATCCTCAGCATAGGCCTGTATTTTAGGGAAAAAATGGTTTTGAAAAATAAAAACATTTGTAAAAGACTGCAGCCCAGATCTCTCACTCACAATGGCACCCTCATGTAAATGCTATTAAGCATCAGGGATGTTCAGTCTGTAGCATCAGATTTCTATATTATTCCATAATTTTGTCCAGTCCATTATTTTGTTCTTCAACCAGTAGAAATAAATAAATAAATGAATAAATAAATAAATAGAAACAATAAATACATAAATACTTTCTTTTTTTTTTTTTTTATAAATACATATTTCTATCTGGGAATATTTTGTCTTGGCTTAGAAAATGACTTCAAGTTCTGCTGCATGGTGTCCTGCTCTTGGTCTCCCAATGATTTCAGCAGACTTTGCCGTCACCTAAAGAGCACGCACGTGTGCACACACAAGAAACAATTAAGATAGAGAACAGTGTGGGCTTAGCACTACGTATAGCACAGCCCAGCTCCCCTTTTACACTCTGCTAGGTTTGTTGGAGTCCTACATAATTCTCATAAATCCTCACTCATGGCATGGTCATCCTTCACCTTTTAATCTTTTGCAAAGGCAAACTATATGTATCTTTTTCTAGTGGTATTAAAGTGTCCCGGAAATACCGAGATTCTGTGATAATCCACTGATAAAGGAGAGTGGCCATTAATTGAGTGTGGGCAGTGCCAGGACTGAACTGTGTCTACGGACCAGCAGTGTGTGGTTAGCTTGGCACACTAGGCATAGGATAGCAGGCAGTGCTAGGACCCCTCTTCATCAGGCTGTGTCGGGGCATAGTATCCTGCCAGCTGCCTGAATCGAGGCCCCCAGTCTCTGAGGTAGGTGAAGTCCTGCTCTGAGCTAGTGGACAGAGTGTGGATGGAGCTTAGTGAGAGTGCTGGTGAGCCGCTCCCCTCCAGAGCATAAGTCTGAAATGAATCATAGGGAGGCACCGATGGGTCGGCATCCGCCTGCTCCACCTTCTTCCGGATGTAGCCTTTAAACAGGGAGAAGTCAGCTACCTCTCTGTCAGAGTTCACATGGTTTTGGATGCGCTTAGGAAGTGACTCTGAGCTCTTGGCTTCAGGGAAGTCGTAGAGATTGCGCAGCGCACTCATGTCATAGGCCTGTGTGTCCTGCTCACCTCCACCCTCATCATTATACTTGATGACATTGTCTCGCATGTCTTCCTCTTCCTCGCACATGCGTTGACCCTTCCTGTGGCGCTTTAAGGTCACGATCAGCAGCACAATGACTGTTGAGAGGGCATAAGAGAGGGGCAAATGGGGAAAAAATGGCATGAAAGTATTACTTAGCAGACAGATATAGTAAATACATATGCAACATTTAAACTAATAGCATGGCATGTAGACTTGTCTATGTTGACATCAATGTTTTACTTTATTACTGTAAACATGATTAAGATGCTACATACTGTACATATTGACAAGGTATTTACTTTCAATAAAAATCTACCAGATTCTTAGTTTAAATGTGTTATGTAATATATAGTATTTTCACTTTGATATAGAAGGATAAAAAATTCAAAGGTAAATTATGTATTTTATCTGTAATCATAAATAAATATTATGGTCACCCCTTAAAACCAGATAAACTGTAACTGGTTACTATCTGTAACCAAAAGAAAGGTATAATCCATTCCTATGAGACACATATTAGAAAGCAATTCAAAAGTCAGACTATTTATTTATTTATTTATTCATTTATTTGTTTATAGAAAATTAGCTCAGATCTAGTGTGAAATCAACTGAGGCATAAAAGTGGCATCTGTGCAGGAGTTGTTACTAAAAAGGTATCTTATCAATTAAAGATACCTTTTAGTACAGGAGCCTTATGAAGCTGTTTATCCCCTTCAAGACATCAAAGGAAATTAATATGTCACAAATTAGTGTCTGTGTCAGTTATTAATTTAAAAATAATAAAGAGAAAATATAATTTTCTTCAAGAAACAATATACCATCAGTATCATTTTCTTTGGGAATCAAACAAACAAACGTTATCTTCTTCCTGTTTTGTTATCTCTTTGCACATATCAAAAACGATCATGAAAAAACATGTTATCAGATCAGTGTTCAGGTAAACAGTTACATTGGAATCTCTATGATTAGCTAGTGTGCTCTGTGCTCCAACCACCCATGGAATGACCCCTAATATATTAACTTCTCTGGTTCAAATGTCTCACTTTTGGTAAATTAATTTGGTGGTTAATTTAGTTATAACTTTACCTAAATAACTTTAGGACAGGTAGAATACTCTAGCAAATAGCCAAAATAATTAACTGAATGCTATTCATCAATCAAATTGTGTTAATGAAATTCATTAATTAACTTTAACTAAATAACTTTAGACATAATTAATTAATTAACTTTAACTAAATAACTTTAGACAAAATTAATACCGTATATAATGTGTGTCATGGACAGGTAGAATACTCTGGCAAATAACCAAAATAATGAACTGAATGCTATTCTTTAATCAAATTGTTTGTTAATGAAACAGACCATAAGCCAAATACATGTTTTATTCAATTGTCAAAATATAATTTATAAAAATTATTATTATTATTATTATTATTATTATTTATTCAAAATACAAAATAAAAAAAAGTATCATCACTTTCACCATAAAGATGGCAGTGGATACTATTATAATGAATGAATGGCAATATAAAATGGAAACTTTAGCCAACAGAACAAAACTTAAATAATCAGCGTTGTACATATAGTTTTAGTATATCAATCTATCCAGTTAAGAGATTACATGCCATGATTGACATTTAACACAAGTTATGGGTCTCTAATGTTGTTTTTCAGTAACGAATTACATCTACAGTAAAAGTAGATGTGTTTGGTTGATATAGCCAGTTATTACAGTTATAAATGTAATAAACATTAACATAGCTGTGATGTAACAAACATTTGTAACAAAAAATAATCCACTTCAGGAGCACCACCCTGTTCTTATTTTGCAATAACAGGGCATCATTAACCTTACTTCTCAGTAAGATATGTGCAAAACATAAACATATTTCCTTTAATCTAACTTTTTTCAGAATGGTACACACGTGGACAAAATTGTTGGTACCCTTCGGTCAATGAAAGAAAAACTCACAATGGTCACAGAAATAACTTTAAACTGACAAAAGTAATAATAAATAAGAATTCTATGAATGTTAACCAATGAAAGTCAGACATTGCTTTTCAACCATGCTTCAACGGAATTATAAAAAAAAAAATGAAGTCATGTAACAGGCCTGGCCAAAGATGATGGTAACCCTAACTTTACCTTTAACCTTTACCTTTAACATGCTTGTCTATAATTTTCTTTCGAATCTCCTGAGACAACTCTTTCCTTCACTTTCTCTGGTCCATGTTGAGTGTGGTACATACCATGTCACCAAACAACACAGTGACTACCTGGAGCCCTATATATAGGCCCACTGACTGATTACAAGATTGTAGCACCTGTGATGCTAATTAGTGGACACACCTTGAATTAACATGTCCCTTTGGTGACATTATTTTCAGTATTTTCTAGGGGTACCATCATTTTTGTCCAGGCCTGTTCCATGAGTTTATTTTTTTTTAATAATTCCGTTGAAGCATGGTTGAAAAGCAATGTCTGACTTTTATTGGTTAACATTCATAGAATTTTTTAAAATTATTACTTTTGTCAGATTAAAGTTATTTATGTGACCATTGTGAGTTTTTCTTTCATTGACCGAAGGGTACCAACAATTTTGTCCACGTGTGTATATAATCAGAAACATCAGGCTACCATTCATTTGATCGAACATATTCATGTTATTCATATGAACAGCTTTTCATTAAATGAACATTTTTGGTGTTTAGCATTTTTTTCCCCTTGTCATACTCTTTTCTGAAAGCAGGATTCTCTTTTTCAAGGAAGAGCTAAAGCACCTTCCTCTAAGGAACTTATTACTGCACTGTGTTCATTTTAATGAGAGACGTGTCCTTTTTGTGGTATTACAAAAGGATTTCCACCAGGAAGTGCTGTCGTATGAGTAGCTTAAGGGGGAATAGGTGAACATATGAGGTGAAACAAAACTCTCATGAATTAGTGAAACCAACCTGTAATGTAGAAAACCTTAAACATTAATTTTCATTAGAACCTGGTTCAACTATTTTCCTGTAAAACTATTATTCTGGGATAGCAAAACTATACTACAATGTAACATATTGTGAGTGGGCTTATCTGGCTATTATGCCTTGATTATGATCAGAAAATTAGAACAAATGTTTTAAAAAGCTTTCACTACAATGCAATAAGGATGAGAACTTTTTAAAAGATTGCCCTAAGGTCGAATGTAGCTATATTTGGAATAAGCGTGAAATCAAGTCAGAATTAAAAAGGAGAAAAAAATTGAAAAACAAAGATGGATCATTTAATTCACTAATGAGTATGAAAGAAAACAAAAGCTGTATTCATCTAAATAAATCAATGAGCCCCTCATCCAGCATGAATAATCTTAATTAGTTATTATACTTGTGATTTGAAAACTCCCCTTTACTCTAGATCTGCATGTGATTAATTAAACTGCAACTCTTTGAGACACACACATTACAATTGGACGCCCTGAGAGTTTATCAAAAGCCTTTTTAATTAAATCACTATGCTAAAATTTTTATACAGGTGAAATGGCGATAAGGAATATCTCATAAAGAGACAGATTGGCACTGGTGTCACTGATTAAATAAAAGAATGTGTTAGCACACTACATTTTTTAAGGTATAAGGTTAATGCTTTATTAATGGTCTCTTGTCTGGAGGCTAAAGTCAGATCAAAGGTCATTAATAAGCCATGAGTACAAATGTGATAAGACTGTGATTGTTCTATGGATGATGTTACTTATATGAGAGAAGTATCTAGGGTAAGTTTAGCATGCTTTTATCTCGCCACATGGTGAGGATTCTCTGAGATAAAAGCTTTGAGGAAGTATGGCCATTATGTAAGAAGATAGAAGTGAAGTGCTAAAATACAATTTAACTCTCCTGGAAGAACAGAAAAACCATACATTTTTATTTTAAATGTTTTATCCATTTTTATGCACTCATCAATTTAAATTTTAATTAAATCTTTTTTTTAATTATTTTTTTCATTTCATTTTTCATTACGGCTTCTTTTTCTGCGTTTCTTCTTCAGATATTAATTTTATACAACCTAACCTTCAAAGACAGTTCGAAATTGAGCAAATCTAACTATTTGCTTCTAACTATTTTAAATGCTGTGTTCGTAATATCCAAATTTCTTGTTGTTGCCATAGTGTTTTGTAACAACTTATATTTTAAAAGCATTCTTCATCCTTTATTTTTTGCTGTGCTTAGAGACAGAAGAGAACAAATCCATGAAAAAATATCCATTAAAAGCTTACTTATCATTTGGTGCCACCCTATAGTTCCAGCCAAGGTAAACATGTCTACTTTAAGCTAGTTCGTAATCAATGACACTTAAAAAAAAAAAAAAAGACTTTATCATTAAGCTTATGCATTTTCAGAGAAATCTCTGAATCTCTTTAGATATACAGCAGTTGACAGGACAGTTTATATCACCTATGTGTTGTTTTATAGATGGGGCTGCTGGTGGGAGAGTATTACACTGTTAGATATTCTGCTGAGAGACTTCTACTGTAGCTGTGTTGTTGAGAAGTGATATGCAGAAGTGAATATCAGAAGTGATATGCGCGAATCATATAATAATCAGACTTCTAGCCAGGGCCAGCTGAGTAATAATTTCCAGAACCTGGCCACTGAATGTGCATTCTTTTACACATTAGTGCTCAACAGGAATATATAAATTGATATTATCTGCTGAACCAAACAAATTTGTGAAATATAAGCTAAAAGCTATCTTTGTACCATGCTTTATTAAAGGAAAAGGTCAAAAACAGCCACGGTAATGTGTGCAAATGACTTACATGAGGAGGGGATTTAATTGGTTTTAGTTGCTTATAAATTACTTGATACATTGCAGAAAAGGGAATTAGTAGCAATTGCCTGGAGAGAGCTAGGGCTTGCCTAAAACTGCTGATTGCCTCCATCAGAATTCTTTGATCAGCCTCCCTCCTCTAACCCACTTGCTAATTCATTGCCTGCACTTAAGCCTAAGGGATGTGACTCCTTGACCTTGCTGCTCATTTGTGGTACTTTCTAGTTCCATCATAAACAGATGCAGTTAATAGACAAGGGGTAGGTAAACAGATTTGGGTTACACTGGCTACCTTAGTACAGCCATATGCATACTAAATCATTCAGAATTTACAACAGTAATTTAAGAGAAATATTTAATGATATCTGCAGCGGGATTAGCATATATTACCCTTATAGAGGTGGGTGACGGTGTAAAGTTGTTATCAACAAATGAACTGCATCTGTAAAGTAATTATAACAGTACTACAGAAAGCATATGCAAACTAAGAAGAGTCATTCCTTCTATCAGGGGACAAACCAGTTCTGCATCAAACCATTAAGTCATATAAAATCCCCCAAGTCTTATGTCCTGTGTGAATCCACAGATCCACTTGCTTGGCTTAAAGATCTCCTAATAAGTATAATTTGAAGAAAAACCCACATCCGTGCAAGTCACAACCAATCCTTGCCCTTCCACTTCAGCTGCTGGTTATTGTACCATAGCTCCTTTACTAAACCTGCAGCACTTTCTTTTTGTGCAGATGTTCCAATTAGTCCTAAACAGAACATGATATAACATCAAGCCACTTTGCCAAGGAATGATGTGAGAGCCAATTTGAATGTAAAGTGAAGCATCAGCACTTTTGTCCCCGGTTCTAGAAAGAATTAACATTTAGCCACTAACAGCTCGCTATACAATCAGCTTGGTGGAGCACAAGTCATGTTAACATATTTGCATTTTTCAAAAACAAAAACAAATCAAAACAAAATCTTAGCAAGGAGAAATATACAATAAAGAGAAGTATTGGCAAAAATATTAGAATTTTGTAATCATTTAAAAATATGTTTGACATCCACCTGGTGCTTCCTGGTATGCAGATGTTTTAATAGACACTCCTGACAGGACAACTATTTCCCCAAGGATGATGGCCACACTATGATACCCATCATGACAGATGGGATGTACAGTAATTGCGGTAGTTGTGTGCAGATGCCATAACACACCCAAATGATCCATCACCTCGACCTCTCAGTTCACACAAGAAGGGTCTGTTTGTTTGGTGGTTAATTAGGCATGATCTTGTTTTTATTCCTTCTCATTGTGGCTGCTGACAGGGATCTCGTTTTAGGTCTGGACTGGGTCACTGGGATGAGTCACGGAAGAAAATAATTGTTTGCAGGTTAACACTGATGTATGACGCACTAAATGCTCTTACAACATTCTTGCTATAACATGTAATTATTTTCTGAGTGTTCAGATTATTTAATTTTCCTTAAATTACCCTTTAAAAAAAGACATGCTGCTTTATTTGCAATGCTGAATAATTATTATGTATTTGTGTGACTAAAATAGTGTGGAGGATCCAAACAAATGTGGAGAAACTATAGAGAAAAGTAATCTGCAAAGGGTGTTCAAATCCAAATATAATTAAATTATAGATTTACATTAGAAAGTATTGTATGAGTCTACAGTGTAAACGGAAGTCAGAAATAACTTTCAGAATACTACATAATACATAAACTCCAGCATCATTTTATCTTAGAATTTGAAAAAGAACAGGTCAAATGTTGTGATGTTGTGCTCTATTTTTGAGATGTAAGCTTCTTTTCTTGGTTGGAAAAATAGTTTTGTAGAATGACTAATGGCTAGAACCTATTGATAAACTCTTGTACTGTTCACTAAGCAAGCATACTTTAATGATATTAGGAATAATAGAGCCACGAGAGAAATAAGAGAGAAAGAGAAACCAAATAAACTAATTAAGTTTGCAGAATTTTAAACCTGAAAACACTTTTCTAAGCTAGGAGTGTGTCAATCCATGATACTCTAAAAAGCTTGCATTTAAAAATGCTGAGACCACTGAAAGGGTGACAGAGGTGCTGATGTTCCCTTTTTTCCTGATTGTGCACTGCATCCTTTCAAACTGACCTTCACAAATCAGTCCCTTGCAAAGTGGTTGAATGTCATTTACTGGGTATATTCTCTATTTGTACAAAAGCTTTCTTCTCTTCACATAAAAAGCACATCCTGAAGTAGAGTCAAGCAGAGTGAAAAAGAAGAATGAAATATTGATTGCTTTTCATGTTACACAATTTTTTTTCTTCCAGTTTTTGTAGGACCCCATCCTTTGTAGGATCTGAACTCATACACAAATTAAAGTTTAAACTCATGATGATGGGCCATTAGAAGCATGGTATAAAAGCAGAGAAAGTGGGAAGCAAACCCTGATTTTTTTTGTGCCCTTGTCTATCTGTGCTTCCTCTTGCTTTATATAGGCAGAAACATTTATCATTAGAGGTACCAGTTGAATGATATTTAAGTAAACTCACACACTGTACAAAAAAATGCATGACTGAAAATGCTAAGAGTAAGATCCTTACACTGGCCACTTAATTAGGAGCACCATAATAATATTGGGTAGGATTCCCCATTTCACGTTCAGAACAGCATCAATTACTTGTGTTATATCCCATAGGGTTTAGGAAGCATTTCTTTAAGATCGCATCACGTATACTATATAACCAAATGTATGTGAACACCTGACCATCACACCCATATGTGGTCTTTCCTCTAACAATGAAAATTGAAAACAAATATTTGATTAGAATATCTTGTGGTGTTGTAGTATTAATAACCTCCTTCATAAGAAAAAAATAAACTTTCCCTGTGGACAAAGCAATGCCATAAATTCATGGTTTCCTTACTTGAAAGGGAAGCATGTGGCCTCCCAAGACCTCTGGCCTCATCAGAGCCAAAAACAATTTTTGCAACTTCCTTCTAAATGCCATTTTTTGTTAATGTCGCTATATATATTTAATGAGAGGTGATATGAAGTGAAGCACAGAACTAATCTTTCCCTTGAAATATAGCAAAATTACCTGTCAGAGAGTGTCAGTCACACAAATAAATTACATGAATAATCTTTAACATTCTAAACTCCCAAATCAGCCTTTTAGGTTCAGCAGACTGACTGTGCTAAAAATAAATAGTTAATAAAGGTTCATACCTCCACTTTATGAAAATATGAATTTGGATTATCAATCATTGTATTCTAACACACAGTATTTATTATGCTTTCAAATTGTGTTGTTCATGTTATTGGTGTTGTCATTGTTAAAACAATTAAAAACTAAACAGACAAGCCTAATTCCACACATTTTCTTTTGCATGTAATGAATGAGAACATGTTTTTACCGATGATGATAAGCATGCAGACCAGCAGGGCAATGAGAGCTCCTGGACTAAGGGCTGTGCCCATGCTGAAGGCTGTGGCGTTGCAGGACTGGATGACTCCGTGTGGGTCACAGCCACAAACATGGATGGTAAGTGTGCCAGTCGTGCTAAGAGCAGGAGGCCCACTGTCCACAACCAGGATCGGCAACAAGTACATATTCTGCTCCTGCCGGTTGAAACCTGATCGCTGGGTCCTAATGCCTGCTGTGTGGTCTGAAAAGGAGGAATGGAAAAGATTAGAGTAAGGGAAGTGAATAGAAAAATTTCTGCCGCAGTTATTTTATTGTCTGGGCAGTTATTTCTATGACTTTTCATTGTTTAATAAAGTAAGTACTGTATGTTGAATTTAGATTTGAACTTGAGCTTGCTAAAAAATGAGAGGCAAAAGCTTGTCAAAAGTGAATGTAAAAAAAATCCTGAGGAAATATATATAAATGATACATATGAGACACTGACAAACTGCAGATCCCATTGAAAAACTAAGGGCCA
Source organism: Clarias fuscus (assembly GCA_030347435.1). Lineage (NCBI taxonomy): Eukaryota > Metazoa > Chordata > Actinopteri > Siluriformes > Clariidae > Clarias > Clarias fuscus. The sequence goes on along the minus strand of CM059206.1, from coordinate 23,835,459 downwards.
CCTCAACCAACAGACCTAAATACACACAACTGAGCTATCCATCATAGATAACATACATCATGTCATCTCTGTGACTCATGGGTGGGTTTTGATAAATCCTCCCCCCATTACTACATGTATTTCTAATGGAGGTTTGCTGAGTTATGGCCTTGTTACATTGTACTTTGGCTGCAATTGTAAATCTTTCAAAAAGATTTTTGTTTTTATAACAGTAAAAGATAATACTTCTATTACTACTACTACTAATAATAATAATAGTAATTATTATTATTATTACCTTCATCATCATCAATTCTTCACCCTTACAAAATGGGGGGGAAAACATTTATAATAAACCTCTATCTAATTATATGATTTACATGGAGAAAAAAACTAACTAGTGAAGTGCATAGTTCTGAAAAGCAGAACAAATCTGCTTTAGATTCCTCACCATTAAGCACAAAATGTGATTATGCAGGGGCACTTAATGACTAAAGAAATTGAGTTTGGTCGCATGAATTTAATCCAGGTTGACAACTATTTGTGCATTCATTTATCTTCCGTAACTATTTTGTTCATAGTTATAGGTTGACAGCATTTTATAGAAGCATCTTTGCATTTCTGCTATACTAACACTAGCAAGAAATTGATCTGCATCGTCTACAGCTACAGTAAATATAATTATGTCCTTATCACTTAATTTTATAACTGAAAATGAAGATGTTTTTAATACCATGTTTACCAAATGCCAGTGTTTACAAGCATACACACCTTAATAATAAATAATGAATTAATTTTGTTTGGACCCCTCAATCAAATTTTTAACAAATGCCCAAAGTCAGTTTTCAAAGAAACTGGGCACTGTCTGTCACATCTGTGCCACCTCAGTCCGGGAGAGAGAGATCGGGTTCACCGGATTACTGAGCCGACGCTTTGTCCCCCCCTAGTGTGTCTACGTGTGTACTTGTCGTCAATGTTTAAATCAAATTAAGTTCACCTGTGTCCTCCCTGTGTGTCTCTATTTAGGTCGGCCGAACCCGTACACACCTGTCCGTTCACCGTCGTGCACTCCTTGTTTCTCTATGTCACTGAGCCTAACAAACTTGTTCGTTTTTTCTCTCCTCCCCAGGACTGAGGTATATCAGCAGGGCGAGGCTGGCAAGCGACCTAGGTCAAGGTCGCGGCTGAGGGAAGCTCAGCCATACTCCGTTCATGTTAATCTTGCCAGTGGAACTGTGGTCGAAAGTAAGACCAACGTCGTCACTACCAGCCTGCCTGCGTCATACCCAGCCTGGGGAGTGTTATTTTAGTTTGTTTTCTTTTGTTTGTTCTTTATTTTGTTAAATTAAGAGAACGTGTTTGAACACCCTGCGTTTGCGTCCGCCTCCTGTACTTGAGACCATGACAGATGAACGGACCTCACAGGACGCAGCAGGGATTCCCCTGCCCGAAGACGACCCCCCAATGTACGAGTACCTCCGGTACCAGCAACGGGAGATTGACGGCCTGGCGAGAGCGGTTCACGACCTCGCCTGTAGCGTGAGTCAGCTCGCGATTGCCCGACCTCCCTCTTCTCCTACGCCTCGGCGCTCCGCGCCGTCCCCACCCCGCTCGGCTCCCCCGGAGAGATACGCGGGGAATCCGGAAAGATGTAAGCGGTTCCTCATGGCATGTGAGCTCTACCTCGCTGATTTTCCAGAGCTTGCTGAACAAAAGAAGATCAGCTTCATCACTCAGCAGCTCACCGGACCAGCCATGGACTGGGCCGCAGCAGTGTGGAATGCGGGGGGGGACACTACCACCAGGTACGACCGGTTCATCCACGCCTTTCGCGCGGTTTTTGACCATCCCGATCACGGCAGGTCGGGAGAACAACAATTGCTTAGGCTGAAGCAAGGCACCAACACTGTGGCCGACTATGCGGTCAAGTTCCGGATCCTAGCCGCGGAAAGCGGGTGGTGCGAAAAAAGCTTGTTAGCCAGGTTTCGAGAAGGACTGCAACCAGAGATCCACCTGGAACTCTCGTGCCGCGATACAGGCATGGAACTAAATGAGTGCATCAACCTGGCTATCAAGTTGGACCAGCACCTCCGCGGCCAACGGCGCCACACCCCCTCGAGAGCATCGGGGGGGGGGGTCCGAACTACGGAACCGCGCCGGCCTCGGCCAAGCACCCCGACCTGAACCGCGCGAGGGGGCGAACCCCGAACCGATGGACATGAGCTCATCTCGCCTGTCAACCCAGGAGAGGCAGAGGAGAATGACTGAGGGGTTGTGTTTGTACTGTGGGGGGGGCCGGCACCGAGTCAGCTCTTGTCCCTTACGCAAAGTAATGTCTCACACACCACCGCGCACCCATCATCCTTTTTGTTTACAAGCCGTATTGTCTTTTAATAACTCTGATGTGTCTGTTTTCCCCCTTATAGACTCGGGTTCGGCCGGAAACTTCATCTCCCCATCTATCCTTTCCTCGCTGCAAGCTCCCGTGTCGAAGCTTCCGTTGCCGATCATAGTGAAAGCTCTGGATGGCAAACAATTAATTAATTCGCCCGTTGAGTATCTCTCCGCGACCCTTCGATTAGCTTTCCCCGGTCATACCGAGGAGCTAAAATTTTTTGTGCTGCCTCGGATGAACCAGTCCGTCGTGCTGGGCCTCCCATGGCTCAGCTTACATAACCCGAATTTTGATTGGGCCAGGTCACGCATCACATCTTGGGCCCCACGATGCGCTAAAACATGCACGCCGGCTGCATTGTCGGTCCTAACCACATCAATAGAAAGTCCGCAAGCCCTAGTTTCGGTTCAGGTGCCATCCGAGTACGTGAAATTTAAGGACGTGTTTAGTGTTAGGGCAGCCGCACGACTTCCCCCTCACCGACCGTGGGACTGCGCGATTGAGCTCCTGCCGGGGAAAGCACCGCCTTGCGCACGCGTTTATCCGTTGTCCGTGGTGGAGACCCGGGCAATGGAGGAATACGTGAGGGAGGCTCTCCAGCAGGGACTCATCAGCAGGTCCACGTCACCCGCCTCGGCAGGTTTCTTTTTTATTGAAAAAAAAGGCGGAGGTTTACGTCCCTGTATTGATTACCGTGGGTTAAACGCTGTCACAGTAAAATACAAGCACCCGCTGCCACTGGTGCCAGCCGCGATCGACCAACTCCGAGGCGCTTCCATCTATACTAAACTCGACCTCCGCAGCGCATATAACCTCGTTCGTGTTCGTAAGGGCGATGAGTGGAAGACGGCGTTTAGCACGACGTCAGGTCATTACCAATACAACGTGATGGCTTACGGACTGGTAAACGCACCTGCGGTGTTTCAGGGGTTCATGAATGACGTGTTCCGGGATATGTTGAACCGTTATGTTATAGTGTACCTGGATGATATCCTGATATACTCGCGGTCATATTCCGAACATGTCTCTCATGTGTCCGCCGTCCTTTGTCGTCTGCGCGAACACGGGCTCTATGCTAAGGCGGAGAAATGCGAATTCCACAAGAGGGAGATTGCATTTCTCGGCTACCGCATAGGGCCATGGGGGGTCGAGATGGAGGTGACCAAGGTGGAGGCGGTACAACAATGGCCGGAACCACGGTCAGTCAAGGCGCTACAGAGCTTTCTCGGGTTCGCCAATTTCTATCGGCGGTTTATTCGGGGCTTCAGTACGATGGCAGCGCCACTCACTAGCTTGTTAAAAGGGAAACCGAAACAACTACCCGCGCTTTCACCGGAAGTGCGCACGGCATTCCAGCGCCTAAAAACAGCATTTACCACCGCGCCTATATTAAAATTACCTAACCCAGAGAAGCCCTTTGTAGTCGAGGTCGATGCGTCGGAAGTGGGTATAGGAGCGGTGCTGTCACAACGCCAAGGCCATCCCGAGAAACTCTATCCCTGCACCTTCTTTTCCCGTAAACTAAAACCTGCCGAGCGCAACTATGATATCGGCAACCGCGAACTGCTAGCAGTAAAAGCGGCGTTAGAGGAGTGGCGGCATTGGTTGGAGGGAGCTAAACACCAGTTCGTGGTACTAACTGACCATCGAAACTTGGAGTATATCCAACAAGCCAAAAGATTAAACCCTCGTCAAGCCCGTTGGGCGCTGTTCTTCACCCGCTTTCAGTTTTGCATCACTTATCGACCGGGATCTAAAAATAAGAAAGCGGATGCGCTATCCCGCTGTTTTCCGTTGCCAGATCAGAATTCGGACCCCGAACCGATCTTGCCCTCATCACTCGTAGTGGCTCCGATCATATGGGACATCGACGCGGAGATAGCTCAAACGGCTCGGTCCAACCCCGTGCCGGAGGGCTGCCCCCCGGGCCGAACGTATGTTCCGGAGACACTTCGCGAACGAGTGATAAGAGAGGCCCATTCTAGTCTAGCTTCGGGACACCCAGGCATCACTCGCACACTTAGACTCCTGGAACCAAAGTTCTGGTGGCCTAAGATGCACGAAACCGTAAGAACAGCCGTTTTATCTTGTGCTGTCTGTGCAACAACAAAAAATCCCCGTTGTCTGCCCGTTGGGAAACTAATGCCCCTACCCACACCTAACAGACCGTGGTCACACATAGCAGTGGATTTTGTAACGGATCTGCCGGTGTCAAAAGGGTACACGACAGTCCTAGTAGTGGTGGATCGCTTCTCTAAGGGTTGTCGCTTTGTCCCGTTTAGCTCTCTCCCATCGGCCCTCCAGGTTGCGGAAACCCTATTCGAAACAGTGTTTCGCTGCTATGGTATCCCAGAGGACATTGTTTCAGATCGTGGTCCCCAATTTATCGCTAGAGTCTGGAAAGCTTTCTTCCAGAAATTGGGGACCACTGTTAGTCTAACGTCAGGCTATCACCCCGAATCTAACGGACAGGCTGAGCGGACTGTTCAAGAACTCGGGAAATACCTCCGGGCATATTGTAGCAGTCGACAACATGAATGGGCAGACTGGTTAATCTGGGCGGAATATGCCCAAAACTCATTGTGTCACTCCGCTACCGGCCTAACGCCGTTTCAGTGTGTGCTCGGGCATCAGCCTCCGCTCTGTCCGTGGGATGCCACTCCCACCGATGTACCCACGGTGGATCAATGGTTTAAAGGAGCGGAAAAAGTCTGGGAAAATGCGCACACAAAAATCTCCCAAGCGGTTTGTCGCTTTAAAAAATTCGCCGATAGACGGCGAGGGGAAAGTCCTCCGCTCCAGGTAGGTGATCGGGTATGGCTCTCGACACGAGACCTTCACTTAAACCTTCCCTGTCGCAAACTCACCCCGCGGTACATCGGCCCTTTCCCCATTCTAGCCCAAATCAACCCCGTCTCATTTAAATTACAACTCCCTCGTCATATTCGTATTAACCCTGTCTTTCATGTTTCTCTTCTCAGGCCAGTGAACCGGGGTCCGCTAGACGGCGGCATCGCGAACCCATCTCTCCCCGGGGCTGTGGAAGTCGAGGGCGCCCCCGCGTTTAGAGTTAAAGAACTCCTGGACTCCCGGAGGAGAGCGGGGTCACTTCAATATCTAGTAGATTGGGAGGGCTACGGTCCGGAGGAACGGAGCTGGGTACCGGCGCGAGACATCCTAAATCGGGAACTCATTTCCGATTTTCACCAAGCTCGGCCGGATCGCCCGGCGCCGCGACCTCCGGGCCGCCCCGCCCGCCGGCTATCCCATCAGTCCGGTGGGTCCCTACTCCCGCCGGTGACGCGGAGAGAGCGCCCCCACCTCCCTCGGGAAGCCGGTCCTGGGGGGGGGGGGGGGTACTGTCACATCTGTGCCACCTCAGTCCGGGAGAGAGAGATCGGGTTCACCGGATTACTGAGCCGACGCTTTGTCCCCCCCTAGTGTGTCTACGTGTGTACTTGTCGTCAATGTTTAAATCAAATTAAGTTCACCTGTGTCCTCCCTGTGTGTCTCTATTTAGGTCGGCCGAACCCGTACACACCTGTCCGTTCACCGTCGTGCACTCCTTGTTTCTCTGTCACTGAGCCTAACAAACTTGTTCGTTTTTTCTCTCCTCCCCAGGACTGAGGTATATCAGCAGGGCGAGGCTGGCAAGCGACCTAGGTCAAGGTCGCGGCTGAGGGAAGCTCAGCCATACTCCGTTCACGTTAATCTTGCCAGTGGAACTGTGGTCGAAAGTAAGACCAACGTCGTCACTACCAGCCTGCCTGCGTCATACCCAGCCTGGGGAGTGTTATTTTAGTTTGTTTTCTTTTGTTTGTTCTTTATTTTGTTAAATAAAGAGAACGTGTTTGAACACCCTGCGTTTGCGTCCGCCTCCTGTACTTGAGACCATGACACTGTCATTCAAATAATACAGCAAAACAGTAATATTGCTCTTTGAAAAGGACTAGGGGGTATAACAGTTTGCTTCACTTCTAGGCCTATTACTGGCATGTTTGTCCTCATACGTCAGACAACATGACGATAAAATGCAATAAAAAGCCACCATAGAACGGGAAAATTTACAAATCTAATGCGACAAGTTAACAAATGTTTGTCCATGGAATCAGTTTTGTTATGAGAGACACAGAAGAAAAGTGAAAGAGAGAGCAAAAGAGAGGAAGAGAGGTGAAAAACAGGGCAGATATGTATGTAAGTCTTGCTGAAGGTCTGTGTCTGTTGTTCATCACAGTTTATACACAAAGTGCAGGTAAACCTGGTAAATTATTATTTTTCTGCTGGAGTGTGTTATCTTTCCTAGAGTGTCTATAACAGTGATGTTAAAAAATCCCTGATGGTGCAAAGTGCTGGTGTGTTAATGCATGTGTGTGTATCTGTGTGTGTGTGTGTGTGTGTGTGTGTGTGTGTGTGTGTGTGTGTGTGTGTGTGTGTGTGTGTGTGTGTGTGTGTGTGAGTATTTGTACAGGACATTCTACTCCTGGATGGCCTCAGGAGTTCAGCTGACATTTCTCATGCTCTCTTGTGTTGACATTTTCATTGTGTCAGATGATTATCAATCTTGGGTTTGCCATGTGTCACATTCACTTGCATATCTGTAAAACCCTTAACGCTATTGCACAATCATGTTGAGCTCCAGTTAGGAAAATGGAGCCAAAACAATCAAAAAGAAAAATATGGGTCCATTTGTATGTGTAAATAATTTTCCCATATTAGCTGAACTTTTTACAATAATAATGGGACGATTTGAATAAATAATGAATATTTGTTTTATTTCTATTCATAAGGAAAATGACATCATAATTCTTACCTTTAACGTCCCACAGTGTGAAATGGCGGTTATTGGAGGCTTCGGGTGCAAGTGTAAAATAGAAGCGATGGCCTGACTGAGGTTCATCTCGGTCCACAACACTGATGGTGTGAATGAGCTGAAAGATAGATAGATAAAGAAAGAAAGAAAGAAAGAAAGAAAGAAAAAAATGGTGAATGAATATGCAAAAGGATACATAAAAAGGAAAACTGTCATTTTTTTCTCATAACATGACTTGGTCATGATAGTAATTTGCACATTGACTCTCTATTACTACCACCATGCTGAATTATTGCACTCTTTAATGAATCACATTTTAGCTGTAAATCAAGGATGGAGAGCATGAAAGTGGCTTACACAGAAAAAAAATCGGAGCATTTGCAATGGATGTTTTTTGAACTCAGCTCCAGTTATTAAATTAGCACTTTCTGTAAAGTAACAGATTGATGTACTTAAAAGAATGAAAGGAGAGAATAGATCTAGATGAATGGATAGAGGGAAAGAAAAAGGACAAGAATAAGCAAGCACTACAGACAATTCCCCTGGTTTCTTATTGCTCTTTTCTCATTACACGCTTCTCAAAAGGCTCATGCAGTATTTATGTCACTCTTCAGGGAAATCCAAATTGGAAATTAGTCAGGATTGAAAAACTTCCCCCAGCAAATCTTCCTTTTTTTTCTTTCAATCTCAGCCACCCTTAAGTATGAACAAAGTCAAAGAGGGACATTCATATAATAAGACAAATAAAGAGAAGAGCTTGCAGAGAATAATGAAAAATTGTGACATGCACATTTACACACATATATTGGCAAAGTTATACCAAGGACAAAATGCTTCTCAGGGAGTGTTTATGCTCAAAGGGAATCTGTACTACCCAATTTGATATCTTTTAGTGACGGTCTTCAAAAAGATTAAAGAAAGAGGTTTAAAAGAAAAATTAAGTTTTGGGTGTCAGTCCCTTATCCTGGGGGACTTGGCTGTGTCCACAAATTCTGATTAGAAGCTTAAATGTGTCTTTACCATGAGAATATGTGCAGCAAGACTACTTGTATTATTTAATATATTTTTTATTTAAGAGAAAGAGAGAGATTTTCCTATGTTTAAGGTAAGAATGGTATGAAAAATATATGACAGAAACAATTAAAGCTATAAATAAATGCTTCCAACAATTATATCCATGTAATAAAACAAGGTCGGGAATTATTTGACAAAGTGAGGCCTCCACTCTGAAATGTAGTTTACTCGCCACTTAATATATTTTTCCACGACTTACATGTTTTCTTCAGGCCTGACAACCCCCGGGTAATCATGTAGTTATCATGGCAGTATGGCAAGATTTCACTATTGTATTAGGGCTATTTTGCAGGCAAGCATAACAGAAAGCACAAAGACCTACAACCAAGCAGCAACTGAAAGTGGGCCTGAAAGGCCTGGCAAAACATCTTGAGTAAAGAAACTCAGCATATTTTGATGTTCATGCAGTCTAGACCTTGCACAGTCATTGACTGAAAAGTACATTTAAGTACTAAAAATACCAATGTTTATGATTATTTTAGTTTGTCCAATCACTTTTGAGCCTGGGAAAATGGAGTGGATCTGTAAAAAAAAAAAAAAAAAGGCTGTAATTCCCAAACATGTATTGCTATATTTCTTAGACCGCCAACACAAATCCATAAATTAATATCAATAAGACCAGTCACTCAAACAGACAAAAGAAAAAGTGCTGTATAAAAGAGGATGGGCTAGACTGTGCATATTGTAGCTGTAAGCTGATGTGCTGAGCTGCCTTTAAGCTACTTGAAGATTAAGCAGATGCTGTGCTTAGGGGGGTGGGGGGGGATTATTTAAAATTGGTATGATATTTTGAATGATGAAAGCTGGAATATGTTTCACATTAGTGCACAAGAGGCTGAAGAGACTTCTGACTGCATATGACAAGACATTTTGCAACTAAGCATAGCAGTAGTTGCATAGTTTCCTTGCCTGATATGCTTGGTGTCTACGATCACCAGGGTATAGTTTACATATATTTTATAACAACAACACCAATAACCATTATCATCATAGTCACTGGTTATTATTATTAGTATTTATTTATTTATTTTGTTTTTATTACTATTACTTGCAAAAGGGTCTATGTTATCTGTCTATGGCAGTCCATCACAGGATTGTCCACCAACTTGATTGCTTCTGACCCCACCCTTCATCTTACAGGTGGTGAGTCCACAAGATGGCTCCACATCGCCATTTTACGCTAAACCAAATTGGTTGTTTGGGTGGCCAGATCAGCAGATGCTCTTCTGCAGACACCACTCAGATACACTCAGAACCTGGTAACCCGGTTTGTTTTTATTGTTGTTTTCGTTGTTCTTCTTCTTCCACCTCCACCTCCTTTTCCTCTTTCTTCTACTACTACTACTACTACTAATAATAATACTACTAATAATAGTAGTAGTACTAAAAATAGAAAAGAAAATAGAAAGCAAATATTTTTTTTCTTTTTGCAAACAACATACTATAAGTGACAACAACATAATTGACCCAACCTATATTCCGATTTGGAATTTCATGATGAGGCCCTATGGGTTGTTTGAGCTGGAGCCCTTGGGTAAAAGGAGTGGGAGAGATAATATGTGTCTAAGGTACAGTTTGTTTGCATGTGTGTGTACAGTATGTGTGTGTGAGTGAGTGAGAGAGAGAGAGAGAGAGAGAGAGAGAGAGAGAGAGAGAGAGAGAGAGAAAATATAGTTAGCAGTATGTACGAGTGTACAGAGTAGCAACTATTGCTCCCTCAAGCCTGATCCGCTAATTAAATTTTTATCTAAGGCTCCCCTCCTGACCTCTGGACTAGGCCTGGATTGGTGAAAAGAGAGAGATATTTCCCAAAAAACCCAGCACATTCTCCAGAGTGCTGTGATCTGTTTAGAGAGATTGCTTTCTTCTCTGAAGGGAATGAGGAGTCTCTTGAGCCAAATTCAAGGAAAGTTGTGTGACCATGACTTGCAGACAAAGTAAACTGCTAGATTAATAGATTCCTCCTCAGTATTAGCATTTAGGTATGTAAATAGGTATGTATGGTTATGTGTTATGGCTCATGCATATTTCTCTGTTCATGCATCTGTCATTGAATTATGCCATTTGTTTACACACCCTGTGTGCAAATGCATGTGCATGTTTTTTTCCTAACATTATTCATCTGCCTGGAACATTCCCAGGGGAGGACATAGTCCTTGTGATACGTCAGTGAGGGCTGCTCAGTGCTGTTTGATGTCTTGTGCAGAGATGACAGCCCTCTCTTCTCTGGGCCATTCTTAGTATTTGCCTTTCCTGCGCACACACAGCACTATATGATATCTGTCTCTTTTCATCAGATTGGCTCTTATGCCCAAATACCACAGGGTTAGCAGACAAACATGGCATGTTAGAAAGCCTGCTTCTAGTGTTGGCAAGACCAGGAAATGATGCCAGATTAGGAGAGAGGACAGGAGTTGGAAGAAATATGACCTGAAACACAGGGAGAAGGAAAGAAAGAAAAACTGGTGGGGCATATTCTCCATTTCAATGTGTCGAATGAATACTAGGGACATGGTGTGTTTTACAAGTTATGATTACAGGCTGCTTTTTGGTGAATGAGTTGGCAACGTGAAAGTGCCTTTACTGTGGTGTGTGCTCTCACTCATCTTCTATACTGCTTTATCCAGTATTCAGGGTCACGGTGGCTTAGGGCACAAGGCGGGGTACACCCTGGACAGGGTGCCAATCCATCGCAGGGCACACACACATTCACTCACACACTACGGGCAATTTGGGAATACCATCTAGCCTAATCTGCATGTCTTTGGACTGTGGGAGGAAACCAGAGTACCCGGAGGAAAGGCGCAAGCAAGCAAGATGAGAGTGCTAACCACTACACCACCATGCCGCCTGTGTGTGGTCTCATTTTTTCTTTTAATTCAGAGTGAGTTTAACAGAAAGAACGAGGGGCATACAGATCCCAATGTTCTCACTAACTTTTCCATCTCACACTACTGTTAGCTGTTCCGTACACTTGCTTCATACTTCAGTTTTATATTTTCTACCATCCAGATTATTTCCTCTCATCCTTCACTCCTTCAATCATTCAGTGACATTGACTTCTACCTTGGTGTGACATAATGAGTAAATGTTTGATGTGTTTTGCCACAAGCTTACTCTTAATTAGACTACACATTTAATTAGCAATGTGGGTGTCCTCAAACCATATCAGCTCTGAGTCACTCTTATGTGAAGGAAAAAAAAAAAAACCCACAGACCTCAAGCTTAGCTTTGTCATTCAACATCATAATGTTGGTGTTTGTTCAATCTGCTGTGAGTGGCATTAGTAAATGAATCAAAGGTGAATCAAGCTTTTGGAATGTAGTGGTTTCCTACTACGAATAATAAATTGCTTTAAAACACATGAACAATACTAATAATGGCATTATACGCAGAAAAGCGGATACTTTAAGGTTGCCATTAATGCAAAGCACTGTAATCATAGTGCCTTTGTAATAGGGCCTGTTTGTTTAATATTCTGAGCAGATATCATGGACTCAAATAAGCACATATTATCTTTATCAGTTGTCCGCTTGCATAAAAATACATCACAGGACAAAAACTTCCAAATGAAGGAACTAAATTACAATATTTATGTAAACATTAATCAATTCAAGGAAACATCCTCAACAAGTGCATATCTGGTAGATATACTGTATTGTGTGTGTGTGTGTGTGTGTGTGTGTGTGTGTGTAGGCATTAGACTAACAGACTAAACTAGACTACTATGTGAATCTTATTCATCTTGGATGCACTCCAAATATGTTTTGTGAGATTCTTATGACATGTAATAAGCTGTGAGAGTTTAGTGACTGGCAATGTCAAAAAACATATTTTGAACTTATTGAGAAATCTGTCTAATTACATAGACCATACTTTGTGCACCTGAATCCAGCTGGTCAATTTTGAGTTAGACATACAGCAACTACAGAAGACTACAAAGACCAGTCTCAAGGAATAGGATTACTGACCACTGCAGCAGTCTATGCAAACTTTGAAGATCCCAGTGCTATTTTATCTAGTCAATTTTTTTTTATTAATTTGCTAAGATAGCACATCTAGAGAGACCTTAAGAGGAACAATTTTTTATTTTTTTTTAACCATACAACAACCAACCTACTGTAAATTAAAGCATTACCTGTTGAATTATAATAACCCACATTCAAATAGAATGCAACCTCTCTCACTCTAGTCCCTGTCTCTATCATTTGGGTTGTTGTTCCCTGCAATCCTTGCTATACCTCAATGTTCCCTTTCAAAAGCTACACTCAATGCTGCGTGAAAACGCTATGGGAACATCTCTTTGTTCTCCGGTTGTGAAGCCTGTGCATGTCAAAACCGCCGAATACCTCGGCCTATAACCTCTGTCAGGCATGACGCCACCGAACAAGGTGCACCTGCAGGTTATAAATAGGAGTGAACCGGAAACATCCTCAGATCTTTTTGTCTTCAGGACCGCTTTGTGTTTGCGTGTGCATGTGCAAGCCATAACAAAAGCAAAAAAAGGAAAATAACAGCATTAACTCACCGATATGGCGGAGTTGCTTAAGAGATGCATGCCTCCGTGCGATAGATCTCTTTCGGAGAGCGATCTTCATGAATTTTGTCTCGAGTGCTTGGGGGAAGAACACGCTCGCCTCAGGCTTCAGGGAGACTGTGAGTACTGTGATCTTCTCCCTATTAAGGTGCTTTGCGCGTGGCTCGCTTTCTTTAAAGAGAAACCGCGTGCCGCGGCGCATTCCTGGGGCTCGCGTGCTGATCTGGCAGACGCGCACGAGACGGAATTCCCCCTTTCTCTCGCGCTCTCTCCGGATTAGGAAGTTTTAGCTTCCGCTTCGCAAGCCCGCTCCGGCGCTTCTTGTGAAGTAGCGGAAGAATCCTCCTCTCTCGCTTCCATGGAAGTAGCCTCCTCACAATGCTCCTCCAGTGCTGACAGAGCTTATGAGGAATTATTAGAGGTTATAACGCGTGCGGTTGAGCGATTGCATATCGACTGGCCGCAGAAGCGAGATTCCCCCAAGCGTTCGAGATTGGACGACAGGTTTCTGTCGGGTGGCCGGGGGGAGGAGCCTCAACGTCTCTCTCTCCCCTTCTTTGGTGACCTCCATGATGAATTAACTCTTTCATGGAGCAAGCCGTATTCATCGCGTGTTTTTGTGCCATCGACTTCGACTTATTCGAATATCGTTGATGCAAAAGCACGCGGTTATATGATGATGCCCCAGATAGAAGAGACGCTTGCGGGCTATCTCTCTCCTGGGACATCATCCTCCTTGAAAAAGCCTACTCTCCCCTCCAAGCCGTGTAAATTGACATCTGCTTTGGTGGGGAAAGCTTTTCAGGCAGCAGGTGCTTCACTGCACACCATGGCGGTTTTGCAGGCCTACCAGGCTGACCTGCTGAAGGACCTGAGCACCGGCGGGGTTATTGATGACAGGGCGTTTGCAGAGCTGCGCCGAGCCACAGACCTGTCTCTCCGTGCAACCAAGCAGACGGCCCGTGCTGTGGGCCGTTCTATGGCTGCCATGGTATCCATGGAGAGGCATCTGTGGCTGAACCTCACGGGCATCAAGGATAAGGATCGTGCTGTCCTCCTTGATGCCCCCGTCTTGCCTTCTGGCCTCTTTGGCGACGCTGTTAATTCCGCCACTAGGTTTCGGGAGGCGAAGCTATATGAACAGGCCTTTGGGGGGTTCCTTCCCCGCTGTGCTCAAGGACCGGGACCATCGGCCACCCGGCCCCGGCCAGATCTGGCCCCTATCAGGCGTGAGGTGCAGAAGGAGAGCGTGACCAGCCGCGCAACCCCTCGTTAAGACTGGGGTGGGGCTCGCCGCTCTTCTCAATCTGCCTCAAAAAGACCGGATCTGAGGAGCTTCCTCTCTTCAAAGAGGAAGCCCTGAGGCTCGTGCGCCCGGGGCCGTGGGGGTGTCTCCCCCCAGGGAGGGGCGCCTGGATTTTCGTCACAAAACAGGGCCTCCTCCCTGGCACTCCCAGGAGGCCGGTGTTCAGTCCCCGCCACCACTGGTGTTTCGGGGAGCGCCGGTCTCCAACGAAAAGTTGGGTGTTCAGGCATCTCCTGCCACACTTCAGGATACCCAACACCTAACACCCCCCCATCCAGCCGAAGTGTCAAAGCTCGTGCCCCTTTCGGAGAAGCTGGCAGCGTGGAAACTACTGCCAAGCATATCTCCTTGGGTACAAGGGATGTAGCCACAGGCTACAGGATTCAGTTTGCACATCGTCCTCCGCGTTTCAACGGCGTGGTCTCCACTTCCGTGAAACCGGACCGAGCACATCTGCTGGCCCAGGAGTTACAGACACTGCTGGGCAAAAGGGCCATAGAACATGTTCCCCTCCCAGAGAGTCGGGCTACTACAGTCGGTACTTTTTGGTGCCCAAGAGAGGGGGGGTTGCGTCCGATCTTGGATCTTCGCGGCTTGAACTGCTATCTCAGAAAATCCAGATTCAAAATGTTGACTGACAGAAGGTCACTGTTCATCACTTTCAGAAATCTTTAGGCCTCATGGCAGCTGCGTCCACGGTGATACCTTTGGGCCTTCTGCACATGAAAGCGTTTCAGCTGTGGCTAAGAGCCAGGGGGTTTCATTCAAGGGCCAACACCCAGAGGCTAATAAGGGTTACGCGCCGGGGGCTTCGAACCCTTTCTATGTGGTTCAGACCCCGGTTTCTGACTTTGGGTCCCACTCTAGGTCCGTCTTGTTGTCGCAAGATGCTAACGACAGACGCTTCCCTCACGGGCTGGGGTGCGGTCTTGGATGGCCGTCCAGCACAAGGGAGCTGGAGAGGTCATCTTCTCGCATGGCACATCAATTGCCTCGAAATGATGGCTCTGTTTCTGGCCCTGAAACACTTCCTCCAGCAGTTGAGAGGCTACCGTGTCCTAGTGCGGGTGGACAGCACTGCGGTAGTCTCATACATAAATCGCCAGGGTGGACTGCGCTCGCGCCACTTGAACAAGCTAGCGCACCAGGTTCTGCTTTGGGCACAGGACAAGTTCCTGTCCCTCACGGCGATTTACATTCCAGGGCATATGAATGTAGGAGCAGACTTGCTATCCAGACAAGCTGTAAAAGATGGGGAATGGAAACTCCACCCCGAAGTAGTCTGGGAAAGATTTTACGTAGCAGAGGTGGAACCTCTTTGCCTCACAAGAGGCAGCTCAATGCCCCCTTTACTACTCTCTGACTCCTCCAGCTCCCCTGGGTCTGGACGCAATAGCTCACACGTGGCCCAGATTACGCCTTTATGCGTTTCCACCCATAGTTCTGCTCCCAGGAGTCCTGGCGAGGGTCCGTCAACAGGGTTTGCGCCTCTTATTGATAGCGCCCCATTGACCGACCAGAGTGTGGTTCTCGGATCTAATATCTCTCCTCGACGCCTCACCCTTTGTGATTCCAGTGACGAGGGATCTTCTGTCTCAGGCGCAGGGGACAATACTTCATCCCCGGCCCGAGCTCTGGAACCTTCACGTTTGGCCCCGAAGGGGACCAATTGAGACATGCTGGGCTTTCAGCCAGCGTAACTGAAACCATTTTAAGTGCCAGGGCTCCCTCCATTAGAAGAACTTATGACCTAAAATGGAGTGTATTTGAAAATTGGTGCATGGCAAGACATGTAGACCCAGTTCACTGCCAGATTGTTGATAGTTTCTGCAAGAAAAGTTGTTCTCGGGCTTACAGATGTGTGCAGACCAGTTTTCTAGTTTCGCCGTCGCACCTCACGGCGATGGTATGCAGTTGCTGGCTTTGACCACTGAGTGGCGCTATATAACTATAGACCGACGCGTCAGACCTTATTTCATTCTCTCAAGGATTAATGAGCCACAGCTCCTTTAGAGCTGCACGTAGTAGCGGATAAAATCAAGTGTAACATTGTACTTAAACGAATTCATAATAACAATACTAAAATGACAGTACAAATGTAGAATTAAATTTTATTAGTATCGAATTTAAGCAAAATAAATGTTAACACAGTGAGCCTTTAGATTTTATCATGTGTAATTAAAAAGCCTATGCGTGTACACTGTAAACCCTAATGCTCAAAGTAATTAAACACATTGAGTACTGTTTCAAACAAATAATTGTACTCAAACAATTATTTAGGTAGTAATTGTTTGAGTACTGTTTACCTAAATAATTGTTTGAGTATGTAAGTAACAATAACTTAAGTAAAACTTCCACCAGTATGATCTCTATAGAGCTCTCGCGGTGCAGTGGTTAAGTGTCTCACCTTCCATGTGGAAGACCGCCGGTTCGATTCCCGTGCAATGTTGCAATATATGTTTTCTTATTTGTTCAACAAACTCAAAATTTTTTCCCAATTTTAAATAAACAGAACTATCATTAATTAAAAAAAATATATTTAACTGATTACCTCAAATATTTGGCGTTTTGCCAACTTAATAGGGTTTACAGTGTAGGGTTTTGAGTCATCTTAAATGTTGTGTTCTTTAAATTTGTAGTAGATAATACCGAAATAAATTAAACTAAATGACTATAAAATTAAAACATTGTCAGGACGTGCTACTGTGTAAGCAGATGTCGTTGTCATTCAGCCCCGCTTGTGTTTTTGCGGTAGTATGGGAATGAAATGCAGTACAATGTTATGATCATAATTTTCTTTAATAAATAATGACCTCCGTTGCACTGTACCACTGCTGACAAAACCTTATAAAATATAATCACAGTACTAAAATTATAGTAATACATATAGCATGTAACATGTAGACCCAGTTCACTGCCAGATTGTTTCAGTGCTGGAGTTTCTGCAAGAAAAGTTGTCCTCGGGCTTATGCCCTAGTACGCTCAGAACGTACGTAGCCGCTATTTCGGCCTGTCACGCTCTCAGCGATGGGGTTTCTGGGGGCAAGCACCATTTAGTTGCCCGTTTTATTCGTGGAGCTAAACGGTTGAAGCCGCCCACTAGAGCGACGGTCCCTTCATGGGACTTAACTATCGTACTCGAAGGCCTGGCCGACACCCCATTCGAACCACTAGAGTCAGCGCCTGTCAAGCTTCTGTCTCTTAAGATGGTTTTTCTGATGGCTATTACTTCTTTGAAGAGGATTGGGGATCTGCAGGCTCTGTCAGTCTCCCCATCCTGCCTAGACTTTGCCCCTGGGCTAGTCAAAACTATTCTGCATCCTCACCCGAACTATCTTCCCAACCATGCACCCAGTTGTTCTCGAAGCCTTCTGTCCTCCGCCTTTCACAGCTCCGGAGCAGGAAAGACTTCACTTACTGTGTCCAGTACGTGCTCTTCGGATCTACGTCCACCGCACTAGCCAGTGGCGTAAGTCAAAGCAGCTCTTTATTTTCCATGGGGGTCGCAACCGGGGGGCGGCTGCCACTAGACAGACTCTGTCACACTGGGTGAGAGATGCCATTGCCCTAGCCTATGAGGCGCGTGGTCACACTTCGCCTCTGGGAATCAGGGCTCACTCAACCAGGGGGATTGCCTCATCGATTGCCTTGGCAAGAGGCGTCCCCCTGCAGCAGGTGTGTGATGCGGCAGGCTGGTCCTCTCCACACACGTTTGTTAGATTTTATAGTCTGGATGTCAATGCTACTCCAGGTTCGCGGATCCTTGAGTCAGCATCCCAGAGCTAGGTCTGAGACCTCCTCGGCTTGTGCGCACATGCTACACAACCTGGGGGTCAAGATACTTGCAGTGCGGCGGCGTTGGTATTCTCGTTCCCATAGCGTTTTCACGCAGCATTGAGTGTAGCTTTTGAAAGGGAACGTCTCGGGTTACTTGGCTGTAACCCTGTTCCCTGATAAAGCGGGAACGAGATGCTGCGTTCCGATGCCGCACTGCTGGCGTGCCTGGACGTCCTTCAGACACAATTGACCTGAGGATGTTTCCGGTTCACTCCTATTTATAACCTGCAGGTGCACCTTATTCGGTGACGTCATGCCTGCACAGGTTATAAGCCGAAGGTATTCGGTGGGTTTGACATGCACAGGCTTCACAACCGGGCAACAAAGAGATGTTCCCATAGCGTTTTCACGCAGCATCTCGTTCCCGCTTTATCAGGGAACAGGGTTACAGTCAAGTAACCCGAGACGTTTCTCTGAATGTGTAGGTGAGAACCGTTGATTCACACCTGGGGAGGGGTAAATTATTTGCATTTGCATGTTGTCTGACATTGTGAAGCAGACACAGTAACCCTAAAGCATGATTATCTTCATCACTACACAGTAAACCCTAATGCTCAATGTAATTGTAATTGTAACACAATAACAATTATATTTCAAACATTTTGCAGGCTGCCGTTTGGAGGAAACAGATAATAAAGAATAAACCAGTTGTTGGGTCAAAATAACCCAACCAGGTGTTAATTTGTAAATGACTCACTACATCTCATTTGACCCAACATGAGCAACCCAACAATGTGTTTAAAGTACCCGAAATAACCCAGAATTTTGACCCAGCATAAACAACCCAACAATGTGTTTACAAAAACAACACAGTATTTTTGACTGCTAAACTGTAAACCCGATTAAGTTAGCAAAACTCCAAATAGTTGAGATAATCAGTTACATTGTAAGTAAACAGCAAGATGCTTTTTAAAGTCCAGTTTCCCCCAACAGACCCCGAGAAACACTCTCCGCTGTGTTTGATAGCGCGGAGAGAAGCTCGGGATCTTTAGCACCGATAGCTCACCAGTTGTGCCTCGTTAGGCGGCCCCGCTTCTTCGCATACCTGCAGCGGTGTTGGTATTCTCGTTCCCATAGCGTTTTCACGCAGCATCGAGTGTAGCTTTTGAAAGGGAACGTCTCGGGTTACTTGGCCGTAACCCTGTTCTCTGATAAAGCGGGAACGAGATGCTGCGTTCCGATGTCGCACTGCTGGTGTGTCTGGACGTCCTTCAGACAAAATTGACCTGAGGATGTTTCCGGTTCACTCCTATTTATAACCTGCAGGTGCACCTTGTTCGGTGGCGTCATGCCTGGCAGAGGTTATAGGCCAAGGTATTCGGGGGTTTTGACATGCACAGGCTTCACAACCGGAGAACAAAGAAATGTTCCCATAGCGTTTTCACGCAGCATCTCGTTCCCGCTTTATCAGGGAACAGGGTTACAGCCAAGTAACCCGAGACGTTTCTCTTTGACTCTGCCTATGTCTTTATCTCCTCATCTGACAACACTTCCCACTCCATCTAGGAACAAGGCATACTATGCTCTCCGCATCTATTCTTTTATTAACATCTCTTGCACCTAATCAATAACAAACCCCATAAAAATTAACAGAATGTATGATATAAACTAGCAATGTTATTGATTCTGTCTGTAACTAAATGCATGTTAAATTTAAACAACGTGTACATGTGCTAATCTAACGTATTGTTCTCTTTATAATCATATAGACATTGACCTCAAGCAGCTTCATTTTATTTTTCAGAATATTATGATTAATAAAATAAACTAATATATATATATATATATATATATATATATATATATATATATATATATATATATATATATATATTCAGCATAAACTCTTAATGACAACTAACCTCCTGTCCATAGTTAACTCAAAGTGCCAGTTGGGGGACAACATGTGTTGAGCCAGTAAGGCTCTGCAGAGGCGGGCTGCTAAAAAGTTGTTGGTGTAGTAAGCACACAGTTATGAAGTATGGTTGCTGTTAGCCAAGCAGTGTAAGGATTATTGGCATGAATCCATCGACATATGAATCAAAACCATATCTTGTGCAATACAACCGAGTCCAGGGCAAAAACCAACATGATGGCACCAAAAGTAACCAGGACATCACTAAGAATTGACCTGCTTCAGCATCAGGTGGGTAACAAGCATCTGATGCTAATAAAAAGATTGTGACACCAAAGAACCATCTCATATTTGCAACTTACCAGTATAAATCTGTGAACATGCAATTGTATTTCACTGGCAGAGAGTGTCATGTACAAAGAGTAAGGTTTTTACTCAATAAGAGATGCACATGATCACTGACAGGCTTTGTGCCATTGACTGATTGACTTGCCATTGTCACTCAAAAGAACATTGCCTCTTATGATGACTGCGATGTATGCAACCACAGAAGTCAGCCTTTACGGTAAAATGCGTCAACCTCAATGACCATGGGCTACGTTTCTTAAGCTTTGCTTGGTATAATCCTCTATTCATCGCCAACACCTATTTCCAACATAAAAACGATTCACAAGATGACTTGATTATCCTGTGCCTTGAATTACTGCTAGCATGATTGACTACTTCTTGATTAATCATCGGTTCAAATCAATGATCCAGGATATTTTAAGGGGTGCAGAAGTTGGCTCTGACCATTATCTCCGTCTCAGTTGGCTCTGACCATTCCGTCTCAGTTCGATGCAAACTCAAACTGAGACGGAAAGCAATGCAGTCAACATTGAGTCAACACCCTCCTCTCCATTCTACTCTATTCTATTCCCCAATTAGGCAATGCACAACTGTTAACAACATATTGAACATTTCCAGATTCAGTTGTGTAACTGCTTTGATGTTTGGAGGACATCAACGATCAATGGGTGAATACCCAAACTACTACAAAAGTCTTCCCAGGTGACACAATCAAGCTAATCCAGCAACGAAATGCAGCTAAACGTACCAATATAGTGCCTTGCAAAAGTATTCCACATTTTGTCATGTTACAACCACAAATGTAAACATATTGTGGGGGATTTTGTGTAATAGACCAATACAAAGTGGCCAACCAACTGCCTTCAGTAGTCACCTAATTTGTAAATAAAGTCCATCTGTGTTTACTTTAATCTCTGTATAAATACAGATGTTTTTTGAAGCCCTCAGAGGTTTGTTAGAGAACATTAGTGAACAAACAGCATAATGAAGCCCAAGGAACACATCAGACAGGTCAGAGATACATTTTTGGAGAGGTTTAAAGCAGGTTAGGTTATAAAAAATATATTGAGCTTTTAACATCTCATGGAGCACTGTTCAATCCATCATCAAAAAATGGAAAGAGTATGGCACAACTACAAACCTATGGTAACTCCCGAGGATCTGCAGAGATTCACAGCTCATGTAGGATAATCTGTCCTCAGGGAAACTATGTGCACTCCACAAATCTGGCCTTTATGGAAGTGTCAAGAATCCTCTGGCTTTCAAAGGATTTCAGAGGGTAAGTTCCATGAAAATAAAGCAGAACTTTTGGAAGTTTTCTGGCCTAGAGCATTCAGGTGTGTGTTAACACAATGCCAAGAAGGAAATACATAAACAACATAAGCAGTGTTCTACAATGAGAAAGATTATTCACAAGTGGAAAACATTCAAGACAGCTGCAATCCCAGCACATTTACCCCATGGTCAAACCATACAATGCTCAGACCCTACAGACCTCACTGAACATGAATTAAAAGTCCATGACAGCACAATTAAAAGTAGAACATCTATGGCTTCTTTGAAACGATTGTCAGGAGAAAGGCAACTTATCTTTCTTTTTCTGTTTAAAAAAAAAGGAATCACAACAGATGTTCACAAACTCTGTCTGACCAAACCACAGGGCACATGTCCTTTTAGACAGAAAACAGATGAGTCCAAAGTGGAGCTGTTTGGCCTTAAACCCAGAACCATATTTGGTGAAAACCAAACAACATTTCAGTAGAAACAACTCACCATTAACCTAAACTGACAGGCTTGATTAATCAGAGCAGTAGGCAAGAGGTCCGTGGTAACTCTTGAGGAGCTGCAGAGTTTCACAGCTCAGGTGGGAGAATATGTCATCACGGAAACTATTAGTCATGCACTCCACAAATCTGGCCTTTATGGAAGAGTGGCAAGAAGAAAGCTATTGTTGAAAGAAAGCGATAAGAAGTCCCATTTGCAGTTTGCGACATGCATGTGGGGAACACAGCAAACATGTGGAAGAAAGTGCTCTGGTTAGATGAAAACAAAAATTTAACTGTTTGGCCTAAATTGAAAACACTATGTATGGTGGAAAACTCCATCCCACTGTGAAACATGGTGGTGGTAGTTGTTGGGATGATTTTCCTTCTGCAGGGACAAGGAAAATTGCCAAATACTGGGCAATCTTAGAAAGTGCTGAAAAAATATGCAAAGATTTGCAAAGCTTGTAAAAGACTTGCAGATTTGACTGCAGTGAAAGGTGATTCTACAAAGTATTAAATATTAACTAAGAACGGCTATATACTGTATAAATGCATACCACAAATTTCAGATTTCTTTTTTTGTGTGTGTTGGTTTATACCCTAAAATCCCAATAAAATATATTTACGTTTGTGGTTGTAACGTGACAAAATGTGGAAAAATTCAATGAATATGAATACTTTTCCAAGGTTCTGTACACCTCGAGCAAAGGAGATGATGAAGGAAATCAAAAGAAGGCTGAGAGGCAAGAAAGAAAATGCTAACACGCATTGTAGTCAGCCATTCATGAACATCCAAGATGCAATGGGCCAGACTGCGCAGACTTTTTTTTACTCCAAAAGACACTGGGATATTTTTTACCTTACATATCTTTGTCTGTTTCTGAAACTAATTGCTTTAAGTTTTTGAAGTTTCTGTTAGCTTAATAAAATTGTTTGAGTTCAATTTAAGCACTAAAGAAAAATGAAACAAAGATAACTTAGAATAAGCTCAGTGGTTGTTTCTTTAGAAAAACAAAGAAATTACTCTGGTAACATCAGAAGTGTTACAGATGGCGCCTGAACAGGGACAATCAGCAGAGCAGAAAAAGCATTCTGGGTGAATCTATCTAATCTTTGTTAAAAACATAAAAATGGAGGGTGATGGGATAGCACCTGATCAGGGTTTTTCTTCTAAAGCTTTCACTCAGAGAAGAGAACTAGATCCTGTTCACAAAATTATTGACACCTTTAATGAACTTTACATTGATTCAGATGAGGAAAAGGAAGAAGCAACTGTTACTGATGTCCTACCACCACCACCTCTTGTTTTTAAGGACGATAGTCACTGCATGTATGGAGTGGATGGCAACCAGTCACGTCTCACCAGCATTGAAGAGCATCTAGCCAACCTTGAACATCAAGTTAGTGGACTAGTTAATGAGACGCAAATCGCGTTAATGCTAAGGTCTCTTGAAGAAAAAGTCCTTTAGAAGTTGCAAAGAGAAACTGATAGAAAAAAGGAGTGGACGCAAAGTAAGATAGATGACATGGGAAAAACCGTCATTGATTGTTTAAAGAACAGAGATAAGCAAATTGCGGAGCAGATGAGAGTTTCTCAACCAACTGTCTCTACACCAGACATTGATGAGTCAACCAACTGATTTTATTTACTTTTTACATAGTTATTTTCATTATTTATTTATTTTTTATTTATTTTTTATTTTTATTTTTTTTTTTATGCTGTTTAATTCTGTATTATGATGATGATGATGATGATGATGATTAGTATTAATATTATTATTCTTAGTTATTTATTTTTATTTGTTTTTATTTATTATCATTGTACAGCACTTTGGTCAACTTCGGTTGTTTTTAAATGTGCTATAAATAAATTTGACTTGACTTGATTATAACCAGAAAGCCGGTTATCTATCAAACTCCGGTAAGACAAGCCACAAACAGCCTCAATCTCCTTTCTCTGTACCCCAGTACAATCATCCAGTAAAGTTAGAGTTTCCTATTTTTGATAACTCTGATCCTGAAGATGGCGTTACCTTTATAGAGAGAGTGGAAGAATACCTTGATTTTCATCCTTTAACTAATGAAAAACTCTTGGCTTCACTATCAGTTGTTTTAAAAGGAACAGGCAAGGACTGGTGGAGAGCAGAGAGACCTAACATTACTGACTGGAAAACTTTTAACCAAGAAGTCATTGCTCAGAAATTGGCAGTCGCAAACAAGGCCCAAATGAAAGTGTAAGGGACGTTGCTTTTAATTATAGAGCCATTTGCCTCCGAAGCAAACCTGGGATGACTGATGGTGAGATGGTGAAGGCCGTTCTTAGGAACTGTAACCCACGCTTAGCATCACTTCTCAGAGGCACGGCTAAAACGGTGGATGATGATGTTCGTTTGGGGACTCAAGTGGAGAAAGATTGGGTGGAGAGCAAGACTGGACACAATTAAGTGGTGAAAATCAGAAAAAAAGAGTAATCCGAAAACTCACCTCATGATAGTAGACCGGTTAGATAACTTCAGCTTACTTCAAACATTTATTATCATTAACCATTGTAACAGCCCATAGTTCTGTCACTTTTGGTTTGAGTGGGGTTGTAGTTCTACAACCATCCTCTAGGGGCTCTAATCAGGATGCTTCCTCTAGATATAGGCAGGTGGAGTAGTAGAAGGAGAGATTTTGTTTGGGTTTTGGAGGAATCATGGCAGTCTTATCATGTATTGCTTCATTTGTTGGTAGTTTTAAACTACTAGTATATTGACAGAGCACTTATGGAAATATATTGGCATTATGATTTCTGCTAGATTTGATCTCCTTTTGGGATTTTATATGAACTGGTGAAAGTTTTGGACACAGCGGTTTCTTCTTGGACTCTTTGTCGTCTCAAGCCTTCTCATCCTCATCATCATCATCTTCATCAGCATATTACCTTCTATGGATAAGTACCAAGAGACACTTATAGAAAGACAATCCCGATTTATCTTATAGAATTGAATCTCCATTTATGAGGTTGTTTGGGTGCTTGTTGTCGTCTTTTGATGTTTAACTTAATAATGATTGAATAACCTGCTCTTGGCTTGGCATCTTTATTTGTTGTGCATTCATGTTCACTGATTGAAGTATTTTTTTATTTATTTAAGGTACTATATTCAGTTTGTTTGGTGGACCCCTCCCTTATTACAATTTGTAGCAAGCAGCTTCTTAAAAGAGAGAAGAGCAGTTACACCATAAAATTATCAACGCAGTGATTGACACTGGGAGCACTTACTCTTTGATACAAGAAAAGATATGGAAGATGTTGAACTCTCAAGCTAAATGTTTGCCCCCCAGTACACAGACTTTCATGCTCGCAAATGGACATCGACAAAAAGCTGTTGGTCAAGTAAGGGAGAGCTGTGAGGTTCAAGGAAAGAAGTTTGAAGTACAGTTCTACGTACCCCAAGATGTTGACCTGGCAGTACCGGTTATTTTGGGACTGGAATTTTTAAAGCTGTCACGAAGTGTAATAGATTTGAATTCTGCCCAATTCTATTTGCTAGATGCATACACAGCCCAAACCACTCCTTCCACTCCATTCCTTCAACTTCCACTTAGCACAACCCAGTAATCACTTTTTCTTGCACTACCTCTAGAGGAAAATCTCATACAGGATGATACAGATGCTAAACTTATTCACCAGGTGGATCAAAAAGGTGAGACCTCACCTGATGTAAAAGCACAGCTGCAAAGCCTAATGCTAGAGTGGCCCAAGGTATGCACTCAGAATTTATGCCGTACCTCATTGGTGAAACACCAGATCATTACTACGGATGAACATCCAGTAAGGAAAAAGCCATATCATGTGTCAACTACTAAGAATGAGTTTATACAAGGACAAGTTAAGGAGCTGTTGGAAAAGCAGATTATTCGTCCATCCATTTCCCCATGGGCATCGCCAGTTGTTGTAGTTCAGAAAAAAGAAGGCAGTTCTAGAATGTGTATTAACTATCGTGGCCTGAATGCCAAAACACATTTAGATGCTTACCCCATGCCTCAGATTGTGGACATTTTAGAAGCCATGCAGGGTGCCAAGGTTTTTAGCACACTAGATCTAAAATCTGGCTACTGGCAACTGGAGATGGATTCAGCAAGTGTTGAAAAAACTGCATTTGTCACCTCATCAGGACTATATGAATTTTTATGTCTACCCTTCGTGCTCAGAAATGCTTCAGCATCTCTCCAGTGTCTGATGGAACATGTTCTGAGGAAGCATAAAAACCAGTTCTGCATGGTGTACATTGATGATATTGTGTTTTATTCACCAGACATTTCCACTCATCTGCATTTCCATCATGCTGGGCTCTCTCTTAACTTAAAAAAGTGCAATTTCATCAAACCTTCTTTGACATTCCTAGGACACATTGTATCTGCTGACGGTGTTAAAACCGACCCTGAAAAGGTAAATGCTGTGGAAAATTTCCCTGTTCCAACTTCAGTTGTCCAGAGATTTCTTGGAATGGCTGGTTGGTATCACAGGTTCATTAAAGACTTCTCTTCCAAAGCCGCCCCATTACATGCATTTAAGAAAAAGGTATAAAATGGAACTGGACAGAGGACTGTCAGAGAGCATTTGAGGAGATCAAAGAGGATCATACCAAAAGCTCCAATTTTAGCAGTACCAGATTTCACTTTGGCTTTTAAAGTTCAAACAGATGCAAGCGACAATGGCTTAGGAGCAGTATTGACCCAAGAGTTTGATGGTCAAGAACGTGTCATAGCCTATGCATCCCGTTTGTTGAAAGGAGCCGAGCAAGCTTATTAAGCTTCAGAAAAGGAGTGTTTAGCCGTGGTATGGGCTGTGGAGAGATGGAGGCACTATTTGGAAGGTAGATCTTTCAAAGTTTTAACTGACCATGCAGCACTTATATGGGCTTTTAATCATCCGAAACCTTTCTCAAGATTGGAAAGATGGACAATTCGATTGCAAGGGTTTAATTTTATTGTTCGTTACAGGAAAGGTCAATGTAATATTGTACCAGATGCCCTGTCAAGAAAACAGCAATTAGAGACAAACTTAATTATGGTAACTACAGCGATTCACTCATCCACCGTAACCGATGATCTTCCAGTAAATTTGACTCAACTTGCACTAGCTCAGAAAGCTGATGCTGGAATCCAGGAACTGGTAGTGAAGAGCAAACAACAAAACAAAGATGACCCTTGGAGAACACATTTTGAGGAAAATGATGTGTTGTTCAGAAGTGTTCCTTATGGTAAGAAAGGCCAGAAGCAGCAAGTTGTTGTTCCTGCTGTTTTTAAAGACTCATTTTTAAGATATGCACACGACAATCCATTGAGCGGTCACCTTGGAAGTTTTAAAACTTTAATGAGGTTGTTGGATTTCTCTTTGATAAGGAAGGATGTATAGAGATATTGTAGAGAGTGTTTGGCATGTCAGCAGCACAAACCTACCACTTCTAAACCTGCTGGTCTATTGCAGAACACTATCATTGTTGAGCCCGGATATATGCTGGGAGTTGACCTGATAGGACCCTTTCCACGCAGCACCAAACAGCATGAGTATCTGATGGTAGTTGTGGACTATTTCTCCAAATGGGTGGAATTATTTCCACTTTGCTCTGCAAAAGCACCAACAATTGCAAAGATCCTACAGAGGTGTGAAGAGGGGAATGTCTATTACCACCGTGCTCACCGCTGCGACAAAACGACAGCGGCCAAAATAAATCAGTTGCACTTCAAAGTAATTCGTGAAATGACCGCCAGGTGGCGCAAAGTGACATTTTCCGTCATCTCAGTTTTTAAAATTCATAAAAAAGTAATAAAAAAGTCACAACAATATGCTGTATCAAAGAAATACTACAGTAATGGTAATTTCCACATCTGTGTATTTTATACAACAAACATGAAAAATCTGAACCAGAGCTATTGATATTTGCTGTACAATAATGAGTAAAAAAAACATTGAAGTTGAACATTAAAACAAGTACACTACACTGTAAACCCTAATACTCAAAGTAATTAAACACATTGAGTACTGTTAACCTAAATAATTGAATGAGTAATAATTTTGAGTATGTAAGTAACAATAACTTAAGTAAACCTTCCTCCAATGTAAAATCTATAGAGCACTTGTGGCACAGTGGTAAGTGTTTCGCCTGCCGTGCAGAAAGCCTGGGTTCAATTCCCGTGCTGGATGGTCTGCAACATTTTTTTTATTATTTGTTCAGCAAACTCTGTTTACTTAAAATTGGAAACATCATTAATTAAAAAGTGTGATGTAACTGATTACCGCAAATATTTTGAGTTTTGCCAACTTAATCGGGTTTACAGTGTAGCAGTCAAAAAAGACACTCTAAAAATGCTGTGTTGTTTCTGTAAACACATTGTTGGGTTGTTTATGCTGGGTCAAAATTCTCTGTTATTTCGGGTACTTTAAACACGTTGTTGGGTTGCTCATGTTGGGTCAAATGTGATGTAGTGAGTCATTTACAAATGAACCTCTGGTTGGGTTATTTTGACCCAACAATTGGTTTATTCTTTATTATCCGTTTCCTCCAAACAGCAGCCTGCAAAATGTTCGAAATATAATTGTTATTGTGTTACAAGTTCTCACGGCGTGCACCTGTGATGTGCGTTCGCCCAAATCAATATCGCTCCTCGCTCACTAGCTAGACGGCCTCTCAGGCTAGTGCGGCCAAATCAATATCGCTCCTCGCTCACTAGCTAGGCGGCCTCTCCTTCTGCTGGTGCGTGAAGGAGCAGGGCCACGGAATTAGGCACGGCTGGTGAGCTATCGCAGCTAATGATCCCGGGCTTCTCCCCACGCTATAAAATACAGCGGGGAGTGTAGCTCGGGGTCTGTTGCACTGTAAACCCAATTAAGTTGGCAAAACTCAAAATATTTGAGGTAATCAGTTACATCATAATTTTTAAGTTTGTTGAATTTGTTCAGCTAACTTGGAAAATGTAGGTTCTACAAACTCATAAATACCAAAAAGTTCTGAATACTCAATTATTACTCATTCAATTATTTTAGATAACAGTACTCAATGTGTTTAATTACATTGAGCATTAGTGTTTACTGTGTAGTGATGAAGGTAATCATGTTTTAGTGTTACTGTGTGTGCTTTACAATGTCAGACAACATTCAAATGCAAATAATTTACCCCTGCCCAGGTGTGAATCAGTGGTTCTCACCTATACATTCAGAGAAACTAAAATGCACCCCTCCCCACTTTAAGACCCTCTTGGATCTGAGGCTCTTCTGAAGACCTGCAGTGTTTCAGACCTCTTTTTAAATTTCATCTTCTGGATTCCAGATTCTAAAATTGGCATTGTTACCATTTTTAATCCCTGGAATGGAAGACATTGAGATTTTCCTTATCATAACATGAATGGTATCGTTTTAATCACTCTATACACAATTTTCTTTGGTATTTAAAAAAAATAAAATATTAAAATTTAATACAAAATGAAAATAAAAAACAAAAGAATAGACCATTTGTATTCTAACTCCACCGCGCACTAGTTTTTAAAAGTCAGTTTCCCCAACAGACCCTGAGATACACTCCCCTCTGTGTTTCATAGCGCGGAGAGAAGCTCGGGCTCATTAGCGCCGATAGCTCACCAGTTGCGCCTAGATAGGTGGCCCCGCTTTTAGGCCCTGTGCCTAGGCCGCCTACCTAGTGAGCTTCGGAATGAGTGAGGCATGATATTGATTTGGGCGCACACCCATCACAGGCGCAAGCCGTGACACAAGTATACATTTACTTTGCTTAAATTTGATGCAAATAAGAAACGGCTATATGTATTAGTATAATTTTAGTACTGTGATTGTATTTTATAAGGTTTTGCCAGCGGTGGTACAGCGCAATGGGGGTCATTATTTATTAAAGAAAATTATGATGATCATAACATCGTACTACATTTCATTCCCACACTACCACAAAAACACAAGCAGGGCTGAATGACAACGACATCTGCTTACGCAGTCGCACGTCCTGACAATGTTTTAATTTTATAGCCATTTAGTTTAATTTATTTCGGTATTATCTACTACAAATTTAAAGAACAGAAAATTTAAGATTACCCAAAACCCTACACTGTAAACCCGATTAAGTTGGTAAAACTCAAAATATTTGAGGTAATCAGTTACATAATTTTTTTTAATTAATGAGGTTTCCAATTTTAAGTAAACAGAACTATCAATATTGAGTTTGTTGAAAAAAAAAAAAATTGTTTCAGACCATCCAGCACGGGAATCAAACCCGGGGCTTTCTGCATGGCAGGCGAAACACTTACCACTGCGCCACAAGTGCTCTATAGATTTTATATTGGTGGAAGTTTTACTTAAGTTATTGTTACTTACATACTCAAAATTATTACTCATTCAATTATTTAGGTTAACAGTACTCAATGTGTTGAATTACTTTGAGCATTAGGGTTTACAGTGTACACGTGTAGGCTTTCTAATTACACATGATAAAATCTAAAGGCTCACTGTGTTAACATTTACTTTGCTTAACTTCGATACTAATAAAATTTTATTCTACATTTGTACTGTAATTTTAGTACTGTGATTATGAATTCGTTTATGTACAATGTTACACTTGATTTTACCCGCTACTACGTGCAGCTCTAAAGGAGCTGCGGCTCATTAATCCTTGAGAGAATGAACTAAGGTCTGACGCGTTAGTCTATAGTTATATAGCGCCACTCCGTGGTTAAAGCCAGCAACTGCATACCGTTGCCGTGAAGTGCGGCGACAAAACTAGAAAACTGCTCGTTACACATCTGTAGGAGAGGAGACCTACACGATGGGGTACTCCTGCCTTCTTGGTTTCAGACAGAGGAACTCAGTTTACTTCCAACCTCCTCAAACTGGTCTGCAAGCAATGGAATGTAATCCAAAAACTAACCACCACATATCACCCACAAACCAACCTAACTGAACAAGTTAACCGTAATCTCAAGAATATGATTGCCTCCCACGTGCAGGAGAATCATCGTTCATGGGACCAATGGATTTGTGATTTTCGCTTTGCACTAAATTCCGTATGGCATGAGAGCACAGGATACACACCTGCAGAAATTGCACTGGGTCGTAAGCTCATAGGACCTTTGGAGAGAACATAATCCTCCTGACCCCGACCAACCTAGCTATAATGCTGTAGAGCGGCAGTATCAATTGTTTGATCTGGTAAGGGCCAATGTGGAGAGATCACAAGCCCGACAAAAAAAGTACTATGATCAACGGAGAAAGAAGATCGATTTCTCTGTTGGGGACATAGTTTGGGTGCGATCTCACACCTTATCTAAAGCTGATGATGGGTATATGGGTAAACTATCCCCTAGGTGGAAAAGTCCGGGCAAGATTATAAAAAAATTGGGGCCAGTTAATTATCAAATTGCTCTAAACTCCGATCCTACTCTAATAGACACTTATCATGTACAAAATCTTAAAATTTGTCATAGTAAGTGACAAATTTTTCACAAAGGGGAGGTGGGGGGGGGGGGGGGGGTAACCTGTCCAAAGTTACTGGTAGCTTATTCTTCCTAAATTTCTGGGTGACTAGAGTGGTTGTAGTAATCCTACAGGGCGCTAGAGGGGGCTCAAGAGAGTTTTCATGGAGGGTATATGGGTAGCTGCTACAGAGAAGAAGAGAGGAAGATTTTGTTTGGTAGAGGGTACATGCGGTTGTTTTACCTTTAGCTTCCACAAAATCTCAGAGTCCTAATTGAGAAACTTTAAAAAAAAATTTTTTTAGCTCAAACTAAAGGACTCCTTGATATCTTAATTTGTAGAAGGTTATTCTTTTTTTCTGGATTGTTCAAAAAGGACAGTATTCACAACAGCTACGCATTCATTTGTTTGCTGACCTGAAAAAGAGGAAAGTTGGCTGGCTGCTCCAAAACCACTTGATTTTTCAGAGTACTCAGTTTTTCTACACACTGGACTAAACCTGCAACGTTTGGTGAAGTACATTTTTTTTTTTTTTACTCCAAAAGACACTGGACTATTTTTTACCTTGCGTATCTTTGTCTGTTTCTGAAATCAATTGCTTTAAGTTTTTGAAGTTTCTGTTAGCTTAAGAAAATTGTTTTGAGTTCAATTTAAGCACTAAAAAAAATTAAACATAGATAACCCAGAATCAGCTCGGTGGTTGTTTCTTTAGAAAAACAAAGAAATTACTCTGGTAACATCAGAAGTGTTACAATGCAGAAAGTGAACCTCGACAAATTCACATCAACAAGGAAGGCCCTGACCTGGTGACTACAGCCTGAAGCCACCGGCCTGGACATCGATCAAGTTCTTTAGTCAGAGAGGCCTTGAAAGATTTCAGGCTTCATCGATTTCAAAAGTGCCTTTGACAGTCTACAGACTGAGAATGGACCCATCACAAATGCCCAACCGCTCACTCCAAAGACCGAGCATCAGATTGGAAGGTGCAACAAACAGCACATAAAAACCTGGTTTAACCAGATGAAAGCAGAAGCAAAATACATTCGGCTCATTATCGGTGACTTAATTACAGTAGTGCAAAATCAACCATGACGGATAGCGTTCTGCGAAGATGCATCTGTCTTGGCTACCACAGCGACAGCATGGCTGCCCTACAATCCTAGGAGGTGCTCTGCTGGGGCTAGAGCAAATGATCTGATCTGAATTGACAACTAGCTTTGAATCAAGAAAAAGAGAGTTAATGAGACATACAGAAACAAGGTGACTGTTAAAAGCCTGTTCATACTTTCCCGCATTGTACAACTTTAAGGAAAGGGTTAAAAGGAGGGAGGGAGGAAAAAAGGCAAGAAAAGAATGCACATGCAGGTCTGTGGGCAGTACCCCACTGGTATATGAGCACAGGCTGGTGAATGTAGGGAGCAGAGTGGGCCCACATGGGCAGCAGCTCCTGCAAGCTTCCTGATACAGCTCCTGTCGGAATTGGCCGAACCGCCTCATCCCAGCTCTCATTGATGCGGCTGCAGGCGGGTATCTCCCGAACACTCCTTGCCTGGATGGCTTTCCTGGCTGGGAATGGAAGCCTTGTCGTGGAACACACAGTGGCCTTTTTCTTTTCGGCGGCAGGGTCATGAAATCTGGCTCTGTCTGAGAGTTTACATGCTGCTGAGAGCTCCAGAAGTACTTGCGGCTGGTGATCAAAGGGCCATTCCATTCAAGTTCCAAAGGCATACCAGTGTGCCTCTCGCATGCCACTCTTCGCGCTCTTAGCGTCCACCAGACAGCCCAACAAACCCAGAGCTACACTCCCCACTGTGTTTTATATCGCGGGGAGAAGTCTGAAATAAAATATTGGTTCAAACAACATTGGTTGAGTAGATAATGGCAAGGTTGGAAACATGGAAATTAAATTATATTGTTTTAACTTTGTGCAGCCTCAATGATGCCATCACATCAAGAGCTCATATGAGAGTTGGTTACCAATCTAGGACATAAATAACAATGAAATATCTATATATCTAA
The DNA here is from genome assembly GCA_030347435.1 of Clarias fuscus. Classification (NCBI taxonomy): domain Eukaryota; kingdom Metazoa; phylum Chordata; class Actinopteri; order Siluriformes; family Clariidae; genus Clarias; species Clarias fuscus. The sequence continues at coordinate 23,802,076 of CM059206.1, read as the reverse complement.
CTCAGGGGATACCGTCGGTGGCCCAATGTTGGTCCAACAATGTCGCGTTTGTTGCTCCTACTCCCCCTGGTAGGTGGCGACACTTCTTTGCATTCTCTCTACTGGCTGACCTGTGCTGTGAGTGCATGTGCGCATGTCAGGAAGTATAACCACTTTCCACATGTGAACAATGTGTACAAGGACAGACTTTGCTTTTTGGGGGGATTGCTAGTTATTTGCTAGTATAATTCTGTTTCCTAAATATTGCCTATAGAACTATGAATATTTAGTGATACACGATGACTAAATAATTTGTTAGAAAATGCAATGTATTGAGAGAATGAGACAGAAAAACAACAGCTTGCCTATTATCGCTCATGCACACTAGCGTGTGTTGAACACAAACACTTTGTATGCTGCCAAAAGACTTTTAACAATATTACTGAAAATATATGTCCTATTATCATAAATTATATTTAAATAGATTCAATATGATGTCAGCTAAACAAGGGTGAAAATGTTGTTATTCATTTCTGTTTTGTCTGTTGTTATTTATGTCAAAATGACAGATGTACTGTAGTTGTAAAAGGTTAAAAATCGATGTACATCAAATAATTAATATGCAGTTAAGACAGCTGAAAACAATAGTTATAAAGTTAATTGTGGGACTGTTTATAAGGTGTAACAGTTAAAATAACATACTTCAATATTTTTTTCTTAAGCTTTCTAAAATGATAAATGTTAAATTAATTGTGCTTTGTTGTCAACTGTGAACACTGTCAAACATGTCACTAGATGCTGCTTATTGTTAGGGAGGAATCTAAAACCCCACAGAGGCCAGGTGCTGTAGATTAAATCCTGCAGCCAAGCTAAATACAAGCTAAAGTTTTGTGCCTCTTTGCTCCTAACTACAGGTGCGTTAATATTCCTCCAAATGAGATGTAAATATCCTTGAGTAAAACATAAGAGTGTTGAGAATCTGTAGTGGTAACATGAAAAGCATGCAGTTAGTAGTTTTGCTGTAATGTGGTGAGAAAGATGTTTAGCTATGCACTATTATGTTAGGCTAACCTGGCCAGTGAATACTGTAGCATACAGAGCCATAGTGAGGTTAGAACCAAAGGGATTGTTGCCATAGTAGGTGCCAGAAACGTTAAAGGGCTAATATACAGTACATATTGTTTTGTTTTAGGGCACTGCATTTTTGTATGTTTATGCGGTTGTTGAATATATGTACTAAGGTAGTTGGCATGTGAAACATATCATTTGACAATTTTGCTAGGTTATTAGGGCCCAAGCACTATGGGGTGCGCAGGACCATCTTGTTTTCCTTATGATTATTTTTTTGGGGCTTTTTGGTATGCTCGAAAACTCATGAAAATTGGCAAACAGGTTGGAATCTGCTGCCTTAGGATGCCTGAGAGTCTCATGGCTCAAGATTTTGCTGCATACAGATGGTAGACGAGCAGTATTCTACTCTTACCACCGTACCTCACAGCGACGGTAGGCTTTTGCTGGCTTTTATCACAGATGGCGCAATATAACTATAGACCTCAGGTCTTAGTTCATTCTCTCAAGGATTAATGAGCCGCAGCTCCTTTAGAGCTGCACCTAGTAGCGGGGAAAAAAAATCAAGTGTAAGATTTGTAGTTAAATTAATTCATAATCACAGTATTAAAATTACAGTACAAATTTAGAATTAAAATTACATAAAATCTTATTAGGATCAAATTTAAGCAAAGTAAATGTTAACACAGTGAGCCTTTAGATTTTATTATGTGTAATTAGAAAAGCTTTCTTTTTTTCAAAAAAGGGTTTTGTATCATCTTATATTTTGTGTTCTTTAAATTTGTAGTAGAATTATTACCTGAAATAAATGAAACTAAATGACCATAAAATTAAAACATTAAAATTAAAACTTCCCGTGCGTATCTGACGTGCTCCTGCGTCATCAGATGTTGTCGTCATTCAGCTCCGCTTGTGTTTTTGCGTTATTATAAGAATGAAATGCAGTAGGCTGTTAAGATCATCATAATTTTCTTTAATAAATAATGAACCCCGTTGCGCTGTACCACCGCTGACAAAACCTTATGAAATACAAGTGAAACATTAAACAAATTTACAGTCACAGTACTAAAATTATAGTAATAAATATGGGCGTTTCTTGTTTGCATTGAATTTAAGCAAAGTAAATGTATACCTTTCTATCTAGCCTTTAGATTATATAATATGTAACACTAGAAAGCAACTAAAAATTAATGAAAGCAAACACGGTGCGCGTTGTTTTTGGTGAACTTGAGCGCGTCAGAAAATGAACCGAAACTCTGTGTATACTTGCCTCACAGACGTGAAAATATATACTTATAGAAAGCGAAATGTCTGCTTTTATATAAACTAATGAAAAACTATTTTAGATGTCTCATTTTAGATGACGTAATTCGTATGAAAGGGGAATTATAGGTGCATCTGAGAGAGAGAGAAAGCAAGACAGAGAGATGACATGATCACCTTCATCACTAGAGCTGAAACTAAGGAAATCAGCAATTTATCAATGAATTATTAAAATGGACAGAGTCAGTCTCCTTGCTGTTTTCCCCCCCGATATATTCTTTAACTTTATGCGTGCGGCTGAGCGCTGATTAGACTATGTAGGAAGTTAAAGAGGAAGATCACGATGCCAAATCAAAATCCATTTAAATTAAATGTAAAAAATATAAGTAAACAATAGCCCATGTTTAGAAAACATACACTTTGTGTGTGTGAAATTGCACAGTGTCAAATGACGCACGCTGCAGGCTGATACAGAGAGAGAAAAATGGATCTTTAACCTCTGAGGCTTTTTTTTGCTTTATATGCGCGCACACACGTGTGTTATAATAATACACGCGCGCTGTATACACACACACACACACACACACACACACACACATATAAAGACAAAATAAAAGATGTTTTACGCGCATATGCGTGGTCACAGCGTGCACGGATGTTGATTATACTAGTGAGAGACGCGCACTAAGACCCAGCAGGGGAAACGATTACCCACAATTCCGCAGCGCAAATGAGAGAAAAACCGTTGGCTCAGTTTTTATTACGTGACAAGAAGCGTATGCGTGATACATGATACACGGTATTCATAAACCAAGACTTGTTCTTTTCCAAGTTAAAATTTGTTACAAATCTTTGCTCATCTTGTGGACCGCTCGCAAACCGTGTTACTCGCAATCCGCTGATCCACTGTACAAGGCTCAAATTATTGTTGTATTTACACAGACTAGAGTCACAGTTCTCCAAAGATGCTGTAATGTTGATGATGAAGATGATGATAAAGTTGATGGTGAGCACTGAGGTGAATGATGAGGAAGATGCAGAGCCAACTGATATAAGACAGTGTGAGGCAATGGGAACTTGACTTAATGAGAAGAACAAGTGGTGTTTATTTTGTAGTTTATCATCATAATGGTAACATATCTTCTTAGTTTGTAATAATTTTATCAAAAATTAAATTAATAAATACATTTCTGGAGATATAAATGTGTTTGCTTATTATTAGCAATGATGAAAAGAATCTAATTTAACTTCCAATTTCCAACTTTACTGCCATTATCTGCTGAACCAAGATTGTGCCAATGTTGGCTCAACCTTGTGATTATCTAATGAACCAACGTTGTGCCAACACTGGGGCAACCTATCTTTGGCCCCACCAATGAGCCAACATTGGGCCAATGGACAAAATAACATTGATTTCAACCACTGATGCCAACATTGGCCCAATGTACTGTATGCACTGCCTTTGGCCCTTCAGCAATGTGCTATCTGGGTCTAATTTAATTTTCAATTTCCAACCTTGCCATTACCTACTAGTTGTGCCTACACTCGGCCAAATTATCTACCGAACCAACGATGGGCCAACCTATCTTTGGCCCCACCAATGAGCCAACGTTGGGCCAATGGACAAAATGAAACTGGGCCAACCACTGACGCCAACATTGGCCCAACATATGCATTTCTGTTGGCCCAACATTGGCACTTCAGCAGTGTGCTATCTGGGAAATGTCTTCCTAAAATGTCTAATTTTTATGAAAGACAGTTAACATCATTCTAGCCCGCTCATTCTCTGTACAACTTATCCTGAACAGGGTCATGGGAAGCCTGGAGCATATATATTTTTGTTCTTCATACTTATTTTTTTTACTTTTACAGATTCATTTAATTATTTAATAGACATGAAATCCAGTCAGATATCATACAGACAACACCACCCCACCGCTGTCCCCACAGACACACGCACGCACACGCACACACACTATGTTCCTCTCTGTAGAACTGGATGGGGTGATACATCCTTATGCCAAAGCTGCTTTTAAGCTGTCACATGAAGCCTTTTCTTTACATCATGTCCCATTTTTTCTTGCTCTCAACTTTTCTAATTGAGGCTCTCGCCTTTTAAAACATACTGTATATGCAACGTTGTGATTCTTTAAATTGGATCAAACTCAATGCATTTAGTTACCAAAGCTAATGTGATTTCACTGCTGTACAACCAGAACACTGAACACGAGGTGCTGCTGTGTGTTAGAGTACTGAGAGCAAAAATGGCTAGCAATCAAAGCTTGCTTAATTGGGCCTTTTGTATATGTTACTAGCGCAAGTACTGTACCTGTCATTGATAGTTAAAGCGTTTTTTAGAAAGAGTTAAAAGGTTAAAGCTAAAATAAGCTGATCAACTTTAATGTAATCAGTGGTAATATTTCAGGTTGAAGCCCACATACATGTGTGCCTGTCTTTTGTATATGACAGAACAATCTGCATAAATTATTAATAGAAATAAAATTTTGTAAGGTTGAGAGTCTTGAGCCTTGCTAAGTTGCATGTATTTCGTTGCCAGCCAAATACACTTCCTGTTCGATCAGAGAGTGAATTACAGATAAGAAATCAAAAAAGTACATTGGATAAAGATGAAGTTTTAGCTTAATATCACTCCAGTGTATTAAAATTCACTTATACCACTTATATTATTTCAGTAGTGAAAATATTAACTAATCCCAGTAAAAATATTCAGTTAAGCAATTAATAACCTTTGGTGCAGGTGTTAGTTTACACTGAGCAAATATCTTATTAGTTGCTCATTTTAAAGTAGATTGTTAAATCCGGCACCTAACTGTTCATAACATCGCTTTTACTCAAACTTTTGATTTCACTGCAGCCCAACATTGGCCCACTGGTGGGGGGCCAAAGATAGGTTGGCCCAATGCTGGCACACCATTGGTTCAGTAGATAATCAAAAGGTTGGCACAACATTGATTTAGTAGATAATGGCAAGGTTGGAAATAGAAAATTTAATTATATACTTTAGCCAGTGCAACATTGTTGCCTGTGTTGCTCCTGTTCTCCCTGATGGGCGACGACATTTCTCTGCGTTCGTTCTACTGGCTGACCAATGCTGTGAGTGTGTGCGCGCATGTCAGGAAGTATCACCACTTTCCATGTGTGAACAATGTGGACAAGGACAGACATTGCTTTTTTTGAGGATTGCTAGCTATTTGTGAGTATAATTCTGTTTCATAAATATTGCCTATAGAACTATGAACATTTAGTGATGACTAAATAATTTGTAAGAAAATGCAATGCATTGAGAGAATGAGACAGAGAAACAACTTGCCTATTATCGCACATGCATACTTGTGTGTGTTGAACAACTTGCCTATGTATGCATTTATTTTCATCCACCTTGCTGAGAGAAAAAGCGATTGTACTAGGTGTTTATTTTGTAGTTCATCATCATAATGGTTACATATATTTTCTTTGTTTGTAATCATTTTATCATGTTTTCAATAAATGCAAATTGCATAAATTTCTGGAGATATAAATGTGTTTTCTTATTATTGGCGATGAGGAAAAATCTAATTTAATTTTAATTTCCAAGCTTGCCAATATCTACCCTCTGCCATTATCTACTGAACCAACATTGGGTCAATGAACAAAATTATGTTGGGCTAACCACTGATGCCAAAGGTGGCCCAACATATGCACTGTCATTGGCCAAACATTGGCCCATCAGTGGTGTGCTATCTGGGCACTTACTGAAATTTAAAATTATTAATAATTGTTATTTCTTCAGAGAAATAGTACAAGAAATTCTTGAACAACTTAACAAAAGGACATTTTAGACATTAAGGGGCAAAGGGGCAGTTCCTTAAGCACCTGGTGGAGCTCAAACCCTTCAATCAACATTTTTATTTCACTTGTGGTTCAGTTTTCCTAGTGTGCATCCCATTATTGTGGTGTAAGCCATGATCACTCGCACTGTCAAGTCTGTGTATTGAGGATTGTGGATGCTTGAAGATGCATTGTTTGTTTCTGTGTCACGCTGTGTATATACAGTAAACTATCGAGTTGATTGGCTCTGACTCATATAACCGGCTCTGACTCATATAACCACACCCACCTTGAGGCAAAAAGCTCAACTGACTGTCTCTGTTAAATGACGCGTATGGCCATGCTCACCCCAAGGCAAACTGAGTAAAAAGAACCACTAGATGCTGTGACATAATCTGGCTGGACAGACATACAGACAGACAGACATACAAGCAGATTTTTTTCTTGGACTGGTTTCGGGTCCTAAAGATATAATTTAAAGAGGGAGTTCCAACGAAAGACAAAACCTTTTTTTTTTTACATACATAATATTATCATCAGTAATAAACTTTATGTAGTAAGGACATTGTACAGAGTATAAACTATCTGAAAAAAACAAATACTTTTATCAGGGCTAGGCGAACCTCAGTTGTGCTTCCATGTACTTTTAAACAGAAAACAGATAAAGAAAGAAAGCTTTAAAGAAAACCAAACAACATTACAGCAGAAACACCTCATAACCACTGTCAAGGACAGTGGTGGAGGGGTGATAATTTGGACTTCTTTTGAGAGAATTCTAGAAGCAAATATGATGTGATCTGTCTTATAGCATAAGCTTGGTCAAAATTGGGTCATGCAACAAGACAATGATCCAAAGTACACCATTAAATCTACAGTACATCAAAGAATGCCTGGAAAATAAAATAATCTACAGATGGTGCTCAACCAGTATAATGGTTTTACCGCAGCGTATCCTGCGGTTAGAGGTGTGCATTTGCTGGCTTTACTGCTAAGTGGAGCTAAAACTACAGACTTACTGTACTTCATTCTCTCAAGGATTAATGAGCCAAAGCTCACGTGGTAGCAAATAAATTCAAATGAAACAACAAATTCATAATAATAGTACTTAAATTACAGTACAGTTTTTTTTAATTTAATTTATTTGCATGGAATTTTAGCAAAGTAAACATTAACACAGTGAGCCTTTAGATTTTATCATAACACTAACAGTCAGAAGACAGACTATGGGTGTGCATCAGAAAAAGTGGGTGTGCCACATTTATTGTCAGATTAATCTGCAAAAACTATATGATAAAGCTACATAACATACTTTTATTTAAGTGCACTCGCAATGCAGACAAAATGTTGAAAGCAAACAGGATGCGCTATTCTATATTGGTTTCTGTGAACTTAATCATGTCAAACTGAACCAAAACTCTGTGAATACTTGCCTCACAGACATGAAAAATATATACAGTGGAACCTTGGATTACGAACATAATTCATTCTGGAAGTGGGTTCGTATATCAAAACACTCATAAACAAAATAAACTTTTCCTATAAGAAATAATGGAAACTCAAATTATTTGTTCCACAGCCCAAAAAAATAAATACATAAAAATTAGTACAAAATATAAAGTAAAAATAAAATAAATTAACCTACTTAAAAAAAAAAGAAGGTAAAAATAAATCCTGAAAGATAAGTGTTTATGCGCAGTGTCCGTTTGTGCGCGCAGGAGCTGTGTGTGAACCTAAAGGAGGAGAGGAGGAATAAGACCCTCCCCTTTCCCTCTTCTCGTCTTTTACAGTAACTCGTCCTCCTCTCTTATTTGAGTTTCACACACACGCACACAACGGAAACACTTTTATCGGGAAAATAAACAAGAAATCTCTCTAACGAAACTCAAATGAGCACAGAATAATGGAATCACTGCAGTAAAGTAAAAATTAACCTTCACTTTACCTTTTGAAAAGAATAGCAACAGAACAGTTACTGTGTAGAGCAGAGTGTGTGTGTGTGTGTGTGTGTGTGTGTGTGTGTGTGTGTGTGTGTGTGTATATGAAGGCGAAAGTAGGAGGAGTGTGTGTTAAGGGACATGGTGTTCAATGATGCGCGCGCACAGTGCAGGCTGACAAAGAGAGAGAGAAAATGGATCTTTAACCTCTCTAATGAGACTTGCTTTTGCATCACACACATCCACACGTGTGCTATAATAAACAGTACATGCGCGCTGTACACACACACACGTCGTCCTGTCACACGCGCGTTTATTATAATACACCTGTGTGCACATGCGTAAAGTAAAAGCAAGTCTCAATTCATTGTGATGCAGACAAAAGGTCTATAGTAGGAAGAAAATGGAGTTTAATCATGTAGTACTTTTAGTACTCGTACTAAAAGCAACCCAAAAGTGTCATTAAAGTACCTGAAATAACCCAGAATTTTGACCCAGCATAAACAACCAAATAATGTTTTTTTTTTTTAAGTGTACTATAGTACTACTAGTGTACTGCTACTACTAATAATAATTAATGGAGAAAGAGCAGTCAAAGCCCAGGGATTCTGTGTGCTGTTGAGTTGTATTCAGTGAGTAGCATATATTTTTGTGTTTGTTGCATTTCTGGGGGAGTATGTCTGCAGTGTTATCAATAAATTTTCTCATATCTGCTCACTTTCAGTTTGCAAAAGGCAGTGTTTATTGTTTAGTGTATGTTTAAATCTCATATACACAATAAAACAATATTGTTTTAGGCTAATTTATCATATACTTTTGTATTCTTTGTTGTACTTCGTCTTTATGCACACAAGCGGGCGCATGTTAATAATAATAATAATAATAATAATAAATTCACAGCACTATTACTTCTACTACTACTAGTAATAATAATAATAATACAAAGAACAAACACACGCACATACAAGGTGGGTGCACAAACAAACACACACACACAGCACAACTAACACACACTAACGGAAACACTTATCCGTCTAGATTTATTTTTACCTTTTTCAGAGGTTAAGGTTGCATGTTAATTTGTTTTATTTTTACTTTATATTCTGTATTAATTATTTTTATATATTTATTCTTTTGGGTTGTGGAACAAATAATTACAGTTTTCATTATTTCTTATGGGGAAAATTATGGAAGCAGATCAGTCTCAATAATAATTCACGCAAAAGACACGATGCGTATCCCAATTCACATGTATGAAACGTGCGCGGAAAAAAAATATATATTCACAAAAAAACAACTCACATGCACTATACGTTTCACAAATGCAAAACACCATTCACAGATGTACAACTGTGTACAAAATATTTTAATGTTTAAAATTCACGCGTGTATTATGGCCTGTGAATGTGCAAACCGTTTTTCCTATATGAACCGCCCTGGATTTGTGTGTGTATTTTTGAGACTTTGCTGGCAGCAACGTGGGTCACTTGTATTCTTTAGCCAATCAGATATGACCTCACCATTCAACCAATCACAGCCCTCCAGGAGCACAGCACTCAAGTTGCTCAGCTTTGCACACCTTTTGCGCAATCTGAGTTAATTACAATGGAAATTAAGCTTTACAACACCTCTTTATAAATAAAAGTGCATGTACAACTACATCTGAACATCTGTATGCCAGCTGCAAACTTTATTTTTTGCAGAATGCACCCCATTCTTGGATCAGACAAATGTAAATATAAGCTATATACCAGTAAATTATTTGTACAAATAAAATTGTCATCTAGTGAACTTGATCGTCTATCTAAACAACATTTAACCATTTTTTTTAAAACTCATTATTGTACAGTAACAATAATAATAATAAATAATAATAAAGTTTTCATGTTTATTGTATAAAGTACACGGGTGTGGAATTTACCCTCACTGTAGTATTTCTTTGATTTTTTATTGCAACTGTTTTGCAAAATGTTCCTTTGCGCCACCTGATGGTCATTTCACAAATGACTTTGAAATGCGGTGGTAAAAGGCATTCTGGTTGACTATCTACTTAGGTTTTGGAATGGCCTAGTCAAAGTCCAGCCCTCAAACTAATTAAACCAATTGCTGTGTTCTGGCCTTTAGAGTGCTTAAATAATAATGGCATGGTGAAAATGCTGTGTCAGCCTGAGGTTGTATTAGACCCACTACACTATGATCAGACAGTGATACACAAAACACAAAAAATGATCCCCTTTTTAATTATATATGTACAGTGGAACCTTGGATTACAAGTAAGTTGGTCTGCAAGCGTTTTGCAAGATGAACAAAAATTTTAAATAAATTCTAACTTAATGAACAAGCGTGGTCTTGATATACAAGTAGTATGTATGCGCTTTTTATCTGCCGAACGACGCATGATAACAACTTGGTGTGACGGAGAACCGTACACCTGCTCCGATCTCTGTTCAACCCAGCACACCTACCAGCACTTCAGCACTAAGGACAGCGGAAAAGGGGCGGGGCGCTGTAACCATTCACGGCCGGCTTTCCATTTCCATTCACCGTCCTGGAGTACTCCGTCGGCTATGAAAGGAGAGCGGAGCTCCAGTTCGGTGGTGGGTAGAAAGCATAAGATAAGATGTTCATTTTTTTTCTCGTATCTCTCTCTCTCTGCAGACTCCGAGGACCCCGCTGAGTCCCGAGCGAAACCACATCGGAGGATTATCCGCCGAAGCTCGGACACTTCCCCGATAGGTTCGCTCTTCGCTTCCCACCTGGTGCCCTGCTACTGCCCGGCGTGGAAATACGGCGACACCTCCCCACTTTAATTGGATATCCCCGATTCACCTCCCGTCTGCACCGTCCCTACATTTTTTCACCTCCTCACACTCCTGATGTTTATATAAAGGGAAAAAATAAAACAGCTCCACCTGAAACACCGCAATTACCATGTCCGTGCCTGTGTCAGTTCACCGCTGCTCATAGGGCTTTACATAAGCCAACGTTTCTCTCTCACGCGTTATAGGATTATGGGTAATTGTCTCCCATGCTCAGTCTCAGAGCACATAAGTCACTCGTATATAGTCAACATCCATGCACACGTGTACTGTTTATTATAAGATTGTGACCACATGTGTGCGCGCATGTAAAGAAAAGCAAGTGTCATTAGACTTGTTAAAGATCCAGATCTACCTGTCAGAGAGCAAAAATTCTGTTAGTGTGTGTGCTGCTGTAAAGTAAAAATAAAACAAATTAACCTTATTAAAGAAGTTTCCCGACAGAGCAGAGTTTCCGACAGGAGCCTCCTCTTATTTGAGAGGAGGGAGGTAGCTACTGTCTAAGACGAGAGGAGAGATTAAGGGAGTCGTTCTACAGAGTAGCCCTCTCCCTCCTCTCATCTTAATTCAGCTTGACACATACACGCACACACAAACTCAGACATATACAACATGTGAGTGCATAAACACACACTAAAGGAAACATTGCTCAGTCGGGATTCTTTAAAGTGCAGGTTAATTTGTTTTATTTTTACTTTATATTTTACTTTGTATTTTATATTTTGTAATTATTTCTATATGAATATTTTTGGATTGTGGAATGGATCGTAGAAGTTTCCATTATTTCTTATGGAGAAATTCACTTTGATATACGAGAGTTTTAATATACAAGCACACTTCAGGAATGAATTATGCTCGCATTCCAAGGTTTGGATACAGGGTATCCATAAAGTAAAAAAAAAATTACAAAGGTAGCATTTTGTTGAGATATTGTAACTCTATTTATTTTAATCAGTGTTGATTAAAGTTGTTATTCACATTACAATTTTGTGTTTCAGATACTGTGTTGATGGAAACCGAACCACTATAAAATGGCTACTCCTCAAGAAAAGGCACAATGTGTATCCTGGTTTATTGAGACAAAATCGGATGTTCAGACTCAACGAAACTACAGAACTAAGTATGGAAGAGCACCACCATAGCATCCTTCAATTTGTGCATGGCACAAGAAATTTATGGAGACAGGGACATTGCTGACTTGAAGCAAAGGATTTGTAATGCCATTGCCACCATTGATGAGTCTATCCTACATGGCAAGAAATTGAGTACCGTCTTGATGTGCTTCGTGCAACTAATGGTGCCCATATCCTCCTGACTACCTGCAGTTCAAATTTGTCTTCTCTAGAGGACATTTGTAAACTTGAATATCTCCCAAATCCTGCATGCTACCTAATTAACTCCTCTTGTGCTTTAAAGAGAACATTCAGGACTTTTAAATGATACCAGATTTATAGGGGTGGGGCTTTGGGAACTTCCTCTTCCTCCTTTAAGAAAATGGCATCTATAATCACCAGGACATTTTATGGAAATAAGAAAAGTAACTGCTTAATCTTTATTATTGATAACATTTTATCTTGAAATGTTTTTATTTTACATGAATCTCTAAAAAACATTTTCATTAATTTTCTATTGTAATGTATGAATGTTTTTCCATGATAATTGAGCATTTATTATGTCCTCCTTAATGGACAGTTGTAATTATTACCAAAATTTTGATTATTGTAAGCAGGAAGGGAGTCACTTTCAGAGGCAGAGAGAATTTTGCTGCAAATTGTTGGTAAAAACACAGATATTGAGTTGTCAGATGAGGAAGATGAAAATGCAGAGTTTGAGGCAGAGTCAGATGAGTCAGACAGCACAGATGATGAAGTTCAGACGGGGCAAACAGAGACAGAAGAGTCGGCGAGAGAACAACCATCCACATCTGGCCAGTATGTTCCAGGCAAACCATACCCAACTGGATTGAAGGTGTTTGTCTTGGCCACACCAAATGGTGTTGTGTACCAAGGCAAGACCACCTTCCCAATCACAGCAGGACAGGGCATCAGAGCACAAGCTGTTCTTCATTTGACTGAGTCTGTTCCCAGAGGAACCCACTTGTTCTTTGACCGGTACTTTACGACCGTCGACCTTTTGAACACACTGGTGGAGAAGGGGCTGACAGGAACTGGAACTCAGAATTCCAAAGGAGTGCAACATTATAGGCGACCAGGCCATAAAAAGAAAAAAACGGGGACATTTGAGATGGTGGTCAGACGAAGTCCTCCTGAACTTGCTATCATTAAGTGGTTTGACAATAAGCCAGTGGTCATGGCATCCTCTGCCTATGGCATTGAGCCTCAAGACACACGCAATAGATGGTTTAAGAAGGACAAAAGGTATGTTCAGGTGTCAAGACCACTGGCAGTGGCTGAGTACAACAGCAACATGGGTGCTTGTTTCTACAGGATGGCAACTTGCACTCAGAAGTGGACGGTGCTTGTAATGTTGCACTTTTTTGATTTGGCAATCACCAATGCATGGCTTCAGTACAGCCAGCTTCAAGGGAAGAAACCACTGAAGTTTCTTGAATTCAAATTACTCCTTGGTGAGCAGCTGATTACCCATGGTCAAGCTGGAATCTCTAGTGAGAGTGAAAATGACTAAACCCCCCACGTCAAAAGTGGAAACCTCAGCCGAATGCATCCCTGAGACACTATGTAGCCATTCATCTTCCAGAAATGGTGGATGAAGCACATATATCCAGGTGTCGCAGATCTGGATGTAACAGTAAAACAGTAAATACTGTACGTGATGTGCACTAATATGTGCACTAAGTGTATATATCATACCCTATAAAAAAGAAACACAAAGTTCCAAAATACAAACACCACACTCACAATGATGTGTTAGTTCCAGTCAAAGTTCATACTGATTCTTGATATTTCCTTTGTAATTTCCTTGTTGTGTTCATGGTTCATTTTTGGATATACTAACTTTCGTTGTCCACTAGGGTGGACCCAACATATTGTGACAACAACTTGTCAGTATGCGCATTGCCTTTCAAACAAACAAAAAAAAAAACACTGATTGAAATAAAATAAATCTAATTACAATATCTCAACAACTGCCTTTGTAATATTTTTTTTTAAATTGTACTACTGTTTTTTTTAATCAGTTGTACAGATTAAAAAAGTACAACGTCTTTGTAGATTTAAGTTTTAAGTGTACTATGATTTGGTCTTTTTTGTTTGTTATATTAAGGCCATCTGTGAACATACTATTTCTCTCTCTTTGTGTCTCCCCCAATTTAAACAGTAATCATTAAATAACCATGATTTATTACTACATTTGTTCTTCATTACAAAAGTGTTTTGTTTAGCTGCAATAGTTAGCTTGGATGAAAACCATGTTTATTTAACTTGTATAGCTATAATAAAGTACCTTATTGTGCCTCAGAATTCCCTTTTGTCAATGACTGCCAGCATCTGACCATCAATAACAACATAATGTGAAATAGATGTAGATGCAACCTGCTATGCTTTGATCATGAACTACATGCACTTTGCCATCATTAAATATTTTGTATTTATTAGTGTATTAGGTATTATAGGAATATTAACTGTGATCAAAATAGGTAAATTAGCTCAGTCTTGGGCCAATGCTCTTCATCAGTATTGAAATCAATGTTTTCTCAGTCATCATTGGAACTTAACAAGAATAAGTCTAACATTTAGTTTTTATAGTCTCATTATAATTAAATATTATAGAAATGTGCAGAATGATAGTAATTTCTAAAATAAGATATTATAGAAATGTCACAGGACAACCGGAGGCGAATCAGAAGACTAGCAGTTTGCCCGTGTAGCGTGGAGGATAAACCCAAACGCGGAAGCAGCGTGAGCAGGCAGGATGACCACGCGATTTATTCTTAGAACTCTCTCACACAGAGAGCAAGAGTTTACACAATTAAACCCACGTTCTAACAACACACACTCAATCAGGAAAATGGCACAAAATGGTGAGTACTCACAAAATTGGAGAGATAGCGTCGGAGACGGCATTGGAAAACTCAATGACTGAGTGATGTGCGGCGCCATCTTGTTTCCGACCGTACTACTTCCGGGTCCTAGTGCCGGTCGCGTTGAGTGCGCATGACAGTACCCCCCCGTCCAGGACCGGCTCCTGATGGTCCTGGGGTGGAGGATACCCGACGACGGTAGTCCCGTATAAGCTCGGGGTCGAGAATGAACCGGGCCAGGATCCAAGACCGTTCCTCGGGGCCATAACCCTCCCAGTCGACCAGGTACTGCATACCTCTGCCCCGAGTCGAGAATCCGCCGCACAGTATAGGCGGGACTGCCCTCGATGATCCGGGGAGGAGGAGTTGGGTGGGTGGGTGGAACCATAGGTGAAGTGATAAAGGGTTTGAGCTGAGAGGTGTGGAATACCGGGTGGGTTCGGAGCGCCGCAGGCAGCTGGAGCCGGTAGGTGACAGGGTTGATCCGGAGGATGACACGGTAAGGGCCGATGAACCTGGGTGAAAGTTTTCGGGATTCTGTGTGAAGATGCAGATTCTTTGTTGATAGCCAGACCTTGTCACCTACATTGTACAACCGTCCCGGAGGGTGTCGACGGCGATGTTGAGTGGTGTAGCGAGTGTTGGCACGATGGATGGCTGCTCTTGCTTGGTCCCACAGCCGCCGACACCTACGGACCAACCGTTGGCCCGACGGCACATCAACCTCCGGTTCTTGGTGGTTGAACATCGAAGGTTGGAAACCATGGCATACATCAAATGGACTCAACTCGGTGGCGGACGAAACATGGAGATTGTGGGAGAGTTCAGCCCAGATGAGGTAGCGGGCCCAGGAGCGCTGACGATCGGCGGCGAAGCATCTCAGATAGCGCTCTAGTTGTTGGTTGGCCCGTTCCGTCTGACCATTAGTCTGAGAGTGGTATCCTGATGAGAGACTACAAGTGGAGTTGATCAGACAGCAGAAGGCCTTCCAGAATCGAGCAGTGAACTGGGGCCCTCTGTCCGAGATGATGTCCTTTGGGAACCCATGCAAGCGGACTACATGCTCTAATATCAGCTCGGCTGTGGTTTTAGCTGACGGGAGTCTGGCAAGGGCCACCAAGTGCACGGCTTTGGAGAATCGGTCGACGATGGTCATGATGGTATCCTTCTCTTCGGAGACCGGCAGGCCTGTGATGAAGTCAACGGCAATGTGGGTCCAGGGCCGACGGGGAACCGGGAGTGGTTGAAGGTCCCCCGGTGTTGGCTGGTTGGTGTCTTTAGCCCTGGCACACACTGGGCATGCCTGGACGAATTCCTCGGTGTCCTTTGCCATGGATGGCCACCAGAAGGCACGCCGGATGAATTGGAGGGTGCGTTTGGTGCCGGGGTGTCCGGAGAGGGGGGGGGTGAGTGGCCCCATTGAAGGACCTCCGTTCTGATGTCACGAGGCACATAGAGTCGTCCAGGCGGCACTCCTGCCGGTTCCATCTCCACAGCCTGTGCCTGGCGAACCCTTGTCTCCAAATCCCAGCGGAGAGGGGCAATTATCTTGGATGGTGGGAGGACAGGCGCGGGGTGCGCCCGGGGAACGTCCTCTTCATATTGTCGGGATAGGGCATCGGCTTTGGTGTTCTAGGACCCCGGGCGGTACGACAGATGGAAATTGTAGTGCTCGAAGAAAAGACCCCACCGCGCCTGTCTTGGGTTGAGCTGTCTTAGATTCTGGATGGTGATTAGGTTTTGATGGTTGGGCCAGATGATGAACGGCTCTCTGGTGCCCTGGAGCCAGTGTCGCCATTCCTCCAGGGCCCACTTTATGGCCAGCAGCTCACGGTCCCCTACCCCGTATTGCTGCTGAGTGGGGTTAAATTTCCTGGAGAAGAAACTACAGGGATGTAGCTTCTGGTCTGGACCTCGTTGGGAGAGAACGGCTCCGGCGCCCACATCCGAAGCGTCCACCTCCACACCGAATGGCTTACTTGCATCTGGATGGAGGAGGATTGGTGCGGTGGTGAAGCGATGACACAGGTCCTGAAAGGCGGAGATGGCGGTAGAGTTGAGGATGAAGGAGTGAGATAATGGTCGTGTCAGGGCGGTTAAAGGTGCTGCAACTGTACTGTAGCCCCGGATAAAGCGACGGTAGAAGTTCGCAAACCTGAGAAACCGTTGAAGTTGCTTGAGGGTCTTGGGTAGGGGCCAATGACGCACAACTTCCAGTTTCTGCGGGTCCATGGCCACACCCTGGGGCGAGATGACGAAACCCAGGAACGTGGTGGAGCGCTTGTGAAAGGCGCACTTCTCCAACTTACAATACAGTTGATGGGCGAGCAATCTCTTGAGGACTGCCCTGACATGTTGGACATGTTCATCAATGGTACGGGAGTATAGGAGGATGTCGTCTAAGTAGACAAAAACCCACCGGCCTAACATATCTCGGAGGACGTCGTTAATAAACTGCTGAAAGGCGGCGGGGGCGTTACAGAGTCCGAAAGGTATTACCAGGCTTTCATAGTGTCCTGTTGGGGTGATGAAAGCCGTCTTCCACTCATCGCCCTCTCTGATGCGCACCAAGTTGTAGGCGCTCCGTAGGTCCAACTTTGTGAAAATGGTGGCACCAGAGAGGGCGTCCAGGGCAGAGTTGGTAAGAGGCAATGGGTGACAATTTTTGATGGTGATATTGTTGAGCCCCCGATAGTCGACACATGGGCGTAGGTCGTTACCTTTTTTCTTAACAAAGAAGAACCCCGCGGCGGCAGGTGAGGAGGAGGGCCGGATGGTGCCGTTGCGGAGGGCGTCGGTGACATACTTCTCCATGGCCTGCGTCTCCGTGGCAGAGAGCGAGTAGAGGTGGCCGCGGGGAGGAACAGAACCCGGCTGAAGGTCAATCGCCAGGTCGTAGGGGCGATGAGGAGGAAGGTGAGTGGCCCGTCTCTTGCAGAACACTTCAGCCCGGTCTCGGTAGGCGACGGGGATGGCGTTGATGTCGACTTCGGGGGCCTTGAACTCCTTAGAGCATGTCCCAGCCGAGGCCCGTAGGCAAAGTTCGGTGCAGGTCGGGCCCCATTGAAGGATCCGGTTTTGTGTCCATGAGATGAGCGGGCCGTGTTGCAGTAGCCAAGGGTGCCCGAGCATGAGGAGGGGAGATGAAATAGGGGTGAGGTGAAACCGGATCTGCTCTTGGTGCTGGTCGATGATTAACGTGATTGGTTGGGTCTGGGTGATGATAGGGCTGGATGAAAGGGGCCGACCATCGACAGATGTAATCCGAACGGGCTGGGATGACTCCCAGTTCTTTGGCATAAGAAGAGTCAATGAAGTTGCCAGCGGCACCGGAGTCGATGAACGCCGTACTTCTGACCCGTTTGTGGGCAAACTGGAGGTGTACTTGCACCGTGAGACGGGAAATGTTGGTAGAGGTGGCAGAGAGGTGGAGGGAACCTGGCGAGTCGCCCTCCTTACTCACTGGGCCTGAGCGTCTTCCCGGGCGAAGAGGGCAGATAGCTCTGTGATGCAACGCTGACCCACAATATGCACAGAGCCCTCCTCTGAAACGTCGTTCTCTCTCTGCAGCGGGCAAGGAGGCGCGTCCTAATTGCATGGGTTCCCCGGCTCCGGTGTCAACCACGGCGGGAGGTGGAGATCCGACAGGTCCGGTGGTGATGGCAGTGGAAAAGGGGCGTGCTTCAGGGACTGGATTGTGGGTGAGGAACGTGGAGGGTCGTGGCATGGTCGGAGATGGTGATGAAGTGGCAGGTGGCAGTGTTCGGGGAGCTGGCCTCGGACGAGAGAGCAGTCGTTGGTCTATTCGGTGGGCGAGTTGGATCAGCCCCTCCAAAGTAGTGGGAAGCTCTCGTCCGGCGAGTGCGTCCTTTATACGGGAAGCCAGTCCCTCGTAGTAGGCCGTCCGGAAGGCGGTGTCTCCCCAGGTGGTTTGGATGGCGAGGATCCTGAAATCTGCCGTGTAACGGCTCACAGACAATTCTCCCTGCCGCAGATGGTATAACTTTGAGTCGGTCTCCACCTCGGCAGCAGGATGTTCAAAAGTGAGTTTTAGTTGACGGGTGAACTCATTATATGAATGTGCTGTGTCCGAATCGGAGCGAAGAACCGCCGTGGCCCACTCAGCTGCCTCCCCTGACAGCAACGAGACGAGAAGGGCAATGCGCAACCGGTCTGTGGAGTATCTGGTGGAATTAAACTCAAACACAAGATCCAGTGTGGTTAAAAAAACATTACACTTCCCATCTGTGCCGTCCCATTTGTCCGGTAAAGCTAAATACACATCGGAGGGGGGAGGGCGACGGCCTAGCCGGCTGAGAAGCCGCCTCACGGAGCGGCGCGCTCTCCTGCCGCAGCTCCGCAACCTCGCGGCGCAAGGCTGCGATGTCTAGACGCCAGCACGGAGAGCTGCTCAATCAGCCTAGCATGTCCGTTCACCACATCACAGAGGTGAGCATAATCCGCTGGGTTTACTGCAGACTCAGTCATTCTGTCACAGGACAACCGGATGCGAATCAGAAGACTAGCAGTTTGCCCGTGTAGCGTGGAGGATAAACCCAAACGCGGAAGCAGCGCGAGAAGGCAGGATGAACTCTCTCACACAGAGAGCAAGAGTTTACACAATTAAACCCACGTTCTAACAACACACACTCAATCAGGAAAATGGCACAAAATGGTGAGTACTCACGAAATTGGAGAGATAGCGTCGGAGACGGCATTGGAAAACTCAATGACTGAGTGATGTGCGGCGCCATCTTGTTTCCTTTTATACTTCCTGAATCGCGACCGTACTACTTCCGGGTCATAGGTCAAATGTTTGGCTGACCATATGAGGGAAAAAAATCTCTATAATCTCTAATTACTGGCTCATCCAGGGGTCTGCTTTCCTTGATGCTCATCAGAGTGATTCATTGTCTGACAGAGAGGAGAGTGTGTGAAAGTTAAGTCTTGTAATATGCAAACAACAACCTCCCTTCTCTCTGGTCTCTTCTCACTTCCACAGCCAAATTTACTACACAAATAGAGCCCAATGGAGCTTCATTGCAATGGAGAACATGCCACAATTCATAATAATATGTTGCAGGTTATCATCAAGAAATTATGAAGCCTTAGTTCTGTGGATGCAGCAGGAGGCAAAAAAGTGTGCTATGTTTTAATGAGCACAATTTATTATGTTACAATGCCTTGCAAAGTATTCATACCCCTTGAACTTTTCCACATTTTGTCACGTTATAAGCACAAACGTAAATTTATTTTTTGTGAAAGAAAAACAAGACGGCACATACAGTAATCGTGAAGTAGAAGGAAATTGATAAATGTTAAAAAAATTTTTTTACAAATAAATGTCTGTGTGAAATGCCATTGTATTCAGCCCCCGGAGTCAATACTTTTATGGAACCACTTTTTGCTGCAATTACAGATGCAAATATTATGCAAATGATATGTCTTTACCAGCTTTGCACATCTAGAGAGTGATTTTTTTTTCCCATTCTTCTTTGCAAATTAGCTCAAGTCAGTCAGGTTAGATGGAGAGTGTCTATGAACAGCAATTGTCAAGTCTTGCCACAGATTCTCAATTGGATTTAGGTCTAGACTTTGACAGGGCCTTTCTAACACATGAATATGCATTTAGCTAAACCATTTCATTGTAGCTCTGGCTGTATGTTTAGGTTTGTTGTCTTTTGCATACTCTAACAAGTTTTCTTTACCCTTTGTCTCCATCCATCTTCTCATCATCTGTAACCAGCTTCTCTGTTCCTGGTAAAGAAAAGCATCTCCTCAACATGATGCTGACACCACATGCACATTGTTAGTTTTCCGCCACACATTGCGATTTGGATTTACAGTAGGCCAAAAATTTTTGATTTCATCTGACCAGAGCATGCTCTTCCACATATTTGCCCACATATGGCTTTTTTCCTTGCCACTCTAGTGAAAAAAACGTAGCAAAACTGCACTACAGGTTAAGATGTTTTTTTATTTTAAATATAATGTAATAACTTATTTGTGTTTTATATGGACATATTCATGTTTAGTTAAACATTTGCTTAAGTCAGTTTCCTGCTCATTGATGTTCAAATCAATCCAGCATAGAACAGCCCTCATTTCATTCCTACAAATTTGGATTAACTTCGCAACATGACTTCTGCGCTCATAACATACAGTGCATCCGGAAAGTATTCACAGCATTTCACTTTTTCCACATTTTGCTATGTTACAGCCTTATTTCAAAATGGATTAAATTGATTTGTTTTCTCAAAATTCTACAAACAATACCCATAACAATGTGAAAGAAGTTTGTTTGAAATCGTTGTACGATTATTAAAAATAAAAAACAAAAAATTACAGGTACATAAGTATTCACAGCCTTTGCCATGACACTCAATTGGGCTCAAATGCACCCACTTTCCATTGATGATGTTTCTACAACTCGGTCGGAGTCAACCTGTGGTAAATTTAGTTGATTGTACAGTATTTCAAAAAGAAAAGCACGTGTCTATATAATGTCCCTCAGTTAACAGTGCATGTCAGAGCACAAATCAAGCCATGAGTCCAAAGTCCAAAGAATTGTTTGTAACCTCCGAGACAGGATTGTATCCAGGCACAGATGTGAGGAATTGTACAGAAAATTTTCAGCAGCATTGAAGGTCCAAGTGAGCACAGTGGCTTGGCCAGTCCTCTCCTCTCTCCACAGAGAAACACTGGACCTCTTTCAGAGTGACCATCAGATTCTTGGTCATCTCAGTGACTAAGACCCTTCTCTCCCAGTCGCTCACTTTGGCCAGAGGGTCCGCGCTAGGAAAGTCCTGGTGGTTCCAAGCTTCTTCCCTTTATGGATGATGGAGGCCACTGTGCTCATCTGGACCTTCAATGCTGCAGAAATTTTTCTGTACCATTCCCCAGACCTGTACCTCGATACAATACTGACTGAGAGGTCTACAGACAATTTATACAATAAAAAGCTTCCAATAGAAAACTATTTTAAAATTCCAACAATAACAATTTCTTTTTAAAAAACATATGGTCTCCCTAACTTCTATGTGCAAAATGTATCAAAATATGCAATAATTATAATTAAATGTACACCTATCCAATAAATTTAAATATAAATTATCCTGATTTTATCCAACATTCAAAACGACTGTCTGCAAAAAGCTGACAAACCATGTGTAGGATCTCATGCTGAAAGGTATTGGTCAAGAGAGAGATACAAAAGACAGATTTAGCATGGAACACTGAGGAAAGCCCACAATAGAGACTCAATACTTTTCAGGGAGGCTACCAAGTGGCCTACATCAAAGGAGCAAAGTATGGTGTAATGTGACTAGACAGAAGACCTTTTCTACATGAATAAATAAAAATCTAATCTTGTCTAAAATTTGCCATAACACTCAAAACCATGAAGCAAACTGTATTAGAGTCTACTGTAATAAGACCAAATGAGACATTTTTAAGCATGATTGTAAAACAAGACTTTTTTTGTGTTACAGTGACTTTTATGTTGACGTGTGTACTTGCTGTCTCATACTTCACACTTTCTGTTTCACAGGTGTTTTCAGTTTTAGGCTTGATTATGTTTAGTATCTAAGCTACTAGTTTTTGTTCACTTTTTTATCCTGTTATTTATATTCTTTTTTCTTTTTTTCTTTTTTTTTGAAAATAGCAAGTGCATATCTATGTTTCCCATTTAAGGGTTTGTTCAATTTCCCATGAAGGTTTTAAGGGGAGTTGTAGATAGAATAAAAGACTGCGGATGACACAGACATGAGATGACCGTGATCCCTCTCTTAAATTTCCATCTGGAAACCTTTTTGCAAAGAGAATGTATGCTGTTCCACTTGATTTTTTCTTTTTGGTTACTGTAACAATAGGAACTATTGTTAAGATGTTTCCTGCATCACGGACGGTAGTTAGTGTTACACAGGTTGTACGAGGAGTGAAAATAGACCCGAGTGTTTGGTGTACTTTAACGGATGTTACAAATAATAAAATGAGAAACTGAGTTGACACAAAGACTAAGATATTCTGATGTCTTCATTTTAAGAAAAGACTATAACATGGTGGCAGCAGGTGAAAGCTGGTAGAAGCTACAGGCTAACGGGACAAGCTTTCGTACCGAGCTAATATAAACAAACCCACCGCTATTCGGCATGGATGGATTAAAACCGCCTTCACCGTTGTGTCTCGACTCTAACAACCTTTCGAAGTCATGGAAAACGTGGAGGGAAGAATTTGTGCTTTATGTGGACTTAACTATGACCGACGAGGAAGACGAAAAGCAGAAGGTGAGACTTTTCTGTTACTTAGTCGGCGAAAGTGGCAGAGAATTGCTAGATACGCTAATGGGCGACACCGCTAGAGAAACGTGGAAGCTGGATGACGTCATTACTAAGTTTGACGAGCATTGCAACCCCAGCGTTAATGAGACCGTGGAACGCTATCGTTTTTTCTCGAGAAACAAAGGTACTAGCGAAACTATGGATAGTTATGTCACAGAGCTGAAACTGTTGGCAAAAACATGCAACTTTGGGACCTTAAAAGAATCACTTATTCGTGATAGAATTGTGTGTGGACATAACAATCCTGCGATGAGGGAAAGATTGCTCCGTGAGAAAGATATGACGCTAGACACTTGCATACAGCTATGCAGGGCTGCAGAACTGTCTCGAGAAAACAGCAAAGCAATTTCAGGGCCAACATGTGAAGAAGTTCATGCGATACAAGGTGCATCGTCCTTGAAACAACACCAGAGACAAGCTATCAGTAGCGTGGAATGCACACGCTGTGGAAAAACGCATGAAAAAAGCAGAAAAAAATGCCCAGCATTCGGAAAGACATGTAAAAAGTGTGGTAAAGAGAACCACTTTGCAATAAAATGCAAGACAACCCGTGAGCAGAGAAAAAAGAAACCTGTACATAATGTCACACAATGTGAGAGCAATGATGAATATGAAGAAATCCTTTGTGTTAAAGATGTAGATGTAGAGACAACGAATACAGCAAACAGTGACAAAGTGGATGGCACACAACTCTTTGCTGCTATGCTCCTGAATAAGAAAGTGATAAGATTCCAAATAGACTGTGGGGCAACATGTAATGTAATAACAATTAATCTCCTCAACCCTGATACAAGACTCGAAGACACAAAGACGGTATTGGTAATGTACAATAAAACCCAATTAAGGCCACTGGGTAAATGCAAACTTAAGTTACGAAATCCCAGAAACAAAAAATTATACCAATTAGAGTTCCAAGTGGTGGACAAAGGTTGTACAGCACCGCTGTTAGGCAAAAAAGCCAGTGAGGCCATGAAACTAATAAAGGTACAATATGAAAATATTATGGCCATTGATAGTATTGTTACCACGGAGAAGCCCACAATGGGAAAATGGGAAATGGAACAAATCAAAACAGAGTATGCGGATGTGTTCATTGGGGATGGATGCCTTGAGCGCGACTACAAAATTGAAATCGATGACACTGTGAAAGCAGTGCAGCTACCAAAAAGACGCGTTCCAGTCGCTATTATGAAGCCGCTTAAGGAGGAACTGCAGGATCTACAACGTAGAGGCATTATCACGCCAGTAGAATGCAGCACTGATTGGATCAGCGGGATGGTTGTCATACAGAAACAAAGTGGCAAGCTAAGGGTGTGCATTGACCCCAGGCCACTGAACAAAGCACTAAAGCGCAGCCACTTCCCACTGCCGACTATAGAAGACCTATTGCCAGACCTGTCCAGAGCCAAAGTTTTTACGGTTTGTGATGTTAAAAATGGTTTCTGGCATGTCAATCTAGAAGAGGGGTCCAGTTATCTCACAACGTTCTCTACTCCATTTGGCCGATACAGATGGCTAAGGATGCCGATGGGAATAAGTCCGGCTCCTGAGGTATTTCAACGCAAACTGACACAAGCCCTCGAGGATCTGCCTGGCCTGTATATCATTGCAGATGATGTGCTAATAACAGGGCAAGGTGAGACACAAGAAGCAGCTGAGCACGACCATGATGAAAAGTTAAGAAAGTTTTTGAGCCGTTGCAGAGAAAAAAACATTAAACTGAACATCGACAAATTAAAACTTAGGCAAAGAGAAGCAACGTACATTGGACATCTTTTAACAGCGGATGGACTTAAAATTGACCCAGAGAAAGTTCGTGCTATTAAACAGATGCCTGAGCCAAAAGATATGAAGGCAGTGCAAAGACTACTGGGTATGGTAAATTACCTAGCTAAGTTTTGCCCCCACCTGTCGGACCAATGCCAGGCATTGAGGCAATTGACACACAAAGACAGTCAGTGGAACTGGACAACTCAACATGAGGAAGCCTTCCAGAAACTGAAGGAAACTATTTCCAATGCACCAGTGCTAAAATATTATAATCCTGAGGAAGAATTGACTGTACAGTGTGATGCCTCAGACACAGGATTGGGTGAAGCACTCCTCCAGAGTGGTAAGCCAGTCGCATTTGCAAGCAGAGCACTCACACAAACTGAGCAAGGTTATGCGCAAATAGAGAAGGAGTTTCTAGCTGTGGTGTTTAGCATGGAAAAATTTCACCAGTACACGTATGGGCGCAAAGTTACTGTACAAAGTGATCACAAGCCATTAGAAAACATAGTGAGAAAACCATTACTGAGCGTGCCCAAGAGACTGCAAAGGATGATGTTGCGTATTCAGAAGTATGATTTGAATGTAGTTTACGTACCCGGAAAAAACATGCTGCTAGCCGACACACTTAGCAGAGCATATCTTCCTGAGTGTCCATCTTCGGACTCAGCCGAAGCGGAGATAGAGACTGTCAATATGGTACATTGTTTACCAATTTCAGCCGATAGACTTCACGCAATCCGATCTACAACAGCTGAGGATGAAACGCTACAGATCCTCATCAAAACAATACGCCAAGGGTGGCCAAAGGACAAAACAAAGGTGCCAACTGAAATCAGACCTTATTTCTCACTGCAAGAAGAACTGGCATATCAAGATGGAATAGTGTTCAGGGGTGAACGTGTCATTGTTCCTAGCGCACTACGGAGAGAGATCATTGGCCGTTTACATGCATCACACCTGGGGGTCGAGGGATGCCTACGAAGGGCCAGGGAATGTGTTTACTGGCAGGGCATGAATGAACAGATTAAGATGTTTATAAGCAAGTGTGAAATTTGCAGGTCAGTAGATACTAAACAGCAAAAAGAAACTTTAATGACACATGATATGCCAAGGAGACCTTGGGCTAAGGTGGGCACAGACTTGTTTTCCTTTGATAACAGAGACTATCTCATTACAGTAGACTATTATTCAAATTTTTGGGAAATAGACTACTTGCCTGATACGAAGTCCACTACGGTTATGAAGAAACTGAAAGCTCACTTTGCACGGCAAGGTATTCCAGACATTGTCATTTCTGACAACGGACCGCAATATACATCACAAGAATTCCATAAATTCAGCCAGTTATGGGAGTTCCAACATAAAACGTCGTCACCAGGCTACCCCCAGAGTAATGGCAAAGCAGAGTCGGCTGTCAAGACTGCAAAGAGACTTCTGTACAAAGCCAAAGCCGCTAGACAAGACCCATATCTTGCGCTTCTGGATTATCGGAACACACCATCACAGGGCATAGATACCAGTCCAGCTCAGAGACTATTCAGCCGACGTACCAGAACACTCATGCCTACTAAAACAAGTCTCCTGAAGCCTAAAGTGGAACGAATGTATAACAACCTGAAAGAAAGACAACTGCGTCATTGTGCTTATTACAATAGATCTGCTAAAGATCTAGACATCCTGAAACCAGGTGATTGTGTGAGAATACAACCACTCCAACCACACACTGTCTGGAGGAAAGGCAAAGTTCTAAAAGCAGTTGATGCTAGATCCTACGAAGTGCAACTAGAGGCTGGTGGTGTTATCAGGAGAAATCGGAAACACCTCAGACATACTCTAGAAGATATGCCCGAGGAACTCAATGACATAGAAATTACTCAACCCGATAGGTTGGAGCAAGAATCGCCGCACAATGTCAATGACAGACATGCGCACAGGGACACTACTGAAAAAAACAAACCTGTTATCACGAGATCCGGTCGCACTGTGGCGCAGCCACAACGCTACAAAGATTTTGTGATTTACAAGAAATAGAGGAGGGATACAGCCTGTGGGGAAAAGACAAATAGAGAAACGGGACTGGAATTTTTGAAAACATGTAAATATTGTTGAACGTAGTTATGTATAATTTTGAATAATGTTGACCTCACTAATGTTCAAAGAAAAAAAAACTCTCAAACAAATGTTCTGTACAATTATTTTAAAGAGATGTTTGCTTTATGGTGCACGATATAAAGGAAATTGTAAAGGAGGAGTTAAACTTTCAAAACAGAAAGGATGTAACAATAGGAACTATTGTTAAGATGTTTCCTGCATCACGGACGGTAGTTAGTGTTACACAGGTTGTACGAGGAGTGAAAATAGACCCGAGTGTTTGGTGTACTTTAACGGATGTTACAAATAATAAAATGAGAAACTGAGTTGACACAAAGACTAAGATATTCTGATGTCTTCATTTTAAGAAAAGACCGAGAATATAACAGTTACTACATCAAATTAAAGGGATTATTTGTCTACTTTTATGTCACAAAAGCCTCTGTATTTTATCAGGATTGTGTAGATGATATTACGGCCTTCCTGATATGTAGGCATAGATAAACTCCAGTCAGAAATATACATAGAAACTTACCTGTATGTTTTTTTTTCAAATATAATAAACAATAATTTTGGGTACATGGCAGACTTATGTACAATATGTACAGTATACAAGATGTTTACAAACACACAAATGCCTTAAACACAGACCAAAAAAACAGACCTATTATTCTATCTGGAGCTTTTTTTTCTCCTCTGTAGAAGAAATGTCTCACCTGGGGACATAAAGCTAGTGAATATTTCAGATTGATATCGCTGCACTCTGTGATAATCAACTAAAGGTTAATGTGCTATATTGGGTGTTGAGGAGTAATATTCCTCTAAGATGTGTCAGCACAGGTGTGCACAGTAGGTAGCACTTAGTGCTTAGCTAATAGTCTTAGAATAGAGAGGGAGGCCTAGGCTTCATTACACTTATGAATGTAGCTTCTGGCATGGAAGTCTTGTTGTAAAGTAATCCTTTTTTCTTCCTATTTTATTTATTTATTTTCCTAATCAGGCCCATCCTCTTGATATTGCTAGAGAATTAGATCCCAATGTGCTTACAGCTGTTGATAGAGGACTGGTCACACAAACCCTTACAAAGAAACCTTACAAAAGTATATAGTGCATATTGTATAAGTGCCTAAGTGAACCTCCTGCAATGAAGCTCACAGCGTGGCCTTTTTATTAAATACAGAAAACTACTTACAGTTTACTCCAATGCAAACTATAAAGATGATAGTCTTGTCTTCGAACATCATAAATTAGTTAAAGTTTTAGTGGAACTTGTGCATATTCTGTGTAAAACTGTATAATTAAAGCCAAAAGCCACACAGACAGTTAGGGACACAAAATGAACTATTAGGGTAAAGTCTGAAACTGAAATGTAATTTGACCTACAACTATTCCAACAACAACAATAATAATAATAATAGTTAAGGGAGGCGACACGGTGGTGTAGTGGTTAGCACTGTCGCCTTGCACCGTCCGGGTTCGATCCCCGGCCAGGCTCGATTCCCGTCTCTGTGTGCATGTTCTCCCCGTTTCCTCCGGGTACTCCGGTTTCCTCCCACAGTAGGTTAGGCTAATTGGCGTTCCCAAATTGCCAGTAGTGTGTGTATGTGTGTGTGTCTGTGCCCTGCGATGGATTGGCACCCTGTCCAGGATGTACCCTGCCATGTACCCTAAGTCTCCTGGGATAGGCTCCAGGCCCCCGTGACCCTGATTACAGGATTAAGCAGGTATAGATGATGAGTGAGTGAGTTAGGGGAATGGACATTTCCTGGCTCAGGTCTTATTTGACATATCATTATCAGTATGTAAATGTAAATGGTGACTATTTAACGAGAAAGACAACAGAAGTTTGATGCTCCTCATGGTTTAGTTGTAGACCCACTGCAACATAATTTGGTATTATTTTCCACTGTTTTTTTGATGGAACACAGTTATATGTTTTATCAAAGCCAAAAACGCTAGCTTCATAAGGTTGAGAAATGCATGAAGAACATTAGACACTAGATGCTAAATAACATCCTTCTGCTTAATTCTGATAAGACAAATGTATTTGTACAAGGACCATATGCAGCTACAGGTAAGCTTTCTGATCACATAGTGACTTTGGATGACCTTTCTGTTTCATCATGTGTAGCAGTAAAAATCCTTGGTGTGATTATATATTCTAGTCTTTCACTTGAAACTCATGTGAATAATATTACTTGGATAGTATTCCTTCAACTTAGAAATGAGGGAAGGATTTTATTGTCACTATGATGCAGAAAAAATAATTCAAGCTTTTGCCACCTCTTGGTTGGAATATTGTAACACCTTACTGTCTGTATGTTCCCTTAGGTGGATAAACAAGCTTCAGTTAGTCCAGAATCTTATCTACAATTCTACAAATTCTGCAATGATTTAAAAATACTACTACTGAACTATAAAAAACAAAATAGTCACCTGCCAAAGTATCTGTGGGAATTGCTAACGCTTTATGATCCACTACGGCTAGCTTTTGTTTATATAAAAGCAGACTTACTTTCTATAAGTATATATTTTTCACGTCTGTGAGGCAAGTATACAGAGTTTCGGTTCCTTTTTAAACAAACACTAGTTCACAGAAACCAATACAGAATATTGCACCGTGTTTGCTTTCATTATTTTACAAATCATAATGTTTTGTTGTCATTGTGAGTGCATTTAATTAAAAGTCGAGTCTTATAAAGCTTATATAGCTTATTTAGTTTTATTATATAGTTTTTTCACATTAATCAATAAATGAATGGCACAATAAATGTGGCACACCCACTCTTTCTGACGCACACCCAGAGTCTGTTTTCTGGCTACGATAGTGTTACACATGATAAAATCTATAAGATGGAAGGTAATAAGAAATGCCTTCATTTTATTTAAAAACTAAATTTGTACTGTACTTTTAGTACTGTGATTATGAATTTGTTTAATGTTTTACTTAAATTTATCTGCTACCATGTGAGCTGCAGCTCATTAATCCAGCAAAGTTATAGCGCCACTTAGTGGTAAAGCCAGCAAACACACACCCCTTATATTTTGTATTTGGTAAAGGTGCAGATCTGGGGGACATAGAGGATTATGGTCTGGTGATTCTGGTATGTTTTGATGCTGTCTCCCCCACACTCATTTATTACTCAGGTTTGTTGACAGTGGAGTGACATTACTTCCCAAGGAGCCCTCGTGTCTGTGTTTCCTTCTGGCTCTTCCTTTTATTTATGCTGTCATGGTCAGTCTTGCCAATGTCCCTGCTTGCACTATGCACTAAATTGCAGAGCCTCTCAGTGAAGGTGCTTCTCACACACATACACACACTGCTCTGACAGCGAGCACATATAACAAGGGAGCGGGCCCGTGGACCTCACCTATGCTCTTTCACCACTCTAAGCATCCGCATGACCTTTTAAGAGGCCCCCTCGCCTGCTTCCGGTGAGCAGTTTTACTCTAAGCTCTAATGTACATGCATCTCCTGTTCCCTTAGACTCCCTTAGGCTTCCGAGTCCCGAACCAAACGACCGCAAACGTCACAGAAACGGCTGTAAAGCCTATGCTTTCACTACACATAGTGTGTTTCACAAAGAACTGGATACTTTGCTGCTAAACCAAAGCTTTCATTAAAGAACTGTTGTTGAGAAGTTGACACCTGTTTCCCCTGTGTTCTGTCCATATGCCAGACCTGTTACAAAATGTGCATTCAACATACACATGATGTGACTGACCATACCTAACTGCTCGCTCGCTCTCTCTCTCTCTCTCTCTCTCTCTCACACACACACACATGCACTTTCCCTCTCTCTTTCTCTGTTGAGCTACACATGGTGCTCCTGAGCTGCCAGTGATCCAGACCCCCTCTGCCCTCCGGACCTGTCACACTCATCCTGGTGCCTCGCATTTGGCTGGAGAGCTCGTCGCATGTAGGGCCAGTGTGCTCTGCTTGGGATGCGTGTGGTGACTGGGGATGGTTCCACTTGACCATAAAGATGGTTTTGGTCTCAGCTGATGCAGACAGCTGTTCTCTGATGACTTGTGACTGCAGTCGCTCAATAACTTCAAAACAAACAGTTTTGTACTTGAGCCTCCAAAAATGAAAGTAGACTATTGTACTACCAGCCTCTAACACACATTATGTTTGCAGGTCAATCTCTGCTATCTAATATCACCCAAATAAGGATGGTTTCTCTGTTAAGTCTGGTTTTCACTATCTCGGGGAGTTTTCACTGCCACCATCGCCCTTGGCTTGCTCATCAGGAACAATCTGATAATTATGATTTATACTTTTTTCTTCACACTTTTATATGAGAGAGAGAAACTCATTTCTCTCTCTCTCTCTCTGAATAGTATATAGAGTGTATATACACTCACCTAAAGGTTTAAACGATGCCCAATTGGCACGAAGGGGCCTAAAGTGTGCCAAGAAAAGATCCCCCACACCATTACACCACCACCACCAGCCTGCACAGTGGTAACAAGGCATGATGGATCCATGTTCTCATTCTGTTTACGCCAAATTCTGACTCTACCATTTGAATGTCTCAACAGAAATCGAGACTCATCAGACCAGGCAACATTTTTCCAGTCTTCAACTGTACAATTTTGGTGAGCTTGTGCAAATTTCCTATTTGTAATGGAGATGAGTGGTACCCGGTGGGGTCTTCTGCTGTTGTAGCCCATCCGCCTCAAGGTTGTGCGTGTTGTGTCTTCACAAATGCTTTGCTGCATACCTCGGTTGTAACAAGTGGTTATTTCAGTCAAAGTTGCTCTTCTATCAGCTTGAATCAGTCGGCCCATTCTCCTCTGACCTCTAACATCAACAAGGCATTTTCACCCACAGGACTGCCGCATACTGGATGTTTTTCCATTTTCACACCATTCTTGGTAACCCTAGAAATGGTTGTGCGTGTAAATCCCAGTAACTGAGCAGATTGTGAAATACTCAGACCGGCCCATCTGGCACCAACAACCATGCCATGCTCAAAATTGCTTAAATCATCTTTCTTTCCCATTCTGACATTCAGTTTGGAGTTCAGGAGATTGTCTTGACCAGGACCACACCCCTAAATGCATTGAAGCAACTGCCATGTGATTGCTTGATTTTATATATATATATATATATATATATATATATATATATACACAGCACAGACCAAAAGTTTGGACACACCTTCTCATTCAAAGAGTTTTCTTTATTGTGTTCTTTAGCCCAAACAAGTCTCTTCTGCTTGTTGCCTGTCCTTAGCAGTGATTTCCTAGCAGATATTCTACCATGAAGGCCTGATTCACACAGTCTCCTCT
Source organism: Clarias fuscus (assembly GCA_030347435.1). NCBI lineage: Eukaryota > Metazoa > Chordata > Actinopteri > Siluriformes > Clariidae > Clarias > Clarias fuscus. Next base: position 23,769,684 of record CM059206.1, on the reverse strand, counting down.
TAACAGTTCTTCTAGAGATGTGTCTGCTGCTAGAACTCTGTATGGCATTGACCTGGTCTCTGATCTGAGCTGCTGTTAACCTGCGATTTTTGAGGCTGGTGACTCGGATGAACTTATCCTTCGCAGCAGAGGTGACTCTTGGTCTTGCTTTTCTGGGGCGGTCCGCATGTGAGCCAGTTTCTTTGTAGCGCTTGATGGTTTTTGTGACTGCACCTGGGAACACTTTCAAAGTTTTCCCAATTTTTCGGACTGACTGACGAAAAAAGTAATGATGGCCACTCGTTTTTTTCTTCACTTAGCTGCTTTTTTCTTGCCATAATACAAATTCAACCTCTTTGAATGAGAAGGTGTGTCCAAACTTTTGGTTTGTAACGGGTTCGACCCAAAGTTGCACAGGCGGCACCATGAAACACAGACACGAGGCGAGATCTTAGAGGAAAAGGGTTATTTATTTATGATAAATAGGGGAAGGAAAGGGAAAAAGGAGGGAGGACGGAAAGAAAGGGAAGGGATGATGTGTGCACGTGCGTGGTCCGAGGCAGTGCCCAGCTGGCATCCGGGCACGCGGCTGGCGGCGGTGGGCGGAGTGGCCGAACGGAGCACGCGAGGCAGCGCTCCTGCACGCTCCCTCTCGGTTCCTCCCCGCTGTCGATGGCCGGCCTGGCCCCTCCCAGCTCTCTATGGGCGCGGCCTCAGGCGGGAGTCTCGCTCGGACGTCCATCGGCTGGGCGGCTTTCCCGGCTGGGATCGGCGGCCTTATCCCTGTCCTCCTCGCGGCCTTTTCCTCTTCGGCGGCGGGGACGCGAAGGCGGGCTTGACGCGGGAACATAGGATGCCGTGGGAGCTCGTGCAGCCCTTTCCCGCGCTGAGGACAGCGAGATCAAAGGGGCGGAAATCCAATGTCCTTTTAAGTCTCTGGGGCACGTTCCATTTTCCCCACTCGCGTGCCACTCTCGAGCTCCACCGCGTTATGCTCTTCTCGGACCCTGGACTAAACTCCGCGCCTTGCTTTTATAATGCGGAGCAAGCCCGAGATCCTATTAACGTTAATCACTGCCAGCCGGCCCGCATAGGCGGCCCCATCCCTTTGCACACCTGCAGAAGGGGTGCCGCCTACTTAGGGAGCCTACGAAGTGAGCGAGGGGCGATAATAGATTTGGGCGCACGCCCATCACAGGCGCACGCCGTGACAATATATATATATATATATATATATATATATATATATATATATATATATATATAAGAACAACAACAGTCAGTTGGTATTTAAAGACAAATGCAAATCACCCTTTCTGGAATAGTTCTTGCAAGAACAATATTGTCATATGCATTTGCCAAACCCATCAAGTGACATGATGAGACTGTCTCTCATGAAGACCATCCCAGAAAAGTAAGACCAAAACTTAGCTCTGCTGCAGAGGAGAAGTTCATTTAGAGTTACCAGCCTCAAAATCACCAAATAACATCACCTCGGTTAGAGCTGTTACATCTTAACATTAACTGTTCAAAGAATATTATTGCATATTTTGGACACCTTCAGCATTGCTTTACAATGTAGAAGGAAATAAAAATAAGGAAAGACCATGGAGTCAGAAAGTGATCCAAAACTTTTGAGCGGTAGTGTATATATTGTAAAGCTGCTTTAATAAATGTAGTAATAATAATAATAATAAGAGGCAATCGCTTAATTGTGTGTCAACTGAGAGATTTAGTTTTTTAAACAAGCTTACTGTGTAACACAGATAGACATGTCCATCCTCTGTTTTCACACCATCAATTATTTGTCTGGGATTGTGTTGGCTTGCTTTCTTTATTTTATAAATATTTTTAAAGAATGTATATAATATAAAGCTATGTTTTTTCAAACAATAATACAAATTCCAGTGGCACTCTTAGTACATTTAGATACTTTTAGTGATATTATAGAATAAAATTATATATTTTAGAATGATACTACACTTCAATACATCATATTGGATAAATGCATCGACTAAATGCAATAAGTAATTTAATCTTGATAGTATATTCCTAAAAAAATAAGTATAGTAATTCAAGCTAATTACTTATTAATTCAAGTTATAATAAATATGAATAATTTACCAATAAAGCTATCTGTATCCATTTTGGTAAGTAAGTCCCATTGTATTATGTAAAGATTTTGTAATAATTATGGGTTCCAGGTCAGAGCTTTCTAAGGGTCATTCTAATACTATTATTTTGCTGTCTTTAAGACATGTTTTGACTTGGAGGTATGTGCAAGATCACTGTCCTGCTGAAAGACCCATTTGTGATCAAGTTTTAAATTCCACATTAATGTTTTCAAGTGCTGCTGTAGGTATAAACGTGGTTCCAGTATTATGTAAGTGAAATTTGTACACATATTGATGGACTCTCTCTTATAACATTGACAATCTCAGTATCAGTTAATTAATTTTCATATTTTAAAAATGTAATCTCTTCAGCTAAAATCAAACAAATACTCAAAATTCATATTATCATTTATATCCTGAAAAAAAGGCATTTTATCAGCATTATGGATGTGAAATTAAACAAATACTTGTGAGAGAGTACAAATTTTAAAGACAGTTACAGCAAGCATTATACTGTACTTGTACATGAAAGAGACATGGATGTACACGAAAAGTGTAGATTTGAAAATGAAAATGTTTGTCACTTTTGGCATAAACTATTTAGAATAAACTGGCATTATGGAAGTACTATTCGCAGGGTATGTTCACAATACAAATTATGTATAGAAAGAACATGCTCAAATGGTGAATTGTTAACATAAAACATTTGGAATAGTAATTATGAAAACCTAATTATAAAAGAATTAAAACTTTTTTTTTCAAATACTTTCCCTTATTTTCCTCTCATTTTCATTGTACAATTATTTTTGTGCCTTTTTGTGCTTCTTGACACACAGAATAGGACTTTATTCTTCAATTTGCAAATAAAAGTTTAGTAAGCAGATGCAGTATTTTCGGTATTCACTATTTTCAGTTTAGTACGACCCCTGTTGATGATTCCTGCTTTTCCCATGGTAAGGTAGACTTTTGCATGGAATTTAAAATTATTCTGATTCTTTAGTATAATTCTCCTTTCCCATTGATTTTCTGAAGTGCAGCAGTCTTTGAATTCAGCTGAACCTTTTGCACCAATGATGGTTTATCTCTCAGAGTGGCTCGATTCCCGTCTCTGTGTGCATGGAGTTAGCATGTTCTCCCCGTGCTTGGTGGGTTTCCTCTGGGTACTCCGGTTTCCTCCCACAGTCCAAAGACATGTATGTTAGGCTAAGTGGCACTCCCAAATTGCCCGTAGTGTGTGAATGAGTGAGTGTATGTGTGTGTGTCTGTGTCCTGCGATGGATTGGCACCCTGTCCAGGGTGTACCCTGCCATGTGCCCTAAGTCTCCTGGGATAGGCTTCCCCGTGACCCTGAATACAGGATTAAGCGGTATAGATGATGAGTGAGTGAGTGTATGACCCCAAGGTATTTTGAGTTACAAACAATCCATTGTATAGATGCTCATGGTTCTTGGAAAAAATGGGACTAATGTCTCTGACTCTAAGCTTCTTGGAATCTCACATGCTATCAAGGGCCAAAATATTGCCCCTTAAATATAGCTACAGGAATACTCAGAGTTAACCTCTAATTAACTGCTAATTATGACAATTATAAAAGTCTTCACATAATTTCCTGTTGAATGTTTAATGAGACTGTCAACTTGACAAATGTAAAATTGTGACCCACTGGAATTATAACACAGTGAAATACAGGTGAGATAAATCTGCCTCTAATCAATGTTTTAAAACAAGCTTTGATGAGAAACAAAGATGATGGCCCAACTGGCCTTACCATAATTTCACTGTATGGTAACATGAAATAGGTGGAGGGGGAAAAATCTGATATTGAAAATCTTTTGCCTGGGTATATAGAAACTTTTGGCATTTGTTTTTGTAAAACATTAAACCTTTGAAGGTTTTAGACTGCAAGTATTATTTCTAGGAGCAAAGAAATAAAACAATTGTGACAAAAGCAGAAAAGGAATTGGCTCTATACTCAAACTGACAGAAACCTATTGGCATTGGTTTGTCTCCAATGGGACTGTTCAAATATGGAAGGCCAGAAGGCTCAAACATAAAGATCACATAATTCATGTTTAAAATATTAAATTGCATGCCCTTAAACATTAGCCCTGACTGACACATAAGACAGCCTTAAAAATATTCTTAAAAAGAATTGGGAAACTTGGCTTAGGTGTAAATTTAATGCAAATGTCAAATTAATATAAGTACAGTGGAACCTTGGATTATGAGCATAATTTGTTCCGGAAGCATGTTCGTATATCAAAACACTCAAAATAAAAGCGAATTTCCCCATAAGAAATAATGGAAACTCAGCTTATTCGTTCCACAACCCAACAAAATAAATACATAAAAATAATTAATATGAAATATAAAGTAAAAATAAAACAAATTAACCTGCACTTTACCTTTGAAAAAAGTAAAAATAAATCCTGTATTTACGCTCTGTGTGTGTGTGTGTGTGTGTGTGTGTGTGTGTGTGTGTGTGTGTGTGTGTGTGTGTGTGTGTGTGTGTGTGTGTGTGTGTTTGTGCGACAACCTCTCCCTCATCTCGTCTTACACAGTAACTCTTCCTCCTCTCTTATTTGACACACAAACGGAAAAATGCCTCATCGGGAAAATTAACAAGAAACATCTCTGGCACTCGACTGAGCGCACACTAAAGAACTCACTGCTGTAAAGTAAAAATAAAACAAATTAGCATGCACTCGACCTTTTGAAAAGAATTGCGACAGAGCAGTATCTCTATCCGAGAGTGTGTGTGTGAAGGCGAGAGGAGGAGGGTGTGCATGAAGGGGTGTCCAATGACGCGCGCACACATAACGAAATCGGCTGACACAGAGAGAGAGAAAATGGATCTTTAACTTCTCTAATGAGACTTTCTTTTGCTTTACATGCACATTGAGAAAAATTGTTGGCTCAGTTGTGATTATATGTTGTTCGGCATCAAAACAAGAAGTGCATGTGTGCTACATGATACTCTGTATTCGTAAACCAAGACTTGCTCGTTTTTCAAGTCAAAATTTATTAAACATTGTCCTGCCACCTAAATTATTGCTTTCTTTACATGAACATGTGCAAGTTTTCATTTTTGATAGTCTTTACGTTTGCCAGTTTAGCTCTGGTGAGTTGAACTTCAATGCACAAGGGAAGGTTAAATTAAGAAATGTGAAAATTTTTTAGAATTGTTGGATCAATAATAATGCTGTGTGTCTGCAGGTTTCTCACATTGTTTTAAGAACAAGATAAACGAAACTTTTTTGCTGAGTGCATTACTAATGGTGGGGATTTTTATTTTATTCATGTTCACTTTTAACTTATTCTTAAGTTCTTTTGCAGTTGGGTTATACAGTAATCATTGACTGCCTTTAGCTTTGATTATAGTGTGCAATGCGGTGGCCACTTCATTTGTGAAAATGATTTCTCCTGTAGAACTTGAGTTCTGCAATATACTTGTGCCACTGGGGAAGAAAAGAAAAATAAATTGATGGAATTCTAGTCATTCATTACATTCAGGTAGTCCGCTAATATATTTATTTATTTTATTCATTTTATTGCACCCTAACATTGTTGAAATTAGATCTGCCCAACCTAAGCAACCCCAAATAATAACACTGCTTCCAGTGTTACAGACTTTTACAGTGGGCACTATGCATGAGGGATACAATTCCACAAATGTCAGCAACCTCCTTAGTAATCTGTACAAACAGTACCATCTTTTTCCACAACCACAGGGGATAACTTCCAATATGCTTATTTGGTTTGGGAGATACTGTAGTGTATGATGGTTGTGTCGTGTAAAAAAACAACAAAAAAAAAAAAAACGTCTTTGTTTTCAAGATTTTGAGTAAAGTTCAGTTCATAATTGTGTTGTTCCTTCGTTCCTGAGTGACCTCTATTACCTTCGAATTCCCTATGATTAGAGAAGCCTTTTCTAAAATCTAGCAAATATGAGTATATACTGTGAATATATTTACATAACATATAGTTATGTAAATAACTTTATATAAATTATATATTATAATTCAATTATTTGTCACATGCACACTTTTTTTCGCATATCCCAGTTAGGAAGTGGTCAGGGTCAGCCAGGATACAGTGCCCCTATAGCAGATACGGTTAAGGGCCTTGCTCAAGGGCTCAACAGTGGCAACTTGGTGGTGCTGGGGCTTAGACCTTCCGATCAGCAACCCACAACCTTAACTGATTGAGCTACCATTGTCCCATGGAAGCAAACTTAATATACCAGAAACAAAAGTATACTCTTTATTTCCTTAAACATGACCTTATTAGATCACTTCGATCAGAATATTTTCAGCAACACTTCTAAAAGATACAATGCCATTTAATGTCAACCTTGTCATTAATAATAAATTCAGAAATTAAATCAGTCGATTTTTAAACCTTATATGAGTACACATTGTATCACAATTGCTGTAACACTGAAATACCATAAGATATTGTGAAACTCCAAGTTTGCTTATATTATTATTAATATTATGTGCTTTACACAGACATACAGCTCTCCTTTTAAACCAAACATCTTAATCAATGTAGAAAGCCAGTACCAAGTATGTCAATGACTTCCAATCAATCATATTAAAATGTAATCCATGAAACCCTTTGAAACTGTCAGAAACGGGCAAAACACAAATGATTCATTGCTTTCTCAAAAAGTGATATCTTAGTTCCTGCTTTTATGACTCGATCTGCCTGTGGTGGCATGCAACATGTTAAATTGTAATATAATAATACATAACTGCAGAGGCTTTATCTCACCTGGCCAGGTTTTGCATCTTCACAAATGGAGGCTTCGTATGGGGTGGCCAGCTCAGGTGGGTTGTCATTCACATCCAGAATACGGATGCTAACTGTAGTCTGAGAAGCCATGGACGGGTTATCTGAAGAGAGAGAGAGCAAAAGTGTGAGGAAGAGGGTAATAAGGGGCATGAGCAGGTAAGAATGTATAACCAATATTATACAATGTTTGTTCTGTCCAAGAAATCCAATTGGAAAAAATGCATTCCACCAGCGGTGATGATAGACAATAACAGCACTCTGATATTTAACTATATGTCAATCTGCATCATAGGTGTTTCAAAAACTGTTAAAAGTAGGTCTGTACAATCTGAAGTATTGAGGAGAGACGGGAATCAAGTCTGGAGGTGCAAGGCGACAGTGCTAACCACTACACCACCATGCCACCTAGTCAATAATATAAACATATGAAATATATTGTAGATGATTAACTTTTCTTCTTTTGTGGTTTCTAATAAAGTAACCATAAACCTACAACTATTACCTTTTAAACTTTAAACTGGTTCATAATTTTTGTAATATATACCTTCTGGATGGCAGCTCTGTTGAATATGATGTGCTTTTCTCATTGTGCCATAGGTTTTCTTGACTTTACAGCAAGGGTGCTCTGAACTTTAGAGTTTTCCGTTAATGTCCCAGTCACCACAGTTTCTACTTAATTTTAACACCCAACATCATGGTACACAAGTGTGCACACATGAACACATGCACAGTATCTGTTCCATGACCATATCTTCTGTGCTATTTTGTATTAACCCTTTAAAACTGGCGGGAGTGCCAGTGATCCAATTTGCATATATCAAATGTGTCCACAAATTGTGTGAATAACTGTTAAAAAAAAAAACACTAAAAATATTGTGCATGCTTTCACGTCTGTAGTATAAATTTATGTGCACATGCACCATCATGCATGCCATGAAAATCTGTGTTGTGTTCGTATGTTACTAATGTGTTTGTCATGTGTAGTGAAGTCACATGCAAGTGACATTGTGTGTGTGTGCAAATTGTGCAACCATGCATTTCCAGCCAAAACAGTAAAATGCATATCGTATCCTTTCACAAAAATCTATAATCTCAAATCTATAGATTTGAGGTGTGCATATCAACAATACATGCCATAGAGATCTAGATTGTGTGTGCATGTTACCATGCTTGTCTTGAGGGGTGATATCATGCGCATGTGATATTTGTCTTCTCATGCATTCTCTGGTTAGCTTTACGTTAGCTTTTATTCCACAGTGTTATATTATATGCTCTCTTAATCACTGCAGTCTTGTACTCACAAAGTACATAGCCCTTCATCAGTAATACTCACTAAGCAGTAGGATGATTTGTTGTACTGCTCATCTGCTCCAGATTGCACATGTTCATGTGTGTGTGTGTATATTTGTGCCTTCTGCTTAGTTTATTTCTTATAATTTACAGTTTTGTTTATTTATTGGTGAAGTAATGCACCTAGTGCACTGTTTATAAAAATGAGTACATCTTACATATGAATTTACATAAATTGACCAAATGAATTCTGGGGTGTTTTAAAGTATTCTTATCAATTTCTTGTCATTGGCAAGTTTGAGGAAGTATACTCTATGGAAGTATAACAGTGCCAGAATCCCCCCAAAGCAAAATAGCATGTTGAATTACATGATCTGTAATCTGTTCTGAGGAGCGACTCCGGTTGCATGGATGTATAGCATATTAAAATGCTCCAAAAACATGTAAAAACATGCTTTTGTATAGCTAAACACATGTAGTTAAACACATTGTGAGCTATTCAGCTCATAGTCTATAGATATATCGTAGTCTACAGCATATATCAAACACCTATGGATATATATATATATATTTTTTTTTTTTTTTTTTGCACAATTAGCCCACATCCAGAACATTCTGCATACAAGCATAAAGCCACAAACAGGTTTGTGTATCTTTGAGTCATGCAGTAAGTTAGTAATATCTTAAATAATAAATCATGTGTTCCATTCCAAAGACCCAATCTAATCTAAATGAGCATTGCATAGAAATATAAAGAATCAAAATTTCATTCCCCACATGGAGGTTTAATAAAAAGTAAATAAATAAACAAGTAGTAAAATAATTATGCAATTAAAAAAGCAAAAAAGCTTTTTTTGTGTGATATAGCTAATTCTCAGCAATAAAAGAAAAACAAACAAACAAACAAACAAACAAACAAAAATAAATAAACAAATAAATGCAGGGTGTGAAGGAGAAGTTCACTGTATCCATTGGCTGAAGCAGATAACCGGCTTTGTGTTTTCTTTATTAATTTATTTTTCTGTACAGCATGTTTGTTTTATTAAAATATTTATTTATTATTCAAATTATATTATACTTATTCTCTCTCTATACTATTTCACTCTAATATTTTATTGACCCATCTTTTGCTTTGACTATGGCCAGAGTCAGACTGCATAAAGACTTTTCTAGCACATCCTAAAGATTCTAAATGGGGTCTAGACTCCAATGCTATGCCAATGCATATGGGAATATGATGTCTCATGCTCCTTGAAATACTCTCACAATTTGAGACTGATGAATCCTGGCATTTTGGAATATGCCTGTGTAATAAGGAAAGAAAAAAATCATAATTTTTTTTCCCGTTCATTCAATCCTGGACCTTCAGCACATTCAGCTGTCTTCATTTTATTGTCACGTGACATTACTGAACCCACACCTGACCAACTGAAGCAACCTCAGATCATACGGTAAGTACAAGGCATGATAGGGCATCATTTCATCGACCTCTTTTCTTAACCTTATGCACCCATCACTCTAAAACAGGGTAAATCTGGATGAATTAGATCACATGACCTGTTTCCATTGCTCCAAAGTCCATTATTTATCCTCCCAAGCAAACTGAAGCCTCCTTTTCTGATTGGCCTCACTGATAAGTGGTGTTCTCATGGGTACACAGTTGATTAGTTCCAGTACGCATGCGATCTATGTGATCTAGTTTGCCATTAATATGTGTACGCACACAAGTGTCATTAGAGAGGTTCCTTGTTAAAGAATTTTCCAGACAAAGCAGTGTTGCCATTAGTGTGCTGAGGAACGAATCATCAGAGTTTCCATTATATCTTATGGGGAAATTCCTTTGGATATACAAGTGTTTTGATATGGATCGATTTATTCACTAAGCTTAATCCCACTCCACTAATGGATGTAGCTGAAATAGTCATATGAGGCTAGGATATTAAAGAAAGGGATTTTAGCAGCTTTAAGAGATGCTGCATATCTGCTACAGGCTCACCAGGTGTGAGAATGCCAAATACTCTGTTAGCCATAATATATATTGGAAAGGGACATTGTCTCATTGTTCCTGATCTTTGCACGTAAGCAGGAAAGTAGTAGAACAAATGACTTGTGGAAGTATGAAAGTATTTTAAAGGTGTCAGGGCAATAATGTGTTTTTCATCACATCATTTAAGATTGGAGAAAATTATTTAATGCTTGAAAGTTTTAGCACAGGACTAAAAAATCGAAAACATAATTGTAAATATGAACAATCAATAATTATTTATTTCATTGTTTTTATTTCCTTCTATTTACCTTCACAAATTTTTCCCTTTTTATGCATACACCTCCCTTCAATTTTCCTGCAGTGCAGCCTGCAACTTGATATCAGTCATACAATCAGAGACTGCAAAATTTGTATGTCACTCTTTCTTGAAAGATAGGATTTGGCAGCAGCTGAGCAGTTTGTCAGTACTACTGCCAAAGGCAAAACATTTTATAACTCCAAGATCTTGCGTTATTCTGGAAAGAGATCAGTAAAATGGGTGAAGGAGAAGTAAACATTGTTTCCAAACAGCAAAACACATTTTTTTAATTCCTGAAAGCAGATAACAAATTGGTTGGGTTGCTAAAATGTGGGCATGCTGTGGTGCACCACCCTTCACCTTTGATATACAAGGTAGTGGCTGAAACTGACCTTTAGCTGTTACCCATGAAATATCTTTGACTGACAGATTCAAACTGAACTTTTTGTAAGCCAATACCAGTAAACTGGTAGAAATTATGAGTTGTGACTTTGCGGCCAATTTGCTTACTGACTTTAATGCAGAGATTTCTGATGCAAGATGGGAAAGACAAATATGTCAAACGAACGTGTATAATGTTGTCCACTTACATGATTAGGCAGTAAGTGTGTGTGTGTGTGTGTGTGTGTGTGTCTGCGCGAAAGAGAGCGAGAGAGAGACTGACTTTAAACAATTTTGATTCCAAATTTAAAAAAACCTAAAGGTAATACAAACTGCAATTTAAGCGAATGTCACACACACACACACACACACACACACACACACACACACACACACACACACACACACACACACACACACACACACATCATAAGACAAGGTTTCCACTGACACGGTCAATTCTATTATATTACATTTCAAACAGCACTAATACCATCGTCAAGTGAATTGAATAACATTGATTATCAAGTAAATTATCAATTACATGTGTGTGTATATATATATTTATATGTTCTGCTGTTTTTTTTTTAAATTTTATATATATTATTTAAAAAAAAAACAGCAGAAGAAATGGCTAAAATGTACTGTGACAATTCATCCACAATGTGTGAGAGTATTTGCTAAAGATATTTATACTTGCTGATATACAAGGGTAAAATTGTGGTGACTGGCTCATTGCCAGTGGGCCCCGTAGGAGAACATCTTCTTTCTCATCACAAAAGAAAGGCAAACGGGCTCAACCAGCACCATGGACAGCACTAAACCTGATGACTGCTACACAGACTGGGATGTATTCAAGGACCACAGACCCATCACATGTGAGTCTTTAAATGTATACACCTCATCAGTCTTAGATTACACCAATTACTGTGTGGACAATGTGACATTCTGGAAGCAGGTGCGTGTGTCTCCCAATAAGAAACCTTGGATGACACACAAGGTCCAATTGTTGATTAGGGCTAGGGATGCAGAAATCTGGGGACAGGACAGCATATTGTACTGCCAGGACTGCACTTAGAAGGAGCATAAAATCAGCCAAAATACAATATAAACAGCAGATTGAGGCCCATTTTTACAACATCACCAACTGGAGTTGTAAAATGGACTATAAGAGAATGACACCTCACTCTTTTAACAGCTGTGACACCCTAACAGAGGAGTTGAATAACGTTTATGCCCGCTTTGATAGGTGCAACAGAGATCCAACATTGCCCCGCCCTCCCTCTGGTGATACTACAATAGCTCCCATCCCCCAAAAATAAAAAAAAATCAAAGACCGGTTCGACTCACACTGGACCATTATCAGTTGCATACAGAGCAAACAGATTGACAGAGGATGCAGTGGCTATTGTGCTCCATTTTATGTTGGAACATCTGGAACACAAAAATGCGTGAGCTAGGCTTCCCTTTGTAGACTTCAGGTCGGCATTTAAACACCATTTTGCCAACCAAGCTTCAAATTAAGCTCTTTGAGCTTAGACTAAGCACTGTTTTGTGTAATTGGACTATGGACTTTTGTAACAAATCCTTTACAGTGTGTGTGAATAGACAAATGCATATCATCCACAGTGCGCATTAACACTGGGGTCTCCCAGGAGTGTCTAATTAGCCACACATGACTGCTGCGCCTCCCTTACTTCTAATTACATCATAAAGTTTGCAGATGACATCACGTGTTAGGCCTCATCACTAACAACGATGAGTCCCTATATAGAACGGAGGTGAAAGATCTGGCAGCTTGGTGTGACACCCACAACCTGGCCCTCAATATCAAGAAGACCAGGGAGATGATTGTGGATTTTCGTAAAGGCACAAGGGCAATCCACTTACCACTTACTATTGAAAATTGGACGGCAAAGAGACGGACGGATTGGACGGATCACCTCTGCCATAGGGAGGCCCCAGTACCACTTCTTCTGCCTAAGGAAACTGAGAAGAGCCTTTCTCAGCAGCTTTTGGTAAACTTTTACCATTGTGCTATAGAGAGTGTGCTGACATATGGACTCTTGGTGTAGGTTTTTTAGCTGCACTAAAGGCGGAACAACAGGTACTGCCAGCGGGTGGTGAAAGCAGCGGGGAAAATCATCGGGACTAGTCTCCCCGAAATTAGCACGATCTACACGCTGCCTCCGTCAAGTGCACAGCATCCTGCTCGAACAGCATTAGTCTGCACATCACCTGTTCCAGTTACTGCTGTCAGATAGAAGGTACAGGTCCATACGTGCCAGAACCAGGCTGCTGAATGATCAGTCACCCCACTCTTTGACCTTGTCCCCATCTATTCTTACATATCACTCATCACTATTACAACAACTTTTCATTGATGCAGCACACACAATACACATCCTCTTCTTGTGATTTGTGCCCCTCTCCCTCTATATCCTACTTCACATGGCTGTTATGTTTACTGCACTGCTCCACTATAGTTGCACATTATTACATGCTGGAAATATGATGTCTAATGATATCTCAATATTATTTATACTTTGTTATTTACAACAATGACAAAAGTTTAAAGTTTATTTGAATTGAATTGAATTGGCTGAATGAGTGTTTGAAACCTCTGTAAATAATTAGTAAAGCACTTTTTTTCTGTACCACTGAGCCTATCCATATTTAGAGGCCCAATGTAAATAGATGAGTATGAAAAATATATACTTTATTATGTGAATATATAGTTTGTGACTCATATTTAGACTTTACTTTTGGATTAATTTATCCATTACTCTAAAAGTAATAGAAATCATTTCTTACGTATGTTTGGCCAAGCACCTCCAAAGTCCACATTTTCTCCAATGTTGCCTTTCAGGTTATGGCTATTAACAGTTACTAAAAAAAAAAGGTTTAGTCTGCATTGGTTCATATCTAGGACATAATCCAGCTGTTAACAGTGATTTACCCGGAACTTAAACCCTTAAACAGCAAAGCCACCCTGAAATGTATTCACTCTTAGACCGAAATATCTATGTACTCACTGAAATGAGTAAAGCTTCTCTGAAGCTTCTCCATAGCTACTCCTAAACAGTATTTTTGTTGCAAAAGAATATGTTAGATCCTGACATTTTAAACCGATTTGGTCTCTCATTCCTCTTCTGTGGGTGCTGGTTCAGCACTCATTGTGCCATTATCCACACTAATTCCACATTTGTCAGCCTTAGTATGTTAAATACTATAGGTATCCACCAGTGTTCTTGCTATTAAGATGGGTTGCAAAAATGTTTTGCTTTCATAATCAGCAATAATCTCAACAATTTCCTCATCTTATTTGTTTTACCACTATTTAGATTTATTTTCTGGAGCATGTGGTTTCTGCTCCTGACCTGCATTCCCAGTAGTCGGTTATGTGATTTGGCTATTTTTTGATTATTGTTAACTTGCCAATGCTACAAACGCTGTTTTTTTCCCCAAAAGTTGAATGACTTTGATGAAACATTGCCAGAACAACACTGACTACTTAATGATGGGATAATATTGAATGAATACCCCTAACACCACGGTGAAAAAATTCCATTAAAAAAAAAAAAAACCGAAGGACTGAGCAAGATCCATCTTCTGCATGAGCTCTGTGTGCTTACCAGCGGACCCGTAGGGGCCTGTTGATGGTAGCATACGCGCACAAATAACAATAAGCACCACAAAAAAAAAAAGAACAAAACCAATTTACCAGAATATTAAATTAAAAAGCAGCCAAACGGTTTCATCACCACCCTAATTCTGCAACCCTAAATTGAGTGGTTATCTTTCAATGTTACAGCATTTTTAATACAAATTTAGCTATTTTCTTTCCCCATATGTCTAGTTCCATGTTTAAGAAAATTGTACTGTTTTCTCTATAAGATTACTTGTATGTCAAGTACTAAACTTAGACTATTGCTAAATAATTAATTTAGAGACTCATAGAGACTTTTAACCTAAATATTCCAGCATGCATTTACAGATTTGACAAGCCATGTCACCATTAAATTACCACTGACATTGTGCCAATACAAAAATATACAGTTGCTGATAAAGTAAACTCAAGAAAAGCTTAGAGAAAGCTTTGAAGCTTTGCAGCTGTCAGTGATAATATTTCACAGTAATATACATTGGTATATTGGTTTTATTGCAAACTATCCAAATATATATTCATTACAATACACTGCATTGAGATCTCGGTTAACAAGTCTCACATGATTTCACTTGATAAATCCATATTTAAATAGTAAAAGTCATAAATTGCACTCTTCCTTCAGTTTATAGTCCTAGGTTAACCATTCATTGTTGTCAGTTTTGTGTGGTGTAAAACCATACCTACCCTCTTTATAAAAACAAACAGACAAACAAACACAATATGTTTTTCTCTATGTTTACCCAAATTGAAAAAAGTTTTAGGCCAATGTATGTATCGAATTCTGAAGAAGTACAGGACATACCTGCTTCTACAGCTGTCACTGTGATGTTGTGCCAGCCTGCTGTCTCCCTGTCCAAGATCTTCCCCAGGGTGACTGCACCAGTCACTGCATCAATGTTAAAGGTTTGCTCTTGATCTGTGCTCTGATCTATCGAGTATCTAGACAGAGGACAAGAGAACACGTCAGTACATGTACAAATTAGAAAAAAATTCAAGAAACATTTATGTGAAAGTTCTTAAAATGAATTAAAAAAAATTCACCCTTTAGTATTCTCACTCACTCACTCACTCATCATCTATACCGCTTAATCCTGTATTCAGGGTCACGGGGGCCTGGAGCCTATCCCAGGAGACTTAGGGCACATGGCAGGGTACACCCTGGACAGGGTGCCAATCCATCGCAGGGCACACAGACATACACACACTCACACACTCATTCACACACTAAGGGCAATTTGGGAACGCCAATTAGCCTAACCTACATGTCTTTGGACTGTGGGAGGAAACCGGAGTACCCGGAGGAAACCCACCAAGCACGGGGAGAACATGCAAACTCCATGCACACAGAGACGGGAATCGAGCCTGGCCGGGGATCGGCGGTGCAAGGCGACAGTGCTAACCACTACACCACCGTGCCGCCCTTCCTTTAGTATTCATTTGCTTTAACTTTTAATCTGACCAGAAATTCATTATCTTAGGAATAATTATTAACATTCATAAAAAAAAAGCATTTTAGGGAAGGAAGTCAGTCGATTCTGTTTTTCTAGTTACAGAAAAATTGTTTTAGCTGTTTTATTTTGCACATAATTATCTTTTAACAGACACAGGTGCTTCCAGTATGCAATGGTTAGTACTGTACATAAGCTACCAAAAGTGGTCTGAGGAAAGACAACCTGGGAACCAGCAACAGGATAATAAGTGCCAAAGGCTCATTGATATGTATAAGCAGCAAAGGCTAAACTATCTGGTTTGAGCCCACAGAAAAGCTACAGTACCAGGCAGTGTGACACTCTGGGCGATGTACTTCTTTTTGGTAAAAAACAAAAAAACAAAAACAAATGGCATTTAATCAGAAACAGCTTATACCCATTGTTAAGCATGGCAGTAAAGGGGTGATGATTTAGGCTTATTTTGCTGCCACAGGACCTGGATGCATTGCAGTCATTGAGTTCACCATGAACTCCTCTGTATACCAGAGTATATTATAGAAATACGAAGCCACCTGTCTGACAGCTAAAGCTTACACCTCAGGTAAACCAGTGGTGGTTAGAAAGTGCTAAAGAAGTTGAACACTATGCTGATTGCAATGACCCCAAGAGCATCTTTGAAGCCAGGAAGTTTGTCTCCAACTGCCAGTGAATAGGCCAGATACCCATCAACAACTCGTCTGCTAATCAGCTCATATTCTCCACCATTGGACGGAACATTGCCGCACACTGCTGAATCAGCCAAATGACATAACATCAAGCAAGGAAGCAGCTTGACCAACATGTTCAAAGGAGCAGAAAACGTCATCTTATAATATGACATGAGACAAAGATGACAAGGACTATACTTATACTCAATGTTGTTGAGCCAAGACATGATCAACCATGCCTCCAGAAGCATATACACTGGACATTAGGCATAATCACTTCATGCACTTCCCTTGTTAAAATGATTTGCCCGTCGCTGTGGAATAGGGTAAGTCTACAATCATCAGATGACAAGACCTTTTGCCATTGCTCCTAAGGCAATACTTTATACTTTCTAGGAAATTGAAACCTTTATTTCTGATCATGTTAACCTGTATTAACGAGTACTTTTCTTATCACACCGCTGTTCAGTCCCAATTGTATGAGTTGCGTTTGTATGGAAATGCTCTTATTTTCGCTATTAAACATAGCTGTAATTTCTACTATTGATTTTGTTGACGATGCCGCTTTCTTTAAGCATTTAATAATCATGGTCATTCGTGATTTTTCCAACCACATGAACTTGACACACACTATTCTTCCAGGATTTACTAAGGAATTGGACAGTTCTTCACTAAATATCCTTCGCTATTTACTTTGTTTGATACAGCCCAAAAACTTGACCGTTTGGAAATGGTAAACTTTTTTGTGCCAGACAGTGTACATAGTTTGATCATACTTTGCTATGACATTGCATAATGTATGTTTCAACTGGCATGTCCTCTAGAAACTCCAGCTCCAAGAATCCAAATCAACTTCAAATCACTCCACTGGCTGATTATTGATCCTCTAGTCTAATTTACCTTTATAAAATGGTACCTCAGAAAAACTTCCCCAAGCTGCCCAATACTCTAGCTGGAATGTGATCAATTACAGTGGCACATCATAATGGGTGACTTATGTATCTAGTCAATGAATTACCATGTTTCGGTGATTTGACCATCTGCATTCTAACCTATTTTGAGGTTCCAGAGAGCTAAACCTCATCTAAATTTCTCCACATACTGAAACCAGGTTTATCCTACTTTGGGTGACAAAAAAGATAATTTGAACAAACTATCAGTCTGTACAGCAGGCTTTAGGCATCTTCAGAAAATGACAGCTTTATCTACAAATACGAGAAGTCAGTAAGGGTAGAATTTGTGATGGCACTCAGAGTGATTTCAGATTGTTTTTAGTCCATTTCATCTATTTGTGGTTCTGCACACAAAAAAAGGCCAGACACCTGTAACATTCCTTTGTTCCCAACTCTATAGATACAAGTTCTTGATGGAAGGTCAGTATGATCTGCAAAAGTGACATATGTTACACAACACCTCTCAACACCAGTGCTATAAAGAAAAAGAAAATTATCCCGGAATCACATTCCTTGTATGTCAACATACTTTGCCAAAAAACTTGATTCGGATTTGCCCTTTATATGCTAGGCCTTTCCTTGCTCTACAAACACAATCCACTTATCTGTTGGAAAAATGTAGATATAGTCTGACCTTGTTATCAAAAAATCATACCTAAAACAAACACAAAACCTGGAGGCTTACATCTACATAGAGTAGAAAGCTCTTTTTTAAAAGGACTAGTTGAGATTTTGGTCCAATATCAAGAACTTTTAGAACGTTTAGTAAAGCTTATATGGCAGTACTTTGTTCGCACTGTCCCTTCGTTTGCTCCATCATGCTGGTAGAATGTGCTCATGCACCATGCTTTAGGCTACACCTTTTATGATAATGAGCACATTTATGAAGACCTTGCACAGGGATACAATATGTCTAAGCATCCATATTGCCCACTGCTCCTGGGACTTTTTTCCCTAGGGAAAAATGTTGAAGGTCACCACCCTAGTATTGATTATGATGGATAAAATAGGACTGCTGTCTAGTCCTTGTCTTTTATATGTCCCATCTACTGTTCATTAGAACAGAAAAAGCTTCACATTATTTTGACATTAAAATTTACACAGCATGTATGATTTATGTTGTCTTACATAGACAGATGTCGAACAGCATTCATTACCAAAATTATAGATGTTTAATAATGTCAGATAATTTTGTAAATTGTCCATCCATTGTCTAGTGCATTTTTATGACACTTTAAGAGTTAAATTGAACAAATTTGTAATCAGCTACATAGATGTCATTTTGCTATAGTCCTCATCTTTCTCTGAACATTTAACTCATTTAACTTAATTATTATGTATCAACCAAGAAGTAAGAACATGACTGTTGCTATTTCTGCCATCCTACCCTTTAGTGAACAGTCAACCTCAATGGTATATTGATGTAAAGATTAAAAACTGTACAGGGAATACATGTCGGGCCAACACGATGTATGCACCCCTCAGGGAGAAGAATAAACTCCTTATCTTGTGTCTAGTGTAACTTGAATGAGAATCAGTGTGTATGCATCGTTGCTGATGTGATTGCTGCCTTGTACTGCTCTCTCCGTCTCTCTCTCTCTCTCACTCTCTCTTTCTTTAACACTCTTATGTGCTAACCTTCTGTGCTGTGGTTTGATAGTTCGTTTTTTTGCTATTTATTCTGCTTTGCTAGCCATGTTAATGTCTGTAATGTTAGCATTGCATTGCTGTTTGTTCCACTACTACACATTACTGTCATATAATGTCATGCAACTTAAGGGAGGATGAGCAGATAAGTGGTCATGCTTAAAACTATAGAGAAGTTGATATGTTGGAGGGTAAAATACAAAGCATGTTGTAAAAGCATGCTTTATGTTCTTTCCATAAGTGTTGTCTGTTCTCCTCCTAGGGGACAACCTGTTCTATTGGTTCTCATCAATTTTCCAGGTTTCTCTGTGTATGTCCTCTAATAAATGTTGTACTTAGTTCTTAGTCCTAAGTGTACTTAGTTCCAATGTCTCTTAATTCCCCACCTTTCCACATTTTCAATCTCCAGCTCATTTAATAACTGCACTACTTCTGTAAGCCAGAGGAGCACCTTATACCAGAGCCATAACACCGTGGCACACGGCACTCTTTTTTTATGTCATCCAGGACAATAAAATGAACCAGTCAATGACCCATGGATATTAGATAGAGTAGTGTTGCCTTCAATAAACATTGTTTAGTTTTTTGTTTAGTTTTCAGTTTAAAGCTAAGGCCCCTAAAATTCTACCTACAGTCAATCTTGAACACCTGTGGTGAACTATGTAAACCTTGCGTTACTGATAAATTTAATTTTTTTTGTTTGTTTTGTCATGGGCCTAATAGCATGTCATTCAATTATTCATTCCACTACAGATTTAGCCACTTCCTAATATAATATAGATTATCATGATATTTAGCTACAGTTCAGTAGCTGACTGGATAAAGAGAGAGAGAGAGAGAGAGAGAGAGAGAGAGAGAGAGAGAGAGAGAGAGAGGTATCAGGCAGGTGGTCATAATGTTATGGTTGATCAGTATATACTATTATACTATTAATATTTTTCTACAACACTTGGCATACTTTCAGCTCCAAAACATGCACAAATTTAAGTTGTGTATATGTACAGTACAGTATGTGTGAGTACTGGGCATTGGGGATGATATTCATCTTTAATTCCCTAAGAGCTGTACCAGTGGGTTCAGTCTATCACTGACAGCTTAGTCAGAAACAGCTGAGTCTATTCCTGAGTCAGGAGAAAAAAATACATATTGCAGGATTCATTGTTCAAAGTATATGCCTGAGCTTACAGTCAATCCTTACTCCTGTACATCAACATTATTAACTCTTATGTGGCCGTTTAGGTTTGTCTGTTTGCATGTTCTCCTTGTGCTTGGTTCAGGCACATTAGATTAGGCTAACTGGCATTTTTTAAGCATATTTCCTTTAGTGTGTGAATAAGCGTATGAGTGTGTGCGATGCAATGTAATCAGAATTGCCTCATACCCTTAGTCTCCTGGGTTAGGCTCCAGGCCCCAACGAGCCTTTACACAGGATATGACGATGAGTGAGTGAGTTATGAAACTAAAACAAGGGCTCATATTAAAGACACAAGATGGCAATTTCCCTTGGGATTTATCTTATCTTACTTTATCTTCATATCCATCATATCAAAAACTAAAGGTCCTGAGCATCTGCAGATATTCTGAAAAGAATTAGGAGGATTCTGTTATCCCAACTACACATTTCAGAAAAAAAAAAAATAATAATAATTTTTGGTGTCATGTAGGGTGTGTGTGTGTGTGTGTGTGTGTGTGTGTGTGTGTATGTGTGTGTGTGATGTAGCTGGTTACAGTGGCAGATAAAATTATTTTATATCTAATGTAATTTCAGAAGTAATACATAATACTACTACAACTACTACTAATAAGGAGAAGGAGAAGAAGGAGAAGAAGAAATAAAAGTATAGCTGTCCCTTCTACTGACATACCCAATACTACTTTGAATATTACAAGACAGAGGATAACATTTGGAATAAGCATTAAACATAATAATGGCTAACAGTCTAAACCTTCTTTTATTTAAGTTTATTACATTTTTACACTCAAATGATTAGGCTACAAATATGTCAATTATAATGTTTAATTACTTATATCAAACAAAAAGTGATGGAATTGTCATTATTAAACTGATCTAGCATAGGTAAATTTCATACACTAAACACATTTGTCATCATTTTAGCCGTAAGGTATTTGGGGGTCTTATAAACAAACTAGCTTAGTTTTTTTTTTTTTTTTTTCATGTCTGTGGAGTTACAATTAAAGCTCCTGGTCAATTTGGGGTGAATTCCCATGTGTGTGTGTGTGTGTGTGTGTGTGTGTGTGTGTGTGTGTGTGTGTGAGAGAGAGAGAGCGAGAGAGAGAGAGAGAGAGAGAGAGAGAGTGCCTACACAGGTTACAAGGAAACAATAATTAAACCTACTAACTATTGTTCACAGTAATATTAATGGATACACCAAATTATATTACTTAATCAAGTTTATGCAAGGGGTGCAACTTCATTACTGCACAAAGTATGTTGTAATTGCGTGCATATCTGTATGGCTATGTAATCATTATGCTACAGTATATTGAAATTTAATGCATGCATGCTTCAAAAAAAAAAAAGTTTATTCCAGATTTAAAAAAATATAATTTTTTAAATTCCTGCCATTTTCTCTTGTGCATATCCTAGAGAACACTAACACCGCTGCAAGGTGAATTGAGAAACACTGATCATCAATTATATAGCACTAAAGTGGTGACAGGGTCATGGGCATCCAAGGCTCATCTATGCATGTGGAGCCAAAGGCTAGGCCATCCTATCCAATCCCAAAGAAGTGGCAATAAGAGAAAGGTATCAAACCACCCACCACCTGCTGTGTAAGCAGATTAGCAAGCAATGAGTTAAAGAAATTCTTTGAATTCCCCAAATCCATAAGTCCAATAAGTTTGTTCCATGGAGGCCACACCCTACAAACCTCAGCACCAAACGAATATATCACTAACATCCCGGTCGCACACACCACAGCACACCCTCAGAGGTCTTGTGGAGTCATGCCTCGAGCTGCCCCAGTGGCACAAGGGGAACCCACACAATATTGGTTTTAATGTTTTGGGGTTTACTATTATCGCTGAGGAATTACACAGACTATCTTTCTTATTTTGTGTTTACGCTAAAGCTAAGCCTTAAAAATACATTTATCATCACCAATTTCCATGGTCCAATGCATGTACAGTATTCATGAGGGCTTTGATTGTGTTTGTCTGCATAGACCATTATTTAAACTAAAAAATTATACTGCAGAAAAGTCCTGCATGGAGCTCAATACCCAAGAGAAATCGAGGCTGATGGCCAGAGAGTATAAACAGTGGCTGGGAGAGCGAGCTCCATTGCTAGGCTGCTAATAGCTGCTCTACACAAACCCTTCTCCCTAGTGATTTGTATCACTCGTTGCTTATCCTATCATAAAAAGTGATTAAAACTGAGAATGTCACAGCAAAATAACTCTTACATCCACACACGAGATCAATTGAAGGTGATGCTAATTTTGCTATTGTGCAGCTAACTGTTCCCTGTACACAAGTGCGTAGCCCAAGGATACCTAAACAAAATAAGACTTTTTTGATGGCATCCAATCTATTGTTTGTAGATGTACAAAAGTGCACCTGTTTTTTAGAGCTAAAAAAGCATATGTTAGCTATTTACGGCTAACATCAAATGTCGCAGATGTCACGTGTTACATTAAAGAAATATGGTTGGGCGGGCTGAGCTGGAATGCGGGGTGACTCAGTGATAATGGGGGCGTAGCTTGGTAGTAGCTCATTTATACAGACTCTGCAATGGAACATTAATCTTAAAAAAGGAACAGGGCACTTGAGATATGAAAAATGCATTAGCTGATAGTTTTAGCTATAGCATTAACAGACACACTTTGGGGGACCTCTAAGACCTATTTTAACTTGTTAAAGAAATTGTAAAATATGTGACCTTTATAGTGAGACCATGTACTTCCCCTGTAAATTAAAGGACAGAAAGTAGTACCTAAGAGGGACGTTATCCATATCTGGGTCCCTGGCTGTAACAAAACCCACAAGGGCTCCTTGCTTTGCATCCTCTTGGACTTCCATAATAGTGCCGGTGGGTGGAAAGAAGACTGGAGGTTCATCTACATCTGACACACTGACTCTGACAATGGTCTGGTCCCGGAAAGAGCCCAGGTCCACAAAGCGTGGATCCACATGCTTGTTCACTGCCTCCAATACCACATTATGGGTGCTTTTCTTCTCAAAGTCCAGAGGCTACAAGACACAGTAAAAAAGAAGGCAAACAAACTAAAATTTTAACGTTATGTCCTGTTTGTGGTTACAATCACAAAGATGTAATATAGTTTTAAATGACACTTCATTAACTACAATGAGTAATTCAGTAAGTAAAGAGAATCAAATTATGAAAGTTTTTTTAGGTTAAGGAATAAAGAATGCAAGCACGGACCTGCTGATATGTCTTAGGAATTTAATTAATAATACAATTCAGAAAAATATTGGTAAGGAAAACATAATTACAGAATGAACATTTGGACATTATTTGACATACAAAATGTATTTAATTTATAATACTATCCACGATTTTAGGAGCACCTGTACACCTGTTTAATTAAGCAGTTATCTAATATAAGAATCATGTGGCAGCAGCACTATGCATACAATCATACAGGTCAAGGGCTTCAGTTAACAATAACTTGATCACACATTTTTAGTTTTAGTGACCTGTGTGACTTGACCCATGGCATAGTTGGTGGTGTAGGTTTGTGCATTTCACTGTTTTATATATACACAGTTCATGAACGCCCTGGAGGACAACCAAATCGGTTTACAACCTACAATTTGTCTCTGTTCACCAACTCCTCCTCGGAAGCCGACCCAGAAACCTCCATCCCAGCATCAGATTTGCTCAGACTGGGCGCATGATAAAATAATTTTGTGCAAAGTGGAGGCTTAAAAAGACTCCAAGCCTTTGCCAAGAACTATCATCCAAACAAAACTGAGTGATCGCTATATCTTATGAACGATAACACGGTGTCCTTTTTGTGCAGTGAGGTTGCACAAGTGTGCAGCACAGAAGAAACAAATGCCTCTGGATAGATTTTTAGTGAAAAATCAAACTCTGGCCCTTCACTTATCTCAGACTTTCACCAGGCTAATCCAGACCAACCAGTTCCCAGACCCAGGGGGCGGGGGGGTCCCGGTATCCGCCAGAGTACTAGTCACTTCCTAGGTCACCAGTTCACTTCCTAATTGTTGTAATTTAAGGCTGCTTCCAGTAACCCTCTGTGTGAAGTATTATCAGTTCATCTGTGTACCAAGCCTTGCATGTTCCATTGTTAGTTTGTCTCCTGTGCATGACCTATATTGCTACATTTCACTGTATTTCACTGCTGGCCTGTTTGGTTTTTGACTTTGCCCAGACATTGACTTCGACTTTCGGTTGTGTTTTTGTTATAGTTTGCCTTGTGACTGGATTAATAAAACCCTGCTCATGGATTCTAATTTGCCTCCAGTGATGGATCTGTTACACCTTGAATGAACCAAAACTAAACTATAATGCTGCAAAAATGTTATTTAGTTTCTGAATTTCTTCCCCGTGGTTTGAAAAATGATGATTTAAAAATATATATAATTTGTGATTATGAATACAATACATACATTCTGTACATATCTACAAGTAGAACATCAAAAGGCATTATGTGTGTAAATGTGAAGTGAACATAAAATCCATTTAAAGAAAATGTCTGGAAACTTGTTTCCCCTCACTGTATATTCTGGCTATATAATATAAAGCAAAAAAAAAAAAAAAAACGAAAATATTTAAACGGCAATGACAAATGTTTTTGTTCAGGGTTTTCCCAAATCTCGTCACTTTCTGTTATTTACTCATTGGAGTTGAGTGTACCTTCTTTATGATTATGATGGCTTCCTGTGTGTCTGTGTCAGTGGAGACTCTGAAGAGTTCTCCTCCTTCTTCATCTTTAATCAGATAGCTCATGTCTGTATTCTCGCCCATGTCTGCATCTGTGGCCATCACCCGACCTACTGATGTGCCTACTGCCATTCCTTCTGGAACTGAAAACTGACACATCTCTAAAAAGCAGAGGAAAGAAAAGAGAAGGGAACAGATTAAGCAAGTCTCATATTCCTTCCTATAAGCAATAAAACCAGTAGGCATATATCTAGCAGCACTTACAGTAAGTTATGCATGTATGGATGAAAGTGCATTTATTTGTGGAATACAGATTACAGTATACACACGTGGACAAAATTGTTGGTATCCTTCGGTCAATGAAAGAAAAACTCACAATGGTCACAGAAATAACTTTAATCTGACAAAAGTAATAATTTTTAAAAAATCTATGAATGTTAACCAATGAAAGTCAGACATTGCTTTTCAACCATGCTTCAACAGAATTATTTAAAAAAATAAACTCATGGAACAGGCCTGGGCAAAAATGATGAAACCCCTAGAAAATACTGAAAATAATGTGACCAAAGGGACATGTTAATTCAAGGTGTGTCCACTAATTAGCATCACAGGTGTCTACAATCTTGTAATCAGTCAGTGGGCCTATATATAGGGCTCCAGGTAGTCACTGTGTTGTTTGGTGATATGGTATGTACCAAACTCAACATGGACCAGAGGAAGCAAAGGAAAGAGTTGTCTCAGGAGATTCGAAAGAAAATTATAGGCAAGCATGTTAGAGGTAAAGGCTATAAGACCATTTCCAAGCAGCTAGATGTTCCTGTGACTACAGTTGCACATATTATTCAGAAATGTAAGATCCATGGGACTGTAGCCAACCTCCCTGGACGTGGCCGCAGGAGGAAAATTGATGACAAATCAAAGAGACGGATAATCCGAATGGTAACAAAAGAGCCCAGAAAGACTTCTAAAGAGATCCAAGGTGAACTTCATGCTCAAGGAACATCAGTGTCAGATCGCACCATCCATTGTTGTTTGAGCCAAAGTGGACTACATGGGAGACGACCAAGGAGGACACCATTGTTGAAAACAAATCATAAAAAAGCCAGACAGGAATATGCCAAACTACATGTTGACAAGCCACAAAGCTTCTGGGAGAATGTCCTATGGACAGATGAGACAAAAATGGAACTTTTTGCCAAGGCACATCAGCTCTATGTTCACAGATGGAAAAATTAAGCATATCAAGAAAAGAACACTGTCCCTACTGTGAAACATGGAGGAGGCTCTGTTATGTTCTGGGGCTGCTTTGCTGCTTCTGGCACAGGGTGTCTCGAATCTGTGCAGGGTACAATGAAATCTTAAGACTATCAAGGGATTCTAGAGAGAAATGTGCTGGCCAGTGTCAGAAAGCTGGGTCTCACTCGCAGGTCATGGGTCTTGCAACAGGACAATGACCCAAAACACCCAAGAATGGCTAAGAGGAAAACATTGGACTATTCTAAAGTGGCCTTCTATGAGCCCTGACCTCAATCCTATTGAGCATCTTTGGAAGGAGCTGAAACATGCTGTCTGGAAAAGGCACCCTTCAAACCGGAAACAACTGGAGCAGCTTGCTCATGAGGAGTGGGCCAAAATACCTGCAGAGAGGTGCAGAAGTCTCATTGACAGTTACAGGAATTGTTTGATTGCAGTGATTGCCTCAAAAGGTTGTGCAACAAACTATTAAGTTAGGGGTACCATCATTTTTGTCCAGGCCTGTTCCATGAGTTTATTTTTTTTATAATTCCGTTGAAGCATGGTTGAAAAGCAATGTCTCACTTTCATTGGTTAACATTCATAGAATTCTTATTTATTATTACTTTTGTCAGATTAAAGTTATTTCTGTGACCATTGTGATTTTTTCTTTCATTGACCGAAGGGTACCAACAATTTTGTCCACGCGTGTAAATCTTTCTTCACAAACATGTCCCCAAATTTTTTTTCAGTTTCAAGTTTTCCACATTTGTTAGGTTTTACACTCATCGTAAAATGGATTCTCATCATTCATACTGTTTGAAAAGTTTTGTTTCTATATAACTATTTTGTTCTTGCAAGCACGATTCCAGAACAGCTGACCTACGACGTGTCTTAAATTAATAACTGACTGTTGTGGTTGAATATAGAATAGGCTGTATAATATAGAAAATTAATCCAAACTTGTATCCAAACCTTTGACTGGTATTACAACTGGATTCCACCTGTGCCTAATTGAATTAATTGGATATAATTAGGAATGGTATACATCTGTCTATATAAGGTGTCATGATAAATGGTTTATGTCAGAAAATTAACTGTAGACCTGCAATACAGGACTGTTAAAGCCACACATCTGTGTAATGATACAAGAAAATCTCTGATGCATTTACATGCCCAACAGAAGGGTAACCTCCATCATCCAAGAGATTTGGAACAAGTAACATTCTTCCCAGACCTTGTTACTTGTTCCAAATCTCTTGGTTACAAATGTTACTTGTTCCAAATCTCTTGGATGATGGAGGTTACCCTTCTGTTGGGCATGTAAATGCATCAGAGATTTTCTGAGTAATCAGGGATGGAGGATCTTGATTGAAATTCTGAGTTCCCTTGTGGAGATGGGAGAGTCTTACAGAAGGACTTTATGTTGGAGTGTGCAGACAGAAGACATTCCTTACTAAAAGGTGCACGACAGCCACCTGGGAGTTTGCCTAAAATCACCAGAAGGATTCTCACACTATAAGAAACAAAATCCTCTGGTCTGATCACAAAAAGATTCAAATCAGGAAATCAGGCACTATGCATCACATCACCTAAAATCAAACACAGTAGAGTTAGAATCATGCTGTAAGCAAGTATTATTTTTCTGCAATATGGACTCAGGGGTTGGAGGCAGAAAAAAGAGCTATCCTAAGTGAAAACCTTCTACAGAATCCCAGGCATTCAGACTGTCATTGCTGCCAAACTTGCTTTAACCAAAGGAATCTGAATACTTATGTAAATAGTATATTCCAGTCTTAATAATAATAATAATAATAATAATTATTATTATTATTATTATTATTATGATTATTATTATTATATAAATTAACAAACACTAACCTAGTTTTGCTGTCATTTTGTGGTATTTGGATTTTAATCAATTTTAAGATATGTGAAACATAACATTTGGAAAACTTGAAAGGTAGGAAGTTGGGTTCAGTGCAAAATGTCAGCGCATGGGTTTTTTCATGGGACCAGCACTTATATTTCTCCGTTTTGGGGATTAATACTGAAACGCTAATAAGTAGCAAAGAGCCTTAGCCACAGATACACTACAGCACCTCAGTATGGAGGGGCATGTCAAGCTTGGACAATCTGAAAAGCACAAGTGCTTGGTATCTTGGTATTTATGCCTATCGTGTAAGAAATGGCCATTGTGTACTGCCTTAATCAAACACTTTTTGTGCTTTTGGAACAACACTGGTCTGTTTTTTAAATATGATGCTTTGGGGACATTGTGCTTCACAATGCAGAAATCGCAGCTTGCATGCTGCTTCTATGAATCCCACAGCAAAGTAATTAAGCTAGGATTTCGTATTGCATTTTAACAAGCATACAGATCCTATGCGGTACACATATTATTACCTAGGTTATTTAGAATCACAATAGCATAACAATAAGTGTAAATAATAAACAAAAAGAGAAAATAACAGTCAGTGTTGTCAAGGGTATTTCAGATTTCCTTGGCAGCATATCTCAAGTCATGGCTAATTTATTATGTATTATGTATTTAATATTAATCTTAGTAATGAGAAAAAATCATAACCCCTAAACAATTAAAAAACAAACAAACAAAAAAAACTGTATGAATGTTAGGATATCAAATCAAATATGAAATATCATCGTCACTTAAGTCCACTTCAGTAGGAACACCTGTGCATGCATTTACATTTACAAGATTTTTGTTTACAAGATTTTGGACACTGGTTTCCTAGATCACAGTCACTAGGTCAGTGCTGTTCTGATTTTTCTCAGTTTGATGTGCAACACATCTGATGGCTAAGAACCAGTGCAAAGAAATTTATAGAAGACATAGAGCAGAATAGGTTCATGGATGAGGAAAACAAGTAGAAGAGGGTGTCTTTGGAATAGGTATAGGGAGAGAAAAAGTGGAAGGGATGTTACGGTGCAGGAAACTACAGTGGGGTAAAGAGAGAGTTTCAAGGTTTCAATCAGTAGGAGAAAAAATGTTGATAGCTAGTTTTAGCCAGAATAGGGAGGATGAGTGTTATAGATGCCAAGTGATGATTGGTCAGGTGGAGTGTACTTAAATTGTTGTTTGTAACTGGATAGAAGTGACTGAAGACCAAGGGCATTTGAACTGAAGACCAAGATGTCCATTTTATGAGGGAAGGCAGCTGTTAAATGACAGGTAGAATGGAGTCAGAAGAGGGAAAAGGACTGGAGGTTGTTGAAGAGGAAATTGAAGTCTGAGGACAGTGAAAAATTTGACCTCCTGTAACTTTTACATATTGATATATGTAGTAAGAGACAATAAATTAAGTTAGCAAAACATATTTTTATATTTAATAAGGTTAACAAGCTTAACTTATTGTATTATTGTATTTATTGTACCATTGTTTACCATAGTTTTTAGTTAATTATTTATGTTTGTTTTGCTTCCATATTTGACTTGAGCGAAAATTCTGCCTTTCATTTCAAAATGCTGATGCATTTTTTTTTATTATTCAGTGTAGGAAAAACAGTAAGGAGAATGGTAATTTGTTCAAATAGTCACCTAGGGGACCAGTATGGCAGTAGATGACAATTATGAGAAAGTTGACTAGAGAGGTAGAAATTTAAAGAAATATTGAGAATAGCAAAAACCCTTGCCAGTTCCTAGTGGAGTGTGAGCAAAAGCATATAAGTATAGACATTTTATGTAGATATTCAGGTTTCAGTTAATGTAGAGGTTTAAGTGAGTAATAAGGAGTTAAAGCTGTGTGAAAACCAGCATTCTTGACAGAAGCCCGGCAGTTCCAGAACCCACCTACCATTGCTGTTTTGAGACGAGATAAAATTAGAGGGAAGATGAGGTTACTGGCAGGTCTGTGTCTCTCTTTTTCTTTTCTTTTTTTTTTTTTAGAGGAGAGCTTTGACAGGCAGGTTTGAGAAACATGTCTGCAGCATAGTCAACACTGAAGTACTGAAGTCAGTGACTTTAAGTAGGGCTGACAGAGTACTAGTAACTCTATACTACATACACTACTAAACTTAACACTCTTTACCCAGATTTACATGTCTGACTATTGCAGATTAGATCTCTTTGATGTGGCATAAGACAATTTTGGTAGGCTACCCATCTGCAATTGCACAATTCTGGACTGTTGTTGTGCATAGATCACCTACAAAGGAGGAAGTTAAAAGAAATGTTTTTGATCAGTGGTGCTTTCATACTGACCAATTTTAATTCAGATAAAAATAATCCTATGTATGTACTACCTACAGCTCAAATCGTAAAAGAGACTGAAGCTACTCTTAACAAGCCATGTGAGAGAATGAATTAGACAAGTCAAACAGGGACAGGCAAAAAAAAAAAACTAACAATATCAACAGGTCTTCCCCCTACACCATTCTAGATACTGTTGTTCATGAAATTTTCAAGAGATAAGCAATATCAGAAATACTCAAACCAGTCTATCTTGAAAACATTAGAGCAACATCTGTGTCTTGGACCACAGTTAATGTTACAGTGATCATACCTTTTCCCCATTCTACAATATGGTGCCATCATTATTCAATTATTAAGTAAATCCCTTGACCTGTATCTTAATTATTTTAATCATTATACTGCCACAACATTGACTGATTAAATAACTCATACAGTACATGACCAAGTATACAGGTGTTCCTGTTAAAGTGACCAGTGAGTGTATATTCTATCAAGATTAATAACATGCAACATTACTTTAACTCTCTGAAGAGTAAAGTATGCATTCTCAATTAGATGGCCAGAAAGAACTGTTTTAAATGGGGCATCTCTATGGTTGAGAGGGAAATGGGTCTGTAACAAGAGAGCCCTTGAGATAAAAAAGAGAAACTGGGGACCGAAAGTTTGACTCACACACGCTACACTGAATTAAATCTAACTAATAATGACTACTGGAGGAAAGGAAAGATAAGAAAAAGGGGGGAAAACAGGAAATAATTAGGAAAAAAACACCAAAATATATTTAATATACTGAAGTCTTCTGTATTTCTTTCTTAATTTACACACATGCCCACAGTGACATACATGCCCTACTTTTCCAGTGACTTTTACTAATATTAAAAGCCTTGCCCTCAAGTTCCTCGGTGATATGTAAGCAATTTGATTATTCATGGACCTTTAAAATCCACATTTCAAACTGCCACATTTTAGGACAGACAGAGAGGAGTGTTTGTAATGTCATTAAACCCAATGCCACCATTATCGAGTAGAAACCTGTATACCTAATAGCAAAGAAAGTCTGACACACTGTGTAATGCAATATACTATGTGTTCCTACTGTGTAGTATATTTGTAGCTGTTCAGTGCCCTATACAATATAGGCATAATATATGATGTTTTTTTAGATTTAAACCAGACAGCATCTTGGACCATATATATATAAATATGAACACTACCAAACAATCAATTGAATTAAGGTGGTTCAGCATCCTCAAAAGGAACTTAAACTACCCTCACCCAGGATTTACAAAGACCACTTATATCAGACAAATAACTGATATATAAAATGTACCCAACTAAAAATCAGGCTCAGTCATAGATGACCTTTTTGTAATGTCATCTATGGAATCATTAAAATGCACACGTTGTAACGGGTTCAACCCGTAAAGGCGGCACTATAAAGCACGGACACGAGACCAGGTCTTACGGGAAAAAGGGTAATGTATTTAGGAAAAATATGGAAGAAAAAAGTGTTAAAGGAGGGAGGACTGAAAGAAAGGGAAAGGAATGTGGTGCACGTGCAGGTCTGGTGGACAGTGCCCTGCTGGCATGCTGGCACGGACTGGTGAGCGGGTGCGCAGGAGACAGAGTGGCGGCCTGGAGCACACAGAGGTAGCACTCCTGTACGCTCCCATGACAGCGACGTCTTCCGCTGAATGCAAGCCAAGATTGGCCCCTCCCAGCTCTCTCTGGGCACAGCCACAGACGGGAGTCTCTCTTGGACGTCTGTTGGCTGGGAGGCTTTCCTGGCTGGGATCAGGGGCCCTATTGCAGTCCTCCTGGTGGCCTTTTCCTCTTTGGCGCTGGGGATGTGAAGGCGGGCTCTATGCGGAAGCGAAGGAGGTTGAGCAGTTTTAAGAACACGCTCTCCTCTCGCCGGAGATCAAAGGGCGGCATTCCGGTCTCCTTTTAAAGTCTCCGGGGCGCGTCACATCGCCCCTCTCGCGTGCCACTCTCTTTAGTAAAATTCACCGCACGCTGCTATTGCTCTGCTTCCGGACCGCATTGTGAAGTCCAGTCTCCCAACAGACCCCGAGCTACACTCCCCGCTGTGTTTTATAGCAAAGCCCGTTAGCGCATTAGCGACGATGCTTCACCAGCCGTGCCTAATTCCGCGGCCCCGCTCCTTCGCACACCTGCAGAAGGGGAGGCCGTCTAACTAGTAAGCTTCAGAGTGAGCGAGGACAATGACAATGTCTAGTCTGAATCAGATGTATTAATAAAAATAAAAATAATAATAATAATAATAATAATAATAATAATAATGGCAAATCTGTTTGGGTCCTGAAAAATTAATCTGTATAAACAAAAGAAAAGGTTTTGTCTGTATTTGGTCAGAACTTGTTTTTTTAATGATATCTTTACATTTCATACAATGGAGGACCAAAAAAGTGTCCGAAAATGATCTGTCTGTCCAGCCGGCATTTGTCACAAAATCATGCAAAACTGACAGAATTTAATAAAACTTTGGCAGTACGAGGATATCTGCTAGTTTAACCTACACCATGTGAACAGTTATGATAATGGTATGCTGGACTCAATAATCTATTTAAATTAAGCGACTAAAACTGTTGTTTTAAGACAAAACTTAATTTTTATCAATTTCTCATCTGTAATTCACTCTCTGATTACCGAACAGGGAGTGTATTTGGCTGATGAAGAAAGAAGTATAACTTAGTGTAAACAAGACTCAACCTTACAAAATTTGATTTCTTTGTATTAAAGTTAGGTTGAGAGTTTTGCCATAAAAAAAGACAGGCAGACATTTACGTGGCCTTCAACCTGAAATAGTAATACTAATATCACTGATTTACATTAAAGCTGATCAGCTTATTTTTAACCTTTTAAGTATTTTTTACAAACTCCATTCCCGTCAATGATGGGTACTTATACTAGTATACTACAAAAACTACAGTGTAGGCAAATAAAGTTTGTGTTTAAAATTGCTTTGTTTGAAAAAATTATATTAACAACGAATTCCTAGCTAAATGTAATGAATAGATCAGGCAGCTTGAGCAAAAGTAACACAAGTAATGAAGTAACGAAGTAGGTCCTTAAACTGAAAATCCATGATCTAATTTAATTTTGTTGCCAAGTTTTTATATAATGTATTTAATGTAAATAGAGTTTGCATACAGTAAAATTTATATCAAGCAACAAGCAATCAGGATATCAGAGGCAACAGCAAACATAAAACATGAATTACAGTCAAACATAAAAACCAGAAAAATATACATATTACAGAAGGCTTGTGAAGTACTGCTAGCTGTAGTGTATCAAATACTTTGCAAGGGGTGAGGTGCAGAGTGTACAGTATATAAAGAGGCTGAGGTATTTCACAACAGATGTGTAATCAGGTAGAGAGAAAATGGGTACTGTAGGAGTTATAATTTGCGGTAGTCAAGCCTGTAGACTGCTGTGCATTGTGGGGAATAGAGTCCAGGGCCCATATTTACTAAGTAGGAAATCACTTCTAAGTGGCCAGAATTTATCAGAATGACGCCATTTTGGTCCTTCTTTCAGGAGTAGAAATAAAAGTAATTTTTTTCAAAATAATTTTGATCAGATTATGACAGTCCTACACAGCTCTATTATAGGTGCTTGAAACAGTTGTGATTGGTGTAGTCTAATTAGCATAACGTCATGCAGCGCGTCACGTATCTATAAGTTTTGTCTGTGTGTATAAAGCTTTCACACAACTGCAACTGATTTCACCATCTCGCTTTTCCACCACTTAAAACTTCAAAAACCTATAAAACCTACAACACCCACTATATAACGTGCAGCCTACTTTGCGGCTCTCAGGTCATTAAAAAAAGGCCCGTCACATGCTTTCCTTGGCGCAGTCCTACTCCTCGCCAAAGTAAGAATAGGAGGCTTTAGAAAGAACTTTTATGTCCTACTCTGAGGTAGGACTACTTTCAGTCCTAAATGAACATTGAGTCCGCTTTCTACGAGTGATGCTTAGTTAATACGGGCCCAGAATAAATGCTGGCTGAGCACAGACAAGCAGTGATGTGACAGAAATCTGCAATGCACAATGCCATATCACAAAATAATGATAATAAGAAGAATAAGAAGAATAAAACAAATTTCATATTACATTAAAAATTGTAATATCAAAATATATACTGTAGGGTGTAGTCTACAACAAATACATGCATGTAATATATGTATGTATGTAACTTGAATTTCCACACTAAAAGTCATTAATATACAGAAGTTAAATACATTTTTGCTTCCTACTGACTTAATGCATTGAAATTATGTTTGTAAATTTGCCATTCAGCCCAGTACCACATCAGAAAAATTACTGCTGACATTTATTTATGAAATATGCCATCATCAAGTTTTAATGAGTTAGCAATTAAACAATTTGCTATAATTCAATTTCTTGGTATAGGTTTATACCTTGAGGTTATAAACCTATTTTGCTTTTGGTTATACTGTATGACCAAAGCCCTATTGATATTTTGACTGGAACATTGTTTTCATATTCCACTGGAAGCTTTTTGTTCAGAGGAAGAAGAGTCATGGAAAGGCCATTGATAATGACATGTCTGGTTTAAGGCATACTTAATGAGCACTCACTCTGAGGGAAACGTGGAGGGTTGTCATTAACATCCGTGATCACTATGGTCACCGTGGTGGAGCCAGAGAGACCACCCATTTGGCCTGCCATGTCTGTTGCCTTGACAACTAGCTCATAACGGTCCTGTGTCTCTCTATCAAGATCGGCTACGGCTGTCCGAATTACTCCTGTGAAGAGAGTGAGAGAGAAAAGAAAGGTGGAAGGTTCACTTTAGCGAGTGGTAGAAATGGAAATGGTGGGAATCTTCAGCATTAAGATAAGTTTGAATCAAATATCAAGCTGACATATTGTGGAAAATTAGTACACATTAGATCCATAAATAAATAAAACATGGCAGTGAAAGTAAAGAGAAAATTTGTTACTTTTCTGCAATACTGTTATTCTTTCCAACCAACTGACTTAGTTGACATAACCAGAGTAAAGGTACTTGGGAAAGACTTACTGCATTGTGCCTTTAGTATATTTGTTTTGTTTAAACAAACATAACTATTATTATTTATTGAATTAGTTAATAAGCCATAAGTAATGAAAACATGGTATGAAATGGGAAACAAATAACTGCAACTGATATTTCAACGCATACTGGATTTAAAATTTCCCTAAATTACCATACTGTAACATCTGTGCCGCCTCGGTCCCAGGGGATAAGATCTGTCTCACCGGATTACTGAGCCGCCTCTTTGTCTCCCCCTAGTGTGTCTGTGTGCGTATATGTTTCACTTTTGCACTTGATCAAGTTCACCTGTGTCTCCCTTATGTGTCTCTATTTAAACCAGCCGACCCCTTAGTTCCCTGTCTGTTCACTGTGTGTTTTCTTGTTGTGTGTGTGTGTGTGGCACGAGGAGCCACTTCTAGTATCTCTCTTCCTCTCGCAGGAGTAACCAAGGCGGTAGAGCTGCGGCGAACCAGTCTCCGGTGGAGGCGTTATGTGAACCAGTGTCAAGTTCAAGTGAGCTGCACTCACGATCCTTCAGTTTGTAGTCGTTCGTCAGCCAGAGGGGCTGATCTTTGTCAAGGGCTGTTTACAGCCATTTCTCGCGCCCGCAGCTCCAGCCTGGAACTCTTGTGTGTTTTTTTTGTTTCTTTGTTGGGTTATATTGTTTAAGTTATCGAGAGTGCCCAGCAAGGAGTGTATCCAGACAAAGGAAAAAAGGCTAATAAAACAAGCTTGAACTAAAACCCTGCATCTGCGTCCAATATTTCCAGGAGAATCATGACAGATGAACAGACCTTCCAGGTCGCAGCAGGGACTCCCCTCCCCGACGAGGACAGCCTGGCACGGGCACTTAACGACCTCGCAGTCAGTGTCAGCCAGCTCGTGTCAGCCCGATCACCTTCACCCCCTCCTCCGCGGCGCTCCAAACCGTCATCACCGCGCCCTGCACCGCCGGAGCGCTATGCTGGGAATCCGGAGCAATGCAGACGCTTCATCCTAGCATGCGAGCTCTACCTAGCAGAGTATCCCGACATGACCGAGCACCAAAGGGTCAGCTTCATGACACAACATCTCACGGGTTCGGCCTTGGATTGGGCCACAGCAGTCTGGAGCACCGGAGGAGGGGTGACCAGAAGCTACAACAGGTTCGTCAAGGCCCTTCACGCGGTCTTTGACCACCCCGATCAAACGAGATCGGGAGAGCAGCAATTGTTGAAGTTGCGGCAAGGGAATGCCACTGCTGCCGACTATGCCGCAAGATTCCGGATTCTGGCCGCGGAAAGCAGATGGTGTGAGGCCAGCCTCCTAGCTAAGTTCCGTGATGGACTTCAGGCAGAGGTGCAACTCGAACTTGCATGTAGAGACACAGGCTTAACCTTGCAAGAAGTAGTAGAGCTTGCGATCAAATTAGATCAGCACCTCCGCGGGCAGCAACGACAGTTGGCCCCACGACAAGCGGGAAGACGACTAGACACGGGTCGGCCCAGCGGCCTCAACAAGCCTCGGTCTGAAAGGCGCGAAGGGTCTCCCCCAGAACCGATGGACGTAAGCTCTTCTCATAAATCACCACAAGAGAAGACAAGAAGATTTAAAGCCGGCTTGTGTCTGTACTGCGGAGGGGAGAACCACCGCGTGATCACCTGTCCACTGTTGCATGTAACCCACCACACCCCACCCCGCACCTTTCAACCATTTTGTATAGATGCACAAATCTCATTTAATAATAAAACTGTTTCTGTTTGTCCCCTTATAGATTCTGGGTCGGCTGGCAACTTCGTCTCATCTTCAGTAATTTCCTCGCTGCGAGCTCCTGTGTCGAAGCTTCCTTATCCGATGGCAATAAAAGCTCTGGATGGTCGTAATTTAACACTATCGCCTCTTGAACTAATGTCTGCGCCACTACGGTTAACGTTTCCCGGTCATACCGAACAGTTAAAATTTTTTGTACTCCCTCGGTTAGATCAGTTCGTCGTGCTAGGCTTACCCTGGCTCAGCTCCCACAATCCTAATTTCGATTGGGCAACATCACGCATCATATCCTGGTCCCCACGATGCACTATATCTTGTACACCATCGACATTGACGGTCCAAACCACCACTATTGAGAGTCCGAGTGCCCAAGTAGTAGTTTCTGTACCATCCGAGTATACACAATTTCACGAGGTGTTTAGTATTAGGGCAGCTGCACGGCTTCCCCCCCACCGTCCGTGGGACTGCGCGATAGAGCGCTTGCCGGGGAAAACACCGCCTAGCTCGCGTATTTACCCCTTGTCCGTGGAAGAAACCCGGGCCATGGAGGAGTATGTGAGCGAAGCTCTTCAGCAGGGTCTCATCAGCAGGTCCACGTCTCCCGCGTCAGCAGGTTTTTTTTTTCATTGAGAAGAAAGGGGTGGGCTTACGTCCGTGCATTGATTACTGTGGTCTCAATGCAGTAACAGTGAAATATAAGCACCCACTGCCATTGGTACCGGCAGCCATCGACCAGCTCCACGGAGCTTCCATCTTTACCAAGCTCGACCTCCGCAGCGCATATAACCTCGTTCGTGTGCGTAAAGGCGATGAATGGAAGACCGCGTTTAGCATGACATCAGGTCATTACCAGTACAACGTGATGGCTTATGGATTGGTAAACGCACCTGCGGTGTTTCAGGGGTTTATGAATGATGTGTTTCGAGATATATTTAACCGTTTTGTCATAGTATATCTAGATGATATTCTGGTTTACTCTCGGTCATATTCTGAACACGTCCGTCATGTAACCACCGTTCTGCATTGTCTGCGCGAACATGGGCTCTATGTGAAGGCCGAGAAGTGCGACTTCCACAAAAAAAAGGTTGTATTCCTTGGCTATCGCATAGGGCCACAGGGGGTTGAGATGGAAGCATCCAAGGTGACGGCGGTGCAACAGTGGCCGGAACCTAGGTCAGTAAAGGCGCTACAAAGCTTTCTTGGGTTTGCCAATTTCTACAGGCGTTCCATTAGGGGCTTCAGTCAAGTGGCAGCAACGCTTACGTCTTTATTGAAGGGTAAACCTTCAACGCCTCAAAACGGCTTTCACTACCACACCTATATTAAAATTACCTAACCCTAAGAAGCCCTTTGTAGTGGAGGTCGACGTGTCGGAAGTAGGGATAGGAGCGGTATTGTCACAACGCCACGGCGATCCAGGGAAACTTTACCCCTGCGCTTTTTTCTCAAGGAAACTAACACCTGCTGAACTCAATTATGATATCGGTAATCGCGAATTGCTAGCAGTAAAAGCGGCGTTAGACGAGTGGCGGCACTGGCTGGAGGGAGCTAAGCATCAATTCACCGTCCTCAGCGACCATCGCAATCTAGAACATGTCCAGCAAGCAAAAAGACGAAATTCTCGTCAGGCCCGATGGGCGCTGTTCTTTACTCGATTCGATTAAGAAAATCACATACCGCCCCGGATCAAGGAATAAGAAAGCCGATGCACTATCGCGCTACTATCCACCATTAGAACACCCTGCGAATCCCGATCCCATTTTGCCCAAAGCAATTCTGGAGGCAACTGTTACGTGGAACATAGACGCGGAGATCGCCCAAGAGACACAAACCAATCCTGCTCCACGGGGCTGTCCTCCGAATAAAATATATGTTCCAGTAACACTTCGTGAAAAAATAATTATAGATGCACACGTTAATAGAGCAACAGGACATCCAGGGATCACTCGCACTCTACAGCTATTAGAACGAAGGTTCTGGTGGCCGGGAATGCGAGAAACGGTAAGAACAGTAATTTCGTCTTGTGCGGTATGTGCGACAACCAAAAGTCCTCGTAGCCTACCAGCTGGTAAATTAATGCCCCTACCAACACGAGACAGACCGTGGTCACACATAGAAGTGGATTTTGTAACGGATCTGCTGGTGTCAAAGGGATACACGGTCATTTTAGTGGTGGTCGACAGATTTTCAAAGGGATGTCGATTCATCCCGTTTAGTTCTCTCCCGTCAGCCCTCCAGGTGGCAGAAAGCTTATTTGATACAGTGTTTCGTTGCTATGGTATCCCGGAGAATATTGTTTCAGATCGCGGTCCCCAATTTATCGCTAACGTCTGGAAGGCTTTCTTCCAGAAATTGGGGACCACTGTTAGCCTCACGTCGGGCTACCACCCCGAATCTAATGGGCAGGCAGAGCGGACTGTCCAGGAACTCGGGAGATACCTCCGTGCATACTGTAGCAGTAGACAACATGAATGGGCTGACTGTTTAATCTGGGCGGAATATGCGCAGAATTCGTTACGTCACTCCGCAACCGGCCTAACGCCGTTCCAGTGTGTGCTAGGGCATCAGCCACCGCTTTGTCCCTGGGATGCCACTCCCACCGAAGTACCCATGGTGGATCAGTGGTTTGAAAAGGTGGAAACGGTATGGGAGGAAGCGCACACCAAGATCTCCAAAGCAATTCGACGATTCAAAAAATATGCCGATAGATGGCGAGGGGAAAGCCCTCCGCTCCAGGTAGGCGATCGGGTATGGCTCTCGACACAGGATCTCCACCTCCATTTCCCCTGTCGCAAGCTAACCCCCAGATACATAGGTCCCTTCCCTATCATTTCGCAAAAATCAATCCCGTGTCTTTTAAGTTACAGCTTCCCCGTCATTTCTGTATTAATCCTGTTTTTCATGTGTCTCTTCTGAGGCCGGTGATTCGGGGGCCATTAGACGAAGGTGCCGCACAACCTTCGCTCCCCGGGGCTGTGGAAATTGAGGGCACCCCCGCCTTCAGAGTCAAAGAACTGTTAGACTCCCGAAGGAGAGGAGGCTCCCTCCAATATCTAGTGGATTGGGAGGGGTATGGCCCGGAGGAGCGGAGCTGGGTTCCGGCCCGTGACATTCTAAACCAAGATCTCATTACAGAGTTTCACCAAACAAGGCCGGATCGCCCGGCACCGCGACCTCCGGGTCGTCCCGCCCGCCGGCTATCCCAGCAGGTCGGTGGGTCCCGACCCCCTTCGGTAACGCGAAGAGTGAGCCCTCACCTCCCTCGGGAAGCTGGTCCTGAGGGGGGGGGGGGGGGGGGGGGGGGTACTGTAACATCTGTGCCGCCTCGGTCCCAGGGGATAAGATCTGGCTCACCGGATTACTGAGCCGCCTCTTTGTCTCCCCCTAGTGTGTCTGCGTGCGTATATGTTTCACTTTTGCACTTGATCAAGTTCACCTGTGTCTCCCTTATGTGTCTCTATTTAAACCAGCCGACCCCTTAGTTCCCTGTCTGTTCACTGTGTGTTTTCTTGTTGTGTGTGTGTGTGTGTGTGTGTGTGTGTGTGTGTGTGTGTGTGTGTGTGTGTGGCACAAGGAGCCACTTCTAGTATCTCTCTTCCTCTCGCAGGAGTAACCAAGGCGGTAGAGCTGCGGCAAACCAGTCTCTGGTAGAAGCGTTATGTGAACCAGTGTCAAGTTCAAGTGAGCTGCACTCACGATCCTTCAGTTTGTAGTCGTTCGTCAGCCAGAGGGGCTGATCTTTGTCAAGGGCTGTTTACAGCCATTTCTCGCGCCCTCAGCTCCAGCCTGGAATCAGTGAACTCTTGTGTGTTTTTTTTGTTTCTTTGTTGAGTTATATTGTTTAAGTTATCGAGAGTGCCCAGCAAGGAGTGTATCCAGACAAAGGAAAAAAGGCTAATAAAACTAAAACCCTGCATCTGCGTCCGATATTTCCAGGAGAATCATGACACATACTTTATCTATCAAAAGATTATTTCTTTCATCAGGGTGCCATAGGCATTTGATCTCACCTTAATAATAACTAGTTTCAATGAATTTTATAAGAACTTGGATGACAATGGTGGTCTAGATGACACCAAAAAAGTTGGAGAGAAAATGTCTGAAATAAAGGGACAGACTGAATATGATTTAAACCACAAATCAGCTGATGAGGAAGAATCAGTTGATGGCAAATGGCCGCTCCTGGGGAGGAATTTACACTCTTCATGTAGAATGGAAATTTAATGTGGTTTTCATTACCACTTATATGGTACACTGGCTCATGGTTGTACTCTATTAGAAATATCTCTGCCTAAAATGGCTTTGGAGTGTGGACAGAAATCAACCTAACTTGGGGAGACAGGAGGTGGTATAAGAGAAGGCTCTTTCTGAAAGACAGAGTTGTGGTGACTCCTAAAATTGAAAGATACCTTTACAATTTCCTTCCTAACATTCCAACATATCAACTTATGCCAGTTTTGTAGGTGATGTACAGTCATGTGTAAAAGTTTGTACTTTCACATCAAATCACATTTTAATTATGTATTAATTCTGATCTCTGTATTAGTTGTGCCACATAGACTGTAGAAGCTTTAAAACCTGCTTGTGTGATTGTAGTAAGACAAAGCAGAGGATAGAATAAAAACAAACCGATTGGCTATTGAATGATAAGGTGAAGTCGTCAAATAATAAAATCATCTATGTATCATGTATGCGGTGTATATAGTATGTTAGCAGAGAAGTTTGTGCATGAAATGAAATGGCTAAAAGAAATCACCTTGT
This sequence comes from Clarias fuscus, assembly GCA_030347435.1. NCBI lineage: Eukaryota > Metazoa > Chordata > Actinopteri > Siluriformes > Clariidae > Clarias > Clarias fuscus. The sequence goes on along the minus strand of CM059206.1, from coordinate 23,727,516 downwards.
TTGCTGGTCCTTCTACAGAAGTTTTTAATAAATCTTTAAACTTTTAAAAAGGTTACTTTGCTCCTACCCAGTGTTTGCAGGACACTGTCTTTGTGTAAAAAATTATTTTAAAAAATCATCGGAGTATAGCAGGGGGGGCACAGCAGCGTAGTGGTTATCTCTGTGGCCTTGCACCACCAGTGTTGAGTGCTCGATTCTGCCTAGGATCTGTGTGTCCAAAGACATGCAGGTTAAGCAAATTGATGTTCCCAAATTGGCTGTAGTGTGTGTGTGTGTGTGTGTGTGTGTGTGTGTGTGAGAGTGTGTGTTTCTATTTCTAAAATGTTATAGAATGCAACCATATACCCTGTCTTGTGCCCAAAATCTCCTGGGATACACATAATTTATTTCTTTACCTCATACTCCAGTACATCTATCCTGAATGGCAACCACGCTAATTCTTTTCACCTGCTCTTTATTTTTCCACCCATCCCGAGGCATCTGGAGATTGTGCCAGCTTCAGTAGACAGAGGCCAACCCTGCGAGGTTCCTGAGGCATCCAGAGAAGGACCTGCTCCAGCTGGATTCTTCTTCATGTTGGTTTGGAGCTACACATGCTGCTCCTGAGCTCCCAGTGATCCAGACTCCCATCTGCCCTCTGCACCTGCTGACTCATCCCTGAGCTGAACTGGACTTTGTGTTAATTTAAATAACTTCTGTTATATCGAACTTTCAGCTGCATAACACACATGATGTTATACAATTTCTGTTATCTGTTATCACCCAGATGAGGATGGGTTCCCTGTTGAGTCTGGTTCCTCTCAAGGTTTCTTCCTATTGCCATCTCAGGGAGTTTTTCCTTGCCACTGTCGCCGTCACCCTTGCTCATCAGGGACAATCTCATTATCTAGACACATTTTTCTTACACATATATACATTTCCATAAGTCTTCTTTTAATTTTCTTTTCATTTCTGTGAAGCTGCTTTGAGACAATGACCATTGTTAAAAGCGCTATATAAATAAAATTGAATTGAATTGAATTGAATTAACCACTGAGCTACCCCTGACCCCTGGAATAGCGCTCAAAGATCATTTAGGACTGAAAATATTCCTAGCTCAGAGTGCGACATAAAAGAGTGCTTCCTACTCTTTTTTTTTTTCAGCAAGGAGTAGGAGTGTGCCAAGGGTGTGATGTCACTTTATAATTTTCACTTTTAACACTGAGAGTAGTTTAAATGGTAGAAAAGCACCGGTTGTGTGAAAGCTTTATGCACATAGGCGATTCTTATATGCATGATCCGGCTGAATGGTGTTATCCTGTTATCGAAAATATCATATTCCAAAACACTCATAAATCAAAGCAAGTTTTCCCATAAGAAAAAATTATAATTATTCGAATTATTCAAATTATTCGTTCCACAGCCCAAAAAAAGTAATACATAAAAATAATTCATACAAAATATAAAATAAAAATAAAACAAATTAGCCTGCACTTTACCTTTAAAAAAAGTAACAATAAATCCTGACAGATAAGCATTTCTGTTTGTGCACGCAGATGCTGTGTATGTGTGTGTGGTTGTGTTCATTTGACACCATGCATTTATACACACACACACACACACACACACACACACACACACACACACCGAAAACATCGTTTTTACAAGGAAAAAAAGGAAATCTTTCTAATGACACTCTAATGACTGAGCACAGACTAACGGAATCACTGCTGTAAAGTAAAAATAAAACAGATTAACATGCACTTTACATTTGAAAAGAATCACGACAGAGCAGTGTTTCTGTGTAGAGCAGAGAGTGTGTGTGTCTGTATGTGAAGGCGAAGGGGGCGGGGAGTGTAAGTGCACGGTGTCAAATGACGCGCACGAACTGCAGGCTGATACAGAGAAGGAGCAAATGGATCTTTCCTTTGCTTTATATGCACACGCATGTGTTATAGTAAACAGTAAACATGCGCTGTACACACACGCTTACAAACACAAAATAAAAGGTGTTTTACGTGCACACACATGGTCACAGTATTATAGTAAATAGTACAGGCACGTATGTTGATTATACTAGTGAGAGATGAGAACCAAGACCGAGCAGGGGAGATGATTACCCACAATTCCGCAGCGCAAGAGAGAGAAAAACCATTGGCATAGTTCACGTGACGCTCGGCGCATGTGTGATACTAGATGATACGTGATACTATGCATAAACCAAGACTTGCTCGTTTTTCAAGTCAAAACGTATTAAAAATCTTTGCTCGTCTTGCAGAACGCATGCAAACTGCATTACTCGCAATCCAAGGTTCTACTGTACATAAAAATAATTAATACAAAATATAAAGTAAAAATAAAACAAAGTAACCTGCAATTTACCTTTGAAAAAAGTAAAAATAGGAGGTGGTTTTGTTAGTGTTTGTGCGCGCATGCACTGTTTATATGTGTATGTGCACCCACGCTGTGTATGTGTGTGGATGCTGTGTGTGTGTGTGTGTGTGTGTGTGTGTGTGTGTGTGTGTGTGTGTGTGTGTGTGTGTGTGTTTGTGAAGGCGTGAGCAGGAGGGGCACAATGTCCAATGACGAGCGTGGCGAAGATAACCAGTCCCGACTCCGGCATTAGAGCCCTTACAGAAGGGCGTGTGGGTGACGACTCATTGGCATACTCGCTCAGCCAAAGCTAACGCTAGTCCACCGGAGCACACCTCCTCTGCACTTCACGTGTCCAACAGGTTTCCTCTCCTCAGTGATGCACTATCAGGGAAACCTGAAAGAGCTCTGATTATATGAGATTCTATACTGAGGCATGTGAAATTATCTATGCTGTTAGGGGCGCCAGCGGCAGTGGTTAGGTGTATCACTGGAGCCAGAGCACCGGACATAGCAGGTAATCTTAGGGCTTTAGTACAGCATAGGTTTTCAAAGATAGTGGTAGATGCTGGAGCTAATTATATACGCCTTCATCAGTTAGTAAGCATAACTTTACAGAGAGGTGCTTAAATTAGCAAAGGCAATGTCCGATGAAATAGTATGCTCTGGCCCCATCCCAATGAGACGTGGCGACATAATGGTTTTGGTCGCTGAACCGCTGGATGTCCAGGCGGTGCTCCGGAAATAATGTGGAATTTATAGATAATTGGAGCACCTTTGAGGGCAAAGCTGGCCTGTTAGGACGGGATGGTGTCCATGCCACTCTGGATGGTGCTGCTCTCATTTCTTGTAGTATAGCGCATAGTCTCAGAAGAGGCCTAGTTATTCGGTGACTACCCAGAGCCCAGGCCAGGGAGCAGATACAGGCTAAACCAACCATCTGCTAGCTGCATAGAGTCATCACTCAGGGGTCATCATATTGAGACTGTGTCTGTTCCCCAAGCTAAACACAAATTTAGAAAGACCCAAAAAGTCTGTTTTAGCAATTTAATTAACATAGAGACCACAAATTCAGAGCACACTGAATGCGCAGCCGGCACCTCTGATCTGAAGCTAGTACTGTTAAATATTAGATCTCTCGCATCTAAAACAGTTATTCTTAATGAAATTATCACAGATCTCTGAATTTCTTTGTGATTTCCTCTCAAACCTAGTCATTTCTGTAGACAAAGAGTTAACTGCTGGAGATTTTGAGAATCCAAAAGCCCCACTGAGAGCAGCATTTATGTCCATACTGGACTTGGTAGGAGTAAATCAGTGTGTAGTAGGACCCACTCATAAAGGAAGTCACACTTTAGATTTAATAATATTCTACGGATTATTATAAGTATAAGAAATTTATTCACAATTCCACTGTCTGAAATTATTTCAGATCACTATCTTGTCTCAATTAAAGTGTGTCATAGTAATAATGTACGCACAATGCCGCGCTACCGCTTTAAATGTACATTCACATCAACTACCACACAGAGCTTTATCAGTAATCTCCCAGAGTTATCAGATCTGACTGGATCACCGTCTGACCCACAGAACTCGCTCAGGCGACTGAAGAGTCGACATTCCGTTTTACCTTAGATAATGTAGCTGCAGTTAAAAAAAATATATTAGAGATAAAAAACTCGCTCCCTGGTATAATGATCACATGCTTTAAAACATTTTAAAACAGACCGCTCAGAAATTAGAACGTAAATGGCCTCAAACTAAATTGTTAGTATTTCAAATAGCATGGAAGGAGAGCATCGTGAACTATAGAAAAGCTCTTAGTGTAGCTAAATCAACATCTCCCTCCACTTTTATAGAAAATAACAAAAATAATCCTAGATTTTTATTTAATACCGCAGCCAAATTAACTAGAAATAAAACCACTGTAGAAATATCCACAACAACATCGTGAAGTAGTGAGGATTTCATGACCTTTTTCAATTAAAAAATTAGGTAGGCTCGGTTCCTCTCAAGGTTTCTTCCTATTGCCATCTCAGAGTTTTTCCTTGCCACTGTTGCTCTCGGCTTGCTCATCAGGGACAATCTGACCATTTTGACTCATACACATTCACATTACATACAAACTTAATCTTTTGATTCTTTTGATTGTGCTTTGCAACAATGTCAATTGTTAAAAGCACTATACAAAAAAAATTTAATTGAACTTTATTTTGCTTTACATGCGCACACACATGTATTTTAATAAACAGTACATGCGCGCTGTACACACACACATACATACACAAAACAAAAGAGGTTTTACACGTACACACATGGTCACAGTGTTATAGTAAACAGTACATGCGCACACGGGTGTTGATTATACCAGTGAGAGACCGAGCAGGGGAGGCGATTTACTGACAATTCCGCAGCACAAGAGAGAGAAAAATCATTGGCTCAGTTGTAATCACGTGAGGCTCAACGTCAAAACAAGAAGCGCATGCATGCTGCATGATACTCGTACTCATAAACCAAGACTTGCTCGTTTTTCAAGTCATAATTTTTGCACGTCATACGGAACACTAGCAAACCGGATTACTCGCAATCCGATGTTCCACTGTATTTCATTTTTATCCAAACATATCTTTTATGAGCTCCATGTCACTCAGTGTTACTAAAACATCTTTATTCAACGGTGTAGGCATGAACAAGCCCCAGAATGGGCCATCCATCTATTACATCCCAGGGCCCATTCAAGCAGATTGAATGATGCCATCTCCTAAGCATATGAGTCCTCTGAGACAATCCAGCCTCTCTGACATCAGGAAGCGGGAAACTTAACCATGCCTGGGAAAGGGGGCCCTGTTACACCTGGATCTGTAACAGTCCATGCGACCTTGAACTCCAATGGTATAAATTGACAATCTGGTAAACAAAGGAGACAGTTTCACGCCTTTGAGTGGGGAAAGCACCATCCCTAACTTAGCTCACTGATATTCTTGGTGATGTCCAGAAACAGGCCTTTCTGTGAACAAAGGGACACATGGCAGAGACACTATTCCAGATCATCTTTAAAGCGTGCCAGGAGGGCAAACTTATATCTATATATATTTACTCAGCATGTTTGATGTCCGTATGTACATCTGATTATTCTGCATAACTTAAAATGTGTAATCAGCATTTATAAACCCTTTTTAACTAGATAAAAGCATAAATTATTTGTTTGATATGGGATGTGTGGTATCAACGGAAAGCATGTCTTATTGCTTGTCATAAGCGTTCTTAAAGAACGCTTATGTACACGAAATGTTAGTAGCATGAATAGAGCTTGTGTAAAAAAAAATATATATATATAAAAGGTATTAAAAATTCCAAACGGATGAGTCCCTAACCACATCCAATTGGACCAAAACACCTGTGGGACAGACCAACAACAAAGGGTTAAAACCACAGGGTCCAAGCACATCAGCACGTCATCCAGCGGCTGAACGCCTTCCAACGTCATCCAACGGCTGAACGTCAACTACACGTCTGAAGTAAACTCTTCCGTCGCTCGTCCACCTTCGACTTTCGCCTTGCGTCTGACCGGCAAACAAACTGCTCATCCGCTCACCGTCAGCTCCGCCGTCAGTAACCAAGCAACCAACGCATCAGCGAAGGGCTTCCCCGAGAGATGTCATCACAGCACCAGAGCACCAGCCAATCAGCAACGCCGTAATTCCCCAATACCGAACGTGAATCACCGAAGAAGACCGCAACCCAAGTAACAAACAAAGCTTCATACCTTGCTGAAATTGGTGCTCGCTTCATAACGAAACAGTAAGCTTAAACCCAAGGCTCTGCTCTTGTGACTTTCTCAGGTCTAGTGAACAGTACTAGAAAACTTCATTAACCTTCATCCTTTTAACTGTTTTGTGTGTATGTTTGTGTGCGCGTGTGTTTAATAGTGTAGTTTCATGTATCGTAGTTTATTCAAATAAATTCTTGGTTCTTGATAAAGAGCTGTTGTCCTGGTCATGTATTTTTAAGTTTAAACATTTGCCCAGCTCTTCAGCTACCTTACTCATAATTGAGAAATACCAGATTTTGTATTATCATTAGTGGCCACGTGATAAGCAGAATTGGTAAGATACACTGAATCGGTCTAAACGCTGGACGGGGAGTCGATAAAGTGTATGCTATAAATCTTAACCCAGTTTAATAATTTTAACCCGAATCCTTAAAGATTCGATTCACCTCTGACCCAGAGCTGAAACCCTACATCTCTGAATTAATGCCATTTCCTTACAGAACTCTCAGAATGTTGATAAATTGCTCTTACTCCTACTCCTAAAAGTAGGACCAAAGTTGCGTCACTTTTGGCCACTTGGAGGCGATTTCCAACTCTGAGACACTTATTCAATACTGGTCCAGGTTATGATTTGTACAGACCATAAGAATCTGTCAAACATCCAATCAACCAAAGGGATGTCCAGGAAACGTGTCCTGTATGTGCATAGAATAAAGAGCCCCGCACTTACCATCCGGTAAGTTGCACTCTTTGCCTATACCGTCCAAACCGTGGTCCCACCTTTCACTGGACTTCATCACCGGATTGTCTGAACATTTGATCTGGGCATGTCACTGGGGATGAGTGGCATGAGTGTTATTTTGGCTACTCCCTCACCAATGTTCTGTGCAACAATCTAGCAAATTAATCTCCCCATTCTTGATTCACAATGCCTATGGGGAGCTACCCAGTACCTGTCAGAATGGAAGGTGTACAGACTAGAAGGGCACTCGTCCCAGCCCAGCACATACTGGACCCTGAGCTCAGCAGGGAGTTCCATAACTCCCATAACGGCCGGAGAGTTAAAGCCGCATTAAAAGCCAGCCAGAGCCACTGCCCAGGATAAATCACTCTGCCGCTCTAAAGCCTACAACTAGGACCATTCTGCAGGTCCCAGGGATTGTAAAAGGTGAACCTGCAATGCTGTCAATGCACCAGCTTCAGCACTCAAATCCTACATGAGCCGCCGCAGCATTGTTCACACCCGTCAGCCTGCAATCCAGCCATGAGAAAGGATGTTCTGATGGCTGCTACTGCATTAAAGGGCACTGCCATCACTCGCGAGCCGAGTGCCCCTCTGCTGGTTGTTACCTGGACCGACACATGCAACCCTTACTTCTACCCCCTTCTTTCCTTCCTCTCTCTTCAGTTCCCTTCCCTTTTTCCCATTGTCCTAAATAAAACCACCCTTTTCCCATAAGACCTCGTCTGGTGTCTCTGCCTGGAACCACCCGAGTCAAAGATCTTACTATAAAATCATTTAATACCAATAAAAAGACTAGAAATAAAGTAAAAAAAATATGTCACAATACACACATGATAATATTCACTGACTTTTTCTGATGGATATAAAAAAAAGAACCTCCTACTCCTATTCTTCCAATATCAATCACGTTCAGGTGGTGGGATGTTTTGTTAAGCATTATCTCTTACAATTATAGTACTGTATATCTGAGTTATTTGAGTTTGGCCAGGCAATGGATATTCAACTATTTTGTTGGATTATGTCTTGTATTCAGTGTGGAAGTGTTTTACATTATGCAATGTCACAACAATTATTTACATCAAGAGTTCCATTAACATTTGGGAAAGATCTTTTATTAATGATGGGAGAGTCAAACCAGTCATCCATAACCCTACTAAATTACAATTTATATGCACACACTATGAATAGTATATGCTAAGTATTCGCTAGTCTTCCTTCACAGCCATATGAACCTGAGTAACATCCAGTTTCTAATCCACAAGGTTTAATATGATGTTGGCGCAACTCTTCTATGCAACTCTTCTGGGAAGGCTTTCCATTGATGTTGGATGAGAAGGCCTGGCTCGCAATCTACAATCTAATTCATCCCAAATGTGTTCTATCTGATTGAGGTCACTGAGAACTGTTCAAGCCAGTCTTCCACACCAAACTCGCTCATCCATGTCTTTATGGACCTTGCTTTGTGCACTGGTGCGCAGTCATGTTGGAACACAAAAGCCATCCCCAAGCTGTTGCCACAAAGTTGAGAGCTTAAAATTGTCTAAAATGTCTTGGTATGCTGAAACATTAAGAGGTTCCTTTCACTGGAACTAAGTGGCGGAGCCCAACCACTGAAAAACAACCCCACATAATAATTCCCCATCCACCAAACTTAACACTTGCCACAATGCAGTCAGACAAGTACCGTTCTCCAACCAACCCTGACTCATCCATCGGCTTGCAAAAAGGGGAAGCATAATTCTTCACTCCTGAGAACACATCTCCACTGCTCCAGTCCAGTGGCGGCATGCTTACACCGGTGCATCCACTGCTTTGCATTGGACTTGGTGATTTAAGGCATGGATGCAGTTGCTCTGCCATGTAAACCCATTCCATGAATCTATCTAGAGCTAATCTGAAGATCAGAAGTTTGGAGGTCTGCAAAACGTTGGCAACCGCTGTGCACAATGCCTCTCAGCATCCGCTAATCTCGCTCTGTGATTTCACATGGCCTGCCACTTCATGGCTGAGTTGCTGTCATTCTCAATTGCTTTCACTTCGTTTCACCACTAACAGCTGACTGTGGAATATTAAGTAGCGAGAAAATTTACAACTTATTGCACAGGTGGCATCCTATCATGTTACCATGCTGGAATTCACTAAGCTCCTGAGAGTGACCCATTCTTTCACAATAGTTTGTGGAAACGGTTTGCATGCTTAGGTGCTTGGTTTTATACAACTCTAAACATGGAACTGATTGGAACACCCGAATTCAATTATTTTTATGGGTGAGTGAATACTTTTAGCAATATAGTGTATATACACTCACCTAAAGGATTATTAGGAACACCTGTTAAATTTCTCGTTAATGCAATTATCTAATTAACCAATCACATGGCAGTTGCTTCAATGCATTTAGGGGTGTGGTCCTGGTCAAGACAATCTCCTGAACTCCAAACTGAATGACAGAATGAGAAAGAAAGGTGATTTAAGCAATTTTGAGCGTGGCATGGTTGTTGGTGCCAGACAGGTCAGTCTAAGTATTTCACAATCTGCTCAGTTACTGGGATTTTCACGCACAACCATTTCTAGGGTTTACAAAGAATGGTGTGAAAAGGGAAAAACATCCAGTATGCGGCAGTCCTGTGGGCGAAAATGCCTTGTTGATGCTAGAGGTCAGAGGAGAATGGGCCGACTGATTCAAGCTGATAGAAGAGCAACTTTGACTGAAATAACCACTCGTTACAACCCAGGTATGCAGCAAAGCATTTGTGAAGCCACAACACGCACAACCTTGAGGCGGATGGGCTACAACAGCAGAATACCCCACCGGTTACCACTCATCTCCACTACAAATAGGAAAAAGAGGCTACAATTTGCACGAGCTCACCAAAATTGGACGGTTGAAGACTGGAAAAATGTTGCCTGGTCTGATGAGTCTCGATTTCTGTTGAGACATTCAAATGGTAGAGTCAGAATTTGGCGTAAACAGAATGAGAACATGGATACATCATGCCTTGTTACCACTGTGCAGGCTGGTGGTGGTGGTGTAATGGTGTGGGGGATCTTTTCTTGGCACACTTTAGGCCCCTTAGTGCCAATTGGGCATCGTTTAAATGCCACGACCTACCTGAGCATTGTTTCTGAACATGTCCATCCCTTTATGACCACCATGTACCCATCCTCTGATGGCTACTTCCAGCAGGATAATGCACCATGTCACAAAGCTCGAATCATTTCAAATTGGTTTCTTGAACATGAAAATGAGTTCACTGTACTAAAATGGCCCCCACAGTCACCAGATCTCAACCCAATAGAGCATCTTTGGGATGTGGTGGAACGGGAGCTTTGCGCCCTGGATGTGCATCCCACAAATCTCCATCAACTGCAAGATGCTATCCTATCAATATGGGCCAACGTTTCTAAAGAATGCTTTCAGCACCTTGTTGAATCAATGTCATGTAGAATTAAGGCAGTTCTAAAGGCGAAAGGGGGTCAAACACCGTATTAGTATGGTGTTCCTAATAATCATTTAGGTGAGTGTATAATATGCTCATGAAATTGTGGAACAATATATGTAACATTTATTTTTTTGTTAATTATGATATGTTTTTCCTAATTGTTTCATTTAGATTTGCACAATGACCCAAAGATTATTGCAGAGGCTATACATACTTCTATTTTCAACTTCCACCACTTTGTCCTCTGCTCTGCCTTTGACCTTCCTCACTACCAGGGTCATTTTACACATCACCATTCTGTGTTGTCTGGCTACACTCTTCCCAACTAATACTAATAATTTGTAGTCACTGATCTCTTTCAGATTACAACGTCGATGCAAGATATAGTCCAACTGAGTGCTTCTGCCTCCGCTCTTATATGTAACCCTATGTTCCTGCCTCTTCAGGAAGAAAGTATTCACTACTGCCATTTCCATCCTCTTTTCAAAGTCCACCACCATCTCTGTCCTTCTTCGTTCCCGTTCTGAAGACCAAATCTGCCCATCATATTCTCATCACCTCTGTTCCCTTCCCCAACGTGTCCATTGAAACTGCACCAATCACCTCTCTCTCTGTACGGAAGCCCAACAGCACCCCAGCTAGCAATATATTAATATATAAAGTTTAGACACTCACACAAGTCCAGGCATGCCCAAAGACAACTTCTACAGTCGTGGCCAAAAGTTTTGAGAATTACATAAATATTGGAAATTGGAAAAGTTGCTGCTTAAGTTTTTATAATAGCAATTTGCATATACTCCAGAATGTTATGAAGAGTGATCAGATGAATTGCATAGTACTTCTTTGCCATGAAAATTAACTTAATCCGGAAAAAAAAAAAAAAAAAAAACTTTCCACTGCATTTCATTGCTGTCATTAAAGGATCTGCTGAGAACATTTCAGTAATAGTCTTGTTAACTCAGGTGAGAATGTTGATGAGCACAAGGCTGGAGATCATTATGTCAGGCTGATTGGCTTAGAATGGCAGACTTGACATGTTAAAAGGAGGGTGAAGCTTGAAATGATTGTTCTTTCATTGTTAACCATGGTGACCTGCAAAGAAACGCATGCAGCCATCATTGCGTTGCATAAAAATGGCTTCACAGGCAAGGATATTGTGGCTACTAAGATTGCACCTAAATCAACAATTTATAGGATCATCAAGAACTTCAAGGAAAGAGGTTCAATTCTTGTTAAGAAGGTTTCAGGGCATCCAAGAAAGTCCAGCAAGCACCAGGATCGTCTCCTAAAGAGGATTCAGCTGCGGGATCGGAGTGCCACCAGTGCAGAGCTTGCTCAGGAATGGCAGCAGGCAGGTGTGAGCGCATCTGCACTCACAGTGAGGCGAAGACTTTTGGAATAAGGCCTGGTGTCAAGAAGGGCAGCAAAGAAGCCACTTCTCTCCAAGAAAAACATTAATCATCCGATTGTTTGGGGCATCTGGAAAAAGGCTTGTCCGGAGAAGAAAAGGTGAGCGTTACCATCAGTCCTGTGTCATGCCAACAGTAAAGCATCCTGAGACCATTCATGTCTTGCTTCTCATCCAAGGGAGTGGGCTCACTCACAATTTTGCTCAAAAACACTGCCATGAATAAAGAATATATTATAGCGGGAACGAGATGCTGCGTGAAAACGCTATGGGAACATCTCTTTGTTGCCCGGTTGTGAAGCCTGTGCATGCCAAAACCGCCGAATACCTTCGGCTTATAACCTCTGCCAGGCATGACGTCACCGAATAAGGTGCACCTGCGGGTTATAAATAGGAGTGAACCGGAAACATCCTCAGGTCAATTTTGTCTGAAGGACGTCCAGGCACGCCAGCAGTGCGGCATCGGAACGCAGCATCTCGTTCCCGCTTTATCAGGGAACAGGGTTACAGCCAAGTAACCCGAGACGTTCCCTTTCAAAAGCTACACTCGATGCTGCGTGAAAACGCTATGGGAACGAGAATACCAACGCCGCCGCACTGCAAGTGTCTGGAACCCCCAGGTTGTGTAGCGTGTGCGCACAAGCCGAGGAGGTCTCAGACCTAGCTCTGGGATGCTGACTCAAGGATCCACGAACCCGGAGTAGCATTGACATCCAGACTATAAAATCTAACAAACGTGTGTGGAGAGGACCAGCCCGCCACATCACATACCTGCTGCAGGGGAACGCCTCTTGCCAAGGCAATCAATGAGGCAATCCCCCTGGTTGAGTGAGCCTTGATTCCCAGAGGAGAAGTGTGACCACGCGCCTCATAGGCTAGGGCAATGGCATCTCTCACCCAGTGTGACAGAGTCTGTTTAGTGGCAGACCCCCATGGCAAATAAAGAACTGCTCTGACTTACGCCACTGGCTAGTGCGGTGGACGTAGATCCGAAGAGCACGTACTGGACACAGTAAGTGAAGTCTTTCCTGCTCCGGAGCTGTGAAAGGCGGAGGACAGAAGGCCTCGAGAACAACTGGGTGCATGGTCGAGAATGGAACCTTGGGAGATAGTTCGGGTGAGGATGCCGAATAGCTTTAGAAGTAATAGCCATAAGAAAAACTTGAGACGGAAGCCTGACAGGCGCTGACTCTAGTGGTTCGAAAGGGGTGCCGGCCAGGCCTTCGAGTACGAAAGTTAAGTCCCATGAAGGGACCGTCGCTCTCGTGGGCTCAACCGTTTAGCTCCACGAATAAAACGGGCAACTAAATGGTGCTTGCCCACAGAAACCCCATCATTCAGAGCGTGACAAGCTGAAATAGCGGCTACGTACGTTCTGAGCGTACTAGGGCATAAGCCCGAGGACAACTTTTCTTGCAGAAACTCCAACACTGAAACAATCTGGCAGTGAACTGGGTCTACATGTCTTGCCATGCACCAATTTTCAAATACACTCCATTTGAGGGCATAAGTTCTTCTAGTGGAGGGAGCCCTGGCACTTAAAATGGTTTCAATTACGCTGGCTGAAAGCGCAGCATGTCTTAGTTGGTCCCGTTCAGGGGCCAAACGTGAAGGTTCTAGAGCTCGGGCCGGGGATGAAGTATTGTCCCCTGCGCCTGAGACAGACGATCCCTCCTCACTGGAATCACCCAGGGTGAGCCGTCGAGGAGAGATATTAGATCCGAGAACCACACTCTGGTCGGCCAATGGGGCGCAATCAATAAGAGGCGCAAGCCCTGTTGACGGACCCTCGCCAGGACTCCTGGGAGCAGAACTATAGGTGGAAACGCATAAAGGCGTAATCTGGGCAACATGTGGGCCATTGCGTCCAGACCCAGGGGAGCTGGATTGACTTCCTACTTCGGGGTGGAGTTTCCATTCCCCATGTTCTACAGCTTGTCTGGATAGCAAGTCTGCTCCTACATTCATATGCCCTGGAATGTAAATCGCCCTGAGGGACAGGAACTTGTCCTGTGCCCAAAGCAGAACCTGGTGCGCTAGCTTGTTCAAGCGGCGCGAGCACAGTCCACCCTGGCGATTTATGTACGAGACTACCGCAGTGCTGTCCAGCCGCACTAGGACATGGTAGCCTCTCAACTGCTGGAGGAAGTGTTTCAGGGCCAGAAACAGAGCCATCATTTCGAGGCAATTGATGTGCCACGCGAGAAGATGACCTCTCCAGCTCCCTTGTGCTGGACGGCCATCCAAGACCGCACCCCAGCCCGTGAGGGAAGCGTCTGTCGTTAGCATCTTGCGACGACAAGACGGACCTAGAGTGGGACCCAAAGTCAGAAACCGGGGTCTGAACCACATAGAAAGGGTACAAAGCCCCCGGCGCGTAACCCTTATTAGCCTCTGGGGGTTGGCCCTTGAATGAAACCCCCTGACTCTCGTTTCAGCCACAGCTGAAACGCTCTCATGTGCAGAAGGCCCAAAGGTATCACCGTGGACGCAGCTGCCATGAGGCCTAAAGATTTCTAAAAGTGATGAATAGTGACCTTCTGGCCTAGCTTGATTTCCTTCAGGGTGTTGAGAATGGATTCGACACGAGCAGGAGACAACTGTGCCCGCATTGTGACCGAATCCCATGCGACACCCAATATGTTGTCCTCTGAACAGGAAGGAGAATGCTTTTTGTGGCGTTGAGTCTCAATCCTAAAGAATGAAGATGGGCTAGGACGACATCTCAATGTCGAAGCGCTAGCTCCTGAGACTGGGCCAGAATCAGCCAGTCGTTTATGTAAGTCAAAATACGGATGCCCTGGAGTCATAAAGGAGCCAGAGCTGCATCCATGCATTGTGTATATGTGCGGGGTGACAGAGCTAGGCCAAATGGAAGGACCCAATACTGGTAAGCTTCGCCCCCAAAAGCAAACCTCAGGAACTTCCTGTGCTGTGGAAATATTTCTATATGGAAATATGCGTTCTTGAGATCGATTGTCACAAACCAAGCCTCTAGTTGGATTTGAAAAACAATCATTTTGACAGTCAACATTTTGAATCTTGATTCCTGATATAGCGGTTCAAGCCGTGAAGATCCAAGATCGGACTCAACCCTCCCCCTCTCTTGGGCACCAAAAAGTACCGACTGTAGTAGCCCGACTCTCTGTCTGGGAGAGGAACATGTTCTATGGCCCCTTTGCCCAGCAGAGTCTGTAACTGCTGGGCCAGCAGATGTGCTCGATCCGGTTTCACGGAAGTGGAGACCACGCCGTTGAAACGCGGAGGACGATGTGCAAACTGAATCCTGTAGCCTGTGCCTACAGTCCTTTGTACCCAAGGAGATACACCTGGCAGTAGTTTCCACGCTGCCAGCTTCTCCGAAAGGGGCACGAGCTTTGACACTTCGGTTGGATGGGGGGGGGTTTGTTAGCTGTTGGGAGATGAAGTGTGGCAGGAGATGCCTGAACACCCAACTTTTCATTGGAGACCGGCGCTCCCCGAAACACCAGTGGTGGCGGGGATTGAACACCGGCCTCCCGGGAGTGCCAGGGAGGAGGCCCTGTTTTGTGATGAAAATCCAGGCGCCCCTCCCCGGGGGGAGACACCCCCACGGCCCCAGGCGCACGAACTCGGGGCTTCTTCTTTGAAGAGAGGAAGCTCCTCAGATCCTTTTCGAAGCAGATTTTTTAGAAGAGCGGCGAGCCCCACCCCAGTCTTTACGGGGGGGTGAGCGGCTGGTCACGCTCTCCTCGCGCCTGATAGGGGCCAGACCTGGCCGGGGCCGGGTGGCCGACGGTCCCGGTTCTTGAGCACGGCGGGGAAGGAACCTCCCAAAGGCCTGTTCGTATAGCTTTGCCTCCCGAAACCTAGTGGCGGCGGAATTAACAGTGTCGCCAAAAAGGCCGGAAGGCGAGATGGGGGCATTGAGGAGGACAACACGATCCTTATCCTTGATGCCCGTGAGGTTCAGCCACAGATGCCTCTTCGTGGACACCATGGCAGCCATGGAACGGCCCACAGCATGGGCCGTTCGCTTGGTTGCACGGAGAGACAGGTCTGTGGCTCGGCGCAGCTCTGCAAACGCCCTGTCATCAATAGCCCCGCCGCTGCTCAGGTCCTTCAGCAGGTCAGCCTGGTAAACCTGCAAAACCGCCATGGTGTGCAGTGAAGCACCAGCCTGTCCTGCTGCCTGAAAAGCTTTACCCACCAAAGCAGATGTCAATCTGCACGGCTTGGAGGGGAGAATAGGCTTTTTCAGGGAGGATGATGTCCCAGGAGAGAGATAGCCCGCAAGCGTCTCTTCTATCTGGGCATCATCATATAACCGCGTGCTTTTGCATCAATCATATTCGAATAAGTCGAAGGCACAAACACACGCGATGAATCCATGAAAGAGTTAATTCATCATGGATGTCACCAAAGAATGGGAGGGAGAGACGTTGAGGCTCCTCCCCCCGGCCACCCGACAGACACCTGTCGTTCAATCTCGAACGCTTGGGGGAATCTCGCTGCTGCGGCCGCACGCGTTATAACCTCTAATAATTCCTCAAAAGCTCTGTCAGCACTGGAGGAGCATGGTGAGGAGGCTACTTCCATGGAAGCGAGAGAGGAAGATTCTTCCGCTCCTTCACAAGAAGCGCCGGAGCGCACTTGCGAAGCGGAAGCTAAAACTTCCTGATCCGGAGAGAGCGCGAGAGAAAAGAGGGAATTCCGTCTCGTGCGCGTCTGCCAGATCAGCACGCGAGCCCCAGGAATGCGCCACGGCTCGCGGTTTCTCTTTAAAGAAAGCGAGCCACGCGCGAAGCACCTTAATAGGGAGAAGATCACAGTACTCACAGTCTCCCTGAAGCCCGAGGCGAGCGTGTTCTTCCCCAAGCACTCGAGACAAAACTCGTGAAGATCGCCCTCCGAAAGAGATCTATCGCACGGAGGCACGCATCTCTTAAGCAACTCTGCCATATCGGTGAGTTAATGCTGTTATTTTTATTTCGCTTTCGTTACGGCTTGTACATGCACACGCAAACAGAAAGCGGTCCTGAAGACAAAAAGATCTGAGGATGTTTCCGGTTCACTCCTATTTATAACCCGCAGGTGCACCTTATTCGGTGACGTCATGCCTGGCAGAGGTTATAAGCCGAAGGTATTCGGCGGTTTTGGCATGCACAGGCTTCACAGCCGGGCAACAAAGAGATGTTCCCATAGCGTTTTCACGCAGCATCGAGTGTAGCTTTTGAAAGGGAACACCCTCTCACTATAGGAACTGAAGTGGCAGGCACAGCAAAGTAGAGTCTTGCCATCTTTGCAATGTGAAGGTATTTACACTGGCATGCTACATTTATCTCATGTGCAAAGGAAGATATCTATGGCCCCAGTCCAGCTTTTGTCACTGCATTTACTTGGTTTCTGCCATTATCTGTGGTGACTGTTCTATTGCTACATGCATTGTGCCTCTTTAACTTTCACTCTGCTACCGCTTCTATCACTGTGCCAGATTTGTGTCTGTGTGACTCTCGTAGATGGGGCGTGTCTGTCACGCTGGATTCGCAACTCCCACTCCAGTGTGATGTAGTGTGCAGTCACCATAGTTTTCGGTAGACCTTGATGTCCACCCGTCTGTGGTGAACACAATAGAGGATGCATCTGATATAACAGGATTTTATCTTGTTCGTAAAATAAACATCCTGATGGATTTGGGAATCGCTTTAGCCTGCACTGATTCAGGTGCAAAGGGCTGCTAAAATGCAGCGGTGAGCTTGCTGTCCTTGTTGCGGTTTGCATTCTGACAGAACACCAGGGTGATGTCACTTCAGATGCGTCATCATGCTTGATGTATTGTCGCTTTCACAGTAACCTGTTTCATCCACCACTCTTCTTCCGTCATCATTACATTTTATGGAAAGGCCAAAATGCTCCCATACATGCAATTTTAATGACATGGGAGACTTTTCGTGTCCTTCTGCTCTGTCTAATTCATTACTTAAAAAGCAATATCGGTAGAATCACTCTGTGATCTTTAAACATTTAAGATTAATCTGCAAGTTTAAAAAATGAGCAATTAATCCGCGGGTCACGTGCATGCTGAACCGTGGGTTGTGATCCGCACGACCTCCCACTGATGCCTCGCACACTACATCCAGATCCCGCCATAGCACATTGAGTAGATCTTCAAGGAACGCATTCTCCGACATCCACGAAGCAATGTTGGAGGAGAAATCGAAGGCACTAGAGTTGGAGGAGCAGCAACATCAGCTCACAGAGGACATTAAAGACGATGAGGAATGCCAAAGTCTTGACAATCAAACCAGAGATGCCCTTAGAGCCAGAAAAGCTTTGACTAGAAGAATTGAGACAAGTCATCATCTCAAGTGGGCACAAAAAGAAGTTAAGATTGCAAAGCTTGTTACCTCCCTACCAGGTAACAGAGCACATAAACTGTCGAGCTCAAACTGTAAATACTGATATGTATTTATTCTTCATTTTCTTCTCTCCTTTAATAATGATTCTTCTTTGACTGTGTTTCTCTATTCAGTATTATTATTATTATTATTATTAGTAGTAGTAGTAGTAGTAGAAGTAGTAGTAATAGTACTAGTAGTAGTAGTAGTAGTAGTGCTGTGAATTTATTTTTATTATTATTATTATTATTGTAACTCAACTGGGCGTTTGTGCAAAAAGACAAAGTACAACAAAGAATACAAAAGTGTATGATAAGTTAACCTAACACAATATTGTTTTATTGTGTGTCTGTGCTTTAAATATACACTAAACAATAAACACTGCCTTTTGCAAAGTGAAAGTGAGTTGTGCATGCGCTCTTTTTGATCAAAAGGCTGATAAACGCGCATGCAGATATGAGCAGATTTATCGATAAAACTGCTGACATACTCCCCCAGAAATGCAACAAACATAAAAATATATGCTACTCGCTGAATACAACACGACAGCACGCAGAATCCCTGGGCTTTAACTGCGCTTTCTCCATTCATATTATTAGTAGTAGTAGTACACTCTAAAAAATGCTAGGTTTCTGTAAACACATCGTTGGGTTGTTTATGCTGGGTCCAAATTCTGGGTTATTTCAGGTACTTTAATCACACTATTGGGTTGCTTTTGCTATGAATACTAAAAGTGCCACATGATTAAACTCATTGCAAAAATTGTCTTCTTTCCTTGTTTTAATCTGTAATATTTAAGTCAAATATATTTCACGTACAGGCCTAAGTATTTATTTTTATTTGTGGACAGGTGTATAATGTCCGTAATTCTAGATAATGTATTTACATTATGTGAAGTTGTGTACATTTTAGGACTTTTTTGAAAACAAAATGGTTCCATCTACTAAATCAAATGGAATGTGTCAACCCAGCAAGAGTGTTAATTTACCCAGCAAATTACCCAGGTTGGGTCAAATAAAATAACCCAGCACTTTAACATTTAACCCAGCAGTTTTTAGAGTGTAACATAAAAATATTCCATTTGTAAAACAGCATAAATAAATCATAGGTTATGTATAGGGTGAATAAAAACAATGCAACATAGGTTATGGTAAAGAAATTCTCAGACTCTTCCATTGCAGGGATTAAAAAAACAGTAACAAAGTCAGTTTTAGAATCCGTAGAAGCTCAGTCGGTCGCACACATCCTCTCGCGGGGGAGCCTTTCACTGGGGTGGGGCTAAGAAACACGCATCTCGGTTTATTCATATAGATGTACCTGTTTTACAGTACATGAAAATTTACCCTGACAAAGTGCAATATAAGAACAGTGCCAGTTGGCACAATAGAATAATTTTTATAGTCTATTTTTTTTTTCTAAACTTGTGCTATGTTGTTTACTTACAATATTTGTAAATTAAAAAATTTGGGAAATGAGATGCCCTAAATTGTGCTTTGAAATTCATCAAAAATTCATTTAAAATTGGCATGTTTAAACCCGTGGCTCGCACTTTCACTTTACAAAAGACAGCGTTTTGATCAAAACCTTGATAAACGCGTGCAATTTATTGATAAAAATGCAGACATACTCCCCCAGAAATGCAACAAACGCAAATATATAGGCTACTCGCTAAATAAACGCTGGCTTTTCCAACACGATAGCGCGCACCAATGTGAGACGATTTATTCAAGTCATAATATAATATAACATAGTTTTGCTGTGTAGAAATTTTTGTTTGCGTAAGAATTGCATTTCGATGAATGTTTCATGGTTCTCCAGTTGGCCAGTCCTCCACTGCCCAAGGCTTTCAAGACAATCTACCAGGTTTGTTTATTCTCCAGAGAAAGCATAATATAACTGTCCAAACAGTAAATAAAAAGAAAAGTATCAAAATCAAAAAGTATGAAGTAGATTTAAAAAAAAAAAATCTTTTATGTTTTGCTGGGGAAATACATTTTAGGCAGAGACGTCTGCTCTGTCTTGTTAATTCATCTAAAAAAAAACCTACAGTATTTGCCAACAGCGCACCCAGTTTAATAAATTCAAACCTATCGTGAATGAAAGGTGAGAAGAGATTCGGCAGAATTAAGTAAATTACAAACTGCATGTACTGTAACGCTGTAAAATATGAATAAAACAGTATTAGACAAATACATGATATGGTACTATAGACATTGAAAAAGCTATTTACACATGAGTGCACAAATGTAAAGCAATTATTAATTTATTGTGTATATTTAACTTCATTCAGCCACTTAAGTTATATGAAAAATAACGTGCCTACCAGCCTTCTATTATTTTCGGTTCAAATTTAAAGATGCCCGCGCATGTTTGCGATGTACAACAAAGAATACAAAAGTGTATAATTATTAATAGTTAGCCTAAAACAATATTGTTTCCAAAGCAAAAAGGATTTTGATTTTGTTTTACAATAGATCTTTCATGATGAATGTGTGTACAGATGTAGCCACTCAAAACTACCGGGGTCGAGCAACCGTCGTGTGAATGGCGTGTGACTGCTGTATGGCTGCCGTGATCCCCCCACCCTCTTCTGCCAGAAAGGCGGGTCAAGATTTCACAGTAAACACGCCCATTGAAGCACTTGCCGACATTTACAGACTACCACCACTAGATGGCGATTTGTTCTCAAGAAGACGTTAACAGAAGCCAGCAATTTAGTTGCTAAGTAGCAATCACGTGATTTTAACCCCCCTTACCCCCGCCGGACTGATGCTAGCAAACTGAAATATGGAGATGAAGATGACAGTTTAATGGACAGGGTAAGTGTTGCCTTTTTACATAATTTTTTTTGGGTTAGTTTACAGTTGAGTTCACAGTTTATTTTTTTATATTTAGTATATTACAAACTCACAATGTCAGTTTTTCCCTCAAAAAGACGCTAAAGCTTCGGAAATATTTTAACTTCGCTATTACAGAGGCTACACTACCTGAGAAACTGATTAATATAGAGTTTTGTGAGCTCAGGGTATTTTTATAAGGGGAGTGTTTGTGACCTCAAAATGACAGAGAGTTCTCTGGATTTGGATAAATTCAGCATTTATTTATTTTTGGGTAAGAGTTAATCTGCAGGTTACGATGACACTGGAATACAATGTCAGACAGTCCACGAGGGACAAAAGCTGGTTAGGTGTACTGGAGCTAGCGAGCTAAACACTCACAACCATGTCTGTCTTTTCCCCACTCTGGCCATAACTTGTACACAGTAGCGCGAGAGCTTAGTTAACCAAAGTTGGATAAAAACCCTGAAGTGTTTAACAGTTAGTAGAAGTAGGTAAGCAGTAGGGCAGCTTCAATACGCGGTGAGTTATAGAATGGCTTCGTAGTTACACTAATGCTCATATACGAGTGTTATATCACTTAACTTATTTGTATGAAACCGTATTAAATAAATTCCCGTTAATTTCATGCAGACGTTAATACAGACAGACAGTGGCTAACGCTAACAAAGTTCAACAGTTTATTTACATTCAGCACAGGCAATTTATTTACATTCCAGAATTCCTAAAACAGTATTTTTTTACCACTTTGGTGGTATATAGGCTTATTAATGTCTTTTATTTTTTTCATCAAATATAGATATTCTGTCAATGTTATTTATCTTTCTCTTTAATAAATTCTCTTATTCTCTTTAACCAGAGCTCTGCAGTGGAGGATTGGCTGAGAGAGGTGATGACTGGCCTTTTAGAGCTACTGGAGGACCATGAACGACCTGGAGTCTACACATTGGGGGAAACAAAGACTTAAACTGTTACATCTTTGATAGATTTTAATAAAAATAATAACAATAATAATAATAATAATAATAATAATAATAATATAAAAAACAGATAGGGACTAATAAGCAGCTGGTGTTATCCAGGTATTTTAAGCAAAATACAACTTCTATTCACCTGTTTTATACAAATTACTGTTTTAATTGTTGGGGTATTGTTGGGCAATTTGTTTCGATAAAAAAATAAATAAATAAACACTTACTTGAACATTTACATCAATGGGCTAAAATAGGAGACAATGTTGTTTAAAAAGTCAGAGTTGGGCTATAAAATAAATAATCATTATTATTATAATAATTATATTTGGTCATAGAAACAAACAACCATTGAACACTTGATCATATGTATCTATGCTATTTTGTACTTATGTGACACACATTTATTTTTTCTCAGTATAAATAAATGCTTTGGGTTTTAAGAACTACATCAAAAGAACAAAGACAAACTTGTCTGTGAGTGAGAGAGAGTGGAAGGTGAGAAACCCAAACAGAGAATGTACTGACTATTACATTGACTATTTAATTTCGGGGGGAGGGGGGATCTTTCGACTCGCCGGCGCGCAAATGCGTTTGCGTTAAAGCCAACTGATAAATCCAGGAGCACACACAGACATACCTCTCCATCCATAAACACATACTAATGTGGATACTCACATATTCACATGTGGCACTTTAACCGTTTTGTCTGTACTTTTTGTCCTTAATTGAAATGCATCAAAACGATAATATTTTACATGATAACACGAGTGCAGAATGATCTGAAGAGGCTTGTCTCTGTTACACCAAGACTTTGATACTTTCACAGTAAATTGGCCATAGACATTGTTTATTTTGCTGAACAGGGCGTAGTTGATAAACAATATTTAAAAAACAATCCAGGAAGTAAGTGTTTCAATGCATTACAGTGCTGCGTATTAAGAAGTGCCTTAACAAACATGGATACATTGTACAGTACAAGCGTAGCGTGTGGGGATTGAAAGATTTCCCACTGTGCATCTCCATTGTTTTTCACTATTGTTCTTATTACGTTATGAAGTCCAGAGCATGGATTAAAATGGTCTATGTGTGTGTAATCCCCCAGCCTACGTGAAGAATACGTCATTTACAAGACAAAAGACGGTCAGAGGTGTGAATACACTTCTCTGCTTTCCTCTGCAGTGTGTGTGTGTGTGTGTGTGTGTGTGTGTGTGTGTTTGTGCTTTGGGTTCTTTTTGGTGCTTTCCTAAATTCAATCTGTCTGAATCTGTATAAACACCAGGTTGGGAAAACCATGACTGAGAAAACGACACATTCTGCATCTGCAAAGTTAAGCAAGGAAGCGAGTTTATACCCCTCATTAGGGTCACTCTGATCATTTTGATTCATGCATATTTCCTCACACATTTCATTCTCATTTCTCTAATTGTCTTTTAATTCTGTAAAGCTGCTTTGCGATAGTAACCGCTGTTAAAAGCGATATATAAACAAATCCGATATTACTAAACAAATCCTGGAGCATGCATGTGCACGCGTTGTGTGTGTAAGAGAGATGGTGTCAGGCTCAGTAGAGGGCGTGATGGATCCAATTGCAGATAGTGTGAGTAATTACCAAGAAAAACTGAAGTGGCGCTTATGAGTGCTTGTGAGAACTGAAGCAGGCAAAGTGGGGATTTAAAAAAAGAGGTGTGGGTACAATTCCACGCTGCAGTGTGAGCAGATTAAGCCTCGCTGGAATGCGGAAGCACAGAGTACCAGCGTGAATGCACGGATGAGAGAGGCGTCGTGTGTTGCGTGAATGCGGAAGCGTGCAGAGCTTGAGTGAGATGGCCGAGTGAAATGCAACCTGAGATGTACTGTTTGTCGGCATGTGCAGCGTGAGCCTTGTGTTGAGACAACAGCGCGTAGAGTCGGCGCGGGAAGAGAGAGCTCCACGATGAATGCCAGCGTGTGCAGCGTGAGCCTTGTGTTGAGGCGGCAGCGCGTTGAGTCGCCGTGGGGAGAGAGAGCTCCGAGAGAATGCCGGCGTGAAGAGAAGGAGGTTGGGCTCGGCGAGGATTAATCGTAGTCGTGGACAGGAGGGGGTCGAAGCCGGAGAGACGTGAAGCAATCCGTGATCCAAGCTCGTAGTCGGTAACAGGTAAGAGGTCGGAAACACGAAGTGTCCAAAAGGCTAGAGTCGGAATGAGAGGCGAAATCGTGGTCAGTGAAACAAAGCGTGGTCGAGATCCGGTAGACAATGAAGAAAAAACGCTGGAATATTGGGCTAGTGAGGCACTCAATAATCTGGCGATGTGGCGGGGTCAGAGCATGGTTTAAATAGGTATGAGCTGATTACTGATAGTGTCCAGGTGTGCAGAGAACAGACGTGGCGCGATGTAAGGAGCGGCAGGGAACATGGAACAGGAGTGCTTAGGTGATCATTGCGAAGCTGTGGCTTGGCGTGTCGTGACAGTACCCTCCCTCTCCAGGCGTTCTTGCAGGAGCTTCGGGGTGAAGTCTGTGAAAATCTGAGATCAGAGACCGGTCTAGGATAAACCTGGCGGGTACCCAGCTTATCTCTTCAGGGCCGTAGCCCTCCCAATCCACTAAGTACTGAAGGCCCCGACCCAGGTGGCGAGACTTGAGGAACCTGCGGACGGTAAAGGCTTCTCCCCCATCTATGAGTGGGGGGGGGGGGGGCATGGGGGAGGCTGGGGGGTGTGGATAATGGGCAGGAGATTAGACAACGAATCTGAGAAACGTGAAACGTAGGGTTGATTCTGCGCATGGAGATGGGTAGGGCTAGTCGGACAGAGCATGGATTTATGACTCGGGTGATAGTGAAGGGTCCGATGAACCTTGGTGAGAGCTTCCTGTACGTGGTCTTGAGTGGAAGGTCCCGTGTAGACATCATGACCCTTTGGCCGATACGATACCTGGGAGCTGGTGACCGATGACGATTCGCCTGGTGCTGGAAGGTGCTAACCGTGTGTAGTAGCTGATTGCGGGCACGCTGCCATGTTCTTTTGCAGCGACAGACAAAGGTTTGGGCTGAGAGAACTGCTACCTCCACTTCCTGAGCAGAAAAGAGGGGTGGTTGATAGCCCAGACAGCAGTGGAAGGGAGACATGTCTGTGGACGAGGTAGGGAGCGAGTTGTGTCCATACTCAATCGAGGGTAGAAAGCAACTCCAGGAGGATGGGTCTTGAGAGGCCATACACCTTAAAGATTTCTCCAACTCTTGGATCACCCGTTCTGTTTGGCCGTTAGTTTGGGGATGAAATCTGGATGAAAGACTGGGGTTGGCGCCGACAAGGTTGCAAAAAGCCTTCCAGAACTGGGCAGAAAACTGGAGGCCTCTGTCCGAGACAATGTCGACGGGGAGCCCATGAAGTCGGAAGACGTGATTAATTAGGAGTTCGGCTGTTTCTTTGGCCGATGGGAGCTTGAGTAATGGAACGAAATGTGCCGATTTAGAGAAACGGTCCACGATGGTTAAGATGCAGGTGTTTTTTTGAGACGGTGGTAGGCCAGTGACGAAGTCGACAAAAATGTGAGACCAGGGGTAGTGGGGAATGGGGAGAGGTCCGAGGAGACCCTCAGGAGAGCGGTTAGTTGTCTTATTCCTGGCACAGGTGTCGCAGGAGACTACAAAGTTTTTGACGTCCTCCTTCATGGTGGCCCACCAGAAGCGTTGGTGTAGGAGGGAGAGGGTGCGTGCCGCCCCAGGGTGGCATGCCAATATGGGACTGTGGGCCCAGTCTAGAACTTGTGGACACACGGAAGCTGGGACGAAAAGCTTGTTGGTTGGAACTATGCTTATGTCAGTTTCCCGTTCGGGGGTCTGCCGAACCAGGTTCTCCACGTCAAGTTGAGTTGTTGCCACAAGACAATGAGGTGGAAGGATCGCCTCCGTCGTGGATGTGCCCTGAGAGGTGGAGAATTGCCGGGAGAGGGCGTCAGGCTTGATGTTCTTGGAACCAGGGCGATATGATAAGGTAAACTGGAAACGGGGAAAAAAACAGCGACCATCGTGCCTGGCGTGAGTTGAGTCTTTTTGCCATTTTTAAGTACTCCAGGTTTTTGTGGTCAGTCCATATGAGGAAGGGATGGTCTGCCCCTTCCAGCCAGTGTCTCTATTCTTCAAAGGCCAGCTTGACTGCCAAGAGTTCACGGTCCCCGATGCCGTAGTTGCGTTCGGGGGGTGTGAGTCGGCGAGAGAAGAAGGAGCAAGGGTGAATTTTATTGTCTTTTGGGGATCTCTGAAACAGGGCGGCCCCTACTCCGGTCTCAGATGCATCTACTTCCACAACGAACTGAAGAGAGGGGTCAGGAAATATAAGGATGGGTGCTACGGTGAAACGGTGTTGAGATCATTGAAGGCTTTACCTGCCTGGGGGTTCCATCGGAATGGGATCTTGGATGATGTGAGTGCCACAAGTGGGGTCGCCACCATGCTGTAGCTACAAAGAAAGCGTCGATAAAAGTTTGTAGTTCGCATCTTGGAGACGGTACCGGCCAATCAGTGACCGCCCTCACCTTGGCAGGGTCCATCTGGATGCCTGCAGGGGAGATAGAATATTCCAAAAAGGATGTGGAAGTACAATGAAACTCGCATTTCTCTGCCTTGATGTAGAGTTTATTCTCCAGTAGCTGTTGCAAAACCTGGCACACATGGAACTTGTGCTCCTTTACCGAGAGTGAGAATATCAGGATGTCGTCCAGGTAAGCAAAGGCGAAAATATTGAGAAAATCCCTGAGGACATTATTGATGAGGGCCTGGAACATCGCCGGAGCGTTGGTTAAGCCGAACGGAACCACTAGGTACTCGTAATGGCCGGTGGGTGTGTTAAAAGCCTAAGTCTTCCACTCATCGCCCTGTATCCTGACAAGGTGGTAGGCATTCCTCAAATCTAAATTGGTGAAAACGCGGGCGTCCTGGGGAAGATTGAAGGCAGACAACATCAAAGGGAGAGGGTAGCGGTTCTTAATCGTGATTTCATTCAACCCTCTGTAGTCAATACAGGGTCTGAGGGACTTATCTTTTTTCTCTACAAAGAAAAATCCTGCCCCCGCTGGTGAGGATGATGGACGGATGTAAAGTAAAGTCGACCCTTAGGTGGTGAGGTGCCTGGGAGGAGGTCGATTGCACAATCATAAGGGCGATGTGGGGGTAAGGAAGTGGCCCGTGACTTGCTAAAAACCTGTTGAAGGTCATGATACTCTGTGGGTACCTGGGTTAGGTCAGGGATTTCCTCTTGTGGAGTGAGCAAACTTTGGCCCATAGAGGCGGAACGTAAACATGAAGAGAGGCAGGTGGGGCTCTAATCCAGGACTCTTCTTTTAACCCAATCAATGTGAGGGTTATGCAGTCTTAATCAAGGGAGACCCAGAACAATGGGTGCATGGGCATTTTGAATAGCTAGGAGAGTAATAGTTTCAGTATGGTTGCCTGAAAACTGCAAGGTAATGAGGGTGGTGCGATGAGTAATGTGGGAAAGTTTGCTGCCATCGAGAGCCTGAACCGTAAAAGGTTGACATAGGGGTGTGAGGTGAATTTTGAATTCAGAAACAGTGCAGAAAGAGATTAAGATCGGCCCTGGAGTCCACTAACGCGTGAGTGACATAAGATTGGTCGCCATGTGTCAGGGTCACGGAGAAACATGATCGCTGGTCCGGGGAAGAAACAGATGAGGGGGCCCCCTCCATTCCCAGAACTATGGGGGGCCTGACCTTTTAGTGGACAGGATCGTACAACATGGCCAGTCTGACCGCAGTAGAAGCAGGCGCCATCATCCTTGCGGCACTGCAGATCTGAGGGAAGCTCCCGGGCCGCAAGCTCGTCCTTAATTGGGTCCGAGAGCCCATGAAGGAAGCAATCAAAGAGAGCCTTTTCATCCCAGTCACAAGAGGGAGCCAATGTCCGAAAATCAATGGCATAGTCAGAAACGGAACGAATTCCCTGACGTAGTTGAAGTATTCGACTGGCTGCCCCATAGAGGCGCGATCAAAGACCCTCCTCATTTCGTCCGTAAAGGTTTTGTAGGTGAAACAGTACAGGACTTGGGCATCCCATAATGTTGTTCCCCATTCTCTCGCCTTTCCTGAGGGGAGGGTGATGATATAGGCAACCTTGGAATGCTCCGTAGGAAATGATGTGGCCTGTAGTTCCAGGATAAGGGAGCATTGAGATAAAAAGGAACAGCAAGTGGCTGGATCTCCATCATAGATGGGCGGGGCAGGAAGGCGGGGCTCTGGGCCAGGAAAGAGTGTTGGGGGGGGGGGGGGGGGGGGGTTGAGGAGTGAGTGCCGGAGATTGTTGATTCTGAATCTGGGTAGAGAGAGACTGCAGCATTTCCGTAATAGTTTGAAGTGTGTTTGTGATCTGTCTTATTTTCTTATTTTCCTGCTGGTGGGTGCCTAGGAGTTCTTAGCCTTAGTGAGGCACTCAATAATCTGGCGACGTGGCGGTGTCAGAGCATGGTTTAAATAGGTATGAGCTGATTACTGATAGCGTCCAGGTGTGCAGAGAACAGAGGTGGCGCGATGTAAGGAGTGGCAGGGAACATGGAACAGGAGCGCTTAGGTGATCATGGCGGATCTGTGGCTTGGCATGTCGTGACAGATGGATCTCCTCTACGACACGAGTAGCCTACAATAAACGACGTATGCGTTATGTGATTAATATAACTGATTTGTTTCTGTAACATGCGGTGTAAGAGCATAAGAGCGTTATATGAATAAAAATTTTGTATATATTTTTTAAATGTTCAAATAAAATGTGATTTCATATATAATTTGTTGTATCATCTGATTACAGCGTTGGCTGATTTGTGATTGAGACCCATGGGTTACATTGAAATAATTTTTATTAGTAGTAGTAAGCCAGGCTTTAGTAGCCTTGGACAGATCACAATATAAGCCCCCTCTCTCGCACACATACAAATACTCATACGCGCACACACACACACACACACACACACACACACACACACACACACACACACACACAAATAGCACATGAAATCGCGTAAAAACCAAATGAAACTAGAAAATTGCAAAAATATAAGCAATGAAAAATACAGTAGTATACTGTAGACATTTGCTGATTTAGTGATGATTGAGACCCATGAGTTTAATTTACATTACAACAATTATTATTATTAATAGCAGTGGTAGTAGTGGTAATTCACAATATAAGCTCTCTCTCCCTCTCACACAGCACATGAAACTGCGTAAAACGAAATGAAACTAGGGCAAAAATATAAGCAGTAAAAGATAAAGTAGTATACTGTAGGTGATCACTGTCCTGCAATAACAGACGCTAACCCTCTGGAACTTTTTAGTTGTTTTAGTGTTGTTTTCAAGTGTGAATGTTTACTTGGATTTAATCGGTCACTGCTGCCGCATCTATTCACGGTGATAAGTGATTAATGCCCCATCATATTTTTGATGGGGGAACGTTATCCATGGTTAAATGACAAAAGAAATACTTATCCGTATGGGCGATATTTGTTCCAGATATTATGCGCCATTAATCGCTTTTGTTATGCCAATTTTTGACTATCAGCTAAAAAACATCAGCGAAAACATCATCAAAAATATAACGAAAACAAACCCAAGCAGAAGTTACACTTTGAGCTTACTTTGCTGCAAAATATTATCTACCAGTGTATTAAACAGAACTAAATAAAATACACCGTAATGTATAATAGAGCAACTGCCTGTCGAAAATCAAGTTCAATCTGATAACGTTGTGTCTTTAAAAAAACATCCTTAATAATTATTTCTAAGTCATCTGGAATCGTCTCTGAACTATCCATTTTGTATACAGCTACAAAGCGAACTAGCTCCTAACACAAGGCTGAATTCCAAATTGCTTTCCAACTATGGAATAAAATCACTGTCAAAAATAATCCTGCGTGAAAAAAAAAGATTTGTGTGTAATTCTGTGTTTTGTCCGAGTTGGATTCCAAAATCTACGGCCATGACAGCTTACAGATACGATATTTAGTGTGTTTGTTACAGTACAACTCTGAAATATACGACTCTGACCGTTTACAGACACAAAATTCGTTTTTTACAACTCCTCTGTTACACGGACGAATTGCGAAATTACGCCCATGAATGTAGTGTGTTAAAACACTGTCAAAAATACGTCATCAAGGCCTCATGCACAGGCGATACTATCCGAAGGAAGAGGAATCGATACGGCGCATGCGCCCTGCCACTGTTTTAAACTCATAAAATCTTACCTGCTATAATTAAAACATCTCTGTAATTTTACTTCTCTTAAACATGTACAAATCTGTGAAAAAAAGAAAACTTACCTGAGATTTAACTGAGAGCGCTCTGCTGCTGATATGCCATTTTGGCGCCGGTGGTTTAAAACAGTGGCCGAATCGATTCCTCTTCCCTCGGATTATTAATACTGGTGCATGTGGCCTTGATGACGTATTTTTGACAGTGGTTTAACACACTACATTCATAGGCGTAATTTCGCAATTCGTCCGTTTAACAGAGGAGTTGTAAAAGAGTTTTGTGTCTGTAAACGGTCGTATATTTCAAAGTTGTGGCCGTAGATTTTGGAATCCAACTCGGACAAAACACAGAATTACACACAAATCTTTTTTTTACGCACAATGATTTTTGATTTTATTCCATATCCAACCCTTTACCAAGGGCACTACTTAATAAAAAAAAATAACAGAAGTATTATATAACAGTCAATGCGCCACCTGGCGGGATTATACAGCATTGCAACCATCTTATTAGAAAGCACATGGGGGCGTTTATTGGGAGGGGCATTGTTAACTGCGTCATCGCGAGAGATCACGTTCCATGCACGGACAATGCAAAGAATTGTGAAGGATAGTGCAAGGTCCTTTCACGGAACAGCCGGTTGTTTGAAATGGCTTCATCTGTATATGCACTTTAAAATATACAGTAAAAATAAACACTACCTTTTCCAAAGTGAAAGAGAGGGCCGTTGATCAAAAGGCTGATAAACGCGTGCACAGATATTAGCAGATTTATAGATAAAACTGCAGACATACTGTACCCCCCCAGAAATGCAACAAATAAATATATAGTCTACTCGCTGAATACACGACAGCACGCTCCGAGGTGAACACACGCAAAAAGCCCCAGTTACTGTAATCCCTCTTCTCACCTTTCATTCACTATAGGTGTAAAGTTATCAAACCTGTTTTGCTGATGGGGGAATTTGCAGAAATGAGAGGTTAAAAATGAATGAACAAAACCGAGCAGACGTCTCTGCCTAAAATGTATTTCGACAAAAAAACATTAAAAAAAATAGAAATAAAATGTTTAATGATACCAATTAAATCAGACTTCATAGTTGGATTTGATACTTTGAGTGTAATTCATAAATTTACTGAATATATTCAGATTTTGTAAAATAACAAAACCCGTTACCTTCCTAGACTTTTTGTCTGCATCACAATAAACTGAAGCTCAGCACATCTTCTTTCCTTGTTTTAATCTGTAATATTTAAGAGAAATATATTTCAAGTATATGCCTAAATATTCCTTTTTATTCATGGACAGGTGTATTATGTTTGATCTGCATTGTTGCGAGACGCGAGGACTGATGGAAAATGTTTCATTCTCTTTTCCGATGAAGTGAAGACCTGTTGTTCAGTTGTTCCCAACACTGTTACAGTTCCATTTGAACTGAGCAGTTTCACTCCCTGCAGTTTGGAATTACACTTAACGTGTGTGAACATCCTGTGAAGTATACTGTGCAGGGTACTTCAGGTCTATCGGAATGCACCTTGAGTATCATGAACTGTGTGTGTGCATCTCATATGTGTATCTGCATGGAGAGTTTGTGTGTTCATGTGCGCACGTCTCATACACTGTAAACCCTAATGATCAAAGTAATTAAACATATTGAGTACTGTTAACTTAAATAATTACAATTAGATCAAATTAATAGACCTTGATGAGTATTTAGAAATTTTTGGTATTTATGAGTTTGTAGAAATTACACTTTTCAAGTTAGCTGAACAAATTTGATATTTAAGTAACTGTCACCTTAAAGTTCCACCAACTTATAATCTTTCAGCCTAGCGATTTTGTGTCTGACGTCATTAGGACAATAGGACACTGGTGGCTCAATGGTAAGTGTTTCGCCTTCCATGCGAAAGGCCCGGGTTTGATTCCCAACAACTGGATGAAGAGCCTGTCTCAAGCCTAGATAAAATGGAAAGGTTGTGTCAGGAAGGGCATCTGGTGTAAAACAAGCTTGTGTGCTGACCGGATTGTCTGCTGTGGCGACCCATTGCCGGAAGCAGCCGAAAGACCAACAACAATTTATTTTATTTGCAACAACTAAAAAAAATTATAATTACTATTAAATAGTATGAGTTAGGCTACTCAATAATGCAAGTAAAGAACGATTAATATGAGGACAACAATCTCAAAAACTGATAGTTCTGTTTACTTAAAATTGGAAACATCATTACTTAAAAAAATTCAAATAGCTGATTACCTCAAATTTTTTGAGTTTTGCCAACTTATTCGGGTATACAGTGTAGGTCTCATAGGTGTGTGTGCATGGAGAGTTTGTTTGTGTTTGTGTGCGCGTCTCATACAGTATATGACATTCATATGAAATGCAATTCGTATGCACACAAAAAAATTTAACTACACAGCAAAAATATGTTATATTATATTATGACTTGAATAAAGTGGCTAACATCGAGCGCGCTGTCGTGTTGGAAAAGCCAGCGTTTATCTAGCGAGTGGCCTTTTTATCGATAAATTGCACACGTTTATTAGCCTTTTGATCAAAACTCTGCCTTTTGTAAAGTGGAAGTTTGTGCACAAATTGGGGTTAATGCATGCCGATGAACAGCTTTATTTCAGTCATAAATTCACAATCACATTCCAGCTATTATTTCCAGCCAGTGGACACTTATCAATTCATGTCTTATGATGGTGCTCAATGTCGACACATTTTTATGTTTTAACTAAGATATGTTGACATATTCACGAATCAGGACATTCGCATAGTTAACACTATCAGGAAATTTAATTAATTTTAAGACCATTTAAACTGAGGCATTGCCTTGTCTTACATTGTTTGTCCCTGTTAAGACATTACAAAAACTATATAACAAATTTTTTATTATGAATTTTAAAGCACGATTTAGGACATCTCATTTCATTATTATGAACATAATATGAAGCACATATTCATCATGAAAGATCTATTGTAAAACAAAATAAAATTAATGTTTGCTTCAGCATTGGAAACAATATTGTTTTAGGCTAACAAATTACACACAATTCTTTGTTGCACGTGCTCTGGCATTTAGATAAAGTCCTTCCATGTGCCATCTGGCGGATACACAGTGAAGCACAACACATTTATTTAAATTCTTAAATGTTGCTTGTGGGATTGCACGGCACGGCGTGAGACGAATTGCGGCCTTTCGCAGGAAAAAGCGTGCATTCTTAATGGCTACATCTGTAGTAACATGGTCATCGCCTGCTCTTGGACCAGCTCTGTCTACATCAGAGTTCAGAGCAGCCTACGATGTTCACCCATTTTCTTAATAAGAGGCTCACTGCAGCCAATGCCTTCTGCTACCATGGCAACCTTAGCTTTAGTCAACCCTGTGCTGAGTATTTTATACTAATTCTCATGTGGCATTCCCTCAACCCGTAACACCTCAATATGGCAGCACCTGGACTAGAGATGTTATCTACTTTTGCCTATGGTATCCCAAAACCCATTCTGACTCATTCTGACTTTTGAAACTGTACATGAAAGAGATTTTGCACTGTTCAAATTGGCACTGGACAATTTAATGAATAATCAACATCACCTAAATGAACAGTACAAGTACCAAGTTCTCCTAGGACACCTAAAGCTTCCCAGTGCTCTACAGCTTTCAAAGGCATACATGCACAATACCCGACCCTATACTGCTGAATTGCACCACAAGATGGGCAGCCACACCAATTAGTTCAGTGTGAGTTAGGTGCCATCCTGAAAGCTACAGCTGTTAAGTTTGGAGATGCCGAAGCCTTTGATAGCTTTTCCTATCCATTCATTCATTAGTTGGTATTCTTAGGACTTTAGAAGGCCTAAATGGCTATGAGTTGAGGTGTGTATCTCATCTCAATCGCCTTTTGAGCAAAAAACCAGCATCAGATCGTAATAGTTTTGAGGAGCTCTGTTTTGGCCATGGCATTCTCCAGAATGGTTCAGACTATACATACACTCTTTCTGATTTTTCTGCATGGTTATACCTGAAGTCACACGCTAAGCATATATCAAACAGGGCAACAGCACTAATCTAAAAAGGAAGGATCAACATGTCCCTTCACAGATAAAGGACAAATTAACCTCTATTCTTTATTCAACTGACAGCACAAGGACAGTTCCACGACAGATGACAATTAAGTCACCCAAGTTCCAACCGTACAGTCCCTATTGCAACAATAAAGATAATTGATATTATACAAACTTTATACAAACTTCATATTATGTTCATAATAATGAAATGAGACGCCCTAAATCGTGCTTTAAAATTCATAATAAGAACTCTGAATTCTTGTCCTACTTTTAAACTGTTAAACACAGAGCAAATAAATACATGGATAACAGTTGGAAAGTGTTGCTGGAAATGTGGAATATAGATAACTGCACTCATCATACTCCATCCAGCTGTGGAGCAAGTAATCCTCACCACTGAGCCTGAAACTTTCAAGCTACTGTATGTATTGTTCGTCAAGATATAATCAAGCTGAATGGAGCTTCTGTTTCCATCTCTGAACAGAGAAACTCGAAGGTTCCAGATAAAACAGTGCCTTCACATCAGAGAACCTCAGACTTTCTGAAAACTCCTATCAAGTCGCTACTCTCCAACGAAAATATGCCCACCTCAGCTCCTTACACTTTGACTGACATGCCTCACCTACTTGTGCCAGTCCAACCAGATATTAGACCTCCCAATGCATCCACAGCAGTACAGACTAGACTGGGCTGGACCCTCCAAGACCCTGTTGGGTACAGCCAAACTGCTCACTATGAATGATCAGCAATGTCTGCACATCTCACAGATGCTCAGAATGCTGAGCTACTTAATAATGTGGAGTGCCTTTGGCAGACTCACACTCTGCCAAACATTAATGAAAGAACAGCCGCACAATCTCAACAGGACCAACATGATCTGACACTACATCAAACATGCACCACTGGGGTAGAGGTGGATGGCGTTCTGCGATATGCCACCCCTTTACTTAGACAGTCAAATGCTATAACCCTTAAAGAAGCAATGCTTGCAAGCCTTCGGAGCACTGAACGAAGATTTGCCAAAGACTTAAAACTTTCTGAAGCAACTGGCAAGAAGCAAGAAGTAGAAATATCTGCCGAATCCTAAGACATTCCGCACCATCCAGTGAATCATAATGGTAAAAACAGGATTGTGTTCAGCTGTTCCTTCCAGTATCGGGGTCAATCATTAAATGAGCTTCTCATTCCTGGTCCCATACTTTGATTGGCATTCTCCTTCGGTTAAGACAACATACTATAGCTGTAAGCGGAGATGTGAGGGTTTCACCAAGTTTGCCTGCTGCTAGATAACACAATCATCCTACGCTTTATCTGGAGAAACTGTACAGAATACTGTACACCTCTTATAATGACACATACATTTTTTCCCCTTGATTGTTACTGTTTCATTGGTTTCAAATCTATCACTTATTTCAATCAAATACCATATGTTATGTTTTTATTTTATCTCTTCCAACTATCAAGTTAAATAAGAATACCATAAATACCTTCTTGCATGGCTATTATAAGGCCTTCTTCTTACTTTGCATATGTCTGCAGTTTGTGACTGTGGTTGGAGCAACAGACATCCTGTCTTCCACAGTTGGCAACGGAATGCTATCTCTGATAATCTCTTTTGCTTTAAGTAAGTAAACTTCTCTTAGACTGAGAAGATATTTTTTTAAAAACCTGAAAAACTGTCAAGATGGTTTCTCTTATTAATATTGAAAGCATTAGTTTGACTTACTGGGCTGTACATAGTAGTACTTTCTTGTTGTTGTTTTTCAGTGACAGCAGTCACCTTATCCTTATGTTGTTATTATTTTCCCTTTGGCATTATATTTGCTAACAATTTACTTTCCCTTCCATCCAGGCTATCAGAACCCTGCAGAATATGCAAAAGGACGGAAGGACAGAAAGGACGGTAATGCACCTACAAGCCACCAAAATCCACAAGAAACAAACGAAAGCATGACACAGCATGTCTGATTCTAAAAAAAAAAAAAAGAACTATAAAAACTGAACTATCAAAGATAAATTGACAGATCATTGTATGATTATTCTTCCTGTGGGACGTTTAAAAACAATTTGTCATATTTGTTGAGGAGCCTTTGAATTAATAAAAAGCTGTAATATAAAGCGCCACTATGAGATAAAACACAGGTCATTAGAGCAAACATAGCTACAGCAGTCCAAACTGAGTCCCCATGGTTATGGGATAAAATGCCCCCAGGTACAAATAGCCCCCATACATAATCACTATAAAATTATCTATTACAATATAATTTTATAGGAGTTATGTGTTGGATCTAATAAGCTACTTGCTCAGAGTAAAACAAACACCTGCAGAAACAGAAATTCATTATAAAAGCTAAAATGAATATGTTTACCACTAAAATAACAGCGCTAAATTGGTACACAAATTTTAAGACAAAACTTATTCTTTATCCAATCTACTTTTTTCGATTTATCATCTGTGATTCACTCTCCAATTAACGAACAGGGTGTGTATTTGGATTATGACAAAAGAAGTGCAACTTAGCATAAAGAATAAAGATAATATGCATAAAGAATGAGATAAAATTTTATTTCTTTGTATTTATGAGATAGGCAGAGAGTTCTGTCGTTCAGAAAGAAAGGCAGACATCTACAGTATGTGGGCTTCAACCTGAAATACTGTAATATCACTGATTACATTAAAGCTGATCAGATTATTTTTAGCTTTTAAAATGGTGGGATTGTGGGTAATCGTCTCCCATGATCAGTCTCAGGGCAGTGCATCACTCGCAAAGTCAACATTCGTGCGTGTGTGCATATACTGTTAACTATAACATTGTGACCACGTATGTGTGCGAGCGTGTAAAGCATTTTTTAATTTTGTGTCCAAGTGTAGTGACTGTTCTTTGGTAACTGTACTGCAACAACGGGCTTCGTACGGAAAAAAAGGCCGTAGCAGTGTGTGAGATTAATCTGTTTAACGACAACGACATGTCACATTTCAGCGGAATCCTCAAAAGTATGCAAAAGTAAGTGTCATTAGAGGGGTTCCTTGTTAAAGTCGCACAGTAGAAGAAGATTCCAGGAACCAGACAGAGACTCTATCAGAGAGAACTGATTCTGTTAAAGTGTGTGTGTGTGTGTGTGTGTGTGTGTGTGTGTGTGTGTGTGTGTGTGTGTGTGTGTGTGTGTGTGTGTGTGCGTGCGCGTGTGTGTGTGCGCGAAAGTCATCCTACGACAAAGTCAAACCTCTTATTTCTATTAGTTTATAATGTACTCACAAATTGACGCTTTTTAATCCTGGATCTAAGCTGCACAAGTAAGATCCTGATAGAGAACAAAGGATGAAACCTAAAGCAGTGGCTCCGGGGGTAACGAGCCGGCGTCAGGAACAGGCTGGGTGCCCGTGCAAACCGTACGCCTCTGCCTAGCATCCTGCTCGCCAACGTCAAGTCGCTGGAAAACAAGCTAGATGTCTTTAGGGACAGGGTAAAGTTCCAAAGACACATTTGGGACTGCAATCTTTTCTGCTTCACCATGACATGGCTGAACCCAGCGGTGGCAGATCATGGCATTTAGCTGCCCGAGTACTTCTTAGTTCACTGCATGGACAAAACACAGGAATCTGGGTATTCAAGGGGAGGCGGCATGTGTTTAATGATGAACAACAAGGGGTGGAACAGTGCGAGCATTGTTCCTCTCACACGCTCCTGGACACCCAACCTGGAACTACCGACTATCGAATGTTGTCTTTTTTACCTTCCTCGGGAGTTTACATTAGTCACAATCAGAAGCGTTATATTCCACCTGAAGTGGAGACGACCCTGTTTTTTGCGAGCTGCATGAGGCACTCACAGAACAACAAATTCATCACCGGGATGCTGCGCTTATTGTGGCAGTGCCAAACTTTTATTGGCAAATCACCTGGCTCACCAGGGGTGAATAGACACTGGACCATTGGACAAGGTACAATGTCGCCCCCTGTTTGACCATGCCGCCATCTTCCTCATGCCAAAATATAAACAAAGGCTCAAGCAGGAAGTTCCCATGATGGTCAGATGATACATGCAAAAAACGACCACCAGAGCGTTTCCCCATTAGGAGCCATGGATGGATAAGTCCATCCGAAATGCTCTGAGATCTGTCACTGCTGCCTATAATGTGGCACTTGCAGGGGGTCACATGGACTTGTACAAGGCTGCTGGAGCGTTTGGAAAGCAGTAAAGGAAGTAAAGCAGCGATATGAAAGGAAACTAGAGACACAGAGTGTCTCTAGGAGCCTGTGGCAGGGACATAGGACAATAACGGATTTTAAAGCACCAACATCCAGTATGACGAGCGTGAGTGCATCTCTGGACAAGCTGAATACCTTCTATGCTCACTTCGAGGCTGCCACTAACAATGCTAATGCTAAAGCTAATGCTAATGAATGCAGACAGGAAGAGAGGACCAGACAGGTCGTGTCCTCAGAGCCAGCACAGACCAGCTAGCACCCGTGTTCACAAAAATATTTAACCTCTCCTCGGTAATCGGTAATCCCTACATGCTTTAAAGCAGGGGTCTCAAACTCAGTTCCTGGAGGGCCGCAGCCCCACAGAGTTTTGTTCCAACCATAATTAAAAACACCTGATCCAACTAAACAAGTCATTAAGGCTTATTTGAAAACTACATGGTATGTATGTTGGAGCAGGGTTGGAACAAAACTCTATAGGGCTGCGGCCCTCCAGGAACTGAGTTTGAGACCCCTGCTTTAAAGAGAAAAAGAGAAACCCTAAAAATTCCATCCAAGCTGGAACACCTGGGATTCAGCCCTTCTCTGTGTCAGTGAATCTCCAATTTCCTAACTGGCAGACCACAGGCAGTAAGGATAGGCAGACATGTCTTAGCCTCCCTCTCCCTCAGCACTGGAACTCCCCAGGGTTGTATTCTGAGCCCCCTGCTGTACTTATTATAAATCTCTGACTGTGGCCACTACCATCTCTACCACCAACATAAAGTTTGCTGACAACACCGTCATGGCGCGCCTGATCTCTGGAATCTGGAGAACTGGTGCCAAAGGAACAGGCCTCCTTCTGGGCATCAGCAAAATAAAGAAGCTAATAGTGGAATTCAGTACAAAGCAGGAGAGGAACTACTAGACCCCCGTGATCAACATGAGCTTAGTGGAGAGAGTGGACAGCTTCTGATACCTCTGTGTTCACATCATGCAGGATCTACCATAGATCAAAGGTAAAGTGCAGGTTAACTCGTTTTATATTTTGTATTTATAATTTTTATATAAACTTTTTAGGCTGTGGAATGAATCATCAGTGTTTCCATTATTTCCTATGGGGAAATTCGCTTTGGTATATGAGTGCTTTGATATACTGGCATGGTTCCGGAATGAATTATGCTGGCAATCCAAGGTTTAACTGTACAGTAAAATAACTTCAGAACTGCTACAATGGTTTTTAGTTGTCAACTACATTAAAAAGGAGAAATTTGTTGGCTATGATTTCTCCTGAACCTGCGACAAGCCATACCAAGCTTTGATCACTTTCTCATAATCTCATTGTCATACGATTTTAGTATCAAATCAGCTATGTTCGAAAGGCCCTTCAGAAGTTATATTCCTCTTTAATTAAACCTCCACAATAAAAATGTGGCCCCATTGTATATGTATGACATGTAGTTCTTACTGAATGTCTGTGTCTTACCAGACTGTCTATCAACAGTGAAGAACTTTTCTCCTTCCAAAACACTGTACACTATCCTGGCACTGCTCCCATATGTCGGGTCATCTGCATCTGAGGCCATCACTTTCATTACTGATGTACCTGCCAACAAAGAATTAACAAATGATGAGTTTCAACTGTTATTTGACCAGACAACCAAACATAAGCCATACACTGCTGTATTTTTTGTTTAAATCCATGCCTCATTATTGCTAAGTAATTTTTGTTTAAATACTGTTTCATTGATGGTTTGTGTAAATAAATTATGTTCTCTTCTGAACCTCAGCAAACCCCAAGCTCACAATGTGAAAACATTTACATTTAGTCTTATTATTTAATCTGAATATATCATAAAGCCTATGAAACAAAATGGTACTAAATCTTTCATATGTAGGGAAGGAGGTAAAGCATGAATTCTTTTACAATGACTATTATATAACAGTTAGTTTCAGTCCACTAATTTAATTGGTTGAGCTGCTTTCCAAGAGTACTTATATTTCCTTTAAACACAAAGAGACATTTTATTGTTTGTATCAGTCCACTCATCTGCAGCCTAAAATTTACCTTCTCATATAGAAACCGTTACTACATAACGGTTACCTTTAGCATCAGCAGCAGCAAACTTAGCAACACAGGGTTAGACATGCCAAACGATACTTTTTAAGAATATTACTTCTGGCTTAGAATATGGCTGATGATCAACTGAAGGTGAAAAGGAAGAAGGGATTCCAATTCCAATAGAAGCACCTAAAAAAAGAACTGCAGTATGTGAGCTAGACAGCAAGTAACCTTGACATACTATAGTACTATAAATGTCACTTATTATTATTAATAGTAGTAGTAGTATTACTATTATTTATAAAACTGCATGAAAATACACAAGCAACATTGCACTCAAAATCTGCACAAACATGGACAGGTTAATCTGTAGTGAATCATTATCCATATAGCCATTTTAATCCATGTGCAATATCGTTTAATTTTTTGTGTGCAGGCTAAAAAGATTAAGATCCTAAAAATATCTTTAAAAAATACATGAACAGAATCTTTGTAAACATTTTTTACAGGTCTACGGCCATTCAGTAGGGTTTTTTAGAAAACACTGGGTGTTTTAATAAGGTTTTTATAAAAATAATAATAATAATAATAATAAACTTTACAATTACCTTTTAAATAAAATTTGTATGCAACATTTACAGTACATGGTTGAAATGTTAACATCATTAACTGCACATATATATATATATATATATATACACTGATATATAAAGTTATTAATTGGCACTATGTCACTGAAACATTGACATGCCCAAAAATGTGCATCAACTGATGTGTGGACAATCAAACAAAAATCTAGTATCTAGCCACTCTGCAGATAGGTTTTGTTAACAACAACCTTAATTTGCTTAGGACATACCTATCAGACTGCAAATATTTTATTATTGAATGTAAAAAACAATACTGACATCCAAAAATAGCTTCCTTTGTGTGTATAATGAACAGACATGATTTGATTTTTAGAAACTTTAATGTTGGACTGAATGGCATCAAAAAGAACTCGAGCTAAATCTTGGTGGCTGTTTAACAGAAATTTTTTTTGCTTGGTACTTTTCCTTTCCTAGGGGGATCAACAGATTATTGTTACAGGTTTTATATCGCAACCCACCCATCAGACTTGCGGATGGCACTGAGAATGCCCTGCATCTCCAGTAGATGGGTATTGCCCAATAGTGGCAACCCGGTGGTGGCATGACCCTCCGATTAGCAACTCAGAGTCTCGACCTGAGGCACCGCTACCCTGGCTGTTCAACATATGCTCACTTACCTTTGATTTAAAGTCCCTAGCAGCAGAAAATTACTATTGTTTGTTAAAGCAAGCCCAAAATGTCCTTTTGTTTCACCAGTGAGTAGTGTCTTCTCTCATGCATTGCAAGCAACTAATTTGGCACTTGTTCAAAAGAAGATGTGTGGTAGCAGCTTCCGGTAGTGGGCTGACACAAATCTGACCAAGCTGAGACGATTGATAAGATGGGTAATAGAGTGTTGATATTAGCGAGATGTATGTGTGCTGTCTGCGATGAAAATTAACTTGATTGTTAGCTTTTGTCTAACTTGGGCCATTGTGTATGAAATATTCTACTATTTTTTTTTATATTTTTAAAACATTTTCATAATGTTATATACTAACCTTCTTGTGATCTGTGAAATAGTAAACATTCTGCTACGATTATCTAGAGGAATACATTTGAAGCAAGAGAGGAGGTAGAAGTAAAAGAGTAGCGGACACTATCCAGGCTGCCTGTAATTGCTGACAGCTGGTGGTGTCTGCAAAAAGGTCACCGTTACACTCTCCTCCCTAGACCTGTCACACTACTGTCCAGTCACACCATAATGCTATGCTAATAAGGTTAATTAAACTGAAGTGTCAGGGTCCTATTTGTCTCCTGTCATCAGATCTGGCTCCCAAAATGCAGCACCAAAAAAAAGAAAAAAGAAAAAAAAGAATGGTATTTTATCATGAGTTGCTGAACCATCTTTGTAATGCATTTGACTTTAAAGCTGTTTGACATTAATATGATGGTTCTCTCAGTTACATTTTCAGTCCTCAGGATTTTCCTATATGCTATAAAAGACTGAGTAAAAGATAAGCACATCCTCTGCAAATATCAAATTGTTAATTAAAACTACAATGTCTATTTTGAGATCTTGCTTTTTATGAACATCCACTTTTCCATTTAAGCAAAAATTTAATGTTCTGGTATATTGAGGAATTCATTTGGAACCCAATTTGCCACTTTGTTTGAAATTGTAAAATGCAAATGCAGAATTTTGTGCATACGGATTGCTTTCAAACCGAACCATATTCCATTCAAAATCAGCTTATTTAAAATTGCAGAGGTTTTCCCCTCAGGAAAGTGACTATTAAAGCAGAAATTCATTTATTCATTCAAACATCCATACCATCCACTTCCATCGCAGGGCACACACAC
Organism: Clarias fuscus; assembly: GCA_030347435.1. NCBI lineage: Eukaryota > Metazoa > Chordata > Actinopteri > Siluriformes > Clariidae > Clarias > Clarias fuscus. The sequence goes on along the minus strand of CM059206.1, from coordinate 23,684,621 downwards.
ACACATGCACACAACAGGCAAATTCCATCAGTCCATCTAGGAACCTCTGTAGTCCAACCAGGGACAGTGGAGGCCAATGGTGACCATTGTGCTTATTTCCATTTTGTACGACCGTGGTAGGACACACACCATTATTAGATTAGCCTAATCTGCATGTCTTTGGACTGTGGGAGGAAACCCACCAAGCATGGGGAGAACATTGTCACGGGCGGTTCTGGACGAGAGTGAGCCCAATAGCAGACAAACAGTTTCTTTTCAGAGCTCTTATTCTTTTGCACACAGGAGTAATGATATGCAACTGTAACAGGAGCAAGGGAGAGATGCTTTGTGTGTGTGTGTGTGTGTGTGTGTGTGTGTGTGTGAGAGAGAGAGAGGGAATGAGCGGCCCTGATGAATGGGGGAATGCTTTGTGACTGGAGAGGAGGCGGGCTGATGACGTGAGGGAGATTGCGCAATCCCGGAAGTGAAGCGCCAGAGAGGATCACCGACAGAGCGCGTGAATCCGCGTAAAGCAGCGAGTGCACGATCGCAACGGCTGTTGTTATTCGGAGAGATAATCCGGCAGAAGGTGAAAGTCTCAAACCTTCGTTTTGATGCTCGCGAACGCGGAAGTACTCACAATCACAGATTTCGGCAGAGAGTGAAAGTCCGAGTATGCCGGTTAAACATTCCTGTTCGGTGCTCGCGAACGCGGAAGTACTCACAAGCACAATAATCATCCAGTTGGACGTAGAAGGCGAAACTCAGGGTCGAATGGGCAGGCAGGGTCGATAACAATAATCCAGCAGCGAGGGCAGAAAGATCCGGAAGCGCGATCCACAATCGAGAGTCGAGTGAACGGGCGAAGTCAAACACACAGGGAAATCCGAGCACGAGCAAAGGATCCAAAGGGCGAGACACAACACGAAATCCAAGAAACAGGCAGGGTCAAAACACAGGAACAAACTACTAGACAGAATCAATGAGATACGAGAAGCACGCAAGTAAGATACATCGGCACAGGGGAAGATCTCTGGCTTTCTTTTAAAGCCCTGAGTAGGTAGTCTGATTGGTGGCAGGTGCATTCAGGTGATTAGAGAAGCGGAAAGAAAGCATGGGAGGGGTTATGACCTGGATGTGCTAGGCTGATCGGCCTGGTTCGTGACAGTACCCCCCTTCCTACGGACGCCACCTGGCGTTATAGAAGGAGCTTCCGGATGTTCTTGATGAAACTTCAAGATGAGAGAGGGGTCCAGGATGAACCTAGATGGTATCCAACTCCTCTCCTCTGGACCATAACCCTCCCAATCCACTAGATACTGCAGCCCCTTACCTCGGCGTCGCGCTTTTAGGAGTCTGCGCACTGTAAATGCCTCACCGCCATCGATGAGCCGAGGGGGAGGAGGAGGGCGGGTGGGTGGATTCAGTGGACATGAGACTATGGGTTTTATCTGGGAGACATGAAACGAGGGGTTGATGCGTCGCATGGTGGATGGAAGGAGTAGTCGAACTGTGCATGGGTTGATGACCTTAGATATGGTAAATGGTCCGATGAACCTAGGGGAGATCTTGTTGGAGACTGTGTTAATGGGGACGTTGCGAGTGGAGAGCATGACCCTTTGTCCGACACGGTAGGCTGGGGCAGTTGAGCGTCGGCGATCAGCTTGACGTTTGAAGAGGGCTACTGAGCGGCGGAGCCTGGTCCTAGCCCGCAGCCAGGTCCTCTTGCAGCGTCGAATGAAGGCCTGGGCTGAGGGGACTGCGACTTCTTCCTCTTGGGCTGGAAAAAGGGGGGGTTGATAACCCAGACTGCACTGAAATGGTGAGAGACCCGTGGAAGCTGTAGGTAGTGAGTTGTGGGCATATTCGATCCATGGCACCATTTGGCTCCAGGAGAGTGGATCATGGGAGGTCATGCAACGGATGGCTGTCTCGAAGTCTTGGTTGGCTCTCTCGGTCTGGCCGTTGGTTTGGGGGTGGTAGCCAGATGAAAGGCTGGGAGTGGCTCCGATCAATTTGCAGAATGCTGCCCAGAACTGGGCGGAGAATTGGGGTCCACGATCCGAGACAATATCCATCGGTAGGCCGTGGAGCCGAAAAACATGTTGGATGAGTAATTCAGCCGTCTCCTTGGCTGAAGGGAGCTTAGAGAGAGGGACAAAGTGAGCTGCCTTGGAGAAACGGTCAACGATGGTCAGGACACAGGTGTGACCCTTGGATTCAGGGAGTCCTGTGATGAAGTCCAACGCAATATGGGACCAAGGCCTGTGAGGAACCGGAAGTGGTCGGAGAAGACCTGCTGGTGGTTTGTTGCTAGTCTTGTTACGGGTGCAGACGTCACAAGCACTGACAAACTTCCGTGTGTCTTCTCTAATGGATGGCCACCAGAAACGTTGCTGAATAAGTGCCAGCGTACGGGCCCCGCCGGGGTGACAGGCTAATCGTGAATTGTGGCCCCATTCTAAGACTTGGGAGCGTGCGGCAGAGGGAACGAACAGCAGACCGGGCGGTGTCTCTGGTGGACTGGGGTTTTGATTTAATGCCTGCTTGACTATGGTCTCAATGTTCAGGAAGGCGGCGCCCACGAGACAGTGGGACGGTAGAATGGTTGCTACCGGAGAGTCATCTGTAGCCGGGGTGAACTGACGTGAGAGGGCGTCCGGTTTGGCATTCTTGTTACCTGGACGGTAGGATAGGGAAAAGTTGAATCGTGAGAAGAATAGTGACCATCTGGCTTGACGGGCATTCAGTTGTTTTGCTGACTTGAGGTATTCGAGATTCCTGTGGTCAGTCCATACCAGGAATGGAACATGGGCCCCCTCCAACCAGTGTCTCCACTCCTCCAGTGCCAATTTCATGGCCAGGAGCTCCCGGTCACCAATCCCATAGTTCCTCTCAGGAGCAGAGAGGCGACGGGAAAAGAAACAGCAAGGGTGTACCTTATCATCAGTTGGTGACCTTTGGGAGAGTACAGCCCCTACTCCGGAATCTGAGGCGTCAACCTCCACTATGAACTGGAGAGCAGGGTCCGGTTGCCTGAGGATGGGTGCCGAGGTGAATCGGGTCTTTAGCTTGGAAAAGGTCTCTTCTGCCTGACTAGACCACTGGAAGGGGTTCTTAGAAGAAGTAAGAGAGGTGAGAGGGGCTGCCACTGAGCTGTAGTTCCGGATGAACCTGCGGTAAAAATTGGCGAACCCGAGAAAGCGTTGGAGATCCTTTCGGGTCGTTGGCGTTGGCCAATTGGTTACCGCCTCTACTTTTGCTGGATCCATTTGAATCTTTGACGGTGCAATGATAAATCCAAGGAAGGTGGTTGAACGGCAGTGGAATTCGCACTTCTCTGCTTTAACGTACAACTGGTTCTCTAGGAGTCTTTGAAGAACTTGGCGGACGTGCAATTTATGTTTCTCCAGTGATTTGGAAAAGATTAATATATCATCCAGATAGACGAACACAAAGATGTTTAGAAAGTCTCTGAGCACGTCGTTGACCAGTGACTGGAACACGGCTGGAGCGTTAGCTAGGCCAAACGGCACTACCAGGTATTCGTAATGCCCCGATGGTGTGTTGAATGCTGTCTTCCACTCATCCCCCTCCTTGATTCTGACTAGGTGATATGCATTACGTAGGTCAAGCTTCGTAAAAACGGTAGCCCCTTGCAGAAGGTCGAAAGCCGTTGACATCAGAGGAAGCGGATATCGATTCTTAATGGTGATTTCATTCAAACCACGATAATCTATACATGGCCGAAGCGTCTTGTCTTTCTTAGCCACGAAGAAAAATCCAGCCCCAGCAGGAGAAGACGAAGGGCGTATGATACCAGTAGCAAGGGACTCTGATATATATTTATCCATAGCCTCCCTCTCCTTTGAAGATAGCGAGTATAATCTCCCCCTGGGAGGCGTTGTACCCGGGAGAAGGTCAATGGCACAGTCATAAGGTCTATGAGGTGGTAGCGAGAGGGCTCGTGACTTATTGAACACCTGTTTCAGATCTGTGTAGTCGAGAGGAACAGCTGAAAGGTCAGGGAAGTCCTCGTTAGTGGAAGGTGCAACAGGCGGATAGTGAGCTGACTTCAGACAGGACGTTAAACAGGAGGGACTCCACTCTTGAACAGTGTTCTTATTCCAATCTATGCGAGGGTTGTGACGAATCAGCCAGGGACGTCCAAGAACAAGCGGTGGGTGGGCGTGGCGCATGACTAGGAAAGTGAGGTCTTCGGTGTGGTTGCCAGATACCTGTAGGGTAACTGGGGCCGTGCAATGGTTGATGACGGATAGGTGGGTACCATCGAGGGCCCGAACAGCCAGCGGGCTGTCGAGAGGATAAGTTGGGATGTTGAGGTCCTTCACCTTAGACGCAGAGATGAGATTCTGGTCAGAACCGGAGTCGATTAGAGCGAAGACCTTGTGAGATTTACCATGTGATGCTAGGATGGCCGGCAGAAGTGGACACTGGCTAGAGGAGAGATTATGGATTGGTCCCTCCACGGTCCCTAGTCTCACTGGAGGTGTTTTGGCTTTTAATGGACATTGAAGACGGTAGTGGCCGGATTGCCCACAATAGAAACAAGAACCAGACTGAAGCCTTCGCTGGCGCTCCTCCGGGGAGATCCGTGTTTGATTAACTTGCATGGGTTCCAGGTCAGAACTAGTGACTGGCCGAGAAAGGGGATAAACAGGCGGCCGAAGTGGAGCTGAAGATCTGTATCTGGGGAAGGATGCAGTCTGGATATGGCGTCTTTGATTCAGCCGAACGTCTGTGCGTCCTGCTAGCTCCATGAGACCGCTGAGATCGCTGGGCAACTCCTGGACGAGCAGGTGGTCCTTGACTTCTTCGGAAAGACCATGAAGGAAGACGTCGTAGAGAGCTTGGGGGTCCCAATTAGTTGATGCAGCCAAAGTGCGGAACTCGATAGCGTAATCGTAAGCTGAATGGGAACCTTGGAGGAGCTCCAGTAACTGCCTGGCAGCCTCCCGACCAGAGTGGGAGCGGTCGAAAACCCTTCTCATTTCCTCAGTGAACGACTTGAAAGAAGAGCAACATGGATCGTTGGCGTCCCACATGGCGGTTCCCCACTCACGTGCCCGTTCGGTGAGAAGCGTGATTACAAACGCCACCTTGGAGCGTTCCGTAGGGAAACACGATGCTTGGAGCTCCAATAACAGAGAGCATTGGGAGACAAAGGAGCGGCAAGTTCCCGGTGCGCCATCATATGGTTGTGGATGAGGAAGACGGGGCTCTTGGCACACAGTGACTGATTTATTTGGGAGAGGTGCAACTAGGAGCTGTTGCAGTTGTGAGGAGATGGAGGAGAGTGCTTCAGTAACCTGTCGGATGCTCTGTTGGTGGGAGCCCAGCAGGGCTCCTTGCTGGGAAAGAACCAGTCTGAGCTGTTCCAAGTCCGCTGGGTTCGTCATGGCCGATGTATACTGTCACGGGCGGTTCTGGACGAGAGTGAGCCCAATAGCAGACAAACAGTTTCTTTTCAGAGCTCTTATTCTTTTGCACACAGGAGTAATGATATGCAACTGTAACAGGAGCAAGGGAGAGATGCTTTGTGTGTGTGTGTGTGTGTGTGTGTGTGTGTGTGTGAGAGAGAGAGAGGGAATGAGCGGCCCTGATGAATGGGGGAATGCTTTGTGACTGGAGAGGAGGCGGGCTGATGACGTGAGGGAGATTGCGCAATCCCGGAAGTGAAGCGCCAGAGAGGATCACCGACAGAGCGCGTGAATCCGCGTAAAGCAGCGAGTGCACGATCGCAACGGCTGTTGTTATTCGGAGAGATAATCCGGCAGAAGGTGAAAGTCTCAAACCTTCGTTTTGATGCTCGCGAACGCGGAAGTACTCACAATCACAGATTTCGGCAGAGAGTGAAAGTCCGAGTATGCCGGTTAAACATTCCTGTTCGGTGCTCGCGAACGCGGAAGTACTCACAAGCACAATAATCATCCAGTTGGACGTAGAAGGCGAAACTCAGGGTCGAATGGGCAGGCAGGGTCGATAACAATAATCCAGCAGCGAGGGCAGAAAGATCCGGAAGCGCGATCCACAATCGAGAGTCGAGTGAACGGGCGAAGTCAAACACACAGGGAAATCCGAGCACGAGCAAAGGATCCAAAGGGCGAGACACAACACGAAATCCAAGAAACAGGCAGGGTCAAAACACAGGAACAAACTACTAGACAGAATCAATGAGATACGAGAAGCACGCAAGTAAGATACATCGGCACAGGGGAAGATCTCTGGCTTTCTTTTAAAGCCCTGAGTAGGTAGTCTGATTGGTGGCAGGTGCATTCAGGTGATTAGAGAAGCGGAAAGAAAGCATGGGAGGGGTTATGACCTGGATGTGCTAGGCTGATCGGCCTGGTTCGTGACAAACATGTAAACTCCATGCACGCAGACCCAAGGTGGGAATCAAACCCTCAACATTGTAGGTGCAAGGCCACAGTGTAAAGCATAAATTGAAGGTAAGATTCATGATAATGTCTGGCTCTTCGCTAGTTTGACACACTATGGTTAACATTAGTGAAAAAGAAATATATACATGCAAATGCCTATTTTTGTTATAAACCGGAAACCCACACTGATTCTCCCTAATGCATTACTGCAGATTCCCTAAGAAGGCATTATTTAATAGTTTATGTTTCCTAAGTGTTTTAGTAATTCAAGGGTAAGAGGAAAGAGTTAAAAAAAAAAAAACTATGGAGTCTTGCAAACACATGCAGAATTTTTGTATTTGAAATTGGGAAGTGTTTACATAAAACTAGTAGACGAACAGTCTTTACTATGCTCAGAGACATTAAACAAGCAAAGATATGTGCTTTGAAGTATAAAGAATTTATGTTTGATTTCCCTCTATGTTCTACCACAGTGCAAATATTGTTGAAACAGAAAAAAACAAAACAAATTTCTTTCAGCTTGTTTACAGAGTCTGCTCTTGCTCCTTGCTTCCCTGGTGTACCGTTATAACCCAAAGCTGGCACTTGTGCATAAATCCATATAACTACCACAATCCACAAGATGAGATGGGGTATGGCACATTTATTTGTACTTTAATTATATCACTGCTTCGGTAACTCAACCACCATAAAATCAGAGCCAACTTAAAAATTTGGGTGAAATAACACATAGCACATTTATTACAGCAAAAACACTGCTGAAACCAGGTGACTACATATTAGGTTGAGGCAGTGATCTCAAACATATCACTGAAGCCTAATGATGTGCTCTCTTTACCTGAACTGTCTCTTCTTTAATAGAATGGGATAGAAGATTTACAACCATCACTTCTGGGAGGGTAAAGGGCACCTTTATTTCTGACTAGTGTTGCCAGAGGTGTTGCAAGAAAGGCATAACGCATACAGAAGGACTCATTAAAAAAAAGTCAAGGGTTTTAAATATTCTCTTGCATTTATATTCGTTCATTGTTGATGTATTTGAAAATATGATTTATTATGATTAGTCCTCTTCTTTCTATGAAGAAAATATTTCTCCTTATGCGAGTGGTAGGTTTCTTGCATGCCCGGGTTCAATTCCCAGCCAATGCACAAACCTCAGCCACTGGATGCAGTACCAGTCCCAAGCTAAATAAATGGGTTGGTCCACTGTGGCGACCCCTCAACAAGAGCAGCCAAAAGACTAACATATACTATGGCCACCAACATGTTAGACGGAACGTTCCACAACCTTAATCAAATGAGGGAAGGCCATTTTGGAAGAATGCATAGTTGCAGAAACTTGTAAATCTTTGTCAAGGCACACTGACACTTTGGTGTCCCAGTGTGGCCCAGCGCCTTACTAAGATATATTTTTTTCTTCAGCCACCAGTTTTCACCTAGATGTGAACAGACAGAAAGTCTTGAAAGTGAAATCAATGCGCCTGCTTACTATCAGAGTACATATTCCTGAAGTTATTGTTTTCCTTGTGTGAGATTTATGCACAGATGGTGTCAACAAAATCTGTTTCAAGCAGCAGATGACGCCTCTTTAGGGAAAGAAGACGGCTCAATTATAGCATGCAGCGAGGCCGGAGGAGGTTGCCCAGTGTGAGACTCCAGACTGACAGCTATTTAAGAGCTAGTGTCATAAAAGTGATTTGCGTTTGTCTGGCTACAGTAACAATACAAGCACAAGGCCAGACTCTCTCTCTCGCTCTTTCTGTCTCTCCTTTCCTAATTTCCCAGTCTAAGAGCTTCCTTCTCAAATCTCTATGCATTATGGATCATTTAGTGCTCCCATAAAAGCTGAGGTGTTTTCACATGAAAAGTTAATTCACCAACACTTCTTTCATGATTCATTCTTCACTGGCCCATATTAAAACAGCCTAATGAAGCAGTGAAATATGAAGAGAAGGAGGAGGAAAGAGTAGATGGGTGGAAAAAATGTCACATCATAAAAGTCAATGACCTGCTAAGTGAGATTCTAGATGAACTCCTAAAAGGATGAAACTGTTAGGATAGTTGTTTTTTTTCCCCCTCCAGACACTGAACAAAAAATAATAATTAAAATTTTTATTACAACAACTATAGCCACCCTTTTTGTTTATGTTGTTTTTTTGTTTGTTATTTTTGTACAACCAACAGTGTGTTTTAATAGTAGACACTAATCATTTTCACTGCTGCCCATTTAAGGTTATAAAGTGTAACGTGTTACTATTGCGTGAAATAAATATAGCTGAGTGGTTACACTGATAACTTTATTCCGAAATGTGTTGGGGATAAAGATAAGGCCTGGATGAAATATTCTTGATCAATAAATAAACACATAAATAAATGAAACCACCGGTGGCATGATGGCTTAGTAGTTAGCACTGTCGCCTTGCACCTCCAGGGTTGATGGTTTGATTCCTGCTTTGGGTTGGTGCACAGCAGTTTGCATGTTCTTCCTGTGCTTGATGCTTTTGTGTGTAAGTGTGTATACGCGTGTGTGCCCTGCAATAGATTTTCACCCTGTATACCCCGCTCACTAAGTCTTCTGGGATAGGATCCAAGTTCACGGCGAACCTGAATACAGGATAAAGTGGTATAGACGATGAGTCAGAGTGAATAATAAATGTAACCAGATACATATATACAGATATGTATATATATATTCCAGAAGCACATTTGAGGTTAGACATTGATGTTGGCACTGATGATGGACACGAAGGCCTGGCTCACAGTCTCCACTCTAATTCATCCCAACGGTAAAATGAGTCAGCCAAGTACCATTTTCATACCAACCGCTAAACCCAGACTCGTCCATCGGATGATTCTGGGACAGAGATACGTGATTCGTCACTCCAGAAAACACGTCTCCACTGCTCTAGAGTCTAGTGGCGGTGTGCTTTACACCACTGCATCCAATGGTTTGCATTGCACTTGGTTATATAAGGCTTGGTGCAGCTGCTAGGTCATGAAAACCCATTCCATGATGCTCTCTACACACTGTTCTTGAGCTAATCTGAAAATCACATGAAGTTTGGAGGTCTGTAGTTATTGTCTCTGCAGAAAGATGGTGACCTCTGTGCACTTTGTCTTTCAGCAACTGCTGAACTCTCTCTGTGATTTTACATGGTCTGCCACTTTGTGGCTGAGTTGCTGTCATTCCCAATCGCTTCCACTTTGTTATAATACCACTAATAGTTGACTGTGGAATATTTACTAGGAAATTTCATGGTACCACGCTGGAATATACTAAGCTCTTGAGAGCAACCCATTCTTTCACAAATGTTTGTAAAAGTGATATGCATGCCTAGGTGCTTGATTTTATATGCAGTACTTCTAACCATGGAGGTAATTGGAAGACCTGAATTCAATTATTTGGATGGGTAAGTGAATACTTTTGGCAATATCGTGTATAAAAGATAAAATATAGTGTGTGTGTGTGTGTGTGTGTGTGTGTGTGTGTGTGTGTGTGTGTGTGTGTGTGTGTGTGTGTGTGGATTCGTTTTATGGTGTGCCTGTACCATACTATTTTTAAAAATATAAATTATTTGGAGAATGTTTTCTTTGTTTAAATGATAAACAGACTATGTATGTAAAAATATTTTAAAAACAGTAACACAAACTACCAACTATATTTACAACATTCCACTTTTCGATAATAGAAAATCACAATGTAACTAAATTACCCCATTCACTTCATTCTAACATGCTCTTTTTTGTTTTACAGCAGAGAAACATTTACTGCGATGGATATTCTAATTGATATATTAATGTCATACTGTGTATGACACTCTAAGATGAACGTCTCGGGTTACTTGACTGTAACCCTGTTCCCTGATAAAGCGGGAACGAGATGCTGCGTAAAAACACTATGGGAACATCTCTTTGTTGCCCGGTTGTGAAGCCTGTGCATGTCAAACCCGCCGAATACCTTCGGCTTATAACCTGTGCCAGGCATGACGTCACCGAATAAGGTGCACCTGCAGGTTATAAATAGGAGTGAACCGGAAACATCCTCAGGTCAATTTTGTCTGAAGGACGTCCAGGCACGCCAGCAGTGCGGCATCGGAACGCAGCATCTCGTTCCCGCTTTATCAGGGAACAGGGTTACAGTCAAGTAACCCGAGACGTTCCCTTTCAAAAGCTACACTCAATGCTGCGTGAAAACGCTATGGGAACGAGAATACCAACGCCGCCGCACTGCAATTGCCCCAGGTTGTGTAGCATGTGCGCACAAGCCGAGGAGGTCTCAGACCTAGCTCTGGGATGCTGACTGAAGGATCCGTGAACCCGGAGTAGCATTGACATCCAGACTATAAAATCTAACAAACGTGTGTGGAGAGGACCAGCCCGCCGCATCACACACCTGCTGCAGGGGGACGCCTCTTGCCAAGGCAATCTATGAGGCAATCCCCCTGGTTGAGTGAGCCCTGATTCCCAGAGGCGAAGTGTGACCATGCACCTCATAGGCTAGGGCAATGGCATCTCTCACCCAGTGTGACAGAGTCTGTCTAGTGGCAGAACCCCATGGCAAATAAAGAACTGCTCTGACTTACGCCACTGGGTAGTGCGGTGGACGTAGATCCTAAGAGCACGTACTGGACACAGTAAGTGAAGTCTTTCCTGCTCCGGAGCTGTGAAAGGCGGAGGACAGAAGGCCTCGAGAACAACTGGGTGCATGGTCGAGAATGGAACCTTGGAAGATAGTTCGGGTGAAGATGCAGAATAGCTTTAGAAGTAATAGCCATAAGAAAAACCATCTTAAGAGGCAGAAGCCTGACAGGCGCTGACTCTAGTGGTTCAAAAGGGGTGTCGGCCAGGCCTTCGAGTACGATAGTTAAGTCCCACGAAGGGACCGTCGCTCTAGTGGGCGGCTTCAACCGTTTAGCTCCACGAATAAAACGGGCAACTAAATGGAGCTTGTCCACAGAAACCCCATCATTCAGAGCGTGACAAGCCGAAATAGCGGCTACGTACGTTCTGAGCGTACTAGGGCATAAGCCCGAGGACATCCTTTCTTGCAGAAACTCCAGCACTGAAACAATCTGGCAGTGAACTGGGTCTACATGTCTTGCCATGCACCAATTTTCAAATACACTCCATTTGAGGGCATAAGTTCTTCTAGTGGAGGGAGCCCTGGCACTTAAAACGGTTTCAATTACGCTGGCTGAAAGCCCAGAATGTCTTAGTTGGTCCGTTCAGGGGCCAAACGTGAAGGTTCCAGAGCTCGGGCCGGGGATGAAGTATTGTCCCCTGCGCCTGAGACAGAAGATCCCTCCTCACTGGAATCACCCGCGGTGAGCCGTCGAGGAGAGGTATAAGATCCGAGAACCACACTCTGGTCAGCCAATGGGGCGCTATCAATAAGAGGCGCAAGCCGTGTTGACGGACCCTCGCCAGGACTCCTGGGATCAGAACTATAGATGGAAACGCATAAAGGCATAATCTGGGCCACGTGTGGGCCATTGCGTCCAGACCCAGGGGAGCTGGAGGAGTCAGAGAGTAGTAAAGGGGGCATTGTGCTGCCTCTTATGAGACAAAGAGGTCCACCTCTGCTACGTAAAATCTTTCCCAGATTGACTGACTACTTCGGGGTGGAGTTTCCATTCCCCATGTTTTACAGCTTGTCTGGATACCAAGTCTGCTCCTACATTCATATGCCCTGGAATGTAAATCGCCGTGAGGGACAGGAACTTGTCCTGTGCCCAAAGCAGGACCTGGTGCGCTAGCTTGTTCAAGCGGCGCGAGCACAGTCCACCCTGGCGATTTATGTACGAGACTACCGCAGTGCTGTCCAGCCGCACTAGGACATGGTAGCCTCTCAACTGCTGGAGGAAGTGTTTCAGGGCCAGAAACAGAGCCATCATGTCGAGGCAATTGATGTGTCACGCGAGAAGATTACCTCTCCAGCTCCCTTGTGCTGGACGGCCATCCAAGACCGCACCCCAGCCCGTGAGGGAAGCGTCTGTCGTTAGCATCTTGCGACAACAAGACGGACCTAGAGTGGGACCCAAAGTCAGAAACCGGGGTCTGAACCACATAGAACGGGTACGAAGCCCCCGGCGCGTAACCCTTATTAGCCTCTGGGGGTTGGCCCTTGAATGAAACCCCCTGGCTCTTAGCCACAGCTGAAACGCTCTCATGTGCAGAAGGCCCAAAGGTATCACCGTGGACGCAGCTGCCATGAGGCCTAAGATTTCTGAAAGTGATGAACGGTGACCTTCTGGCCTAGCTTGATTTCCTTCAGGGTGTTGAGAATGGATTCGACACGAGCAGGAGACAACTGTGCCCGCATTGTGACCGAATCCGATGTGACACCCAAATATGTTGTCCTCTGAACAGGAAGGAGAACGCTTTTTGTGGCGTTGAGTCTCAATCCTAAGAATGAAGATGGGCTAGGACGACATCCTGATGTCGAAGCGCTAGCTCCTGAGACTGGGCCAGAATCAGCCAGTCGTTTATGTAATTCAAAAATACGGATGCCCTGGAGTCCTAAAGGAGCCAGAGTTGCATCCATGCATTTTGTATATGTGCGGGGTGACAGAGCTAGGCCAAATGGAAGGACCCAATACTGGTAAGCTTCGCCCCCAAAAGCGAACCTCACGAACTTCCAATGCTGTGGCAATATTTCTATATGGAAATATGCATCCTTGAGATCGATTGTCACAAAGCAATCCTCTAGTTGGATTTGAGAAACAATCATTTTGACAGTCAACATTTTGAACTGGATTTCTGAGATAGCGGTTCAAGCCGCGAAGATCCAAGATCGGACGCAACCGTCCCCCTCTCTTGGGCACCAAAAAGTACCGACTGTAGTAGCCCGATCCTCTGTCTGGGAGGGGAACATGTTCTATGGCCCCTTTGCCCAGCAGAATCTGTAACTGCTGGGCCAGCAGATGTGCTCGATCCGGTTTCACGGAAGTGGAGACCACGCCGTTGAAACGCGGAGGACGATGTGCAAACTGAATCCTGTAGCCTGTGCCTACAGTCCTTTATACCCAAGGAGATACACCTGGCAGTAGTCTCCACGCTGCCAGCTTCTCCGAAAGGGGCATGAGCTTTGACACTTCGGCTAGATGGGGGGGGGGGGGGTGTTAGGTATTGGGAGACGAAGTGTGGCAGGAGATTCCTGAACACCCAACTTTTCATTGGAGACCGGCGCTCCCCAAACACCAGTGGTGGCGGGGATTGAACACCGGCCTCCCGGGAGTGCCAGAGAGGAGGCCCTGTTTTGTGATGAAAATCCAGGCGCCCCTCCCCGGGGGGAGACACCCCCACGGCCCAAGGCGCACAAACTCAGGGCTTCTTCTTTGAAGAGAGGAAGCTCCTCAGATCCGGTCTTTTCGAAGCAGATTTTTGAGAAGTTCTCCTTCTGCACCTCACGCCTGATAGGGGCCAGACCTGGCCGGGGCCAGACCTGGCCGGGGCCGGGTGGCCGACGGTCCCGGTTCTTGAGCACGGCGGGGAAGGAACCTCCCAAAGGCCTGTTCGTATAGCTTTGCCTCCCGAAACCTAGTGGCGGCGGAATTAACAGCGTCGCCAAAAAGGCCGGAAGGCGAGATGGGGGCATCGAGGAGGACAACACGATCCTTATCCTTGATGCCCATGAGGTTCAGCCACAGATGCCTCTTCGTGGACACCATGGCAGCCATGGAACGGCCCACAGCACGGGCCGTCCGCTTGGTTGCACGGAGAGACAGGTCTGTGGCTCGGCGAAGCTCTGCAAACGCCCTGTTATCAATAGCCCCGCTGCTGCTCAGGTCCTTCAGCAGGTCAGCCTGGTAAACCTGCAAAACCGCCATGGTGTGCAGTGAAGCACCAGCCTGTCCTGCTGACTGAAAAGCTTTACCCACCAAAGCAGATGTCAATCTGCACGGCTTGGAGGGGAGAATAGGCTTTTTCAGGGAGGGTGATGTCCCAGGAGAGAGATAGCCCGCAAGCGTCTCTTCTATCTGGGCATCATCATATAACCGCGTGCATTCGCATCAATGATATTCGAATAAGTCGAAGGCACAAAAACACACGATGAATACGGCTTGCTCCATGAAAGAGTTAATTCATCATGGATGTCACCAAAGAAGGGGAGGGAGAGACGTTGAGGCTCCTCCCCCCGGCCACCCGACAGACACCTGTCGTTCAATCTCGAACGCTTGGGAGAATCTCGCTGCTGCGGCCAGTCGATATGCAATCGCTCTACCGCACGCGTTATAACCTCTAATAATTCCTCAAAAGCTCTGTCAGCACTGGAGGAGTGTTGTGAGGAGGCTACTTCCATGGAAGCGAGAGAGGAAGATTCTTCCGCTCCTTCACAAGAAGCGCCGGAGCGCGCTTGCGAAGCGGAAGCTAAAACTTCCTAATCCGGAGAGAGCGCGAGAGAAAGAGGGAATTCCGTCTCGTGCGCGTCTGCCAGATCAGCACGCGAGCCCCAGGAATGCGCCGCGGCTCGCAGTTTCTCTTTAAAGAAAGCGAGCCGCGCGCGAAGCACCTTAATAGGGAGAAG